>CM043015.1:158510561-159192308 GCA_023690525.1 Holotrichia oblita | reverse complement strand
TGACAACATCAACATTCTATTAACAGACCTAACATTATTTCCGAATTAAATTTAGTTAACCATTGAAAATTAAATGATATTCCCTATATAGAGTATGTACACTTATAAACCCGAAACAATATGGTTTGCTACAAATAAAATTATAGCAACATTAAATAATCTTTGTCGCGTAAGAGATAAGGCCGTACCACTAAATTCTATACTGCATACGTTTCTACTAGAAATTACACGTGGTTAGTTGTCGTTAGTTGAATAATGAATAAGATCACTTACGTCATTGACAATTGATCCGTCTAGCTGGTAAATAAGTTTATATCTTGATATAGGATATAGTAGAATTTCTACGATAAACTGATCTATAACTGATTCAAATGCTAAATAACACACACCTATGAATAGCTACTGGTCGTGCAACTAAATTGATAGTCGAGGTCATGTTTACTGTATAAAATTAATTACTTTTGTATAATTGATTTTACTCCGAATATAGGTGTAATAAGTTAATAATTATGTGCCTAATGATTTTCGGGTATTATGTAAAAATGTAGGAGTATACTCCTACATACTCCCTT
Source organism: Holotrichia oblita (assembly GCA_023690525.1). Classification (NCBI taxonomy): domain Eukaryota; kingdom Metazoa; phylum Arthropoda; class Insecta; order Coleoptera; family Scarabaeidae; genus Holotrichia; species Holotrichia oblita. Next base: position 159,191,736 of record CM043015.1, on the reverse strand, counting down.
TGTATACAAAGTACTGCATATCATTTGACAGAATCTTGTACAGTAAACTAGTATTTTTGTTTAAGTTCATAGTAGTTGTTGCATGCTCTGGTATTTTTCTCAACAGTGGCGAAAGTGAATATAAAAAAAATGTAAATTCTAATTATTTCTTGAACTAATTGTATAAATAGAATGGAATAGAGAAACAGACTACTTTAACGCTAAATTCAATAATTCTGGAATTATGAAACACTAATGTTGCTTTGTTACATACCAGTCTATATAAATAATATAGCCAAATTAACTTTGACAATTATGCTTTTGTTGCAGTTTACCGTCGTCGTCTTGCGGTCGCCAGCTTTCAATGAGTCTGTTATACAGCACAAATAATTCGCATGTTTCTAAATTAATTTATAGTTGTTCACGCGGAAATTTATCCAGGTGAAAACAATTCTGACCTATTAGATTATAAATCTCTAGTTTGATATTTGACTTCCTTGAGTGGGTTCTACACAAAAATCCAAAAAATGCCTACACGTCCTCAGATCTTTCATTCTTTGATTACCGGTGGTATTACAGTATGCGGCAAAATAAACAGTACTGAAATTATGAGACGTTCATTATTTATTAGTCCTGTATTTACCTTACATTATATAGCGACACTTTAACAATATATAGCGTTTCAAACATTATTTATGACGACGTACCCGATAAAACAGATGTTTAAGATGCCCTCCCTTCAGTTTCAAGCAGTATTCGTAGCGTTCGCAAAGGTTCACAAACATATCTGTGAGCACAGGGCAGCGATTCTGAACTTGATTTCGTATACGAATATTGGTGGAAACGAATTGTCATACGAAAATCCGAGATTTGTGGAACTGTCGAAGCAAATTCCGTATACGAATTTTACATCGTCTACAGATTTACGTTTGAATTTAGATTGCGAATCTGGAAATTTGCGACACATGTGCAAAACATGTGTGCTGGCCATATCCATTAAATAGGAGATATTTCAACTAAACATTTTCAACCAGTTCATATAAAAATCTAGTCAAATTTAAAAAATTTTCCAGCGAAACTTCGTATTCCTATTATTTTAGTGATTTGCAACAACTTATCTTAATTTTTTTTTTGCTATATCTTCAACGCTAATGTAAATGGCAACTATCACTGATAAAAATTTAACAATAATTGCGTAGTTAATAAACAATTTATTTGGTTGTCTTCGTGTAAACTGAAACACACTGTATATGCGATAGGTGTCGGCCCAATAAATTGAAGTAGTACAAAAGTAATCACAAGATCGTTCAGTCATATCAATTCATTATCCATAGCACAGTATAAGTATTTCCAGTAGCGACACTTAGAAAATGATCTTGCCCGCATGCGCGTCAAAATACAGCTAGCAAAATGGCGATTAACTGACATTGTACATTGGAGAGAAATGTCAATATGACATATGTGTCGATTCATACTGACATTACTCATGACGCAAGGTATGTATTTAGCTTTGGTCATCGTTTTGGTTATCTGGTTGAAGATCTAAAACGTTTGTTTTTAGTATGCATGCATCATAAAAAGTAATTAAAACACACTCATAAGCGTGCATAATCGGGCCTTTTTCGCACGGCGTGCGTATAAAGGTTTTTCTTTTTAACAGCCAATCCCAAGCGTTTAATAGTCCAGTGAAATGTCAGGAAATGTCAAATGACATATAGGTACATGTCATGTATTGAAATTATTGATTTGATTTCTTCTATAATTAAAATTATTGTTGCATTTATACTAAAAAATATCGTATGACACTTCGTGGCATAATTTTATTATAACTTGAAAGCACTCGTAATTTTTAGTGACGTTTTAAAATAACTCCGCTTCGCGTCGTGGCTTTAAATCGTTACTCGTGCTTTAAAAGCCTTCCATTATTGCACTAGTGTCATAATATACTATTTAGGTGCAAGTGTGAAATAAAAAGTAATATTTTGAAATCATATACTATAAGCTTTTATTAAATATTGTTTATTATTTAAATACATTATATTATATTTCATTTTTCTTTTTTTATCCCATTTTCACTAATACCTATTTGCCTAATAGTTTAAATTACGCGCCATAAATACAGCCACCAACATGGCGCTAGGTCATTCAATGTGTTACCATTGCTCTTATGAGAAGTGACGCTACTGCTTATAAAGGGTGATTCATTATGACCTTTGTTTTTAAATTCTAAATAAAACACATAAAATGAAGTTCGACGGCAAAATCTTTATTATAACTTGAAAGCACAATCTTTGACATTTACTTTTTAAAAATAATGTCATTTAAATGCTGGCCGCGGCTACGCTTTAGATGGTCCATTCGGAGAGTCCAATTTTGGATCACTCCTTCCAGCATTGCGATCGGTATTTGCCTAATTACACGAGTAATGTTAGCTTCCAAGTCCTGAATTGTAGCTGGCTTATCATAAAGACCTTGTACTTTACGTATCCCCAAAGGAAAAAGTCCAAAGGTGTGATATCACACGATCTTGGTGGCCAGTTGACAGGTCCAAAACGCGAAATTATCTGCTCACCAAAATGATTTCTCAATAAAGCTATTTTTTCGCGCGCTGTGTGTGCCGTAGCTCAGTCTTCGGGAATTTAAGCGTAAATTTAAGTCTTGTGGCTTCAAGTCTCGAACGAGCTGGATTTTGTAAGGCTTTACGTAAAATTCGCCAAGTTGTCGAATACGACACTCTATTATAAGAATAGAACCACTACTATAAATACATATTTCAAAACTTCAGAATTGTACTAACAGTAGATTGCCTAAACCTTCTAACATAACAATAGTGAAACACCCTGTATTTCTAACGATTTCAATAATACTTGGATCAGGAAAAATGCAAGAAAATGTTTGGTTTTTGCAGTTTTATATGACATTATCCGACAGTTGGACATGAGTAAATGTACAGAGTTGCACACTGACGTCCTCACGTCTTTATTAATCAGTTACTGTCACTGTCAGTTTGAAGTATTTTTCAAAATCACCATTGACGATAATCGTTTTATTTAAATAAATTATGAGAAAATTGATAATTTTTATGTGGTCGGACCAGTATATCGTTATCAATATTGCTTTGTTTAATGAAAACAACCACAGATATTGAAGCGACGAAAATTGGAGATTTTTTGTTGAAAATAATATTCAGAGATTTGCTTGTTTGTTGTCAAACTTTAAAGAGTAAATACTTTACGTTGTTTGAAGAAATAGTGAATAACTTAAAAGAATGAATGAATTATTAATAAGCACCTGCGAGATGCTCAGATTTTTTGGACATACTGGGGAAAAATCTGCTCCAGTTCTTCAGCGTCAGCAACAGTACCTTGGTATTTGAGCAGCAAATAGATTCAGTTGGCACAGTCTAGACTTTCGAAAGCCCACTGATGAAAATAATCACTCATTACTGGTCCACAGATTATTTCTATGTGGGAAAGGTGATATTAGTGGATAGGTCAGGCCTGCTCTTGATTATTCTTGAATAAGTCATTCACCTTACTTGAATATTCATATTATTAGACTAGAATGTGCATAAACGCAATTAGTCAATTTTCTATTATTTAAACTACATACTAATAAAACCTCCTCGACTATTGTGAAATACACGCAATATTTGACATAGACTCGTGGAAAATCGTTGCAAACAAACAATTTTTCGATTTAAATATCAGATGCTTCACAACCGTTTTGATTGTAGGCAATTGCTATAATCTGTGAATCTTTGCGTCCCGTCTTTTAACGCCCGCTCATTGCAAAAGTTCTTTCATTCTATTGAACTCAAATTATTTACTAAATTCAAAACTTTAACTGACATCGATTTTTAATACGCTTTTTATAGCATTCTACAACTGATTTCCTGTTTTAATACTATTTGTGCAATATTATTGATAGAATAAGTTGATTACTTAGTTAATCAAGTGAAATATACTTTTGCGTTTTTTTTCTTCTGCTAATCACTTTTAGATGTATAATTTGGGTATTGTATGATATATGTCATATGTAAGTTCATTATGTGCATCTTACTATGTAAACTTTATGTAGTATTTGGGCAACTTGTTATATACCATGAAATAAATATTTGATTGTAGAGTTAATTATATCAATTAACATATATTAGAAAATAAAAATAAATTACTTTGAGAAATTTGAGTGAACATTATAATGCAGACCTATAATGCAGACCTTCAGTAGCGTGGCTAACGTTACGAACTAGTTACTATACTTCATTTTGATATTAATATCCATGAGCGTATATACATATTTTTTCTTAATTCAATTTGCCATGCTTTTCCGCCTCTGAAAATGAGAGATGAATAAAACTATGTTTAATAAATTTATTTGTAGGAAATACAAAATAAATCTTTCGTATAAAACTAAATAAAACATTTCCATAAAATTCAGTATGGCGTGATCATCTTAAAACTGCAAGATTACTTAAACTATCATCACCTGATGCGAAACTTCTACCACTTTCTAAAGTTCCAATTTCGTCATCAAATATCCACTTGCTAAGGAAGTTTTTAAGCCTATGCATTCCATACACAAAAAATCTAATAACTAACAAACAACATAATGTGAGGAATGAATGCCACATTGTCTTTACCGGATGCGCTTTCCAGTGTAGGATTGCGTAGATATAAGGATCTCCTTCTATATTGGTACCTCCAGTTACTTCATAAATTACAGTGAAAGATATATATATTAAGGCAAATATAAGAGTAATAGGATAGTGCAGAATCCGTACAGGAACAGAACTAATCCAAAAATCCATGATCATATACAATGGTGTTACTGTGTGATAAACTTTAGAAAGAATTGACAAATTGGCTTCCCATGCATATACTATTACCCAAAAGCCGAGAAACATAAGAATAGAACAATCGATGGCTATTGTGTTCATTAGCCAATACAACTTCATTAGACACGGTCTGTCTTCTAAATATGTTCTCGTACTTTGTTCGTGTTGATATGCAAAATTACAGCAAACCACTATCGCTCCCAAAAAAGCACTTAAGAAACACACAAATAAAACCCAATTAGAAGCATATATCAGTTTTTTCCAGAATGGAATATTTTCGAACAGGGACTGCCTGAGCGTAATATAACCAATAACCAGGATACTTGACACAAAAAACAAGCGATATAGTAAAAAAAGCAATTCCACATTGGTTGTTTCCTGCCATTGATGCAAAGTAAAATCATCCACATATCCATAACTAAGCTTAAACTTTCTCCACCGAAACTGCCGTCTAAATTCAGCTACCATTACTTTAACAGATAAAATGTTATGACATTTGTAAAGTTAGACATGATAATGGCGTACTTTGACAGAAGCTTCAAAATGACATATTAATACAATACGTCGATGCGTTATATTTTTTTATAACAAACATTACGAACCACATTTAAGAAAACACATACATATAAACTTTAAGCTGTACTAAGTAAATAAAGCGCATAAATTCAAAGCTATGTGAATAAGAAATTTTTACTATTATACCTAGTATATACAATAATAAATTTCGGATTTGCTTGTTTACTAACATTACTGCGATAAAAAATGCACACGATCTCTGTATTTTCTGTGGCAAATGATTATTACCATAAACTTTACCGTTAGCGTTGCCCCAGCAGTACTAAATCAAACGGTAACATGTTCACTAAATATTTTCCTCCAATAATGTGCAATAGATTATGTTGGAGAAAATTACTCTGCAAAATTGCAGAGTAACCGTATCCTATTCTTAGGAACTATACATTCCTGAGAAAAATTCACAAAAATGAAATTGAGGACGTAATATTACAGGAATATTTGATAGTTCAATGCATTTTTATATAGAGTAGTAATAGTCGGAAAAGTAATCAGCTGATTACAAATTATAATAAGTGTAATCTTAATGATTATATGTATAAATATCTGCTTTCTTTCATAGTACACATTTTGCAAGATTTCTGGTGTGATTTTGTCTATAACGGCTCGTGATAACTTTCTTGAATTCATCTAAGGTATATAAACCAATTACGAAATATGTTATTCCTGGAATAACTAAACAAGAAAGGCAAAACGACTCAGAATGAGTGATAGTGAGGAACAAATGTCAGTACTGATATGCCCGTTAATCTGAAATTGTTGTAATTATTCAACAGTCCGCCCTATAGTGGGGTAGTAGCATTATCATATTGTACGAAACCTATTAGGGAATCCAATGACCTGTCAAATAAAATCAAATATGGCGGTGTTGGCATACAAACTATTGTTGACGCTTCTTCACGTGCATTAAACGTATTTAGAGTTTGTAATGTTTAACTATTAAAATTATCTAAACGTAAACAAGATGATCGTAGAGCTAGTGGGGTTAGCAGCCAATGGAAAAATCCTTTTTAAAAGAAAATAAGACTCATTTATCTTAACCTTAAGCTTTCGAATGAGAGACCGCATGACCAAAGCGCGGAAACCAATTGGTTACAGGTGGTGCAAGAAGAAAATGATCAGCAAAACAACAATTGATTGCTTTGAAGTAATCATCAAAAAGCCTGAACATTATCTAACAATTTTGGTCAAAATATAAGCACCACCATACAATTAAGTTTCTAATTGGAATTACACGTCACGGAACTATAAGTAGCATTAGTAAACCCTATGGTGGAAGAACTTCAGACAAGCAAATAGTCGAATTAAGCAATTTTTGCAACAATATTCAATCAGGTGATATAGTGTTAGCAGACAGAGGTTACTTAATTTGCTGAAATTTTGGGCGTTGCTGGAGCCAAATTAGTTATACCTACCAGCATTTACAAGAGGAAAGGACCAGTTACATCCAATAGAAATTGAAAAAAACAAGGCAAATAGCTCATGTAAGGGTTAATGTTGAGAGAATTATAGGAGTAATTAAAAAAACAAATTTAGAATTTTTAAAGGTCCTATTCCTATATCTATGATAAAAAAGATAGTGAAGCTATGAATAGTTACCTACCTGTTTCCAATATCTGGATTTTCTGATAAGAGTTTTTGTAAATACGCACTATCCATGTTCAAAATATTTTTAAGTAGTTTCAAATTTTTAAACTTTCAACTAATAATAACAAAAATAGTTAGTAAAAGGCCACAATCACTAAATGAAACAACCCAAAGGTCTACTGCTTATAATGTAAAAATGCTTTGTATGCCAACACCGCCATATTGAATGTATATAAGATCACGTGATTTGGATTGCCTAATTGCTATTTCCTCATCCTGCAATTGTTTTGCGAATGCAATTAAATTTTTACGAAAATTTTAGCTTATATTGATCCAACAAATGTATTGGTCTGAATATTTCTCTCATGTACTAATATCTCCGATACAACACACGAACACGATAATTATTGTTTTCTACCAGCGATAAATGGACTGTATAAACCGACAATTGCATTCTAGAAGCCGATAATTTACATTGTTGTTTTAGTTGACACCTTACGCCATTTTTTACGTGTCAATATAATAATTGATTCGTGTATTCACACGTGCCGCATCCCTAGCAACGGATATTGCAGTAAACAAGGTGTTTTTGACAGATCTAATTTAAATATCAGTTTAAGTTTCTATCCTAAAAGCGGACCGTTCAGATATACTATCCGTAAGTAAAATTGTAAATAAAGTGTCCAAGCTGAGCTTTTCTAAACCCCAATCAATTTTACAGTATATACAGGGTGGGACACCGCATTCACATCGGTTGATATACAAAAAACAGTAAAACATATTTAATACTTATTTGCCTACTGAGCTCGGGAAGACAATTTTCCAGCATGAGCGCGCTAGACGAGTTTTCTAAAGAACATGTGCGCAAAAATGGCTACACTTACACTTTATTACTGTAATAATGATTTAATTTCTTTAATGCAATTTTTACTTCCCGCACATGTTTTGATAAGCGAGTACAAAAAATCTTTTTGTTGGAGCATTTGTAAACCTATTGGGAGCACGTTCTAATATTATTTTGAAATATACAGAGTGTATATAATAACAATATATATAATAATAATAATTTTTTTCAATTTAGTTATTGTGTACATTATTATGTTTTTGAAGTTTTCTGTGTAGATCATTTCAATATTTTTGTTTATTAATAACTGGTTTATTTCTCTGGATCGTTGCCCTCACGGATCCAATAAAGTTTTCTATAATACTTTTAACGGTATTGTCGGACTTTTGCGAATAATAAAACTAATTAAAAAAAAACGAATGCAAATAGTATGTATTGTAGATGATAAAAAGTCAACCTGCCCATACTTCAAAAACTACCCATTTTTATAATAGATCTTTATACAAAATGACCCTTACTTCTAATGCCGAATAAGATAAAACTATAAAAATTGCAGCTTTCCATTAAAAAAAATTTACATTCGACAATTTTTCCGATTTCATTTTTCGACGTATATTTTGCACATCCAGTATTAATAATTGTAACATTTTTTTTCTGCCTGCCAAAGTCAGTTTTAGCATAAAAACTTTAATAAGTCAAAAAAGGTTAGACTTAGGTATATGACATCATACATGAAATATACTTAGAAACTTACGTAGAATCTAAAAACGTGACAATATACAGAGTATTCTATTTAAAATTGGGAAGTTAGTGCCTACTTCCGGTATACCCCGGAGTGCTGCCATATTGAAACTATTTATTAAATGTCCCCCATCGACTTTAGTATAGTACCAAAATGTCAGATTATTCGTAGCTAAAGTTTTTCTGCAATAGATTGATGCAGTTCCCAATGAATCACCCTGTATAATTGTTCGAATTAAAATTCATCATTTTGTAGACATAACTGTAATCTTTGTGGTATCGTTTGTACTATTCGCTCAAGCCTTTCCGGTGTGATTTCTCATGCTGTGGCGTCAACTCTGGATTTAACTTTGTCAGTATTTTCAGGAGTTATAGTATAAGCTTTTTCTTTAATGAAACCCTAAAGAAAATGCTAATGGATTGAGATTGTGGAACCTTGCAAGCCATAATATAATATCGCCAAGACCAATCCATCTGTTTAGAAAGTGTTCGTTCAACCACTCTCTTATATTACGAGTAAGGTACTCCATCTTTCATGAAAGTTATATTACATCGTATGTTGAGCGGTATCTTATCAATAACTTGATCTAAATCATTTAAATATTCACTGGCATCCAGATGAGTTGGTACCATGTGGTTTATTGGTGACCGCAGTGACCGAAATTTATGTAGACTTTCATATGCGTAATGAAAATTATTAGTACTAAACACACCATCTCTGCTAAACAACACTTCATAATTTCCTATTTAAGATTTCATTACAAACATTTATTCCAACAAGATTATTATTTTCATAGAATGACTAAAGTTTGGAAATGAATGAAGCAAGCTTTCTCCTAAGATCAAATGAACAGCGAATTCTTAATATAGAAGCTAACTGACCAGTACTAGGAGAAGATTTTTCTTGTATTGTGGCTAGAAGGTGCTCTTCCAGATGCGACGGTATGCCTTTGCCTTGTTCGACCAGCGTTAGAATTTCTTGGACTAACAAACCATGAGGACCATGGACCATATTTCATACGTTTTAACTGGGACGCCTACAATATGAACAATACGATACTCCACTTCATAATATGCAAATTATTTCCGCCTATGTTAATTGTTAATGTTTGGGGGAAATGTGTAAAAAATTAGTTATTTAGATGAGAACAATATAACAAATTAAATCGGAAGAATTCAATTTCATTTTACGTAAGTTTTTTCTTTTATGCGTTCCCGTTTTTCAAGAAGAAAATATTTTCTAGTAATTATGCTCAAGCTACATTTCAATACCCTTGTGTTTTATATCGCTGACATTGGAAGAAAAAAGCTATTTAAGGAGAAAATAAAGGAGACTGGTTTCTATCGAGAAAAATAAATTTGACGGGTCAGCCTTTCCGAAATATTCAAACAACAAATAAGCATTTCCAACACATTTAGTTACCTCACAAAAGTACTTTTTATTTTTTAATATTTTCAAAACTATACAATTTTTATTTTTATATTAGTCCCGTCAATTTAGGCATAAAAATGGTGATCAAATAACAAAAATTCTGACAGAGCCAAATTTTGGCGGAGACCTTGGGTTTACCATTAAAAATAAAAATTCCCCATCAATCCCATGTGTGCTAAGAAAGTTATTCGGGGTCAAAGGTCAACATTTTTTGTTTGTTTTTTGGGTTTTTCCCGAAAACGGTAAGTTTTATCAAAAAAATACTTCAGACCAATGTTGTATATCTCAAAATTCTCTACAAAAATGGTCCTTACGATTTTTTCTCTAAGTATTACCGTTCCTGAGATATCGCATTTGTAAGAGTAACGTTCTACACAATATGCACACGTTTCGACGTCACCTGTGAGGTGGTGTACCTATTCGGCGCGTTTTTTTTAACGTGGTTTCTCCAGTAGGCCTATTCCACAAACCGTTATGACGTAATTTTTAGAGACAATACTTATTTAACTGCATGAAGATTATTAATATTTATATTGGTTATTGAATTTAATTGTCGTTCTGATTTCTTTTGATATTTCAATCTGATTTATAGTCTTCATAGTCAACTTCAACAATCATGTCTTCTTAGATTTCTTCTTCTTCTTCTTTTTCTTCTTCCTCTTGCTGGATATTCATAAATTGTTCAAATGAAGATAAATCAGTTGTCTCTTCATCAAATTCACATGAATCTTCCTCTGTTGTATTCAATTGGACATTTGAGCAAGACTGACCTTGGCAATTGATACACGCTGGAGAACACTGTAACCTTACTTTTCTACAGCCGCATTTGGCACTACAACCTTTCTTGCAATTGCAAAAAATAGTGTTAAGAAGTTTTTCTGGAGCAGGGGGGAGTAAAGTTTGAAGCGGTTGCAAAGTATTATTTATTAATTTCCAACCCCAGTCTTCAGGGTTCAGTTGATTGCTGCATCCCACGGTGTAGTTTTTGTGCATGTAAATTGTGTTCAAATGGCTTTGTGGTAGCATTATACCGCTTTTTATAATGCTGCGCTGTTAATCAGTTTGCTCCCAACAGCGAATATTAAGTCGATCGGAATCCAATTCGCCGAGAAAATATCACCGCCTTTCCAGAGAATTGAAACCCGGCCAGAACAATAGTCAGCCGCCGTATAAACAAAAATTTAAAACAGCCTTGGATTTGTACTAGACATTTGATGATTACATTTAGTACTAATGTGGTATGGAAAAGTAGTAGTTTCCGCTGTAACGTTACGTGGCAGATGCTTTATATAAATAACGAAAAATAACGTTCCCAATATAGAACATTATACCAAAATTTCAGCAGCAAAGTGAGCACCCGTAATCTGGCTAGAACTTTCCCCTACATCTTCTAAATTTTATTTTTGTAAAATAATTCTTAGATTTTAAAGATTCAGTCGCACTGAATGTTTCAATAGTAATAACCGCAATAAGAAGGAATAATTTACAGTTATCTATCACCCTATTTTTCCTATTATTATAAGGTTGCTGTGTGTATGAAATAGTTAATAGATGTGTATTGTATTTATACTGCGAGGATTATCCACACGGCCATTTGCTGCTGTAATTGTTTTTGGTTATTTGGTAATTCTAATTGAAGTATTTATTTTTCATAACAACACTCCGCTTTGTAATAAAGATGACCCCTCATATTTTTGCGAATTACGCCAGTAATTGAGAATTGTTCTAAGTAAGAACTTTTTAAATTGAAATAACTAGCTTATTCACAATACTAGACATACAGAATATTTGATTTTTTTTCTATAACTGAATAATACGACATAAAATTGCTTTTATAATTACATAGTTTTAATAAACGGGAAAAAAACACACGCCTTTGCTTATTGAATCGATATTATAGTTCCATAATACCTAAGTTGGTAAAAGTACCCAAAAAGTTTAAACAATCTGTGCGTGTTATATATAAATTTGGTATTGGGCTATAATATATAGACACACTTGACCAATATATGTAGATACATAACACGTTCGCTTTACATCAGCAAAGCAATATCACAGGATTTCATTTTCGAGGCCACACTTACCTATTCAAAAAGTGCACTGGCCCAATAATAATCGCAGCCATTCATAAAAACAGCGATGACATAATTTTATTGGATATGTATATGTACTCACCCTCCTTATTTAGGAGGATTTCGAATGTCAGCTAATTTTTAGCAAGCTCCACATTATTAATATTTGACGGGCAATTTGCAAATACACATCCTGTTTTTATGATATTAAATTACGAATGATTATTGGCTCGGCCAGTTTTGATGTAGTCAATGGATTACCTTGGTTGAGGTCAGTCATTTCACCGGAAGTGGCGACATTGACAACTAAATTAGGATTAGTAGAATATCGTACGTTTTAGGAGTACAGAACTCCTCGTTTGATAATAAATAGTGTAAAAGCCAAGAAATACTGAGTTCGAATCGGTAGATTTGTAAACTTTCTCTAAAAAATGTAAAGGCTTATTGCGGAAATAAACAAGTACGAATAAACGGAGAACATTGGCTATGATAAACAAAGAAGCAATCATTAAAAAAAATACGTTTTTTTTCTTATGACCGAATAGTGCTGAAGCGTGACATTTAATTAATTACTCAGTATTTTAGAACAAGCACAAATTCAGCTGCATAAGCTACTTTAGTCGTTTATTATGTTGATAATTGAATACATTAATTATACAGGATGGTGCAACCAAGATGGGATGGACGATTATAATTAAACGGTGAGGAATTTCGAAAAACTTTTTTTGCAGTTTGATTGAAGGTTACATGGGCTACGTTTTAAAAATATTTTCCTTATACAGCGTGATCAAAGCAGCCAATGACGAACCAAACTTATGAGACACTTATAGAGACACTCGGTATTAAAATATTACAATCGATTCTGTTAATTACTACAAATAATTTGACATAACTTTAGCTGGGTCTAAAATGTATAGTTACGGAAACAAAAGCGATTAAAGTTGAAAAAACGCTCCAATGTCGTCCATTTTTCATAAGAACCGGCAACGAATACTAAAAAACTAAGTGTATCACTAAATGTGCTAAATTCTAGACTAAAATAATGGCCTACACTTAACTTGAAATTATTCGCCATTATACAGGATGATCGAGTTTTGTAACTTGTTATGCTTATATTAAAAAATTTTAAAAAACGTTAATACTTCATAATGTACGCGTAATTAAAGTTTGGCTTTAAATGTTTGGGAACATCTTTGTATTGTATCACGTTGTGTTCAGATCTGCGAAGTAAAGTGGCAAAAAATCCACGAAAATGATAGTAAGCATTGACCATTTATTGATCACTATTTACCATCAGCGACCTTAGTTGACCTCCTTTTGTTTATGGTGTAGCCATTATAGACATATTTAGAGAACCAGCAGCAAACATTAGAACAATTGAAATAGAGAAATTTTGTTGATCGGATCGGTTAATCATTATTATTTGGCGATATTTCACCACCACACACATTACAAACTCTAAAAACGTTACAATTTGCGTGTGTTAAGTTAGCCCATCATTTTTTGAAAATTAAAACTTCTTCTAGGTTTGTTCTGCATTGCAAAAAATGTTCAAAGCAAAATCATAATCAATATGTAGTGGTGCTATATTATGAGCGATGAGGTAATTGCATCGCCATTAATTTTATTTTATTTATTATTATGGTACCCATCAGATATAACATGTTCAGCTACTTTATGAAGCCATTCTAAACGATCGACCTCGAACAAAACCAAATACTCTAGGCGCACTTGGCAGTTAGGAACAGATCGACAGCACTTTGTTATACGAGGGTCACACTATATATTTTGAGATACCAAGAAACTAGAAAAGTTAGAGCTGGCAACACTGCATTTCTAAATACCACCATCCTTAAATAATAAACTCTGACTGTCAGTGGAGTCGCTGCTGTCATAGAGCAAACGTGGTAGATATGATTTGTCATCGAAACATGGACTTGTCAAGAGAACATCTACGCGCAATGATCTACGATTTTAAGGTCGATTTAAGTGAACAACAAAGTATTAAACGATTGCAATTAGCATTTGGTGATGAAAACCCTTCAAGTGCAACTATGTTTCGCTCGTATAGTGAATCTAAAAGAGGACGGATACTGCTTGGTGATGAGAAACGTGTTGGTAGATTCTGTCCTTCAGTTACCGCTGGAAATATTAAGAGAGTCAGACATATGATCGACGACGACTCAAGATGCACCTCTCAAGCGATTGAGGCAACTCTTGGTAGTGGATCCGCAACAGTAAATTCAATTTTACATGATCATTTTCGAATGAAGAAAATTGTTACTCGCTGGGTGTTGCACAGGCTTAACGATTTCCAACAGCAAAGCGAGTAAGAATCGCTCGGGAAATGTTAGAAATGTTAAATAATGCTTGACATTGCATTCTACCAAAAATAGAAACAGATGATGAAACTTACATATATTTTAGGATATTCCTACCCGCCAGGAGAGCCGTGTGTGGATCCACGAAGATGCACCAACACCAAAATTGGTCAAAAAGCAAAGGGCTGTCAAGAAAGTTATGTACCTACGCAGTTTTCTTCCGTAGTACCAGATTAGTAAAAGCAGTCAAGCTGGAAAAGCAACGTACAGTCACAGCAAATTAGTACATCATAAAATGTTTACCTGCAATTCTCAGTCAACATTCGCGGGTTAATGTTGCATCACCGCAATGCATCGACACACAGAACACAACAGACAGTTGAATTTTGAAGTGTACATAGAGTAAAAATCATTGAACATCCGCCCTATTCGCCTGATTTGGCCATGTGTAATTTCTGGTTGTTGTTTAACCTAAGCAAACATTTACGTGGTCGACGTTTTACGATGGAGGATGAAATAGATGAAGGAATTTATTTATTTTTTTAGAGCATTCCAAAAGATGACTGGTTTCGAGCTTTTATGTTGCGGAAACTTCTATCACAAAAGTGCATTGACAAAATCACTTTCGTAAAATGACTTGTAGTTTTCTTGTATCTCAAAATATATATTCATATATATGTATAAAATATACATATACCGGGTGAGTTTTTTTATCTTGAGACAACGGAATATCTCTAAAACACTGTATCAAATTAAAAAAAGATCTTAATAAGATTTGTTATAATGTAGGGGGCTCACTGAATGGTGCCAAACTCGATCCCCCACCTTACCCCTCCACCCCCGTCCCCCAGAGTGGGAGGGGAACAATCTCATTTTGTATTGCAGATTCGGATTCTAGGCCATCACGTATGTAATTTTTGTTTGAAACTTTTTTTCGATTCGTAACAGATTGCGTTGTAATCCCAAAAAACATGGTTGTAAACGTCTAGAAAAAATAGGTACTCAAAAAAAGAGAAAACACGATTTTGTTTTTTTTTATTTTAACATTAAATAACATTTCAAAAAGCCATTCAACAACGAACATTACTTTATCATATCCATTTCAGAAATTGTGTTTGCCCTTCCACTTCGTTACATTTATTTATTCGCAGTTAGAATGCTATTCAACGATAAAAAACCGTATTTTATTTAATAGATTATTAATTCTTAAACCAATACAAATTAGTTAGTGTTGAATATTTATTATTATTTACTACAAGAGAGAATTGAAATGATTTACATCTATGGAGAAAGTAGTAGAAATATCGATAATGCTGCTAATCTTTACTCGCAACGTTTTCCCGCTATGATGCCATCACGTGCTTCTTTTTACCGAGTCGTTTAACAGTGCTCTAGCGAAGGAACTGTACAGGGTGTCCCATTTTGTGCACTTTGCCAGGGTATCTCAGTTATTAATAACGATAGAGGGTTGCGGTTTTCGTGATACTGTCCTACTTTTTTGTGAAACGAAAGATGGCGCAAACAGAATTTTGCTATCCCCCTTAGTTTTTAAGATATAGGGTGAAATTGAAAATTTTCAATTCACAAACATCTCTCGTATCTCAGTTGCTATGGAAGTTAGTGAAAAAGTAAAAATGGAATATCAACCAGTTTTTTACGAAGAATCCAGTGGCGTAGTTAGTCTTTTCTAAGTCTAATAATTTTCAAGTTATGGACCATACTTATGATTATTTAAATGGAACATCCTATATATTATTTTTTATTTCGATTAAGCATTATTTGGGGACGTCAAAAATATATAGTTGTGTATATTTATTTACACAAACAAGTTAAGAATTTGATATTTTAACAAATTTAACACATGTGCGTTTGTGAACAGTAGGCCATTGCCGTGTTACTAAGCAAACAAGCGAATGTTCAAACTTTGACAGATTTCTTGTTGCGAATTACTCTTGTTACGTAGGTATTTTTATCGTAGTACTTTTTGTTTGTTTATCTACAATGGCCGTTTATGAAAACTATGAAAAATACGATATGCCTAAATGTTTTATACAATGCGACGAAAATCCCCAAGACGCTTCGGAGTTATACTCCATTAGGTAAAGTATTTAAAGTGCTAGTATTAGCGTAATTTCTGATTCTCATATTTAAGGATCGTGTTTGTTTATATTAGATATCCTGAGAGAAGGCAGCCTTTTCTAGACATTTTCGCTCGTTTGAAAAAAAATCTAGTTCAACATGGTTGTTTTATACAACCGCGTCTCAAAAAATATATCAAACAAGGCAAGGAAAATAAAGCAATAGATGTGTTATCTTACGCAGAAGCCACGAATTTGACTTTTTGTAGAAAAATTCAAGAAGAGGTTGGTGTAACAAAATCTGAAGCGCAAAGAATTTTAAGAAAATTTAAATATCATCCATATAAATATAAAGTAGTTCAACATTTGCACCCCGGAGATGCCCAGCGTCGAGTAATGTTCTGTCAATGGTATCTGCAACAAATCCGAACCAATGAATCTTTTGGAAGGTTCGTCATCTGGTCTGACAAATGTTATTTTTCAAGTGCTGGAATTTTTAATCGTCACAATACGAAGCACTGGTCAATAGAAAATCATCACTTGATATTTGAAAGGGCACAACAAGGACGCTTCGGTGTTGGTGTATCATGTATTATTTTGGGTGGACGCATAGTGTATAGAATGTATGAAGAGGGGCTCACAGCACGTAGGTATCTAGAGGTTCTTGAGGAAGTTATACCCGAATTGCTGGAAAATGTTCCATTGGCCCGTTATAATTCAATTTATCTCCAACAAGACGGAGCTCCCAGCCACAATGCTGGCTTATTAAGGCTATTTCTTGAAAATAACTTTCCCCAAAGATGGATAGGTACGAACGAACCTGTGAGATGGCTTCCACGATCTCCCGATCTTTACATATTAGATTTCTTTTTGTGGGGTTCATGAAAAATGAAGTATATAAGGTACGCCATAATTCCGTAGCGGAAGTTCGTGAGGCAATTGCTTTGGCTTATCAAGCTCAACATAGAAAGCCTATCACTATTTTAAATGCAATTAAAAGAATGCCTAAAATGCATTCGTCAAAATGGAGGTCATTTCCAGCACCTAATTTAAACCCTTGTCTTTGTAGTATACGAATTGTTTATACTTGTTATTGTTAGCTATTACAGTTACAAATACAGCAATATAAAAACATCAAATTCTTAACTTATTTGTGTAAATAAATATACATAACTATATATTTTTGACATCCCCAAATTATACTTAATCGAAATAAAAAATAATATACAGGGTGTTCCATTTAAATAATCATAAGTATGGTCCATAACTTGAAAATTATTAGACTTAGAAAAAGGCTAACTACGCCACTGGATTCTTCGTAAAAAACTGGTTGATGTTCCATTTTTACTTTTTCACTAACTTCCATGGCAACTGATATACGAGAGACGGTTGTAAATTGAAAATTTTCAATTTCACCCTATATCTCAAAAACTAAGGGGGATAGCAAAATTCTGTTTGCGGCATCTTTCGTTTCACAAAAAAGTAGGACAGTATCACGAAAACGGCAACTCTCTATTGTTATTAATAACTGAGATACCCTGGCAAAGTGCCCAAAATGGGACACCCTGTACAGTCAAAAAAACTCGCCGAAAAACAATTACTGAAAAAAATAATGGAATCGCAGTATAAGCTGCAGTAGCTAATAATCCGCACATTAGTACTTGAGAAATAGCTCGCGGATGAGGAATTTCTCAATCCACTATTTGCCAAATATTGAAGCGTAGGAAATATCCATTTATAGAGTTTCCATGCATCAAGAACTTCATGGCGATGATTTTCAAAATCGAGTGACATTTTGTCAATGGGCGCTTCAACGGATACGGATAAGATAATCCCAATTTTTTTGCTCGAGTATTATTTTCTGACGAAGCGACATTCACGAATCACGGTACGGTAAATAAGAACAACATGCATTATTGGAGTATCGAAAATCCCCATTGGTTGCGCCAAGTTGAACATCAACATCCTTGGAACGTAAATGTTTGGGGTGAAATAATTACCAATAAGCTTATTGGTCCATATTTTATCGATGGAAACTTAAATGGCGAAAAATATCGAAACATCTTGCAGAACGAACTTCCAGTGTTACTTGAAGACTTCGCATTGGACATACGAACAATGTGGTTCCAAAATGACGGTTATCCAGCACATTATTCAAGAATAGCACGACAAGTATTTGATCGAGCCTACAATCGTCGTTAGATCGGAAGAAGTGGTCCAGTGTCTTGGCCTGCAAGATCGCCAAATCTTACTTCCCCTGACTTCTTTTTGTGGAGCCACTTAAAGTCTGAAGTTTATACAGAAGTGCCAACCACGAGGAAAAACATGAATCACCAACGCTTGTTCAAGGATTACACCGGAAATACTTCTCAGTTGTGTACAATCATTCCAATTGCGGATAAATAAATGTAATGAAGTGGAAGGGCACATTTTCGAACACATTTTCCGAAATGGGTATGATAAAGTAAAGTTCTTCGTTGTTGAATGGCTTTTTCAAATGTTATTTAATGTTAAAATAAAAAAAAACACAAAATCATGTTTTCTCTTTTTCGAGTATTTTTTCTAGACGTTTACAACCATGTTTTTTAGTATTACAGAGCAATCTGTTACAAATCGAAAAAAAAGTTTCAAGCAAAAACTACATAGTTGATGGCGTAGAATCGGAATCTGCAATACAAAATGGGGGTTCCCATTTAAGAATTCAAAGTTGTTCCCCCTCCCACTCTGGGGAGGTGAATTCGGCACCATTCAGGAGGCCCCCTACATTATAACAAATCTTATTAAGATCTTTTTTTTATTTGATGCTGTGTTTTAGAGATATTCCGTTGTTTCAAGATAAAAAAACTCACCCGGTATATTAAAAACAAAATTTCTACGAAAGCCAGCAAAATGTTTCATCAAATGATAGTTAAATGAACAAAAATAAGTTTAGAAGAAAATCATTATGTTAATAATCCAAAAAGAGCAAGTATCCTTTAACAAAAATTTATTATGTGATTAATAAGTGCTGTAAAAGAAATCAAAACTATAACAGCGTTCGAAAAATGCCATTAATAATTATTTAAAATCCGCTTGTATACAGAAAGGTCGAGAATTAGAGAATACTAGACATGCTATAAAAGACAATAAAAGAAAAGATTCTTTCTATATCTTATGAGTAATAATTTGTTCCAAAGGTATTAACTCATTATACATCAATTATATTTGAAAGTTTTCAAAATTTGCTGATACTACTAACAATTAAACACCTCTTTTGTAAGAAAATTACTGATATCGAAGTTATGAAATAAGGACAATTTATAAAACTAATACCTAAATTGAACATATTTCTTTGTCTAACAATAAGTAAATTGAAAAAAGTTTCGTATAAAGACGAAGTATCTATTAATTGGTAGTAGTCTTGCAAATACAGTCGTATGTAATTGTTAGGTTGTAGGAAACAAAGATTTCTTTGTGAGCATCCGAACTTCCTTATTATGTTCAAATACAAAGCTAAGAAGTTATACGTCTGTGAGTTCAAATGCACACTTAAAATTTCTTAAGTGTACACAATATTAAGACGACTAGTTTGTAAGTATACTTTTGTTCCGCAATAAGATCATCCATTAAATACCATTTCAACTTTCCATATTATGTCATCTATAAACAGTATCAGCATGCAAAAATTGAGTCATTTCAAATTTTCTCAGTCATAAAATGTAATACTTATATATGTAGGTTTGTTGTAACCAACAACGCTTAGATATAAAACGAAATACTTGCATGCACTACATCATCAATAACTCGAGTAGTACAAAACGTTTGTGTACCTTTTTTACTTGAAATATTCTTGCACATTGGTTTTACTGCTCATAAACATTTCACTGTAAAATGATTCTATTATTCAACATTTAATTTGACGTATATCAAATAAATTGTAATTTATGACATTTACAAATACAGGGTACCCCGCTGACGCGGTTTCTTTGATAATTTGTTTATTTTACAGTATAGAGAAAAAAGTTTCAAATAAAAGTTGTCCCTGTTTATACGATGCATAGCTAGAAAATATTTTGTGCCAATTATAGAAAAAGCGTATAATTAATATATGTATTTTTTGACCTTTATGTACTTATCTTTTAATTCCTGATTTATTTCCACTTAGAGGTCAATAAAACAATAAATAATTAAATACCAATTTATTCCATAACATATAATAATATGTTTTCGTTAAATAACTTCTTCAGTGGAAGAAATTGACATTTAATATGTGTCAAATTATATTGAATAGAATTGTTAGAGCTTTACAAAAAAATAGATTGATATACGAATAATTCAAATCATTTCGATTTCTAATGTTGTATTAAATCATTATTCCTTCATTATTACTTGTGAATATAATTAAAATTCGACATATCAATGAATTCCTTGTTTTTTAGATAATTTTGTTGATAGGCATGGCAATTTATATTTATATTATTAGTAATTTGACACATATTAAATGTCAATTTCTTCCACTGAAGAATTTTGTTATTTTAAACGGATCACCCTATGTATATTATACTTTTTTTTAGATTCTACATGATATTTTAAGTAACGTTTATCAAGACCTAGACCTATGTGCTTTTTTTTCGAGAAAATAAATATTTTATCAAAAATTTTGCAATTGCAGCGCTCTCGTTAATGAGCTGTAGGATCAAAACTAAAAAAGGTAGAAAATTTTGGTTTGCGCAAATTGATACGTCTTGAAGTGCTTTACTATTTCCAATATTAACATGTACGGATCCTTTTGTTGGCATACGGTTACTGGCGCCAACATTTGGAAACATTTAAATGCCATAACTCTGTTTTTTCTTTAATGGGACACCCTATATCTGTTTACAGGGTTGGATGTAAAATTAAGTTCTCTTTCTTTTGATATAAAAATGTACCCGTTTATCTTCAACCGTTTTAGAGAAAAATGTATATTTCTTCTGCTACTGCCGAAACAGACCACTTCAATTGTCACAGTACCTAGGCTACGTAACAATAATATTATGACAGATATATTTAATAACCATTTGTACAATTTATAATTATACACCAGTAATAACCTTAATTTAAATTTGTATTATAAAGCAATTCCTAAGGACGATAACATTTGTTCCCAATCCTTTTATAAAAAATGGAATTACTTTCTATTTTGTGACAAAATTCAGCTGAGAGGATATATGTGTCAGCGAATTATCTTGGCGTTCCAAGAAATCAGCCGAATCATGCTGAGAAATGTTGAACAATCTTTTAAAAAACGTGTTCGTAATTCTTTGAACCAAAACGGAAGACATTTCGAAAACTAAATTGATGAATTAATAACACTACATTTATAATGTGCATTTCCTAGTTCACGCATTTCCTTGTCTTTTTAAAACTCTTTTTGTTGTGTTTTTTATGTTGTTATTTGTTGAAAGGTCCTGTTCTCTTAAAATTGTTTGGTATGGTACAAATGATTATTAAATATAATATTATTGTTGCGTAGCCTACTTTGTGCGAATTGAAGTGGTCTGTTTCAACAGTAGCAGAAGAAGTATACATTTTTCTCTAAAACGGTTGAAGATAAATGGGTAAATTCTTATATAAAAAGAAAGAGAATTTAATTTTATATCCAACCCTGTAAACAGATATAGGGCGTCCCATTAAAAAAAAACAGAGTCATTGGCATTTAAATCTTTCCAAATGTTGGCGCCAGTAACTATGTCAACAAAAGAATCAGTATATGTTAATATTGGAAATAGTAAAGCAATTCAAGACGTATCAATTTGCGCAAACCAAAATTTTCTACCTTTTTTAGTTTTGATCCTACAGCTCATTAACGAGAGCGCTGCAATTGGAAAATTTTTGATATTTAAATATTTATTTTCTCGAAAACAAAAGCACATAGGTCTAGGAAAGTCTTGATAAACGTTACTTAAAATATCATGTAGAATCTAAAAAAATATATAATATATAGGGTGATCCATTTAAAGTAATAAAGTTACATACGTTTCTCTATAATTGGAACACCCTCTATATCTCAAAATATTTTTTAGCTATGCATCGTATAAACAGGGACAACTTTTATTTGAAACTTTTTTTCTCTTCATTTGTTTACTGTAAAATAAACAAATTATCAAAGAAACCGCGTCAGCTGGGACACTCTGTATAGTAAGTAATGTATAAATAGAACTATTGCAATATATCGCTGACTTTTTGAATACATGTTTGAGTATTGGTCGTTGTAATTACTTTACCGGTTGCAAAAAGAGGCTTTATTACCCATTTGTTATTAATTAAATTATATTGCAACTTTTACCATATTTTAAAATAAATTTTTTTAAATCCAACACATCTTTCCATATTTTAGGTCGATGAAATAGAAACGGATTAAAAATCAGTTTATTTGGAATGAAATGATTTCAATTCAGAACTATTTGGGATACAAAAACAAGTACTCGCAGGTCATAATAGTTATATATTAGTTTAAAATAAAATGTAAATAATATGTGCAATACAGTTTTATTACATGATAACTTTAGCTTTTTTTCTAACAATCTTTAACCTGGTATCATATTGCTATACTTACCTTTTCCCAACGCTTGTACAAAATCGTTCTAATTATAGAAATGTTACTTTGCAACTCTGGAGCATTTTATTTGAAATATAAATCCACGGAGCCTCCACCCTGTGACAAAAACCACACCCGCGTCTCTTAACTTGCGAGATAATTACTTTTGACAAATGTGCTGGAAATCATTTAGTGAACGTTTTTTACATATTTCTAAAAACAGGCGTACAACTGTAGGTATACCGTTACAACTTCAACTTTGTATCTTATGCCACCCAATGAGCTAGTTTGGTATGCATTCATATACATATGCATGTATGTACCACATACATAAATACATATAATACTACATATGTATTAATATTGAGATCTTTTACCTGATGGCTAACGTGTCAATCATCATCTAGTAATTTGAAATTATACTTATATTAAAAACGATTTCTGATACTTGATTATCTATCGTATTTTCCTGACCTAAGACAATGTAGGTTTTGAGCTATAACCGCAATATTTATATATTCAACAAATCATATTCTTCAAAAAGTACATTATTATTAATCGTAATCCTATTTTATAAATTAACAAAAAGTAAGTGTATGGTATACATATTTAATAATCTTAATATGTAAGAGAACACCATAAAACTCATCATAATTTCAACGACTCAATTTTTGTATGCCGAGTATCATGATCTGCAAAAGCGGAAATGATGGTCCTTCAATATTTCGGAAGAGACTAGTAAGTCTAGTGAGGCTTGACTTCGGTCACTAGAAAGTGATGAATATACCAACGGATCGAGACCGGATAAATCCGATATAAAAGTCCGGAGAGAGAGAAGTCCAATTTGGACCCAAAGTGGCGATTATAGCCACTTTATATTATAGTGAAACAATTAGATGTGTGTGATCTATGGTGTAAGGCTATATTATGTTATGCATGTGATACATTCTCTATTTTCGTTTTAAAAGCTTCCATTGTTCAGGAATTTGTATCAGTTATGTTGATTGATGGTGTTATCTCTGGAGCTGTTAACATAATATTAGGAGTGTATTCTAAGTAAAGCCTCTTGAGTGGCAGTAATAATCTAATCCGTTGGTTAAATTATGGATGTTGTATACGGCAGTAAGAAAATGGTATTTATTCTTTTATTCAAGTCTTCTAAATTTACTGAGCGATTAATACTTTATACATTACCAGCAGAGATTTAAAATTTCCATTTGAAATAGACCGTTTTTTTGATTTTTAATACGCTTTAACTTTATTAGAAAAGCAAGTGATTAATCAACTGTTAAACATGTATAAATAATGACACCCTACATGTAAAATCTGTAGCAGTACTTCCGTAAATAGAATGCTGATAAAAAATTTATTTAGAAATTTCGCGTTAATAAGAAAACGTTTATTTTCACTAGCGGATTCTAACTTGTCCAATCGTCTAGCGCTAATAGTATTTAAAATTTAATATCAGCATGGTTATCTCTATGTTGCAAACGGTGAATAAGAAAAGTATGACGCTACTATCGAAACAAAACCATGTAAGTATTTTTTGCAACCGTCACATTGAATCAGTAAGTCTATGTATGTATATCATGTATATTGCATGAAATACGTTGTGCCATGCTACGCATTTTACAGAAATAGAATAAAAAAGAACCCAGGCATTGTTGGGACAATTGTAGCTCAGGGAAGCTGAATTGAACTAGACAAAAATTGTATAGTAATCATTTCATTTATGTCTTTCGTTTACCAAACAGCTTAGTCTGTAAATAACTAACTTAAGATGCTTCCGTTCAGCATTTACTGAGGAATACAACAAAAAATCAAAGTCAGAAAGGAAATTCCAGAGACCGAACCTCGCTTCTCTGGAGTAGTAACTAAGCGTACTAATCCCTACACCATTAGCACAGATTCTATATGTAATAAATGCGATTAGACTAGTATGAACCTGTTATAATACGCAATAAAATTTGAACAAACGCATTTTAACAAAAAGTGTGTTTATTGAAAATATTTTTCGTGTTTTGTTTCACATAAATTTACTCGATTGTATTCATCGAAATGCGTGCATGTCTGTATGTATGTATTACGTCAATTCTACGAAGAAACGACTGTTTCATATAATAATATAACTAAACACCAAAGAACAATCAAGACAGAATTAATATTCATGTAAAATAGTAAATTAAAGCACGAGTTCCGTAAGGCACTAATTTATTGGAAGAATAAGGAAATTCAGACAATAAAAAATGTATGTAATGTAAGAGTAGTCTCCTTTACGATCGATATATGCCGTGCCGCGATTTTGTTTTTCGTATACACAAACAAGTACATACACCAATTCAGGTTGTAAGCTTGCTATTTTTAAATTATACACACACAATTTAAGTGCTTAATGCTATTGTCGTGATGTTACTTAAAGGAAATGATGTTATGTTACTGTATATCATCTGTAATATGAATTAACTACGCCAGCAAATTTGTAAATAAGATAGTTGTAAATTTTCTTACACTAATTAATCAAGAAGTTAATCAAAAACAGGTCTTTAGATGTTCTAGTAAAATTAGAAGACGTACACTCGACACGACTTAGTCTTCGAACGGTTTTACTAAGCAACAGTGTGCTGTCTTTGTCAGTCCATCCCCTCCACATGTAACATGACCGTTTCTTCTTCCAGGAGATATAAGGCTAATAGCGTGTTTTTCGTAAGGTAACCTTACGACTATCGAAGAAACAGTCACGCTAAATGTGGAGAGGATGGATTGACAAAGGCAACCCACTATCGCTTAATAAAACTGTTCGAAGACTAAATCGTGTCGAGTGTATACATATGTATTTTATCAGAGGCAAAGACTCATTACTATAGTACGTCAACAATATAGCGACTCCACTAAAATAAAATTGTAAAGTCCATTGCGAATTTGCCAGACTTTACGATAGATACCCAATACGAATGAACTGTCAACATACAGAGCAATTATATCTTTAACATGTAACGATTGAGTTCGAGAGGCTAGTTAATATTATATTGCAAAATAATCTTTTAATTCTTGATTTATTTCCACTTAGAGGTCAATAAAACAACAAATAATTAAATACCAATTTATTCCATAACATGTAATAATATGTTTTCGTTAAATAACTTCTTCAGTGGAAGAAATTTACATTTAATATGTGTCAAATTACTAATAATATAAATATAAATTGCCATGCCTATCAACAAATCATATGCCTATCATCTAAAAAACAAAGAATTCATTGATATATCGAATTTTAATTATATTCTCAAGTAATAATGATTTAATACAACATTAGAAATTGAAATGATTTGAATTATTCGTATATCAATCTATTTTTTGTCAAGCTCTAACAATTCTGTTCAAGGACTAGGGAAAAACATGGCAAAAAAACCTAGTCAAGAGCTTAAAATTAATAAAATTCATGCGTGAATTAAATTATTATAAATAACGCTTAAATTATCAATATCCGTTCTAAAATTTACCGCGTTTTCATCTTTCTTAATGTATATCATTTCGTAAATTAATCTTTTTTTATAATTATTTTCCTTTTTTAAAATTTTAGTGTTTTGAAAATCAAAATTATGTCGTCTATCTTTAGAGTGCTTAGATAAAGCAGTTTCAGCGGTGACGTTATGTGTAACAGTGTATGTATTGATGGTTATAAATTCGTTTCTTTACAAACACGAATGAAAAAAATCAGACATTCACATAACTTTCATACCTACCAACAATAGACATTTATTCACAAATTTAAAAACACCCATTAAACATGGTAATCAAAGTAATGTCGTTTATAAATTAGATTGCA
Source organism: Holotrichia oblita (assembly GCA_023690525.1). Lineage (NCBI taxonomy): Eukaryota > Metazoa > Arthropoda > Insecta > Coleoptera > Scarabaeidae > Holotrichia > Holotrichia oblita. The sequence goes on along the minus strand of CM043015.1, from coordinate 159,164,887 downwards.
AAGATTGTAATAAATGTTATATCGGACAAACCAAACAAAATTTAAAGAAAGGAATTTATAACCATCAATACACTGTTACACATAATGTCACCGCTGAAACTGCTTTATCTAAGCACTCTAAAGATAGACGACATAATTTTGATTTTCAAAACACTAAAATTTTAAAAAAGGAAAATAATTATAAAAAAAGATTAATTTACGAAATGATATACATTAAGAAAGATGAAAACGCGGTAAATTTTAGAACGGATATTGATAATTTAAGCGTTATTTATAATAATTTAATTCACGCATGAATTTTATTAATTTTAAGCTCTTGACTAGGTTTTTTTTGCATGTTTTTCCCTAGTCCTTGAACAGAATTGTTAGAGCTTGACAAAAAATAGATTGATATACGAATAATTCAAATCATTTCAATTTCTAATGTTGTATTAAATCATTATTACTTGAGAATATAATTAAAATTCGATATATCAATGAATTCTTTGTTTTTTAGATAATTTTGTTGATAGGCATGGCAATTTATATTTATATTATTAGTAATTTGACACATATTAAATGTAAATTTCTTCCACTGAAGAAGTTATTTAACAAAAACATATTATTATATGTTATGGAATAAATTGGTATTTAATTATTTGTTGTTTTATTGACCTCTAAGTGAAAATAAATCAGGAATTAAAGGATAAGTAGATAAAGGTCAAAAAATACATATATTAATTGCAAAATAATAGTAGAAGAGACGGTTTCCAGTATATGTAATTGCGAATGCAAGAGGCGACACATTTAGCTTTAACACATTCAAGAAAAAAACGAATTAACACAAAGGTACAACAAAAATCACAACAACAATAATATAGCTAAGGTACTCTATCTTATGACATTTAAGATTATGTCACTGCTGCCCTTTCGTCGTGGTAGCGAATGACTTGAATGAATATTAATTGTATTAATATTTAAATTGGTGTCAAATCACACATGAGACTGAGCTTGTGTCTGTGTTCAGTATTGCCAGTGACAAAAAAAAATAAAAATGGTATCGACTATAGCTTTAAAATGAAACTTATATCGACATTTTTGCATGTGGAATATAAAAAATACATTTCCTAAAAGAATTGCAGCTGTATCATTCGGATATATGTACTCCACCATGCATTTCTTGTACTTAACGAAAATAACCAAGTTTATTCAAATTAGTAGCAAATTCGGAAAAAAATGTTAGCATTTAAAGAATTACAATAGGAACTTAACTACCTCAGTTCCAACGTCTATTCTTACACACATCTGCCAGCGTGCAAACATCGTAAACCGTAATATGATACGAACTCTCGGAAGTGGCACAAGGTGTATATACATGTACACCATAAACTCCTGCATCTACATATTGTTTGCTATAATCATAGAGAAATACATAAGTTCTTCATTAATACGATTTATATTATGTTAAACACTATCCCGAGTTAAGTACGAGTTCAAACAAGTTATTTTATCTAAGCAGAATGTGATAAAACTTTCTATAATAAACAACAATCTTATACTGCTTTATTAATAGGCAAGAGGTTATGTTATGTTAGAGGGCTACTAATGAATAGCTACTAATATCTCATTAGTAGCTATTTGGCAAATGTATTAATAGTGGTTAAGTAATCACTAGTTAGCGTATTCTAAGCAGGATATTCTGATCAGAAAACACCGTATTTTTTCTGGAAGTATGCGCAGGCGGTGTCACTTCTGCGGGTAAATTTTAATTCCATAATTGATGTATAATTTACAATTATTAATTGAAATTGGATTTTAATTTATAGAAAATACATTATAGCCAAATATTCAAAAAGTTTTTAATTTTCTTTTTTATTTGAATAACGAACGTAATAGTATAACTGAGATTGTTTGGAAATGGAAGAATTAAGGTTAATAAGTATGTACATATGAAGAAGTAAACAAAGTGGAACAAGCACAAATGGTTGTACATAGAAACCCAAAAATATATTTAGGAAGGTATAACCCCTTAATTATGCACAATTTCGTAAAGAATATCGAATGAGAAAAATAGTGGTAGAATTTATTATCAATTTAATTAAAAACGAAATATCAAATCCAAATAGAAACACAATACACAAACGTTCTAATGCAATTCTTACACAAAAATTTTATACGAAAAACACAACAGGAGAAGACCCGGCAGTGGATCTGAGAGAAAAACAAATCGGAGACAAGACCGCTACATACGAATTCAGACAAGGATGAATCCGTTTAGAAGTGCTGTATGGTTGCAAACCCAGTTACGTGCCGCCACTGGAGTTCAAGTTTCGGATCAAACCATCAGAAACCGTCTGAGAGAAATGGATCTTCATAGCATGGAATGGCTAGAAGAGCTTGGGTTAACCAACGACTAGCAGAAAATTTTCAATGGGAGCATGGTTTATATACAGATCAATCCAGATTCTGCTTATTTAGTGATAATCGTAGAGTAAGGGCCTGGAGAACTCGAGGAGACCATTATAGACCCGAGTTGGACAAAAGCTGTGGTGCCTTTTGGCGGCGGTGGTATCATGGTGTGGGCGGGCATTAGTTGGAATGGACGTACGAACCTCCATCTCTTTGAAAACAATGTTAATGGACACATATACAGAGATGACATTATTCAGCAATGTGTGGTCGACTTTCGTGAGGCTGTGTGTGAAAACATGTTTTTTATTGATGATAATGCACGACCTCATCGTGCACAAATTGTAATGCAAGCAATAAATGACCTCCATATTAACCATCTACCTTTACCACCAACGTCTCCCGACTTGAATCGAATTGAGCACATTTGCGACAGATTTAAAGAACAGCTCAATGAACATAATCCACCCCCAGTTAACGTGCAACACTTGCGGAAAATTTTACCGCTGCAACAAGCTCTTTTGGAATTATATAATTTCAAGTTCTAAGCCAAATGCAATACATATTTGGTATGGAGTCGTACGAACCATCCAATACTAATCCTCTTTGAGGATGATCTACAATCCTTCTTCTTGTATTTTACCTTGTATTGGTGGCGATATCTTTCGTAATAATCTATTTGTTAATTATATACTACTCTGTGTGGTAGGAAAAGTATTTAAGTTAGATCACTTTTGCATTTTTGTGTTGTATTATTCTAAATCAACCTGGAAGACAACGTTTGTACAACGTTTGCTTAATTCATGTTCTGTACTTAAGTTACACATCAATTATTGTACATATTGTAACATATCAAAGTTAGTTAGTTAGTAAATTTGCATGACTTTGTTGATAGCTATGTATATCTATCTACTGTCAATTTCAAGCAACTTTGATTTTTATGACAATGTAGGCTTTGGCTGCTCTTCGGTTCTCGGGTTCTCTGCTGTGTAGAAAGGTTGTGGTACTTGACGTTTCGATCATCTTGTTGTGATCTTCTTCAGAAGTGAAGAAGATCACGACACATTCACGATCACATTCACTTCTGAAGAAGATCACGACAAGATGATCGAAACGTCAAGTACCACAACCTTTCTACACGGCAGAGAACCCAAGAACCGAAGAGCTGCCATCAACAGCGGCCGTGAAAGCCTGAAGACTACTTTAATGTAGGCTTTCCCGAAAAAATTAAAAACACTAAAACTGCATGAGTTGGAAGATTCACATTTGCAGTAAGTTATTTTGACAAAGCGTGCTTTCAATAAACCGGTAGAGTATCTTAATAAATAACTGGTTTTACTTAAATGGAACAGTCTGTATTTATCTAACGTAGAAGCGCATTAAACCTCCTACCTCTTACCAAAAACTATAAAGATGTATGTTTCAATTTACCAATTAAAAAATTATAAAAGAAATTATTTAAAAATTTCCCCACTTTCGAAAAAGTTATACAGGGTTTTTCAGTAAGAACGATATGATTTTAAAATGAAATAAAATAGAAATGATTTCAGATATGGACCACACTATTTATATTATCTTATAGCATAATCGATAACGTTTATGTTGTAAATAGCACTTCGTTCAAATGTCCACCTTCGCGTACACGAGTGAATTCGACGAATGCAATTTTCAACGACTTTGTGCAATAAATCGGGCGTAATCTCACGATTGCAGCTTTCGATGTTCATTTTCAAAGCATCAAGTGTTTGTGGCCTGTTTGCATAAACCTTAGATTTTAAATAACCCCACAAAAAGTAATCTAAAGGAGACAAATCACAGCTTCTTGTAGGCCAGGAACCAGTTGAATTCCTTGATATTATCCTTTCTCCAAACTTTTCTTGCAGTATGGCGATAGTTTAATGAGCAGTGTGACATGTAGCGCCGTCTTGCTGGAACCACATATCTTCTAAATCAAGCACATTCAAATTTGGCCATAAAAAATTTGTCAACGTCTGTCGGTATCGTTCACCATTCACTGTAACTGAATCGCCAATGTCATTTTGGAAAAAAATGGCACAACGATACCACCATACCATAAACCACACCACACAGTTACCTTCAGGGGATGCAAAGGCTTCTCGTGGATCTATTGTGGATTGTTTGCACACCAAAAATGGCACTTATGCTTATTTACGTAACCACTTAACCAAAAGTGAGCTTTATCTGAAAAGATAATTTTTCCGCAAAATTGCGATCCCTTTCAAATCGTTCTAAACTCTAAGCAGCAAATTTGCGGCAACGATGGTCCAGTGGCTTAAGTTCTTGGTTCAAAACAATCTTACACGAGTGTAAATTTAATTTTTTTTGCAAAATTCGTTGTTTTTTTTAAGTCCTAACTCTGGAGCACGACGAGGAATTGATAAATTTTGATCTTCTGCAACACTAGCTCTTACAGCAGCAAGAATCCGAACAGTTCTGGCATTTCGGCGTCTTACTGATGTTTTTACATCGTGAAGAGTAAAATTGCTTTCAAATTTCTTAACGTTGTGACGAATGACAAGCACAGAAGGGCGATTATTTAGACCAAAGTTTTCGCGAAGCGCGCGAAAAGTGTTCACATAAGAACGACGATTTTCGTAAAATTTTTGGACAATAACCAAACGTTCTTGGAGCAAGTATTTAGCCATAATACATTGTTAGTCTAGTGAACATAAATGACAACTAGTGACAGGTATAATTTTATTACCATGGTTACTACATCATTACAAAATCATATTATTATTGTTATTGGAAAATCCTTTACATGTATTTCTAAGTATAAAAATTAGAATTTTGTTGATGTCTGCAAAGTACGTTTTTACTTCGACATTCATTTTTACGATGTTAATAGGCACATTTTGTATTTTATTTTTCTTACAGCCTATTCTGTTCTTTCGTCATCCTATTGCACTTCTGCTTGATTAGAATTTATCAGTAGATTTTGTGAAATCATAAACAGAGAAAGCTTTGTTAAATTTAATATTTTACATTTGTTCCTAACTTTTGGGTACCTAACTACCGAGTATGTTATAGTACATTAATTTTATGATGAGCAAACAGGCGTTATTTATTGTATTACAAATTACAAGATATCTCGAGAAAAGATAATTGTGTGCACGTTTTAAAAACTAAATTAAATATATGCGTCTTAGTAAAGAAGCGAAGGTGTTAAGAAATTTACACTAATACGGAAGCGTGGTTTGCTATTTATGTGGTAGTAATCTAACAGCAGCAGTAGCAGCTAGGATGAATAAGCATTCACCCTAAACGGATGTAATATTAGTCCGCAGCTGCCATGCTGTATTTTCTCCGCACTTAATACAATTTGCCATATTTTAAATTGGCCGTAACAGTAGACGGCACGCTTTTTTGTGGTTTCTGTGGAAGCACAAATTTGCCGTAAAAAATAATCTCGTTTCAATTAACACAAGTTGTAGTATTTTCAATACGTACGTGATAGTAGCTCTTTTGTTACTGCTTTAATATTGTATATATCATCTTAGTTTATTTACAGCAACAATAAAATTGTTTTATTTATTATTGTTATTATTATTATTATTACTGTTATTATTATTATTATTGCTTAAGGTAAGGCAGAACCGGACATTTTATTATACATATGTATGTATATGCGGTCAGTTGCACACCTAATTATGTAATCTATGTACGTGCCATCGAAAAAAAAACATAATTGGTGTAGGCTATGAAAATGCTTTTGATCGTTGCTTTAGCCACTACCACATAATGACATTTATTATTTGACATTTTATTGTAACCAAATTTATAACCTCAAATTAAATGTCAAGGAATAAATTTCATTATGTGAAAGTGGCTAAAGTAACAATCCATTCACATAGCCTACTCTAATTACGATTTTTTTTGATGTGTCTATATAATATCGTTGATGCGTAGAATCGCTTTATGAAAGCATTATTCAGATATATTGACGTAAAGCCGGGTTGACACGATGAGAGTAAAATGTGATAGTAACTGTCACTACAGTAACTCTCATGTGCTCTCATGCTTCTATCATAGTGTCAACCGCATGAGAGTTGTTTGCGCACTCTCGTGAGAGGACTAGCGCACTGTCTCGCTCTGCTTGATAGTTGAGAGTACTATCACAACAAAGCAGTATTATTGCTATGAACTATCATCGTATAGATGTGCAGTTTTTTTGCCAGATGAACTATCATACGCAGTTTTGCTTCAGTATTGGGAATACCATTTTAGGTTCTAAGTGAATTTCTTGTACCATATTGTATACATATAGGTGTAAATTTCCTTGTTTATAGGACAAAAGTTATTCAGACTACAAAAATCGCGATATAAGAGATGCCGCGAAGAAGTTAAGTACTTTTGAAAATATCTCTCTTCTTCTCTTTTCGTTTTTGCTCTTGCATTGCGGTACCATTTCCACAACAACATGAATACAACATAGTCGTTTACTTGACCGCATTTTTGTAAATAGGTACTTCAGTTACTTCAGTTGTTCAGTATTCAGAGTTCTTTTTCTAATTTAGCTAAATATCTTAGTTAATGTCATGAACAACATAATCGGAAAAAGCAATCACTATAAAAAATGCTTTTAAGTTTAAAAAGTTTAGTGACAAATTAATTATACCTGATAACTACCTATTAGTGTCATTAGACGTTATATTACTTACTGCTTACAAATGTCTACACTGCTCTAGCAGTCCGACTTGTTGAGAAAAATTAGCGCAAAATTAAGAAACGTGTAAGCCTCGCGTTAAAGCATTTCCTAGAAACTTACTCTTTCATCTACCTACTTTCAATACAATAATAAACTTTATATGGAAAAGTTGGACTGGCTGTGGGCTTTCCTAATTCTGTTGTTACACAGTTGATTATGGAAGATTTGGAAGAAACAGTCCTTAAACATTTTACAAGTGCTATTGGAGTGCAGTATCCACCCGTTTAATGTGCTAAAATCGACAACATGAGCTATATTAGAGCATTCCAGTATCCACCTACGTAAATCCATACCGTGAATGATCGATTTTACAACCTCGTAAAGTGTAGTAAATATCAAATCTAATATTTGCAACAATTTTTTACTTGAAATTCCTCCTTGTTCTAACGTTTCTTCGCATCTATAACTACTATACTTACTGGACCGTTCCGGAATACGCAATGATGAAGGAATAGGGGAATAGGGAGGAATAGGGGGGGCAAAATTGCCACCAGAAATTCCCAGAATTTCCCAATAAAGAATGTACATATGATTACTTTGTACAGCATGTTCGTTGCGTAATAGAACAGGGTGTTATGAAAGAAGTTGTTACGTATATTAATCAAAGAATAAATGTTAATCCGAAGAAATCTTTACGGTGCTTTTCAGCTCAAATTAATTTATTACTTGGTACCTGCCGAAAGGCTTGCACGAAAATGTTTCATTTACACCTATACAAAATAACTGTGACTCGTGAATTGTTCGCTCCAGATTTTCCCCGTCGTACCCAGTACTGTGAATGGTGCACCGAAGTCTTAAACAATGATGGTATCTTGGATATTACTTTTTTCAGTGACGAAGAACGGTTTCATCTCAGCGAATATATAAATTCACAGAACAATAGAATTTGGTCTGCAGAAAATCCTCATGTTTTAGCAGAGACATATCAAGAAAAAGAATCATCGATCCTATTTTCTTTGATCAAAATATTGCTGCAAATATTACAATCTGATTTTATATCCGTTTAGGGCACTACTTCATGATAATGAATTGCAACTTGGTGATTTTCAACAGGACGGTATTACAGCTCATACTGCATAGAGAACATTAGATTATTTACAACAGTTGTTCGGGAATAGATCGATAAGTAGAGACCGCTAAGCTCCTCAACAAACTTGATCCCTTTGTTTGGTAATTTAAAAAGTTCATTCTAACCGCATCCATACATTGGGGAAATTATAATATACAATTGTTTACTCTGAAATTAAAATATAGTGCAATTTAAAATATTAACACTAAAAAACAGTTTTATTATAATTATCTGTCAATATATTAGTATATTATATTACTAAAATATTTACGCCTATAATATACATACAGTATCTAGAGCCCAAACGGCGTTGACTGCTACTTTGCACTAACTTAAACCAAAAAAATAGAAGCGGGAAATTCAAATGTTTTTTAATCATTAAACACACCTGTATACAGACAATGCAGGAGAACCATTATGTTAATCATTAAACATGACATATGTGTAGCACATACATCGCAGGAAATATTTCGAGCGTTATAGGACTTGCGATCGACCAGATAGCCGTACGTATGATAGCAACCTTGAATTACAAATCAGTATGTAGTCGTGGCGTGTATAAATATTCCACGGTCGGTGAGCTTGCTTTAGCGTCCGATGTGGATTTTTTCTTATAATTTAAATTAAATGTAAAATTGCATGCGTACGCTGTCAGCATGTGTACCGAATTTGCCATGTTTATTAATCATTCTATCAAAAAGGTTACTTATTTCAATTTTCAATTAGTTACAAAACTGATTTTTCGTTCTTAAATTAAAATAAAGAAATGATTACAAAGTTATGAATGTTTTAAGCTTTATTTTAAAATCATACAATATTGAAATACCTTTATTTACTGATAACTTATATGAATGAAAATGATTAACAAATTAATTATTTTCTTTAATTTAGTAATGCTGATAGAGCATTTTGTTGCGTTAAATAGGGCTGTATGTCGGAAGTCAAAATTTGCGGTACGAAAAAACAATATCATAATGTTTCTGACCAGGTTGTATCAAGTACTTGGGAAATACTACTAACTTTAGTTGCCTTCTCTTCACCTCACTCTCTACCTCACTTTGTTAATATGCTTTACTTTATCAAAGTGTATTTCGAAGGAAGTGTTATGTCTTATACATTCTTGTGCCAAATTATCACTTGATTACACTACAATTATCAGTTAATAATAATTAAGTGGATGTGACAAAAGAAATGTATACGAATAATTCAAATGTGGTCAGAATAAATAACGAACACCCCAGAAAATGTTCAATAGAAACAGGCGTCGGGCAGGAATGTAATTTGAGTCCGCTAGTTTTCACAGTAGTTATGGATGAGGCAATAAAAGAAACAAAAAGTAAGATGAAGAAATTAAAAATTAGACACTGGAAGATGGAAGACGTGAAAAAAACGAAACAGATGTTCTCTGAAAATGTGGTAATTTTGGCGGAATCGAAAGAGGCCCTTCAATATAACCTAGAGATACTGAACTACACAAAATAAACATGAAAATTAACATAAAGAAAACTAAAAGCATCATCATAGCAAAAGAAAAAAGAAGACATGAGATACAACTGAATGGAGAAAATGTAGAACAAGTAGAGGGATACAAATATTTGGGAACGTTCATCGAAGAGAATGGGAAACTGGACAAAGAAATGAATGAAAGAGTGAAAAAAGTAGGAAAAATGTTTAATTCGCTGAAGATACCATTCCTGGGAAAACGAGAAATAGAAAAGGAAAAAAAAAAGAAGTAATCAAGAGAATTGTAAGACCGGTGATGCTGTATAGCAGTGAATCTTGGAACAAATATGCACAAATCTAGAAAAAATACCGTAGATATGAGATTTCTGTGAAAGATACAGGACAAAAATAGGGGAGACAGAATAAGAAATGATGTGTTTAGAGAAGAACTGAATATTGAGGCAGTGCTAGAAAAGATACATAGGGGATGGTCAACTAAGATGGATAGGGCATGTGCACCGAATGAAAGACGACATAATGAAAAAACTAGGAAAAAGAATTATGGAAACAAAAGCTCAAGGAAGAAATCCGAGAGGACGGCCGAGGAAAACATGGGAAGAGGAAGTAAGAGAGGAAGCAGAGAAAAGAGGGATCGCGTGGAAGGACATAAGAAAACTTGCGAAAGATAAATCCAAATGGAGAGAAATATGTAGAAATAAACAATAACGCAACTCCTAGGCCTACACCTAAGGGTAAAAGGCAAACGATTAAGAAGAAGAATAATTAGGTACCAATAAAACGGAAGATGAATTAAATGCTTACATTATAACATTATTTATTAACATACATATATATATATATATATAATGTGAAAATTACTGCAACTAGTGCAGAATATGGGTTTCTTCTTTTAATTCAAATGAAAAACAGTAGTTTCCTACGTGACGTTTCGGATTTATTTAATCCTTCTTCAAACCTATATATAAATATATAATAAAACTTAACTATTTTTAAACCAAGAAACAATAACTTACAACAAGGACAATCGTTTTTCTAAATACAAAGCTCTAAAAATATTGTGAAACAATTTTAGCCTTTTAACTCAAGATCGTAATGATTTGTCTAACTCTCGTCATATACAAGATATTAATATTGAACAATCAAAATACAAATCTCTTGTTTACATCCCTGGCCTTACGGATAAAATAAAACTGTTATTTAGAAATAGCAATTTAAAAATTTCATTTACTTCAGCTAATTCGTGTAAAAAATTTTTCACCAAATTGAAAACCCCGATACCTAAAGAACAACAAAATCATATTGTATACGCGGTTAAATGTAACGATTGTTCCAAATTCTATATTGGTCAAACTATCCAGAGGTGGCGTGAGAGAAGCACCCAACATCGTAGTGACAGTCGAGTAAATCCCAAAAAATGTGCTTTGGCTACACATATACATACTTACCAAAGATCACATTGTAAATTTTAATGATGTCATAATTTTATTTAATGAATCTAATTATACTAAAAGAATTTGCCTTGAAGTTTTAGCTATCAAACATTTTTCGGATAATATTAATACAAAAGAACAATCTTCAAATTTTACGAATATTTATAATAATTTAATTAAATTTATCAAATTTAAGGATTTACATTAATCTTTTGGTAGTCTTTTGTGATCTCTTACATTTAAATGTCTTTGTATGGAATGTTATAAATCGTTTTCCATTTGATGTGTTTAAAAATTTTTTTTTCTCGTATATACAATATATTCATTGCATTCAACATATTGTTTTTTAAAATGTCGAAATTTAAAATCTAACATATCTGTTTTTGTTTACAAAATTGTTTATCAAATATTTTGCATATGTTTTCAAATTTCAAAATTTCAAAATTGTCAAAATTGTTTCACAATATTTTTAGAGCTTTGTATTTAGAAAAACGATTGTCCTTGTTGTAAGTTATTGTTTCTTGGTTTAAAAATAGTTAAGTTTTATTATATATTTATATATAGGTTTGAAGAAGGATTAAATAAATCCGAAACGTCACGTAGGAAACTACTGTTTTTCATTTGAATTAAAAGAAGAAACCCATATTCTGCACTAGTTGCAGTAATTTTCACATTTTAAAGTCTAAAGTCTGTCAGTGTCGGAACTGATAAAATTGTTAAACTTTATATATATATATATATAGGGCAAAACACGAAATGTCAGGGTAATCGGTCTGTTGTTGAAATCAAAAACTCATTTATTCATAAGCTCAATATTTCGTTATATTTTATAACTTCTTCAGGAGCATGCTACAAAGGTATACAACAAATTATAAAAAAGCAATTAATCTATGTGTGTGAATTACTTACAATTTGAGTTTTAAAAATGTTGATCTCTGTATGACATGAGTAAAATTAATCGGCACTAACTAGGACAAACACATTAAAATTGTTGGTTTAATTATTAAAAATTATAATTTTATTAAAATTGAAATTTATGTCAATAGATTAAAACTTCGAATGTGCAAGGATAACCAATGTGAGAACGGACGAATTTCTTGTTGTTTTTTATAAAAGAGGAGTAAGAAATTATAAAGTATTTAAAATGCAAAAATGATACGAGGTTCAACTGAAAAGTTAAAGTTGTCGTTGTAGTTGTAAAACGTTCGAATAAATTATATTTAGTTGACTGGTATCAGTTTTGAAATTTATACTATTGTGATTGTTATTGATGTGAACCATTTCTAAAAATAAACGTTTTTTTGTAATTATTTTCAGTTTCTAAAATTTTAATTTTACTGTAATCAAAAATATGATCATGGTTTATACTATGTGACGCAAGTGCGCATGAAACCTTGCCAATCCTACAATCGCTTCTATGTTGGGTTATTCGGTGTTTTAACAGTTGCGATGTTTGACCTATGTAGAAGCTATTGCAACTATTACACGGTATGCTATAAACGGTGTTACAAATTTCTAAGGTTGGGGTTTTATCCTTAGGTTTCGTTAATATATTACGTATAGTGTTAGTGTTGTATTTGGCGATTTTGATATTATTAAATGATTTAAAGTTAGCAATTATTTTATCAGTTAAATCGTGAATATAAGGTATCTTCCTGTAGATGACGACTCCATTCGCAATCGGATCCTCTGTTGGACCATCGAAAACATTGGAATTATAAATTAATTGATTTAAAATCTTTTTTGGATAGCCGTTATTGGTAAAAATGTCAAATAACTTTTTTAAGTTATCCTGAACAAAAGAATGGTGGCTGATATGTAAAATTCTATTTTTGAGAGCAATGACTGTGTTGTATTTTTGATTAATGGGATGGTTGGAGTGAAAGTTAATAAATCTACCAGAAGCTGTGGGTTTCTGGTACCAATCAAGAATGATTTTATTTTCTTGTGTTCGGATAACTCTAGTGTCCAAAAAGGAACACTTCGTGATGATTCTGTTTCAATTGTGAATTGTATATGTGTATTGAAAGCGTTGAAAATGTCAAGTGTCTGCTGGATCATATTGTTAGGGACAGCTGTGATTAAATCATCAACATATTTGAAAATAAAAGGTGGTTGAAATGGTAGTTTAGGTAAAGTGTCATCTAGTAAGAAATCTAGAACTATTAATGCTAATATGGGACTGATAGGAGAACCCATCGGTACACCAAAAATTTGTTGGTGGAATGTGTCATTAAAAGAAAAATAACAGTTGTCAAAAGTGAATTCGATTAAATCCAAAAAGTTGGATTTATCTAACTGGCTATGAGGTTCTATTAGATCCCAATTAGAGTCCAAAATAGAGATAATTAAGTGCTGTGGTATGTTAGTAAAAAGTGAAGTTACATCTAAAGATATTATAACGTAATCAGCCGGCAATGCCATTCCCTCAACCGCATCCACAAATGAGAAGGTGTCTTTGATGTTGTAATTGGTTCTATCTGCAAAACTGAGGGTGAGAATGTTGGACAAATATTTTGATAGGTCATAGGTGACAGAGTTGATGGAACTGACTATAGGACGGACAGGAGTATTGATTTTATGGATCTTCGGCAGTACGTATAATTTGGGTGGAGTGCAGTTGTGTTTAGTTAATTGCCTAGCGACGTTGGTAGAAATTTGTGATTTTTGTTCAAGCTGTTTGATGAGCTTGTTGAGTTTGGTTTGAATCCTTGTAGTGGGATTGTTATTAAGTTTTTTGTAGGTGACATTATCACCTAATAGTTGTTCAGTTTTTTCTATATAATCTACCTTATTCATGGCTACTGTGCACCCACCTTTATCAGATTGCAGGATATACAAGTTGGGGTGTTGTTTAAGGAAATATTTAGTTTCATTGTAAATGCTGTCGAAGGGAGACACCGCAACATGATTACGTGAGTTTGCTAAAAAATTTGTAATATTGTTTGTGATTTTTGCTCTAGTGATATTTTTGGAACTCTCTGGAATTTCATTAATGACATTTTCAACATCAGCCAATAATTTATTGACATTGACATTCTTACTGTTATATATATATATATATATGTATGTCTCGTTGGTCAATGAATTGATTTATATTATTTTTTCCGAATTTTCGTTCATACTGGGAGGCTACGCCAATATTGTGATAAAATATATCTTATTGTACGTTATGTGATGAAAATGTGGACAACATAATATAAATCAATGCCAGACTCGAGATGAAATGGGAAGATTTACGTTTAGACAAGTACAACTACTGTTTTGTGCAATTGTGTAAGCTTATAGCTTGTAATATGAGTGCCTTAAAAAGAATATTTCACTATTAACTCGACTTGCACATGCAAAAAATTTAATTAACGCACGTGCTTATAGAATTACAAGTAATTTTTATTTCTAAAATTAATTTCTTGTACCATAACCTGTTGACATAAGTTGTAAATTTCCTTGTTTAATATTCCATCGTTGTTGCTGAGTGCAAAAATCCGTATATTTTTAAGAGTTGTTGGTGATGTGACTTGGTAAAATTTTGTCTTCTTTTTTTTTCGTTTTTGCTTTTTCTACATCTTAATAACAATATTCTTCTGTTTAATGTTTACTTGACCGCATTTTTGAAAAAACAAAATTCAGTTACTTCAGTTGTTCACATCACCAACACTTTTTCTAATGTAGCTAAATATCTTAGTTAATGTCGATGGACAACATAATCGGAAAATGCAATCACTATAAAAAATGCTTTTAAGTTTAAAAATTTATTGACAAATTAATTATACCTGAGAATTACTATCATTAGTGTCATTAACAAAAATATTACTTTAAGTACTGCTTAAAAATGTTACATTCTCCCATTCCGACTTTATTTTGAGAAAAAATTAAATGCAAAATTAAGAAACGTGTAAAACTTTCGTTAAAGCATTTTAAACAAAGTTAAACAACTTTAATATTGATAAATTTAATAAAAGTTGCATGATTGTGCGTCATTCCTAAAATTCTGTTGTTATCGACAATTCAAATGGAAGAATTAAGAACCAGTCAGATGTTGATATTTTACAAGTGCTATCTGGAGTGCAGTATCTACCCGTTTAATGTGCCTAAAATCGACAACATGAGCTATAATAAATTATTCCAGATGTTGAAAACGTAAATCCATACTGTGAATGATCGATTTTACAAAAATAAAGTGTAGTAAAAATCACAAAAATAATATTTGCAACAATTTTTACTAAATTCCTCCTTGTTCTAACGTTTCTTCGCAGCATCTAATGAAACTAAATATTTCTTACAACCGTTCCGGAATATCCTGCAATGATGAAGGAATAGGGGAATAGGGAGGAATAGGGGGGGGCAAAATTGCCAAAAAATTGAACAACTTTCCCAAGTGATAATGTACATATGATTACTTTGTACAGCATGTTCGTTGCGTAATAGATGTTAAAAAAACTCAACATAGCTAATCAAAGAATAAATGTTAATCGAAAGAAATCTTTACGGTGCTTTTCAGCTCAAATTAATTTATTACTTGGTACCTGCCCAAATTATACGTACTGTTTCATTTACACCTATACAAAATAACTGTGACTCGTGAATTGTTCGCTCCAGATTTTCCCCGTCGTACCCAGTACTGTGAATGGTGCACCGAAGTCTTAAACAATGATGGTATCTTGGATATTACTTTTTTCAGTGACGAAGAACGGTTTCATCTCAGGAATATATAAATTCACAGAACAATAGAATTTGGTCTGCATGAAAATTCACTTTTTACTAAGACATATCAAGAAAAGAATCATCTCTATTTTCTCTTTGATCAAAATATTGCTAGCAAATTATTAAATCTGATTTTATATCCGTTTAGGGCACTACTTCATGATAATGAATTAACTTTGATTTTCAATAACGGTATTACAGCTCATAAACTTTTAGAGAACATTAGATTATTTACAACAGTTGTTCCCACAATAGATCGATAAGTAGATTTCTTACTAGATGCTCCTCAACAAACTTGATCCCTTTGTTTGGTAATTTAAAAAGTTCATTCTAACCGCATCCATACATTATGAAATTATAATATACAATTGTTTACTCTGAAATTAAAATATAGTGCAATTTAAAATATTAAACTAAAAAACAGTTTTATTATAATTATCTGTCAATATATTAGTATATTATATTACTAAAAATTTAATCATTAATTGATACAGTATCTAGAGCCCAAACGGCGTTCTGGTAGATTTAGATAATTTGCACTAACCATCCCAAAAAAATAGAAGCGGAAATTCAAATGTTTTTTAATCATATAAACACACCTGTATACAGGACAATGCAAGAACCATTATGTTAATCATTAAACATGACATATCCAAAAACATACATCAATTAGGAAATATTTCGAGCGTTATAGGACCAACAGATCGACCAGATAGCCGTACGTATGATAGCAACCTTGAATTACAAATCAGTATGTAGTCGTGGCGTGTATAAAATATTCCACGGTTAAATGAGCTTGCTTTAGCGTCCGATGTGGATTTTTTCTTATAATTTAAATTAAATGTAAAATTGCATGCGTACGCTGTCAGCATGTGTACCGAATTTTATGTTTATTAATCATTCTATCAAAAAGGTTACTTATTTCAATTTTCAATTAGTTACAAAACTGATTTTTCGTTCTTAAATTAAAATAAAGTAATGATTACAAAGTTATGAATGTTTTAAGCTTTATTTTAAAATCATACAATATTGATACCTTTATTTACTGATAACTTTTATGAATGAAAATGATTAACAAAAATTATTTTCTTTAATTTGGTTCAATGCTGATAGAGCATTTTATTGCGTTAAATAGGGCTGTATGTTCAAAATTTGCGGTACGAAAAAACAATATCATAATTTTTCCTTCGAACGTTGTATCAACTACTTGGGAAATACAACTTTAACTTTCAGTTGAACCTTCTCTTCATTTCATCTCTACCTCACTTTATTAATATGCTTTCCTTTATAAAAAGTGTATTTCAAGGAAGTGTTATGTCTTATACATTCTTGTGCCAAATTATCACTTGATTACTACAATTATCAGTTAAAATAATTAAGTGGATTGACAATTTATACGAATAATTCAAATGTGGTCAGAATAAATAACGAACACCCCAGAAAATGTTCAATAATTGATCAACATTTTTAAAATGTAATTTGAGTCCGTAATTTTCACAGTAGTTAATTGTTTTTATAATAAAAGAAACAAAAAGTAAGATGAAGAAATTAAAAATTAGACACTGGAAGATGGAAGACGTGAAAAAAAAAACAGATGTTCTCTGAAAATGTGGTAATTTTGGCGGAATCGAAAGAGGCCCTTCAATATAACCTAGAGATACTGAACTACACAAAATAAACATGAAAATTAACATAAAGAAAACTAAAAGCATCATCATAGCAAAAGAAAAAAGAAGACATGAGATACAACTGAATGGAGAAAATGTAGAACAAGTAGAGGGATACAAATATTTGGGAACGTTCATCGAAGAGAATGGAAACTGGACAAAGAAATGAATGAAAATAGTGAAAAAAGTAGGAAAAATGTTTAATTCGCTGAAGATACCATTCCTGGGAAAACGAGAAATAGACTTTTAAGGAAAAAAAACAGTAGTAATCAAGAGAATTGTAAGACCGGTGATGCTGTATAGCAGTGAATCTTGGAACAAATATGCACAAATCTAGAAAAAATACCGTAATATGAGATTTCTGTGAAAGATACAGGACAAAAATAGGGAGACAGAATAAGAAATGATGTTTTTAGAGAAGAACTGAATATTGAGGCAGTGCTAGAAAAGATACATAGGGGATGGTCAACTAAGATGGATAGGGCATGTGCACCGAATGAAAGACGACATAATGAAAAAACTAGGAAAAAGAATTATGGAAACAAAAGCTCAAGGAAGAAATCGAGAGGACGGCCGAGGAAAACATGGGAAGAGGAAGTAAGAGAAAGCAGAGAAAGAGGGATCGCGTGGAAGGACATAAGAAAACTTGCGAAAGATAAATCCAAATGGAGAGAAATATGTAGAAATAAACAATAACGCAACTCTAGGCCTACACCTAAGGGTAAAAGGCAAACGATTAAGAAGAAGAATAATTATCTTACCAATAAAACGGAAGATGAATTAAATGCTTACATTATAACATTATTTATTAACATACATATATATATATATATATTGTGAAAATTACTGCAACTAGTGCAGAATATGGGTTTCTTCTTTTAATTCAAATGAAAAACAGTAGTTTCCTACGTGACGTTTCGGATTTATTTAATCCTTCTTCAAACCTATATATAAATATATAATAAAACTTAACTATTTTTAAACCAAGAAACAATAACTTACAACAAGGACAATCGTTTTTCTAAATACAAAGCTCTAAAAATATTGTGAAACAATTTGTCTAACTCAAGATCGTAATGATTTGTCTAACTCTCGTCATATACAAGATATTAATATTGAACAATCAAAATACAAATCTCTTGTTTACATCCCTAGCCTTACGGATAAAATAAAACTGTTATTTAGAAATAGCAATTTAAAAATTTCATTTACTTCAGCTAATTCGTGTAAAAAATTTTTCACCAAATTGAAGAAAACCCCGATACCTAAAGAACAACAAAATCATATTGTATACGCGGTTAAATGTAACGATTGTTCCAAATTCTATATTGGTCAAACTATCCAGAGGTGGCGTGAGAGAAGCACCCAACATCGTAGTGACAGTCGAGTAAATCCCAAAAAATGTGCTTTGGCTACACATATACATACTTACCAAAGATCACATTGTAAATTTTAATGATGTCATAATTTTATTTAATGAATCTAATTATACTAAAAGAATTTGCCTTGAAGTTTTAGCTATCAAACATTTTTCGGATAATATTAATACAAAAGAACAATCTTCAAATTTTACGAATATTTATAATAATTTAATTAAATTTATCAAATTTAAGGATTTACATTAATCTTTTGGTAGTCTTTTGTGATCTCTTACATTTAAATGTCTTTGTATGGAATGTTATAAATCGTTTTCCATTTGATGTGTTTAAAAATTTTTTTTTTTCTCGTATATACAATATATTCATTGCATTCAACATATTGTTTTTAAAATGTCGAAATTTAAAATCTAACATATCTGTTTTTGTTTACAAAATTGTTTATCAAATATTTTGCATATGTTTTCAAATTTCAAAATTTCAAAATTGTCAAAATTGTTTCACAATATTTTTAGAGCTTTTGTATTTAGAAAAACGATTGTCCTTGTTGTAAGTTATTGTTTCTTGGTTTAAAAATAGTTAAGTTTTATTATATATTTATATATAGGTTTGAAGAAGGATTAAATAAATCCGAAACGTCACGTAGGAAACTACTGTTTTTCATTTGAATTAAAAGAAGAAACCCATATTCTGCACTAGTTGCAGTAATTTTCACATTTTAAAGTCTAAAGTCTGTCAGTGTCGGAACTGATAAAATTGTTAAACTTTATATATATATATATATAGGGCAAAACACGAAATGTCAGGGTAATCGGTCTGTTGTTGAAATCAAAAACTCATTTATTCATAAGCTCAATATTTCGTTATATTTTATAACTTCTTCAGGAGCATGCTACAAAGGTATACAACAAATTATAAAAAAGCAATTAATCTATGTGTGTGAATTACTTACAATTTGAGTTTTAAAAATGTTGATCTCTGTATGACATGAGTAAAATTAATCGGCACTAACTAGGACAAACACATTAAAATTGTTGGTTTAATTATTAAAAATTATAATTTTATTAAAATTGAAATTTATGTCAATAGATTAAAACTTCGAATGTGCAAGGATAACCAATGTGAGAACGGACGAATTTCTTGTTGTTTTTATAAAAGAGGAGTAAGAAATTATAAAGTATTTAAAATGCAAAAATGATACGAGGTTCAACTGAAAAGTTAAAGTTGTCGTTGTAGTTGTAAAACGTTCGAATAAATTATATTTAGTTGACTGGTATCAGTTTTGAAATTTATACTATTGTGATTGTTATTGATGTGAACCATTTCTAAAAATAAACGTTTTTTTAATTATTTTCAGTTTCTAAAATTTTAATTTTACTGTAATCAAAAATATGATCATGGTTTATACTATGTGACGCAAGTGCGCATGAAACCTTGCCAATCCTACAATCGCTTCTATGTTGGGTTATTCGGTGTTTTAACAGTTGCGATGTTTGACCTATGTAGAAGCTATTGCAACTATTACACGGTATGCTATAAACGGTGTTACAAATTTCTAAGGTTGGGGTTTTATCCTTAGGTTTCGTTAATATATTACGTATAGTGTTAGTGTTGTATTTGGCGATTTTGATATTATTAAATGATTTAAAGTTAGCAATTATTTTATCAGTTAAATCGTGAATATAAGGTATCTTCCTGTAGATGACGACTCCATTCGCAATCGGATCCTCTGTTGGACCATCGAAAACATTGGAATTATAAATTAATTGATTTAAAATCTTTTTTGGATAGCCGTTATTGGTAAAAATGTCAAATAACTTTTTTAAGTTATCCTGAACAAAAGAATGGTGGCTGATATGTAAAATTCTATTTTTGAGAGCAATGACTGTGTTGTATTTTGATTAATGGGATGGTTGGAGTGAAAGTTAATAAATCTACCAGAAGCTGTGGGTTTCTGGTACCAATCAAGAATGATTTTATTTTCTTGTGTTCGGATAACTCTAGTGTCCAAAAAGGGAACACTTCGTGATGATTCTGTTTCAATTGTGAATTGTATATGTGTATTGAAAGCGTTGAAAATGTCAAGTGTCTGCTGGATCATATTGTTAGGGACAGCTGTGATTAAATCATCAACATATTTGAAAATAAAAGGTGGTTGAAATGGTAGTTTAGGTAAAGTGTCATCTAGTAAGAAATCTAGAACTATTAATGCTAATATGGGACTGATAGGAGAACCCATCGGTACACCAAAAATTTGTTGGTGGAATGTGTCATTAAAAGAAAAATAACAGTTGTCAAAAGTGAATTCGATTAAATCCAAAAAGTTGGATTTATCTAACTGGCTATGAGGTTCTATTAGATCCCAATTAGAGTCCAAAATAGAGATAATTAAGTGCTGTGGTATGTTAGTAAAAGTGAAGTTACATCTAAAGATATTATAACGTAATCAGCCGGCAATGCCATTCCTCAACCGCATCCACAAATGAGAAGGTGTCTTTGATGTTGTAATTGGTTCTATCTGCAAAACTGAGGGTGAGAATGTTGGACAAATATTTTGATAGGTCATAGGTGACAGAGTTGATGGAACTGACTATAGGACGGACAGGAGTATTGATTTTATGGATCTTCGGCAGTACGTATAATTTGGGTGGAGTGCAGTTGTGTTTAGTTAATTGCCTAGCGACGTTGGTAGAAATTTGTGATTTTGTTCAAGCTGTTTGATGAGCTTGTTGAGTTTGGTTTGAATCCTTGTAGTGGGATTGTTATTAAGTTTTTTGTAGGTGACATTATCACCTAATAGTTGTTCAGTTTTTTCTATATAATCTACCTTATTCATGGCTACTGTGCACCCACCTTTATCAGATTGCAGGATATATGTATGTCTCGTTGGTCAATGAATTGATTTATATTATTTTTTCCGAATTTTCGTTCATACTGGGAGGCTACGCCAATATTGTGATAAAATATATCTTATTGTACGTTATGTGATGAAAATGTGGACAACATAATATAAATCAATGCCAGACTCGAGATGAAATGGGAAGATTTACGTTTAGACAAGTACAACTACTGTTTTGTGCAATTGTGTAAGCTTATAGCTTGTAATATGAGTGCCTTAAAAAAGAATATTTCACTATTAACTCGACTTGCACATGCAAAAAATTTAATTAACGCACGTGCTTATATTACGCGGCTTAAAACCTACCTAAATAAGCGTGATATTAAGGTAAGACATTTGTCAAATATTGCGATGACGATTAGTCACCTGCCCGTACCATATGGACTGCGGCCGTCTTATTGCTATGTTCCTTTTTAAGTCAAGCTGACAGTAAACATCGGTAGCGGAGTGCATAATAAAATAGATCCCACCCGGTGGTGGGTGTCGTATTGAGATATCCCTCTATCAGTTCCTATTAACCTATGGTTCATATATTGCAAAGGCTCTATGATTGACCGATACCTAATCCACCTAGTCTAGTTTCGTTTGGATGTATTGTTTCGTTATGAATGGCTAGCGACTATCCGTAATAGTACCCCAAAGCGGCAGGATTAGGGGTATAACCTCAACGCCCCATAAGGTTCAATTATCGCACTAATTTGTCATTTAAAATAAATTGACCAATTGGATTGTTTGAACAATGATATTTATGACTTCGGCTTGATACGGATAGAACTATTCCGTTCTTATACAAAATAAGCCTGTTAATTTAGGTAATTACAGGATCCAACGAAACATTTTTTATATTGCACTCCTGGATTTTATAATGGCACAAGTGTAATTTCAATATAATTGTAAATAAAGGAATAATGCAGATTTAATGGATGGCTTATACATATGTAGTTATCATACATACTGTGATAATTTAATATACAGTCATGTTCGTTAAAATAGCAGCGATATAAATATTCTCAAAATCTCTGATCTAGCTTAGAGAAACTAAATAATGCAATTAAATAAATATTACTCCCTGCATTATGAACATTTTTTGCATAAATTAAGATTTCAAAAAAATATAATAAAATTCAAAATGAAATTATTATCCTGTTAAAATAACAGTCTTTATTATTTACACTAAGAAAGGTAATTTTTATTGACAATTCTTCTTGGTGAGTTTAATATTTCATTGCTAGGCCTTTATTTTTGATGACGGCTTCACAACGTCGCGGCATGAACTCCACTAATCGCTGACATCGACGAACTGGAATGGATTTCCATGCTTTATGGCACACCTCCCACAATTGTTGAGTAATTTGTGGTTTAGCAGCTGAAACAGCCTTTTTTACATCTACCCATAGGTGTTCAATGGGGCCGTCCCGGATTTTTTTTTTATATTTTTTTCTTAAAGTGTACATTAAATTATACCTAGTGTCTACGTATTTTCTTTTTTTTTATATTATTAATAAATATGTCAAGAAAAAATATCAAAGTTTGAATTTTGAATTTACCGCATTTATGACGTGATAATGGTAAATTGACAGAGAAGCTTGCCAAAAGCATGATATGGAAAGAGATAGGAATAACACATCAATGTTTTCTTAATCAGAAATGTAATCTTTCTTTTTTTTGTTAGCTACGTAAACGTCAAACGAAATCCACCTCCTGTCAATCTATATTCTGTCATAGTATTTATTTTCATATTTGTTTGATAAACTATTGTATTGTTATTATTTTGTGGTGTGCTTAGTTTTCAGTTTTAATTTGTGTATTTTTCAACATTATCACCTTTGGAATCCTGGTTTATTTTTATTTGAATCTTATTTGATATCAATTAATCATGAAATGTTTTGTATCTCGTTGCAAGACTAATTTTAAAATCAATCCGGAAAAGCATCTTTATTTCCAACATATGTATGTTACAAAAAAAACAAAAGTATTTCTATATTAATATTAATAATGAAGTGAAAAGTGGCGTTGGAGTTCAGATGCGTCACTAAAAGTTGACATCTGCTCTTCCACTCAACCATTCTATCTAAACCTAAAGCCTAAACCCAAAAAGAGAGTAGTTACATCTGCTAAAAATGAATGTACTTATATAATTTTTGTGGTGTTTTGGTTTATAATTAGTTATAATTTCGCTAATTTTCTTCTCATGCCCTGGTTTAGCTACGTCTAGATGGTTTTCTGTATTACGATGTCGGCTTTAAGAATGTGTTCACTGACTTTTACTTCAAACGTGAATGTTTTTATTGCCACATTTCCTAATCCTTTTACCAAAACACAAGTATTATCAAATTTTGGTGCTCTCATCTGCACCTAACTGTTGGCTTTTAACAAGTTCAGATCACTTCCGCTGCCAATGAATCCTTGTATAGAATGACCATTTATAGTCAAGAATATATTATCACGAAGAGGACTATAATTTCCTTGAACGAAGCATGTTTGCCAATTTTCTTCATTTCGTGTAGATGCTGTACTTGTTTGCTTGCAATGTGACCAAAATCATTTCAATATCTTTCATGGTTAACAAATATTGTTTAGTAAAAGTCACATCGTTTTTCTTTTTACGTGTTGACAGGATTATATGTAATATAACTATTAACGGCTTTTCAAAATTCTTGCTTTACTTATACGTTTTTACATTTCGTATTTTAGTACACAAAAAGCACACACTAAAGACTGAAAGTTCTATTACATTTGATTCCACAACATAAATGTATTTCATATACCTACACGTCTTATCGTCAAAACGTCTTTTTTATAATAATTGTCACTGTCAACACACCTGTCATGCCCTATAGCTAATGCTTGTACATTACTACGTTTGTCGTTGATGTATTCTTACAAGTTTAAGCCAATAAAAAGAAGTACCATTATCACGTCACTAAACGCGCGATTTACAAATAATCGGTTTTATTTTCTTTTTTGTGCAATTCCAGTAACACTAAAATTATAATTTTTGCTATTACCTACATCAGATTATAGTAACTTTTCATAATAAAATATTTATTAACACATTTAAAAAAACGGGACGGCCCCATTGGGTTTAGGTCTGGCGACTGCGCAGGCCAGACCAATAAAGAAACATTATTATCCATAAACCACTTTTTAGCTGGCGAGAAGTGTGTTTAGGATCGTTGTCCTGCATAATTAGGATCGTTGTCCTGCATAAAAACCCATCGTAACGGCATTTCCTCCTCTGCATAAGGTAACATGACATCTTACATTATAGCAACATATCCGTCAGCGTTCAATATGCCGTCAATTTTGTACAGTGGTCCAACACCGAACATGCGAACCATGAACATCGAATAAAACAATTTTAGATTAATCGCTCCACAATATATTACGCCATTTTGTTGAATCCCATAACTGATGTACGCCAGCAAAAGCCAATCTATTTTTTACTTGTCGTTTATTCAATAAGGGCACCTTTCTGGGCCTTCTGGCCTGTAAATTTCCTTCTATTAGTCTCTTTATAATTGTACAACTGCTGATAGGGAGATTGAGTTCCTGTTTTATTTGGCTGGAAGACACAAATGGGTTCTTTTTAATGAATTTGAGAATGCATCTATCTACTCAAGTTGTGGTTTTTCTGTGACCACCACGATTTTCTTTGCGTTCTTTCCATTTTTTCGCATTCGAGATCATTTTAGCTGAGCATACAAGTGCTTCTTGTATAAATTTATTTGTCTTTCATCTTTGAATAAGGTTAAGAATCGTTATTCTCTCTTCTTGAGTACAATGCTTAGTTCGGCCCACTGTATCGTTATCAAAAGTTTAGATTTATGACTATATCAAATGATTACAAAGCGTTAGTGTAATTTAAGACTATGTCTAGACCCAGATTGAATAAATCGTCTAAATAACACGACTGTTCAGCGTATACTACGGCATACTGCTATTTTACCGAACAGGATAATAATTTCATTTTGTCTTAGAATTTCTATTATATTTTTTTAAAATCTTAATTCATGCAAAAAATGTTCATAATACAGAGAGTAATATTTATTTAATTACATTATTTATTTTCTCTAAGTTAGATCAGAGATTTTGAGAATATTTATATCGCTGCTATTTTAACGAGCATGACTGTATACAGGGTTTCCACGGCCAAGTGGGACATAGGGAAAATACATATAAAATCGGTTTTCGGTGAATATTATCTCCCTAATACTACTTCATTCAAAATTAAGGGCCGCATATTATAACTGGGTTAACAATGAACATCTCCACAATTATAGTACAAAGAAAGTCCTTGTAATAAAGCCAAAAAATTATTATTTTTAAATCTAAAAATCGTGAATTCCTAATAAGGCTTTTAACACGTGAGTTAGTGCAAGCGTCCGTGGCGTAATGGTTCGCGCGACGGCTCAATAACGCTAATGCACGGATTGTTTAGCGTTCGAATCCCGGCAGATTAGTTTTATTTTTTATTTTTTATCTCCAACAATAATGCTGCAAATTCAATAACACTCCAAAAATTAGAGATTTTGAAGACTATAAAATCGATTTTTTGAGGATTAAGGCAAATAATGAATAATTTTTACAATAACAAAAATGATCACGTGCTATTATATTATTCGAAATTTAATTGTTACTAACGATGAATCACTTGTCAAAATAAACAAAACTTAATCAAGATTAAATAAAAAATAAAATCCATTTCTCGGATTCGAACCCCAAACAATCTGTGCCTTACGTTATTACGGCGTCGCATGAACGTCTGCGCCACGGCCGCTTGCACTAACACACGTGTTAAAAGCCTTATTAGGAATTCACGTACAATAGGTTTAAAAATAATAATTTTTTTGGCTTCATTAAAATGACTTTCTTTGTACTATGATTGTAGAAATGTTCATTGTTAACGCAGTTATAATATTCGGCACTTAAATTTGGATGAAGTAGTATTAGGGAGATAATATTCACTGAAAACCGATTTTAGATGTATTCTCCCTATGTCCCACTCAGCCGTGGAAACCCTGTATAGGTTACAACAAGAAATTATTATATTTGTTCTTGAAAGCATTTTTTTCTTAGCTAGCAATAATGCTACGCTGCTCATGCTTAGCTGTAATAATGTAAGTGCTACAATTTATATATTTGTATTTTGCCTAGGTACAACAAATAGACAGTTTTCATCAGTTTCTTATCATTCAATACATTATAAGAGGTTTAATTGTGCTAGTTAATGAATTACTAGTTGTTGCCAAAGAACGAAATGAATGGAAATTTTAGAGAGAGTGAGAACCGGCCAACTTGGAAGATTAAATGGAAATGTTCGTGATATAGCAACAATTTATAAACAAAGCGTGAAGGACTAATAAAACACGTATGTTTCTATAAAGAATTAAATAAGAAAATCATAGGAATACAAACAACTGAGTAGAAACATGCTGTACGCATAGCAAACAAAAACGGAATGAAATCAAAAACGTATGGAAGAAAATTATACCATCAACTGAACAATACACAGCCTTAACATTACCGAATGGTACTCGAATAATTAAGGCTCTAATGAATTTAGCGATTGTTTCTGCTACACATAGGTGAATAAAAAAAGAACTTAAATATACGGTTTCATCCACAAACTGCTATTCGAGAAGAATTGCACGCCTACTTCTGCAGTCGCCTCTAAGCTACCCTCTTAATATTTTTAAATAAAATAAGGGGTCATGTGTCTATTTACTAGTATGTATAAGATTTTCAGAATATTCGTAACTTTTGTGATCGAAATAATACTTTTTAAAAGAATAAAACAATAATTAAATGTTCCTAAGCTCAAGAATGGGTATTGTTCTAAAAAGGGACGATGAAATGTTGAGCTTCTATATAATTATGATAGAAATATTTAATAAAATACAATTCATAGTCAAGTGTATAATTATGCACTTCACAATAACATAAAGTTTATAATTATATTTAAGATACCTAACATAATAAATGTAGCTCTTATAATCTAAAATATAAAGTTAAAAATTGGGTATATACTATAATTTAAGAAATCGTGTAAATATAATTACTGAAGGCTGGATATCGTTCAACATTTGTTTACCTTGAATTGGTCGACATGTGTCTGTCGTGAGATGAAGTGCGCATTCAGGGTGAAAACAAGTTGAACCTCGGAGTGTGTCACATGTGGTCAGGACTTAAGAGCGACGAAAGTGTCGGGAAAGATGCAATGCCGCAGAGGGTGATTAAAACCATTAGCATAGCGGAAGTGTGGCGACAAGACAGGAGGTCATCGGGTCACGGTGCAAGCTGTAAAGATGTTATATATAAACTTATGTTGAGTGTAGAATAAATATCTGTATCTGTGCGGAGGGTTATTAATACTTCCATATTGTTTCCTGCACATAGTTGTCAAGATTCCAATATTATGCCGTACCTGCATATATAAGATAATGAAATGTTTGTTTTAAGTGTTAAGATGAAATCTATCTAGATGATGTATAACGTAAATTATCGTGGAAATAAATATAAACTGACACATACAAACCCTATATTAAGAAAACTTGTGTAATAGCCAGTTGAATTCTTAAATCTCATATTAATAAAACAAAATATGGAATCAAACAGTGAATTTTTATATAAAAAGTTTTATAAACCCCTGCAAGAAACTCCTCTGCTTCTTCGATAAAATTTATTTTTTAAATCAATGGTCAATGTCAAGTCCAGGGCATCTTAATAATCAATTTTTAATATTCAATTTTTCTGGTAACTATGGATTCTACAATGATTTGAGTGCGACCCACCATCTCATATGCTTTATATAGATAAATAAATAGCAATACAATTTGTTATCAAAAGACATCTATTCGCATATCTTATATTTTTATATTCAGTTTAAACTCTTCTTCTTTAT
Source organism: Holotrichia oblita (assembly GCA_023690525.1). Taxonomy (NCBI): domain Eukaryota; kingdom Metazoa; phylum Arthropoda; class Insecta; order Coleoptera; family Scarabaeidae; genus Holotrichia; species Holotrichia oblita. The sequence continues at coordinate 159,136,257 of CM043015.1, read as the reverse complement.
CTACATAGCTAAAACTACAGAATTGTCTGGTGACCGTGAGTCTACGAAGGTTTTCTTTTGGGATTAAATGCTTTACTTCAACTGGTTTCTTTATTTATTTTGCGAGACAAAGCAAAAAATTACGCTCGGTTTTATGACAATACGCTTTGTATGTCATTTTCGCCACATTTGCCATGCACATACTGCAATTAAGATAAGGTATAATTTTTATGTGTAGTAGCAGCTAAATATTTAATTATGAAACGAAATCAAGGAACTAACTGCACCTACAAATATATGACATAGTGCGGCACAGTAACTGCATCTTTCTAGGGATATACTCACTGAAGTTGAATTTACAAAATGACAAACATTGACTTAAATAATATTGCTAAGTTTGAAGAAAATTTTATAAACTACAAATTCAAGAGCTATGTGTTTAAAGATAATTTTTTTACGTAAAGCGTACTACTTTGATCAAAGTCACAAAATATATGATAAACCAAAAAATGCCTTCAATAGGGGCTCATGGCGTAATTGAAAAAATAACCCATTAAGCTATAGCAATAAGGAATCGATACTAAGTAGAATGAGATCGACAATCCATGAATTATCCGAGCTTGATCGGTACCTGCCGCACCAACTTGCATTTTTCAACTTTTCGATTAGTATTAGTTCTAATCTTGCCCGGTAGAGGGAGTTCAGCTAATGCGTCATCCCAATTTTTGTTCAAACAAGTTGACAAGGCAAAAACAATGAAAGACCCTACTTACAGCTAATCAATTTGCTCCCAATAGCAAATAGTAGATCGATCAGAATTCAATTCACCGCGAAGAATGTCACTGACCTCTCGGAGAATTGAATCCCGGCTCCTAGTGTTCTGCCACAACGATAGACCGACCCATTTTTTGGAATAATAATGAAAGTCATATACTTGTACATTGAAATTTAGTTAGTAAACAGCCTGTATAAGTATTTGTCGAATTTTCCCAACTCTAAAAAATCGAATGAGTTAATGTTTTCCATTTATTCAGTATTGAATCCTGATGAAGTTGTACAATGAGATATCGCAAGCACTGTTTCATTGTATGAATAAATTAATTTTTAATATTAGCAGTGATAAAAAATGCATTTCTAAAATAATATAATAAATTAAAATATTTTAATACGCTTCAGTATGTGTCATCCTGTATATGTTATATTAGACAAAATTCTTTGTCACAGTTCTTACATCGTTTAAGGAAGAGATTATTCAGTTGTGTTTACTCACAGTAGTGATAACTGCGTTAATTAGTAATCATAGTAATTTGATCTCACATTAACATATACATACATATAATATAAACGCATTATGTTCCGCATTTCCTATCTTACGAATAGCGTGCTAAATCTCATAATTCTATGGTTCTATAAATTGCTAGTTTATTTTCCCTACATAAGGTGAATTTATTTAAAGCGGTCGTTCCATACGAAAGCAATCCAGATTGTCTAAAAAGATAAGAATTATTATGAGTTGGGTCTTTCCTTCGATGACATATACTTATGACTTTTAGAGAAAATAGGTAAACCGGAACATTGCTGCCTAATACAATAGTGGTAGCAATTAATTGACACGAAATGAATCATGTGGCAGGTACGGTGATTTGGATTATTGTTACTTCATTCCAATATGAAACAATTCAGTTGTATTGTCAAATGCGCCAAAATAGTAGAAGTACAATATGTTTCCTAGCAAACAGAATAATGTCTAGTTATTAATATAGTACAGTCAATTATTGCATTGCGTACAAAATATTTTTCCCAGTATAATTTTAGATGTTTTCGATGGTTATACAAGGACATAGTTGAACATTATATAATAAATATATGCTTTTGAACTCTTACTGTCGCAAATTTACGTTAAAACGCATTAAGAAAAAGTAAAACTGGAACAATACTGATTAATTTTAAGAAATGAATATTTGAGGTATATATAAAGGAAACACCCATAATATTCATCTGCAAAAAGTATATGCACCAGGTGTGTAAAATACTATCTAACCATATACTTCAAACTCCACTAGAAACTCTCTATATAAAAAATTATGAATATATTTCATAATGTATAGAATAGACGATCCACACGCACCCCTTGACAAGATAAATGCGCGCAGGTACGTTGCTAGTCAGGGAAAGGCGGAAGATGAACTCGCACAATCCACACGTGCTACTCAACTACCGCTGCACTCCATAGCATCTGCCACTACACAGTTAAACACTTAAAATCCACTCACATATGTATTTCTATGTACGCATCTCTAAATTATACATTATATCATGTTGAGAAGAAAAAAGACGGATAAAGGTCATAGGCAACTCACCGTCTCATATTACATCTAAACAAACCGCACGGCAATCTGGCACGAAAAGAAAACTACAGAATAACATTGACAATTTAGTCCTGCAGATATAAGCAAATAATATACATACCTAGGTAGTTATACAAGTAGATGACGCATTCATTCCATAAATGCATTGATTCAAAATGAGTTAATCCGAAGAAATCAAAAGAAATTGCAGAAAAACTACAATTATAAAGTTGAACACTAGACACTTCAACCCATTAAACACCAAAACCTTTTAACTAAACGCCGACGCGTTTCGACAGCAAAGCTGTCATTATCAAGGCCATAATAAAACTAAATTTATTATTAACTTATTGAAGAAATATGCGCACCTGACTGTGTAGGTATTATCAAAGACAAAGGTCTATAGTGTTCAAAGCCGTATAATAGCATCACCGCCTTTTGCATCAAGAATTTCGCTCTAGATACATACATACGTAAGTACTTACATAGATACTTACATAATACACGTTTAGATGGCTCTAAATTAGAATTAAAACTACTCTTATGGTTGGTTCAGTCAGCTCTCCTTAGTCCTAACTTAGTATTAGTCTTAAAACTCGGTATTAGTATTAGTCTCAAGAAAATAGGTATCGTTCATACAAAAATTACGCGTAGCCATGACAACAAGCGATAAGCAACAAATACATAACCAATAGAAATATTTATTTCGTTCTATATAATTTAGCTGTGACATGTTTGTAATATTTAGGTAGATATAGGAAAAGCGATAAAAATGAGTAAGAAATTTGGTGATGGATGATGAATCGAACTAGTGAGGGACTTTGCGCATATATATGATACAAATAAAAACTATAAAAATAGACTAGCATTACACCATTTCTCAACACCCTCTCTTATTAATGCCTTCCTTAAATCTATTAATCGCTTTAATACATATCCAATGATATATTACATATAATAATATACACATATACTAAACGTGCAACAACGTTTCAAAATTATATAACGATAATTTTCAAACGGATTGATTTGAAAATTAGAAATAAGTTGACTTGCAATTATTTTTATTTATACAGTGACGTGTGTAAGTTTTCGTGAAGAATTTAACCTATTTGTTATTTAGATTTTATTTAGACGGGAAGTAACGGCTGTCACAACGTTAACTAAACGTAAATAAGATGATCGTAGAGCTAGTGAGGCTAGCAGCCAATGTAAAAATCCTTTTAAAAGGAAATAAGACTCATTTATCTAAACCTTAAGCTTTCGATTTTTATTAAAATCTTCTTCAGAAAGTAATTCTACAAGAAAATATCTATATCTAAAACCAGTAACAATAATCATTAGAAAAAACTTACGATTAGAGTAGGAAACTAGCAGTCAAAGAACATAATTTCACAAAAAGTACCATTAACAATAATTAGTCATATTATAGAAACCTTTAAACTATACAAAACATGTTAAAACACAAAATACATTGTGAAAATTATTAAAACTGCGGTAAAAATTGATCAAAAACAGACCGCATGGGTAAGCGCCGGAACCAAGTGTATACGAGATAGGTTAAACAAGGGAAATAATTTGTATGGGGAAATGTTGTCCAAAATGAAAAGTTACTAACTTAAGTCAAAGTGTAAGACAATGGGGGCAGGCGGGAAATTCAAACTGAACTAGTCAGAATCTATAACAGTAATAGTGGAATTCAAATCTGTAATAACAGGATTATGAACGTGAGGAGCCTTTTTATTAATATTGAACAATAAGGTATATATTTTACTGAGATTATCCAAATCCGTTCTAAAATTTATAGTATTATTAGTAGTTTGTATGTAATACATCTCAAGAAACATACGTTTCCTGTAGTTGTTTTCAGTAGCTATTACAGACGTGCCATCAAAATCCATTAAGTCTTTATTGTGAAAACAGTGGGAAGAAAGAGCAGTACTGTCAGAATTCTTACTGCAACCTCTGGTGTGTTGATCGATGCGGTTTTTTAACCATTGACTGGTAGTACCTATATAGACAAGTTCACAGTTCCTGCAATGGATATGGTAGATAACATTGGAACGTAGCAATAGCGGGGTAGTGTCTTTGACTCTAGAGAAGATCGACCCTACAGTGGTAGTGTTGTAGAAAGCCAACTTAGTGGCAGGATATTGTAAAAGTAATTTCTTGATTTTTTTTTCCGAGTAGTATGGTATGTAATATGTAAGGCAATTTTACATATTTATATTGAATGTTGTCAGTGGAGTTATTGGAGCTATGTGGGGAATTAATGTTAGAATGAGTATTACGATGTTGCGTAGACCGTGACTGATACACTATAGATTTGGCCAATTTCAAGGGGTAATCATTTTGAGCAAACAAGTCAGCAAGACGAGTCTTTATGTTATCATGAAATTGTGGATGAGCAATTTTGAGAATTCTATTTCTTAAAGCACGTAAGACATTAAGTTTAATCTATATAGGGTGGTTAGAATGGTAATTCAAGTAACGACCAGAAAAGGTAGGTTTGGTGTACCAATCAAGGATTAAATTAAAAATCGAAATTACGATTGATAACATGTACCTAGAGGCGATTCGATGTGCACTTCAAAACAAAAATGTCCATCACGCTTCATGTTGATTAATCTGCAACAAGAATAGAGATAGTTACGTTATAACGAATGAGGAAACCTTTGTTGTGCAAGATACTCTCTCCTCTGTTGTAATAGTTAATGGTTGACGACCTACAGGAAGCAGAATGTATGGTTGTAAATCTCGTCGTGCCCTAAAGACTACAACGTGCATTAACGATTGTTCAAAAGTAGTGTAAACAAAAGAAACTGAAGGTAAATATCCCCAAATCTATCCCCATATCTAATAGAATAAAAATTAACGCAGATGTCTAGATAAAAACTTGTTGGTCAAATTGGGAACTCTCACAAAGTTTGATCAGCTAAATATGTATATAGTATAACTGTATAACGATGTGTCCGTTATTACAAACTTGTGTGAGTACAGTGGGAGCTATTAGTGCAACGTTATCTGCTGCGATGACGATACTGCTTGATATGCCGCCACTATATGTAGAGATGTTAAAGCAAAACACAGATTCCAATCTTAAGAAAAAATGGGATCCGCGTGATAAGAGTGATACTCCTCCGGGCCTTCAATCATCCTGCATCAGCCATGGTGACGGAAAGAACGGATATTATTTGTACACTTCCCAGAAATAGCAATAAACAAACGTAATATGAAAGAGTGTCCACAGTATCATTACCAATATTTCAACTATTATCCTAATTTAAACTTCAAGAACAAATAATGAATGAATAGTTTAGTGGTTGTCAACAAAAGTACAAATTTATATTTTGTTTAAAATAAAAAGGGACAATTTTTAAAATTATTCTGTATTATTTTGCTATGTAATCTATATTTCATGGACTAAATATTTAAAGCTCATATAAAGAGATAATAATTATTGCATTTAAAATGATATATCACATCACCCATGTTGTTATTTAAATAGGCACAAAATAGCGTCCAGGATTAAAAGATGTTAGACAAAAATTCTAACTGAGGCAGTGTGAAGTAGAAATTCTGCAGTTTGCAATAGAGCTGCTTTCAGAAGGTTAGAAGATCTAGATTTGACTCCTACCTACCTATACAAACTTTTCTGGCAATACGTAGAAATTAATATACATATCTATATTATGACCTGTAAGTCCTTTTAATACCATATATATCTTCCACTTTTAGCTCAATTGAAATAGTAATTAGTTAAATATGTATCAGTTTAATAAATAAATAAACTGGTATTTAAATAACTGCTGTTTCATTTTACCAAAAGTGGAAATATATCTGGGATTGAAAGATAAATACGTAGAAAAACATCAATAAATATTAGCTAGATGTTCAATGTTGGCAATAGCCAAAAGTAATCGTCGCATATGAAGACACATTTCACGCAGTTTATGACTAAACTTGGCCAATTCCTTAGGGTACGTTCATAGTGACGCGATGAAGCGAGCGACTATCGACGAGACTAGAGTAGCGAGTTAAACAAGATGTTGGAATCGCGCCTCTAGCACTATGAACGCTAAGCTTTGACTGTAGGTTCTTGTTTTCGCCGCTCTTCTAGTCTCGTCGCTAGTCCCTCGCACTGTCGCTTCACTGTAAACGAGCCTAACACATTGAAGTGGCGTACGCATGCAATTTTGCATTTAATTTAAATTATAAGAAAAAAATGTACACACTGTATTTACCATCGGACGGTTAAGTGTGCTCACTGATCGTAACATATTTATATATGACTCGATTGCATACTAATTTGCAATTCAAAGTTGCTATTCTTCGGCCAGCTAACCGTATCGTGGCCTGTAAACCCGATAACACTCGAAATAAGTCTGTCTATGCGTGCGGTAACTATATGCCATATTTATTTATGACGTATTATATTATTCCCTGTTGAAATATACTCCAGCTCACTGCTTTAGTGACAAGAAAATGTAGAACACCAATAACTATCCACAGCTTTATAAATAACATTTGAAGGCTAACAATTAAAGCAAATAGACGATGGTTAAAACATGCCGTTACATACATATACAGGGTTATTCATGGAATTGCTTCCTTAGAACAGTTTGATACTCTAGAAATTCTACAATTCCGAAAACTTCCAGTAACGGATAGAGTATAGCACACATCAAATATTTGACAACAGATATACAAATTTATGACAAATGACCTAAAAAATGTCAATACAAAAATTCAAACAAAAAATTAAACAAAAAAGCCTTGCAAAAGACTAAATTAAGTATGATCAGATCAAGATAACGACTATATAAAATATACTTAACTTATTCGTTTTCTATGCTTTAGCTTTTTTATATTAACATTTTTTAGATCGTTTGGCATGGATTTGAATATATGTCGTCAAATATTCTACATGTACTATTCACAATTCTACTACATTCTCTTTTTTTTTCTGTAAAGTATTTTATTTGTTATTTTGCTTGACAGATATAAACTACATATATGTATTTGTAGTACAAATACAATGTCACTTATTGTGACACTCAAGGATTACTAACATTTTAAATGCATTAAAAAAAGCATGTTTTTCGGACTTTCATCAGAAAAGCACTTATAACTCGGAAATGATAGTAAATTATTAAGTTGCAATTAGCGCTATTTTTGAAAAAAAGTTGAATACCTCAAAAACAGCTGATTTTGGATATGTACCTTTATAAGTTTTGATGCAGAATTGCGTGAGTGATCTAAAATACTATAGCATGTTATTTAAATTAAGAAAGTTGACTTGAGCGTAAATAATTTCGCCAATGACACCGGATGATACTATCCGTAACTAATACAAGTTATCAGAATTGTACGATTTTAAGCACACCGAAAAGCTCTAACGAACCAGTTCCGTGAATAACCCTGTACATGTCAATTTTTTAGGTCTATTTATTATTAAAAACCTAAAATTACCATATAAGATTATTATTATTCCATACTATACGAAATTGTCCATACAATAATACCAGTATCTTTGTAGAAAGTTTGCGAAATTAGTAATCCACTCGAATTTTTAATATAATTTAAATATACATTAAATCACGCATAAAACAGACAAAATGGTCTTAAATATAAATTTACAGATGTTAACATTATTACTAGTATAATATTTACATACTCTTTTATAATTCACTACAATAATAGTCTCAAACCTGTTAATATTGCAGAAACCCTAAAACGTAGAAGTAACAAGCACAGGTCTATGGACACCACAGCAAATTCGACGTGCTAGACTACTGGCAACTAAAACAACTACGTACTCTATTCAATTCTGGGGTTGTGGTCGATTACTGACCCAAATAATATACATACATACTTAACACGGAACACCATTTATACTTCTATATTTGGCAGATATTACCGAACTCATACAATCGGTCAAACAGTATATGTATAGGTATACTCTTAAAATACGATTGGAAGTTAGTCAAACTATTGCAGGTAAGGCGAAATTATTACTATAATTACTTACTATAAGAATACAATTTGTTGCGAAATAATTACTGCGTTAGCATAAACTGCAATTTGATTCATTTAAATTAAGACAAATGTCATTAGTTTATATCTGGATTTAATAAGTTCCTACTTTTTTATTCGCTGTATCAATTTGTAGTAAATTTCTTTTTATTTGAATCTTGTTTTATCGATCTACAAGTAGAAACATATCATATACAGAGTGTTCCGTAAAAACGCCAACAATCATAATTCTGTTGTTTATTGTTAGGTTTTATTTAAACCAAAAGTAAATTTAAAAGCATAAAAAATACTATAAAATAGCAGTGTTTTATTTGTTTTCATTCATGCCGAAGGACACTCAACATTTCTATTTTAAATGGCAATATATAAGGTATAGGTATATATTTTTGGCTAGTTTCGGATTGAATCTTTTTTTTTTAATTCAACGATGTATGACATGTCTATTTTTCAAAATCGTGTATTGAAAAAACATATACATATAACATTTAATAAATTTCATATTTGTCTTCTATTATTTATACATTTTCGAAGTAACAAAAATGCAATAAACGTCAATAAGTGTCAGTGAGACTTTATTAAATCTTTATTGTCGTGTTTGACCGTTTTGCCACAACAAAAAACGAATAACAATGAGTTAACGGACATGTTACAAGTGTTGTTTGGATGTGATAAAAACCATCTTTAAGCGATTCACCGTTACAGTTCGTTTTCCGGACAGAGAAATTCCAAATTCGAAAATATTTCAGAGTTGAAACGAATTTAAGAAATCATGGATCATTTAATAAACCTAGAACATAAAAACGTAAATTCGCCGAAGATAAGGAATTGGAGTACAACAAAGTTCACGAACTTCGACTCGCGAAATTGCATTTAATACATTTTGGGCAAAAAAATGGTACTTTTAAAAACACAAATATAAACCGTATATAGCTCGAAAAGCTTATGCATTAAAACAGGATGATCCTGGCCGAAAAATTTAGTTTTGTCGTTTTTATTTAAATGCATTAGAACAAGACGCGAATTTTTACAGAAAGAAAAATGGAGTCAAGATAATCTGAGATTTGTCATTGAAAATAATTTTCAAAGACGTTACAGTGTAAATATTTGATGTGACATTTTAAGCCATCAATTGGGCAATTTTTCATACATGGCTGCTTAGATTAAGAAAAATACACTTTATTAAACAAAAATCGCCAAAACTTTTTAAATTAATTACCAGATTTAAATAGAATATTTTGTCAAGAAGCTGAGGCTGCCTTCCAGAATAAATACTGATTGGTTGAACACTCAATTTGATAATAAGTGGATAGAAACATCCGGTCTTCTCGAGCGGCCTGCGCGTTCGCCATTCACAATTTTTGGTTGTGGACTTATCTACAAGATCGTGTTTTTGTAACAAATCCAGAAAATGTTGACACTTTAAGACAAAGAATAATTAACACTTGACAAGAAGTACCTGCCGTTTGTCTTTTAAATGCGTCCCGTGAAGCAATTAGGAGATATGCGGTATATGTTGAACAAGGTAGCGAGCAATTTGAATAATTATTGTTAAGTAAGTGTTTTGTCTCTTAGAATAATACTTGTACTACTACTTCAATGTTTCATGCTAGATGTGGTACAAAATTTGTACATAATTTATTAAAAATAAAGTTGATTAATAATGTTTCTTTTTTCGTTAAACGTTTATCAAAAATAGACATGTTATACATCGTTGAATTTAGGTCATCAACTGTAAAAGACAATATTCACAGAAAATTAATGTGTGGTGCGGAATTTTAAATGCACGAATCATTGGCCCGTTCTTCTTTTTTGACACGCTAAATGCAGAAAGGTTTTTACATTTTTTAAATACTGAATTAATGGATGTGCTTGATGATTTACCACTGGATGAGAGGCGAGATTTGTTTTTCCAGCTTTTATGGTTCATAACGCAAGAATAGTGCGAGCATGGTTAAACGAGAACTTTCCGTTAAGATAATCTGAGGTCGTTAGCCCGTTAATAGAGTGGGCTCAAAGATCGTTACAGTTAAACCATTTGATGTGACATTTTCCCATTTGGGGAACTATTAAAAATGTTGTGTATGCATCAAGACCTCAAAACATACAGGAACTGTGTCAGAGAATCCGACAAGCCTTTAAAGAAATTTGCCCAGAAATACTACGACGAGTTGTACTGAATCACAAAAGACGATTGGAAAATGTATCCGTCTTCAAGGTGATCTAGTTGAAAAAGATCCTATTTAAAATATTGTTCGTTAAATTGTTGCTATATTTTGTTCTTTAATACTGAATAAAATTTGCGAATCGTTTTCTTGTTTCATGGCACTCTTATTATTGCAATAACAAATTATCATCTGCTGATGGCATAAAAATGGAGCAATTTAAAATTACAAAAGTGTTTTTCAGAGAAATTTGGTACTACTTGGAGTTTCTTGAGATGATTTGTAATAACTTTTCTTAATACTTTTTTGCTCTATCTTAATCGCTACTATGACCCGACTTGAAACGCTACTTTACTTACTTTATTTTAATCGTAGTTGGCTAAATTTTGACTTTATAAAAACTCTATTCATATGAAAAGATGCATTGTCGTGGCCTACATAACTGATAAAAATTTTATATTGATTGCTTTCAAAATAAAAAAGTTATTTAGGTGTCCCCATGAAAAGTGAAACACACTGTATGTACAGATAGGGTTATCTACGAAACTGGTTCACTAGAGCTTTTGTATCACTTCCGGTTAATACAGAAGTGCTTCAAAACTTATCATTACGATAACAAGTTAGTGTCCTGTACATAACGGTCATTTTTACGTCTTCTTAATACAAATAAGAAATCTATTTAATCATCAATACTACGTTACCACTATCAGATGTATCACTTATATAGAGTGTATATGCATCAGAATCTACTATGTCCTACTATGTCACTATGTCTATGTCACTCTTTTAAAAAATACATGTTTAATAAACTTAGTGGTAATCAAAAATATAAGAAATTATACTTTTACAACAAATTATAGAAATCCGATAGAATCTATGATAGATACAATATGTTCGTATGTTGACGACGACATGACAGGTCAAAATGTAAGAGCTAAACACAAAACAACAAGTAAACAACTCACAATGGAAAATTGACATTTTGCATATCTTAAGTGAATAATACATGCATATCTTCTGTAGTCAGCAACTATTATGATGGTTGGTATTACCACCATTACACCAACTGTTTTAGAGATTACTATACCAACAATAAATTATTTATCACAGCTGGAATTTTTTGTCTACCACGAACACTTGAAGCATTATGCGGTTGTGTTTATCGATTTCTGATAGTTTGTGATCGTTCTATGAATAGGGGAAGAGAGGGCAAAGTGGAAAGGCTTAACCATTTTGGTTCTAATTACTTTATGATGGCTTTTAGAGATGCAAAATTTTGCGGAAGTACTGACAACAACGTTGGCCATTTACTACATATGTTTGTAGTACAATACAATAAGAGATTTTTGTGGAAAAAAGTTTTACTAGAAAACTCATACTTTCCACTTTGCCCTTTATATTAGGGCAAAGTGGAAAATTCGAAAGGGTAAAGTGGAAAAAAAGAAAAGCTCGTGATTAGTTCACAAATATGTTTAATTCTCATTACTTTAATAAATTATAATTATTTGCAGTTGTCACAATAGTAAAGCTGATCCATGCTAGTAAGATCTACGGACATTTCATGAGCACATTCCTCAATCCATGTTTCAACAGGAGGACTAACATATCTTTCGCCGTAAAACGAACAAAATGTAGAGTGGGAGTCTTCTAAATCCTTGGATGTTTCGTTGTTCTTTTGTTTACAATATTTTTCCTTTACTGACTTTAAGGAAATATTTAATTTCGGCTTTTATTCGCCTTTATTCGCTTCTTTCCAGTTTGCCCGTAATGAGACATCTTTCTTTTTTTTTGGATTAAGTAGTAAGCATTCTAACCAAATCTAGTTATCATTACGGTAGATTACTAGAGACTTATCAATGTATAACTTGCTAATATAACATTGAGGAATTAATTTGAATTAGCAATATAATATTAATTTTCAACTTACCTAAATATTTTTAAACGTTCGCAATAAATTAACAAACGCAGTTATCTTAAATGCCGCAGCTCTCTGGAATTAAACCTCATGTCACATCTAGCGTTAAGAACATGCACTAGTTGACTATCCACTCAAATAGATGACAGTTCACTAGAAACTGGTTAAAATGACCACTTTCCGCTTTGCCCACCCTTTCCACTTTGCCCTCTCTTCCCAGCTATTGCTTCGTAATTTAAATTTATTAAAGTCCCGTCAATTTCAATCCATCGTCTCAGGTCAATACCGTCTAGTCATGAAGTACAGAAAATGCGAATAAATTTAAATGAAATTACTAGAAATAATGCCAATACTACAATTAGCTTTGGCAATAATTTGTAGCGGTTGTCTTTATTTTGCGTGAAATGAGCGTAGTTTGTAGTTGAAATTTTGGAGGGTCCTGTATACTTAGCCATAATTTTGAAAGAGTAGATTTTGTGAGCCGCGCCGTATTTCAGCTAGTAACGTGTCAAACGTGAAGTCTTCATCTGCAATGGTTTCCAAAATATAGAGTTTTTAACATAACCTTGCGGTTGGCCGTATTTTTGACAAAAATTAAATAACTCAAAAGCACTTTATTTTGGGTGGAAGGTATCTAAATAAGTTATGATGCAGAATTACAGGCGCGATCTAAAAAACTCATCAAAAATATACTATACTATTTAAATTAAGAAAGTTGACGTGAATTTCCGGTAAACCGGCAATGATACCAAAGCGTAAATAATTTCCGCAATGAGACCAGATGACGCTATCTCCAACTACAAGTTTTCAGAATTGTAGGATTTCAGGAAAAGTTCTAACGAACCAGTTCCGTGACTAACCCTGTATATGTACATATATGCGGGTTTTGAATCAGGTCATGAGGAATTTGTATAAAGCTAGATTAAACTGTAACTCCTGTGGTTCGAGGGTTTGTGAATCGATACTACGTGAAAGGTAAACATCGATTTGGACTATTTAATAATAAAATTCAACAGACAACACACAAGAACATACTTTAAAGGATCACTACTGAATCATGTTTGTTGTGCATGGGCAAGTAAAAATGCTTTCGAAAGACTGGAATATGAGCCGAGTGGTCCAGGGCTATTTCGGTCAACATCCAACGAGCGTATGAAAAGTAAAGAGACATGCATTTATGTACGTATTTTACACCAAATTATTATTAATCAGAAAACCTCGCAAAAATAAAATGCAACTACAGGTATGAATTCCTTATTGGAACGTAGATTGGCCTACACCTTATTCAAATAAGTATATTTTATTTTGTATAAAATGGCATACACAGTACTTTAGTAGGAGATACTTTTCCATTAAAAGAAACTAATTTATATTTAATATTGTGGATATTTAATAATAGGTATTGTGTTAACAATTTGTACAAATAAAATGTTTTAATTCTGAAAAGATCTCCTCTATTATCAATCGAAGCCGTAAATACTATGCACAGTGCACTTAATTAATTTTATATGAACATTATACAGAAAATATTTGTTAACATCATACATATAAAGAAATAAATGTTTATACTGCGCATAGTAAAGTCGATTATAAAATACCATTGACAAAAACAACACAACATTGCACATTATTTAAATCCATTAAGTCACTGTCGCAACTTATGATTTATTAATTTAGTGTTGCGGATATGAGTGTAAAGGAATATGACGGGACGGTGACAAGACGGAGGTGAGACAGACTTGGACAGTTAACATGCCGACAGCGTGCAGACCGCCTGTCTACTAGGTTTTCCGGCCTACATCGCATCCTGCAATACCGAAAACCTTTCAATGAAATCTCGACATACACAAACACGAACAGTACCCGAAACATTGATGTTAATCGTTCATGTAAAATTCATATTCTTATTCATAACTGCCAATTTGCGATTTATATACAGTATGATAGAGCGCAAATCTTTGCCTCTTTATTATATCACATCTGCTCAATACGTTAAAAACACTTGAGTGAGAAGCAATGGTGTGTACGATCGTACGCACAAACTTGTTGTGAAACGCACGTGCATTTTCATACAAATAATTACCACCTGCCTCATTTGTGACCAAAATCTGTATTATAGAACCATGTAATAGCTAGTAAATATCTTATATCTTACAGTTTTAAAAACTAAGTTCGCAAAATGTTTCAAGGCATTTTTTTATATTAATAATACTACAGAATTGAGGGAATTATGTTTAATTATAAATCGAAAGGAGTAAAGATAGCCAACGAGATTCATCTAATATTTTTTTTATCAGATAGTACATACTATTGGCAGTTGGCGACCAAAATGCTCCTATTTAATTTCGCATTGTTTTATACACAGTCTGTTTAAAACAAACATATACGTCACAACATCGTATTGAAGTGATATAACATTGATTTGATACAGAAGAAGGGGTATATTGCACTACGACGCGTTAGATTTAAAGTTGTAGTTACGGGGGTGCAACTAATACTGGATAGGCCGAAAAAAATTTCCGCCTCGGTATGTCCGTAATCGTGAAAGTTCGTTTTATTCTACAGATTACGCTAAGAAATATGGTGTATTATTTCTGTTATTGTTTGGTCGTCATGGTGTAATGAGAGTTAATGTACAAATTGTATTTTTCTAAGTACTTACAATTTCTATGAAAAGTTATCCAATTTGAATATTCAATGAATTTAATCTTTCGCGAATAAAAATAAATGAACAAATTGATAGAAAATGATGCAGCAGTGTATGTTTGCTTAGATTTTTAAAGTCAAACAATAATGACCTCATGCCATTTTCTTTGTTCAGTAAATGTTTTGGTTAAGAAAATGTGAAAATGTGTATTGTGTTGTGTAATATAATTTTTGATGATGTACGTGATTTTTCAATCATGTACATACATACGTACTATACTCTTTGCAATCTTGGTAACAAAATGTGATGCAATCAAACTGGTTTATAATATGTAATACCTATTTAAGTTTTACAATATATTTGTCGTGTTGCTGATATGAACATTTTTTAAAATTAATTTTGTTCAAATTTTTTGCTAATCTTTATTACTAGTTACAATAATACTTTTATGTATGTACTATTTTCAATCCGAATGCTAGATAAACTTACATTTATTGATCATCAATTGTAATATACTTATATTACAATTATAATAATAAATCTGTAATTGAATCAATAAAGTAATATATGAACTCCTATATCTCGAAGCTGGTATAGCCATACTCATACATTAATACAGCGTATCGGAAAACATACACTAAATATCCACTGTTGTGTTTACGGATAACCTGAATGCAAAAGAAATAATGAAAATTTATTAGAAATATTTAATGCCATCTGCAGAGTCATGGTTTGGGTAACATAAAAAAAAATAGATGTTACGAGAAGAAACGGACCCAAAACATAGGAGTAGGAACGCGAGAATGGTATTAATGGATTGGCCATCAAAATCATATGAAATTGTTTGGATGCATATAAAACTAAACCGTAAAAAAGACACATACAATTAAGCTGCTTTCTTTATCATAAAAATATGCCATGCATCTAGCACGGCGTATGACTCGGCGATGCCAGGCGATTATAAGCAACGACAGCGATTGAATAACGAACTAACAACGTTGAGTTATAGATTAGGTATAGTAAAATTTTCTGTAATTTTTATGACGATTAAAAAAGTCGTTTTTTAAATAAGAAAGTCTACGTAATTTAAACAGGCTGTACACCAATTCTTACAGAGCATGTAGTTTGCTAACAAAAAGTTTGCTTTTCGGATTAGTGCATTAAAACAAAGATGAAAATTACATACTGCAGCTAATCCAGCTAAGGTTATTTATGGTATATATTTTGACAAAATAATAGGGTGACCTTGAAAATTATTACATTCCCCACCGATGATATAATTTGCTAAAATGTTATGGGAATTGTAGTTACACAAATGATACCGATATCTCGCTAAATTCCTCTTTACCTTGCAAATCTAGCCGGAATGGCAGACCTCTAACTATCGTGTGTCGATCCATGTACTGCAAAAAAATATGTATTTTGATACTCGTCGCTGATATAATACGTTAGTGCTCACTGACACATCACACAGTTGACACTACCAAGTATTATTTGATATGATTATATCCTGATCATTTGGAAGAACAAATGACCGAACTATGTCAGTTTCTAAAAATTATCCACTTATTTTCTACTTTTTCTGGTTTTCCTAAATATCATAGAAAACCTTGCTATAGAAGTAAATAAATGGATCATTAGGGATGTAGGTACATGTCGACAATGAACTTTAAGGATTTCATAATTGTAGCTTGATCCTTAACATTTCAGTTGTATTTTTGTTTTTTTAAGTATTTAAATTACCATGCGAATTAGTTCAAACCGAGTTATTATATCACCTAACAATTGGTTAAAAAGAATGTTTTCTTAAAAGGGCAACAAAAATTGCATAGTTCAAATGAAAAATTTTAAAGTGAGATTAGGTTACTAACAATACGCACACATGAAATTTGTGTTATTAAATGTTAGTTTTCGCTCTTCAAGCTTTTGATATACGAACAAAATACATCGTATTTTTCAAAATTATCCATTATAAATTGAAGTAATAACATTGACACTTCTGACAGGTTCCTATAATGGTAACCGTGTTGTTTTCACAGATAACGCGATAAACAAAAAGTTGTGATGTCTGCCGATAATCAGAATACGCTTAATTTTCCGAATTTTGACAAAATTTCCATATCATGCGATACATGATTGTATTCAGGAAGAAATTTCCTTTTCAAAGAGCCACAAAAATTGCACGGTTCCAATTTAAAATTTTGAGGTTAGCTGAGATTACTAAAAATTTGCGCAAAAGAAATGTGTTTTATTAAGCATCAATAAAAGTATTTAGATTACAATTTGAATTGCTTCAAACCGCATCTTAATATCTCAAGTAACAAAAAGTTACGGCAAATAAAAGAAATTAGAAGATTTCAGTTTTTCTGCAATATTAAACAAATCAACCATGACAAAAAAATTTGAAAATGGATTGTTATGAGCTTTGAATCTATACCTTTTTGCTCATTTAACCGTCTCTCTATGTCTTCCAATAAAAAAGTTAGCCATGTTGTCCCTACGAAATCCGGGCACCCTATATTTGTATTATTGTTTTGCATGGTAGTGGCAGCACGGTTACCGAGATAATAATAATAATAATAATAATGATTTATTGTCGAAAGTTGATAAACAACATAAACATTGTCAGAAAATGTATAAATACAATAATAATATAACAGCTATGAACAACAACAAAAAAAAGAAACAAGACTCAACGTATTATGTATATGACATATATGGAACGTGAGACTTAGATAACAAACTATGTATAAGTAAAAGAACCAATAAGTGGAAGGGAAACGCACTAAGTCACATACTCGTCAGCTGAGTAAAAACTATTTTCATGTATAAAACATTTTAGTAAACGCTTATATTCATTAATTGATGTAGCCGATTTGATCTGCCGTGGCAGTAAATTAAAATAGGTTACACATCTATAATATACGCTACGCTCAAACAAAGCTGTTTTGTGGAGCGGTACGTGTAGTTGGTCGCAAGCACGTGTTGTCATATTACTGTATATGTCTCTATTTTTCAAAAACTGATCTTCGTTTCGTTTGCAGAACATGAGCAGCTCATTCAAGTAGAGAGACCATAGGGGCAGAATATTTAAATTTTTAAATATTGGGCGGCATGAATCTCTAGGTGAAGCGCCCACCATATATCGAATAATTCTTTTTGAAGGACAAAAAGTTTTCCCGCATAACTCGCCGCGCCCCAGAAAATTATAGCATACCGTAATCGGGATTCAACGTACGAAAAGTAAAACATGCGCAAAGTAATTACATCCACTACCGCCCTCAGATTCCGTATACCGTAACACCCCGAGCAAAGTGTTTTTTCCAACATAGAGCAATGCTGTTCAAATCGAAGATTGCTATCTACCGCTAAGCCTAAAAATTTGACGTAATCGTTTTCGGTAATTGACTGCCCGTTGTACCGTATGTAGGGACTGTCCCAGCGCGAAAGTGTATCAATCCGGTTTTTCCTCTATTGAGAAAAAGTTTATTGCTGTCACACCATGTGTGCAGTGCAGATACTGTGCAACTCGCCCGTTCGGAGACCTGATCGACCGTTGAGCCAAAAATCACGCAGCTGGTGTCATCGGCATACTGCGACAGCAAACAGTAATCCAACGCCAAATGCTGATGCAAATCATTCACGTAAATATTATACAGTGTGGGACCCAGAACTGAACCTTGTGGCACACCACAGCTAATGTTGACCGTTTTTGAGTAATATTGTTTGTGAACATTTCCCGCACGACCCCAAACCACAACACGTGCACATCGATTTGTAAAGTACGATTTAAACAAGTTGTAGGGAATGCCACGTATTCCATATGCCCACATCTTCGCCAATAGAATTTCATAGTCGACGGTATCGAACGCTCTCGAAAGATCAAAGAACACTCCAAGTACACTGTTTCCCGAATCAATTTTATTATATACTTGAGTTAAGCTGCTATAAATAGCGTCGGATGTCGATTTACCACGAATAAACCCGAACTGCATGTTTGTAATAATATTCATATTCAACAGATAGCCAGAAATTCGCGTATTTATAACTTTTTCAAAGATTTTCGTAATTACGCAAGGAATAGCAATCGGTCTGTAATTTGTAGCTTCAAGTTTGCTACCCTTTTTGTAAACTGGAATCACCTTGCTGGTCTTCAATTTATCCGGAAAATGACCTATAGATAGACATTCATTTATAACATTTGCTAAAGGCGCTGATATAATATGGCGCTATATACTTAAAGACAAAACAAGGCATATCGTCAACACCAGCGGAGCACTTGTTGGACACCTCCAGCAACAAACGCTCAACTTCCAAGCGATCTGTGGGAACGAGATATAGGCTACTATTCGCGTCCGGTGGAATAGACACTGCAGCGCTTGGTACAAGCTTGTCAAAATTATAAAAGGATTCAACGAACATTTCGCAGACCTTCAGTGGATCAGACGTATGATTACCAGTTGTATCACATAAAGTTATATATTCCGGCTGATTATGGGAGGATCTTGTTATTTTTTTAATAACATTCCAAGCTGTTTTACTTTTATTTTCAGAATTTAATATTTTGTTTTCGTAGTATGTTTTTTTAGTTTCAGCCACCAGGGTTTTATAAGCTTCTTTATGTGTTTTGTAAGCATTCAGAATGAATGGTTCTTTGTTTGTCTTATAAATATTATATAAATCTCGAAGATTTTTTGCTCGATTTGCCAAATCTGGAGAATACCATTCTATCACATGCTTTGTGGATTTTCTACACTTCACCAATGGAAAAGAAGAATTGAAATGGTGCAGAAGGACACTATAAAATTGATCAAAACCGTCTGACCCAGAAGAAATAATTTGAGACCAATCTTCACAGGCAAGCTGTGATTGAAACTGTGCAATTGAGTCCTTAGAGAAGTTGCGTCTATATTCTGTAATCGGTGCGATCAGTTTCGACGGTAATTCAATTTCCAGTAACTGAAATCGATGATCTGAGAAAATCAAATCTCCTGTGGAACACGTATGTTTAGGAGTATTATTGTCAATAAAAATGTTGTCTAACAGTGTAGATGATAGAGAAGTAATCCTCGTAGGATCAGTTACAGAGGGGACAAGATGAAAGCAATTAAAAACACTGAGCACTTTCCGAACAGTAATTGTGTTATTTAAAAAATTTACGTTAAAATCGCCGCAGACTATCACCGCGTGGTTAGTATTCGTTACTTCGTCAAGCAAATCAAATAGCTTTTTGATTGATTAATCGTAGATAAAACTAGAACCTCTCAGTTTCCATGAAAGATACGATACTATTTTTCTTTATTTTTGATTCCGATTCCTTAAATCAACAAAACATTTCTAAAAACTTTATTTTCTTTCATTTTGGCCCAACATTTTGTTAATAAAAAAAATCAATCTTCTACTTCAATATGTTTTTCCAGGTATATTCATTCGGTAAAAAAAGAGAAAATCTCAAGACTAATGTACTTCACCCAGATTTTAAAAAATATAAAAAGATTCAGAGTGTTCCATTTAGAAAAAATAATTTTCATTATAATACGAACGACATCTAGATGCGAAATATGCATATTTTAATGATAACTTTCTTAGAATCAACAAACTTTTTTTTAAATAATTTGTTGAAAATTGATATAGCGTCAAAATTATTTAGGTATTTCGGTACATTTGTATAACCCCACATATGTACATACATAAACTATTTTTATTTACTATCCTTGACTTTGCTAGTGTAGACTATTAGTTTTTTTTTCATTTTAATCGAGTTTATATGTTGTCATGCTCATTATTTATGTATAAATCAACAAACTATATAAACAGTGTATACCATAAAAATATTACTTCCCATACAAACTTTGCTACACTCCATTTACCCAGTTAGGCGTTGTGCCAAACAGCTTTAATATCAAGTAAATTTGAACATAAAAATATTATTTCCCATACACACAAAATCTCTTCTCAAATGACGCCTACAATATAATATCAACACCAAATTTCTATCTTTAACGATTTGAGCTGGGCGTTGATGTGTGAATCTGGCCAATCGCTATTCACATATAAAATATGCATTACAGATTGATCAGAACATATTTACCGAAAACGACTCATATAGAGCAATAAGTGGAGCCTGGCGATGACGTAAAATTTGGTGCAGCAACAAGGCACGCTGCAGCCGTGTACCTGTCCGAAAAACAATATAGCATGTGTCATGTTTCGCGAAAATGTCCGAAAAGATTATCTTCGTTCCGAGTTTGTAGAACTCGTCGCCACTGACAGCAATTGAAGTTGAAAACACCTAATTGTTTTTATTTAATCAGTCAGTATTATTACAAAAACTATTTACAAATTTATTGCACATAACACCTACAGAATGTACGAATGTACTAATTAACACTATAAATGCAAGTTTTACTAGTCCTTTAAACTTTAATAATTATCAGAATAAGCAACTCAGAAATTAGTGCAAGAATAATTATACCACATGATGTATAGTATATGTGCAGTTTGAACAAAATCTACATTTAAGTAGTTCAATGAATCGGCTCAAGATGTAAATGGGATGGGAAGCCGCAAAACCTGAAGTAGTTGTTTTATATGACCTATGAATACTTATGTGTTTCCTATTATGCCCCACTACTACCTTCCGGTACGATCTTGATTCAAAAAGCCTACACGATGGAACATGCTCACAACAACGTATGTATGTATACTAAAAACTTCGTTCTGCTGTCACGATGAACATATGACAGATGTTCGTTTCTTAGGGCACGTGCGGTGTTAATTTAAAATCCGCATATACACATTTTTTTACTGTTCCGAATTAATCTATATTGGATTAATGTTCATCTTTTTTCTATTTTATTACGTAACACAGCTTGAGAATTAGTTAAAATTAAAATAGCACAAACGTACAAAATGTCATTAAAAACTCTTTTGATCTATTTATTGTCCGTGATAAAAATATATGTGTCAAGCCTAAATTCGTTATTTTTATTGCTTAAAATTTGTATCAGAATGGCGTGAGCAATTACTACGAATGAGATACTCGCGATTGATTATATTTTAAGATTCATTTGTGGAAAATGTGTATGCACGAAATCGAAATTTTATCATATATGTATGCATACATATTCATAATGTTCATCTTTTTTTCTATTTTATTACGTAACACAGCACGTTCATCTAGCTGCATTCCTAATAAAGGAAAATAGGTCGCAGAAAAAGTGCCAAATATATAAAATACGCTTTGCGTTCTAAAAGTTAGTGGATTCTGGAGAATATGATATTGAAGGGACAATATCAAAAGACTACTTTCATTCATACACAATTGAAAAGTCTATTTGAATAAATTTTCATCTTAAAAAACCGATGTAAATTTACAGTCATCGT
This sequence comes from Holotrichia oblita, assembly GCA_023690525.1. Taxonomy (NCBI): domain Eukaryota; kingdom Metazoa; phylum Arthropoda; class Insecta; order Coleoptera; family Scarabaeidae; genus Holotrichia; species Holotrichia oblita. The sequence continues at coordinate 159,113,784 of CM043015.1, read as the reverse complement.
CTTTAAGCTGTATTTATGTGTTGATTTTCTTCTTGTATTATCTGCTAGCATTAAAACAAAGAAATACTTTTCAATAATTTTGAGATGGACATATGCGGGCAGTTTAGATATTATTGTACCTGACGTAGAGTGAAACGCCTTGGAAAAGTGGAATTTTTCATTTTTCAACATAATCACTCAAGACGTTGACACACTTGATATAACAATGGTAAAAAGCGTTAACGCCTGCAGAAAAAACATTTTGTCTTGGCCTGTTAACCACTCGTTCACCTCTATTATCAGTGTATCATCGTCTTGAAAGTTAATCCCACGGTGTTCTTTGAGTTTGAGGAATATATGGAAATCATTTGGGGCTAAATCTGAAAAATGTGACGGCTGTTGAAAAATTTCGAAGCCTGATGTATTATGAATTGCGACGATTAAAATATAGTTCTTGAAGGCAGGAGCGTTGCTCCGGTGAAACAGCACCCATCCTTTCTTTTTGATGGAATCACGCAGTTTTAAAATTAAATCAGCATAATATTGCCCGGTTATAATCTGACTACGTTGTAAAAAGTCGATAAGGATAATGCCTTCAGCATCCCAAAATTCTGTAGCCATGATCTTCCCAGCAGATGCGGTTGCACGAAACTTTCTAGGACATGGTGAATCCTTGTGCCTCCATTCCATTTTTTGCCTTTTTGATTCAGGATCATAACATAAGTGTACAGGATCTCTCGTAATGACCAAATTCATCTCTGAAATGATCTGTCAAATGCGCTTTTACTTTGGCGTCAACATTTTTGGTACCCATCTTTATGTAAAATGGTTTTTACTCTATCAATTGAAAAGCCACAAGTCTGAGCTATAAATTTCACAGTGATTCGTCTATCTTTCAAGACCAGATCAATGTTTTCTTTACAAGCAACAAAGTCTCGGCCGTTTTATAACTCTCTATCCGTAACACAAGCTGCTTACTTTTCAGGTAAAGCAATCAATACGTTTATTTTAACTTGCCGTCAGTTTAATTTGAATACTGATGCTACTTTTACATTATATGGCTAAGTTATTATTACTGATTATTATTAAATGCATTTTATTTCAAAATGTGGACAAAGACGAATAGGACAAGAACAAAATTGTGCATTATTTCTTAAAATATTCCAGTAAACATGTTGAATTATCATTGCATTGCTATGTACTAGTTGGTTTGTACCAAAAGCAACTAAATAGTTTCAAGCAAACTAACCTGCTCCCCATCTATATACAAGGTAATTGATTCAGACCGGTCATTGGAAAGACTGGGACTCTTAATAATTATAAATTTCTGCAAAGTTGCATATGGGTATACGGTAATTAAAAGTATTCATTAAAAGATGGCGGCACTTTCGAAAGCACCAGAAATTGACGTCAACTTTCAAACGGAATGATATAGTTCTCGTTGCATTTTCGAAATCTAGGTGTCATCTTAGATGCATTTTTACTGATATTCCTTGTATCTAGGTGTAGTCGTTTTTAAAATTGAGATTATGGATAGAAGAAACTTTGCGGTTTCTACTACCTTTCTTAAAGTTTAATGCATTATGTACAGGCTGTCCAAAACTGAATTGTCTTTTAATACAACTTCAGACTATTAAAACTCGATTTCCTCAAAAAAAAAAGGTTACCAATAAGAACATTTGTAGTCATTCCCATGGCTCACTATTAAGAAACTGTTATAATTTTCTACAAATTCTATCAAAAACTTTAATAACTCAAAAATGTTAATGAAATTCAATGCAAAATTTAAAATCGTGTTGAATAGTCTTAAATTGTACTAGAAGACAATTAAATTTTAGACTCTCTGTATGCAATACACTACTGTAGCAGAAACGTCAATCTGAATTTCAGAATTTTCACTCCAAAAACGACGACGGCAAATAATATTAACCATCATGACGTAAATTCAAAATAGTTACTTAGTATTCGTTATGATCTACTACTATTATAAATAAATCGTTAATAAACAAACCATAACGTATGAAACAATTTTATTTACAACATAGAGATCATGTAACTTGCAAAATTATATATATGGTTTAAAACTTATTATCGATCAATATATTAAAATTACATAAAATATGTTCAATATAAAATAGTGAACATATATGATATTAAAACAACCTTCAAAACGACAATAGAACGGAAAAATATCTGATGGAGACAAAAACTATAATACTACATAAATCGTAAATAACAAATACATAATAAATGTGATACGTTATATAATTTTGAGAAGTATACGCTGACAAATGTTACACAGAGTTACAAAATTAATAAATTAAATCTAAATATCCAAAAATATTATTCATCAGAAACTAAAAAAAAAACCTCTTTCGTTATTTAACTTTGTAGTGCCAAGGTTGTAATTTTTTTACGAGTATTAAAATACATGAGTATCAAAATATATAAATATTAAGTAAACAATAATAACGAACAACAACATGAGAAAAACGAATAAACCTTTGTTGTTTTTGACAGAAACAATACCAAAAAACAATTGAATAAGTTCAAAAAATTGTGAAATTAGGAGAACCACTCAAAAACAAACCGGAAAACTTTAGTTCTCTCACCCACTGCTGTTGTCGTATTTGTCTAGGTCCACTTTATCAGTTTCTGGAGAATTCAACTATTGTTCAAAAAGATCGAGGAAATTTTTTCTTTTTCGAATCACTAAGTACTTCAAGTAAAGATTTAAAATTTTTAAGTTTGGGCGGTAAGGTGATGTTGGAGGTTTCATATAAGGGATGCAAAGATAACTCTTTATGTAATCGATTTTTTTATTGATAATCGAACTTGGTCAGTATGGGCCAGGTAGGGGCCACTGTAGGTATCTCTCAAAAATACGTGTTCAAAGTCTTTATCTATCTTGATCATTTTAACTTTTTTAATTTGGATTTGCGTTTCGGAGATTTCGAAAAGTATTTTTAGTTGCGTCATCAACATTAAGCATATCGGATATGTCTACCTTTGTAAGCTTAAATGGGGAAGGTTTATGACGTGCGTTTTTTATCAGTTCCTCCAACTCTTCTGGTAATTCTATAATTCCATATTTTCTCTTTTGTTTTTCAATAAGTGCAAAACCTTGATCGTTAGGTAAATATGAATGACCACGTACAGGAAAAATATAATAGATTTAAATAAGTGACAGAAAATGAAGCATGACATAATTCTTGTTTTGGCCTGGGCACCCATCACTGAACAGAATTAAATTTTCATTTAGATCTGAATGTCGAAAATAATAAAAGAGCATCGAAGTTACATCATTTGCGCCCTTTTTGAATTGTCCCCGTGGTACGTAAAAATCGTCGCCTCATTGCTACCCATATCATGAACACCAAAAACATGGTACCACAGCTGCCTACAGTAAAATACCGGATTAGATGGAATATGTGGTAAAAGCAAATTGTGCATGAAATCGAAGGTAATACAGCTACCTTCACCAGTTTGAGTTTTTGTTTGTATTGGCGTTTAAAAACATGAAAAGCTTCCGCCTTTCTCAGTAATGTAATGATGATGCAATTCCTTCATCCCTCACACGGATGCCTTTTGTTGTTCAGAAGTGTTTTCCAACGTCAGTTTTTAATCAAACATTCAGCACATGTGTCTGATTGGAGAAATCCAAATTATATATTGAATTTACGTTTAAATACATTCCAGTGTATTTTATATGGCATATTTATATAGTGTTCCTTCACGAAAAGTTCATGCATAATCTTTATAGATAGTCCTTCTGTGTAGTTTGTGCGAATATGGTAATCGCACAAACTATCCTGTAGTTTTCTGACCCTACCTAAGGTTATTCCATGTAGACTACGGAAGACATGAAGCAGATAGATTGTTCGTAACTTGGAGCTTTGTCTTCCTCTAAACTTTTAATTATGACTTTGTAAGAAAATAAGGCGCAATGAGTTTTCGATAGATTATCATTTGCATCTATTTTTTGTCTAGGTCTTCTACTGGTGATGTGTTTTAAAGCAATACGACCACATAAATGAGAATCTTGCTCATTTGTATCTTTCAGTAATGGCTTGAAAGCAATTGAGGCGTTTATAAAAACACATTGAAAAATCACTACATCTGAATATAAACATTATAAAACAGTAATTTACTTGCAGTCTGACCCAATAGTTCTTGCGTTCGTTTCCCAACGTGATTTATACGATAATTAATAAGTGCCCCTTTAAGTCATCGCACAATACCGGAAGAGATAAAATTTTAAGAAATGGAGAAATAGAGTTATGTATTTAATTTTACAATGTTATATCGAAAAGATGTTTTGAAACATTCTAATTCATGTTGTGAAGGTGTGAACAGGCTCCTACTCCTAACATTAACGTTAAGAACATCTGTTCGAAAAACAATCTTGCGGTATAAATAACTAGCTTTTTTAAAGTAAATAATTTTATAGAGAAATATAATGAAGTGTAAAGAATTCTATCGCGGATATTAAGCCAATGAGCCCATTTTAGTGCATAAGAAACGCAATCATACCGACATATACCATAAATAAATCTTAAAACAAACATTCTAAACTCGTGCGAAGTATATCTACACTGTCAAAATAGGGGAATATTCATGGTCGCAAAAATTAAATTAAGAAAGCACTAGCGACTCGCATAAAATTTTACGTAAATTAGTGTCTCCGCAATCTTTATTTCTGTTTAGTATTTTAAGATTATAAAAAGCTCTTCAAATAAGCTTGAAGACGTGCTCCTTAAATCGCATATTGGTATCAAGATAAAGAACTAGATTTCTAGAGCAATTGGATGAGGAAAGAATACATTGAAGAGTACATTAAAGATTTTTATCTGGGCTAAGACCAAATCTCTTTATTTGGTACGACCAAAAACTAACACTGCTGATTTCTAGGGATTGAAAAAGAGATTCTGTGACAAGCGATTGAATATCATAAATATTATTTAAATATTTAGACAAATTGTAAGTTGTTGAATTAATTGACACCGAATGACACTATCCCTAACTGCAAGTTTTCAGACTTGTAGAATTTCAGGGACATCGAAAAGTTCTAACGAACAAGTTCCGTGAATAACCCTGTATATATATAAATTGTTTAGCTACAGCACATTAGCTGAACACTGTACTACTAGTTCCCAATCATTGGATTAAAAAATATTGAGTCCCAAATTCCAGCTATTTCCTGTAGTTTATTTGAAATAATATAGCTTTCATTGGGCGCTTTCATATTCACACTCAAAGTTTTATTACAAATGATAATCAATATTCTCTGTAGGTTTGAAAAGGTCATTTTTAAATTTTATTTTGTGTATTAAATGACTTTTTTATTTATTGTGTCGTTTTACTGCTAATACGTAGTATATGTGTCAAATACATTAATAATGTCACTACTAGAACTACTAGAGCAACATACAGGATATATATTTCTCAGAGAGGTGTGATGTGCGATGTCAATTCGTTGTATTCTCCTGAGAAATTCTTAATTAAACCAAGTACCTGTGTATGTAATAATTTTTAATGTCACTGCAAATATCGTTATTAGTTTAAAAGACGCTTATGTATTACGTTTATGTATCTTTTATCAACATACATACATAAAAGTACATACTTATTATAATCAAACTTTTGCCCATTACCTGTAAGCTAATGCCTATGGTGTAAGTACACTTAACGCGGTGTAGAGAGAACTTGAATGAGTCACACATTCTAGCGGTGTCTCCCTTGAAAGTGGGTTGTTTTCTCATCAACAGTCTGACGCTGAAACCTACAAGGATATCCGTCATATGACCACGAGACAGCGTCAGAACGTACATATATGAGTTTTTTTTATATTATGTTTCTTACAGAGATACACAACAAAGCGTGAATAATCTAAAGATACCACAAACAAATATTAAAGAACAATTGACAATTGTACAAACGTTTGTATTAAATATTTTTCCACTCCTGTAAAAATCTAGGAGACAGTCCACAGAATGTACCAACGTGTATAACCAATTGTAGTTAACTGAGTAGATATAATTTTATACTTGGAGAATATGAGAAGATGAAGCCCACACTTATTACTAAAATTGACACGTTATCGTTCGAACAGTAATTAATTGATACTATTTCGTTTGTATTATTGCTTTATTAAAAGTTAGTTATATGTTTTCTTTTGTATTAAGTTTATGGTGAAAATTTGTATGTAATGAGAAGTGTATTGATTAATTTTTGTCTGGTTTGAAATAAATATGAAGTAACGTCCAATGTACCACTGCTTACTTTTCAAGAACAAATTAGACAAAATTAATATTTAAAATTATTGTCATCATGTCAAAGCTACCTTGATTTAACCAAATTTTTAGTACATCGCCATTTAAAACACAAAATTTACTTTTACAAAGAAACTATAAGAGAATATAGTAATATTTAAAAGAGAAATAAAATTAAAATCGAATCACGATGTTAGATATAGGGTGTTCCATTTAAAATAACCAAGTTAAGAGCATTAATGGTAGCAACAGTTAGAGGTAAGATTTTAACCACCCTATATAATTTTTAGAAAGCATCTTTATTTTAGCATTTGATGTAATGGTTGTGCTAATGAAATAATAAAACTTGAAACACGTAACTTAAATACGTACGCCAGGTACTCATTGTAAAATATTGACCTACATTTTCAAAAATTGTTAACTATCTAAGAAACTGTTGAACCTAGGTATAGGGAATATAACAGTAACTTACCTTTATTCTGTCTGTGTCATCGAAAAATGCAATAATATACATGGTGTTCCATTTAAATTTTGATAACTTTAATGTGTAACTTTCTCTTGGAACACCCTGTATATTTCAAAATAAGTTTAGAACGTGCTCCCAATGGACCTACACATGCTCCAACAAAAGGATTTTAAATATGTGTTACCGTTTTTTGTATATCAACCTAGGCAAATATGGTGCCCCATCCTGTATATCTTATAATTTTTAAATAGTAACGTTTTTTACGTTACTATGTTTTTATTATCCCTATGGCTTTCTACATTAAAAAAATGGGGTAGCATATATTTATTCTATGACAAAATACCTAACTAAATAAATTAAATAAAATTGATTAACCAACGCAAGTAAAAAATAAATGGATATACAGGATAACAACTACGAAAGCCTATTGAAAGGAGAGGGTGGTGGGAGTTAAAAATAATGTATCCATTTTACTATTGTCAACTTTTTATACGACAGGAATGTCAATGGTTATGTCAAATACTTTACCGAACCATCAAACTTTATCCTAATGGAATACACAATTAATGAAAACATGCAGATTATGAAGTGGTTTTATAATTTGCCATAGTATGTATTTGACATAACCACTGACATTCTTGTCATACAAACAGTTGACAATACTAAAATGTACAGATTTAATTTTACCTCTCACTACCTTCTCCTATCAATAGGCTTTCGTAGTTCAAGTTGTTTTCCTGTACATATACTATACTGGATGTTCAGAGAACATCAAGTTCTATAAAATGTATATTACCGCATGTGATGTAATATACTTTCCTAAATAATTACTTAAAAGTTTAAATTTATATATGCATGAACTTTTTCGAAAAATAGTTTGCATCTGTCAATGTTCTTACACAAAATACAATTCAAAGAGAGTTGATTTTAGTGGCACGATTTATTTAAAAAAACCGTAGAACTGTCTCGACAATATAAATCATTAATAAAAATTAGGCCATTTTGTTGAAAATATAAAAGTTGACATACAAACACGCATTTCTATATCAGTCACGCAAATGAAATACGTTAGATTATGTCAACTTAGAAATAACGGTATGAGTTCTAAGATGACATAATCTAACGTATTTTATTTGCGTAACTCATATAGAAACGCGTGTTTGCATGTCAACTTTTATATTTTCAATAAAATGGCTTAATTTTTATTAATAATTCATAGAAATACCGGTAGGAGTTGATGAATGTAAATGGGAAGGTATTGGAGACGGTCATTGCGTCTCTGTACCTGCCCATCGACTCTCCAGAGGAACTACCTAATATGGAGATTTTGGTGGCGTTTACCAGTAAGAATAAACTGGAGTTAATTGTCGGAGCCGATACCAATGCACATCACGTGACATGGAGAAGCAGAGACAACAATTCTAGAAGTAAGTTTCTATTTAACTATCTGTGCAGTACTGAACTTGACTGTGTGAATCCCAGTGATAAACCAACGTTTAGAACATCAAGAGGAGAATCACTAATTGATATAACACTTTGCACATTAGGGATGCGGGAAATAATCGGAAATTGGCATGTATCAGATTATCCATCTCTGTCTGATCATGCCTATATACTATATTATACGAAATCACCAATTATGAAGCGGAGCTGAAAATGTACACTGACTCCAGAAGGACCAACTGCGAGTCCTACAGGGAGGACCTCTCAACAGCAGCCCGAAATAATCCTGTTAGAATCAGAAATGTTGAGGAGTTAGAGTTGGCCCTTGTATGGTTGCAAGGGACCATGCTCTCATGTTATGAAAACAATTGCCCATTAAGAGAGCTTCACTCTACAAGACGAGTTGCTTGGTGGAGTAAAGAGTTGGACGCTCTCAGGAGAGAAACACACCAGTTATTTAACAAAGCGAAAAAACAAGTAATTAGGAAGCCTGCAAGGCCAAACTGAATACCTATAATAAAACAATCAAAGAAGTAAAGAAGAAGGCCTGGAGAGGGTTCTGTGAGGATATTGAAGGTGTCCCTGACATGATCAGACTTAACAGGATTCTCAAAAGGGGTTCTTCTAATACAATGAGGTCCATTCAGATGCCGGACAGGAGGTTCACATCGACTGCAGAGAAGACTCTTGGGCTTCTTCTCAGCGTGCACTCTCCCGGCCCGGGAATATGGCTCGAAAGGAGCCTACACCAAAAGGAGGTTGCCCTCGCAGTTTTTTTAGACATAGACGGTACATTTGATAACACATTAACACCCTCGATCAACCGATCCTTAATGGACCGGAGCATTAACCACACGACCAGCAGATAGGTGGACTGCATGCTGAAAAGCAGAGTAGTCGATGCCGAAATGCTAGATAAACGCATTGCCATGAGGACCACTCGAGGGTGCCCTCAAGCAGGAGTACTGTCACCTCTGTAGTGAAGTTTGATCGTGAATAACTTTATCAGGACACTAAATTACAGAGGGATATGGACGCAGGGTTTCGCTGATGACATCGTCATAGTAGCCAAAGGGAAGCCAAGGGATTCTACTAGAAGGGCGATTTGGTCTTGGTTAGATAAAGAAAGAGTAAAGAAATGGAGGTCGGTCGACTAAGGGTCAACTCCATACTAAAGCGCTAATAGAGGACGGGGACGCTAAGTTCTCTGAAAGCCTAGACGCAATAAAAAACAAGTTAAGACCATTATTGGGTTGATAACTGCACATTGTCCCTTAAGGAAGCATCTATGCAACACGGGTCGAGTGAGCGAACCCTGGTGCAGGAGATGCGAGTTGCAGGAGGAAACAAATTTACATGTAATCTGCACATGTGAGGAATTGAAGGTACTGAGGCAGAAACATTTCGGAAAGGATCTACTGGAGCCTTCGAGGGTACTCAAGTTTCCAGTGGGCAAGTTACTGGACTTTATAGAGGACAGTAAACTTCTCAACTGGAAATGAGGGCTTCAATAGGGATAGTACAAAAAGCACCCAGCTCAAGTGCCTGGACTATAGGTGCCCAACCCTAACTGAATACAATAGAATAGAATAAACGGTAGGAGTTCTATCGGTTATTCCCCGATATGCTAATATCGCCGTCTGCCCAAATATATACAACTTCGGCTAGACTGCCCTCTAGTGCATATACAGAGGCACTACTGTGCGAAATGTGCATGTAGACGTAAAATTTACATCCAATTTCATTCTACACATAAATAATTCTTAGAACAGTTCATTAAAAAAATTCTTTTATATAAAACAAGTTTTACCGCAGTATTTCCATGGCAGGAAGTCACCTTCATACTAACTAAAACCAACAACATTGTAAGATAACTTAAAAGTAATGAAAACTTGAAGTTAACCAAATAAACTTCGTACATTTGACAGAAAGTATTTTGTATAGTGGACCATTATAATTATATATTTTTTACTGTGTATAATTTACTGAACTCAATATTAAATATATATTTTGTAGGTTTTTAATATATATTTTTAATTTTTGTTAAATACAATGAAATTAAAACATACATTACTAGATAAAAAATATTCGATAATCTATATAAATCAGCTTCAGAAGTATGAGCATATAATGGTGGTAGATTAACTATTTGTGAATGAATTTGTCAAAACTGATAGTATCGTTTATAGATCCGCATGTAACGCAAAAATCATGCTTGATGATTCTTACAAAAAAGTAATAAGAGCGAGGAGAGTATTGCTATAGCAGTAACAATTAGTTTAGATAATGTGCGATTTAACGATACTTATTACAATTATATATACACTTATATTACATATAATTATTAATAGTACATTAATAGTACATTCAAAAAAAAATAATTCAATTTCTCCAATGCATTTCAATAGTTAAATGAGAATGAATGTTTATGCTTTTTGCTGGATTGATTTTCCACTTCCATGTATATTTACTTTTTGCAGTCTTTCTATACTTGGATTTGCCTATAGGAAATTACTGTTATTATTAAAAGTAAATCAGTTTATGTTCGATTTTGTTGGCTAGTAAGCAGCCATCCTCTAAGAACGACAACTGTGCATGTAATCCTACTTTTCCGAAAAATAAAAGGATTGACACGGCAATTTCGCAAATAACTTTAACTTAAATAAGAGCTTGTTTCTTAAAGGTCGTTCCCAGTATTTGCGGAACAGATTTGAATATCATATGCTCTGCTGTGGCATACATACAAGCTCCACAACAATTGTGAAGTGATTCGCCAATTACTTCATTTGTTACCTTGTCGTTTGCGTTTGTTTTAAAATCGTTAATAAGATTTTGATAAGATCAAGGGATTGCCATTACGAAAATCGAAAGTAACAGTAAACGGTCGTTTACCATATTAATTACATACTATATAAGAAATTGTTGCGTAAGACGTTCTCGTTCACTAAAATTATCAATTTTATTGTTTTCGGATAATTATAGTTGCAACGGGTAATGATACAACACATATGAATGTCTACTTACAAATGAATTCCTATCCATCCGTCCGTACTGATTTTAATTATCTTTCACAATAACACCATTAACACTTCTAAAATTAGAACACGGCAATGTAAATTACTAAAAGCAATATTCAACAAATAACTTCTTCCATAGTTTGAGATATATAAATAGACAATGAATCACAGTATTAAAAAACTAATCTAAAAATATTCTAATAAGAAAAATGTCATTTTTTATTAAACTTACCTGATGAACTAGTGGAAATTTGATGTACATGGTAAAGTATCCTATAACAAACAGAAATATTAATATGAAGAAATCATAGCTCAAGTGTAATTTATATATGTATATGTATCTATAAATACAGATAAGTAGGTACCAAAAGAATGCATTCTAATTCCTCACTCCAATACTTTCATGCATGGTTTGAAAGTAGAGAGACTTTTAAAATAGCACTTTGTATATCAGTAACGTTTATTACCGTACTTAGTTCACGGAAGGGGTACTGAGTGCATTGTTGGATTCAAGTGTCAATATCTTTATAAATGTCATAATATGCTATATCACTTTGAATAATAAATCGATCGGAATAAAATTCTCTAAGAATGTCATCGTCTCGTAAAACTGGCTCCTGGCGTTTTCTCACAACACTAGACAGCAACCTAACCACTTCGACTATCTACCCGTTAAATTAATAATAACATTTAACTCTCTTAATATTCAATTGTCATCTTTTCGAAAACTGACCAATGTAAGTTGGCAGGACTTAAAAAAATAAATTGATGGGTGAAAATTGATTATCATTCGAAAATGTATTTCGCGGGTCGATAGCCGCAATTGTTAGGCGGCTGACTATCGTTGTGACGGGACGATAGGAGCTGGGTTTCAATTCTCTGGAGGGATGGTGACATTTTTCAGAGAATTGAAATCCGGATCGACTTACCATTCGCTGTTGGGAGCAAAGTGATTAACAACGCGTGATTATAAAAAGCGATATGATGCTGTCACAAAGCCATTTGAACACAATTTACACACACAAAATTACACTGCGAGAGTTGCATGATAGCCAGCCAAATAATACAGCTTACGGAGTCACTGCAACTAAGCACCCACCAAACACAAAAAAATTGAAGAAAATAAACCAGTTCCAGTTTTTTTGTAAATAGAATTAATTTGCTAATACTGAATCTAGTCCCTACTTTAGGTAAGTACTGTATAATTAACAAACGATGTATCATACATGTTGTACTACTAATTTTACAATTACGCTATTTAATGTCTGGTACTCTCTTCCAGTTTGTTACCCTGTATGTTTACATAATTGAATAATTTAATCTTAAACAAGAATAGATAAAATAAAAATAATTACATTAAATTTTATTATTGGCGTGAAACTTTATTTAAAAATAATTGGCTTTTATATTAATCCTACATATTTTGACGACACGAATGCATTTGCAATTCAAGTTTGCCATCATACGTATGGCTAATCGCAAACGTAGTAACGCTCGAAATATATGCCGCTATGTATGTGGTACATATGTGTCATGTTTACTATGCGTAGCCTAATCAAAATATATCCAACACACATGTGTTGAATCGTGGTAGAAAATGTGATACCACTTTTAATCGATAAGTATACATTTTAGCAATTGTAACTCTATCCCCGATTACAATTTATAATACTTGCTCCAGATATTATATCTTATGTATATCAATAAGATAATAATAATAAGAATTATTTTAAGAGTACAAAGGATATTATACGCTAGGAATTACTTAAAGTGTTTAGAATGTGCATCTATCGACTACAAAGGAACGTTGTAAATAACTGATATACCACATAAATTTGATCGAAAGTATATAGACAATCATTTCCTTCTATTGTTAGAAGCAAGTCAATGGATCTACTAAAAAATAAAACAATAGATGATTTCAACTAACATTTTGTGCATGCTTTAATTAATTTAGTTTGATTCCTTAGCGTTAATTAGAATTAAAAAAAAATCACCACTATTTAGAATCCATGTGTATTTACAACACTTTCACAAAATAATTTCATCGTCGTAATATCTCGTACCTTCGATATTACAATTCGAAGCAAATATCTCTAATTTTGAACAAATTGTCCTGAACGAACATTTTACAAAGACAATTAAATTGATTGGTGAGAATGGCCTATTAAAAGTATTATGCAAACGGAACGGGATTTTAAAACAACATTTTGCACTTGGATATGGTTGAATATGAACTATTACGTGAAAATATTTTTGAATAAATATCACTTCCGGTTAACTAGAAGTGGACATCAACTTCGATTTTTTAAATTGCATACTATACAATAAATTACAAATTCAGCTTCTATGATAAATTTTACACATATTTTATGTATCATACCCTATACCTAAATACCATTTCTTCTGAGTTATTCGCAATTAAAGAAAAAAGTGTCCGATCTTACTTTATAGTGATATTACGTCACATAGGAGTAAAAGAGTCGAATGAAATTTTGCATACGCACAGTTGATATTGTGTACTTACACAGCATTTGAAGTTCTTATCTGTAACATTATACAGGCTGGTTCAAACCTTAGTTGCTTATAAATAACTTCAATCTGCGCAAAGTAGATGTTTTTAAATGGAAAGGAAATATTTATTTAGATATTCTAATTCTACAAAATATACTCTTTTACTCTGTATTAGGTGTTCCTATGGCTAAAATGGAAGGCGAATAAGTTATAACGATTTAATTAACCTCTGTACCTAAAATGCTCAGATATGTCAATTTACTGAAGCAAGGGCGCTTAGCTCATTTGTTTTACATACTTGCTTGCCACTTATTTTGAGATCGGTATCTGTCACTTTTTTTCTATAATTGCGAACAACTCAGAAGAAATGATATTTTGGTATAGGATATGATACATGAAATATGTGTAAAATTTATCATAGAAGCTGAATTTGTAATTTATTTTATATGCTATTTAAAAAATCGAAGTTGATGCCCACTTCCGGTTAACCGAAAGTGATATTTTTTCAAAAATATTTTCACATGATAGTTCATATTCAACCATATCCAACTGCAAAATTTTGTTTTAAAATCCCGTTCCGTTTGCATAATACTTTTAATAGGCCATTCTCACTCGCACCAATCACCCTGTATAATTTCTGGCATAAAACCTGCGAATCAATGCAGTCAAACGGTTTGGTCAAGTCAAAAAAGACCCCAGCCACGTGTCTATGAAGATCCATATTGTCATTCCAGTCTCGCTTTATAAATATACGCATGTAAACGCAATGTAAGAAATGATTTTAAAGATTCCTGAAACAGCAAAACCAGAAAATTCCTAACGTTTCTCGTGAATCAGGTAAGTCCTACAAAAAGTATTTCACAAAATCAATATCATATTAAAAGAAATCAGTATTACAAAAGCAGGATAAAGATAGCGATTTTGTGAAATACGGACGCGTTTTAATATCTCTTGAAGTGATTCATTCTTTAGAGTCCCATATTCGTTCTTACATATATCTGTAGTTTTATTTATGATAAACAGTTTCGGAATGTTTCACAAATTGGATAAACAAGAAAATTTTATAAAAATTATATAAGTAGTAAGAAGCAATCGTGATAATACAAAGATACATAATTGCATATAACTAATTATTATGCAGTTGATTATTGGAAATAAATTAGATGGGTATGCCAAACTCGTAATTTTTATTATTGTATCTGACAAAGCACAATAAGTATACAACAACGTGTTCATTATGAATAGAGTTGTGCAACTAGACCCAGCATATTGATGCCACATACGTAGCCGGAGATATTGTGAGCGTTATCGGGTTTGCGATCAGCACCTAACCCTGTGAATGAAACAAACCTTGGATTTTTGTTCTTATAATTTAAATTAAATATAAAACTGCATGTGTATACTACTAATATGCTTTAGCATACTATCAATTAACAAAAGAATCTTCTGTAGGAAGTCGTCAAGTTAATGCACGGGTCATAGGCAACACCACCGTAGTGAAAGAGAGAAAGGATGAGACTATCACAAAACACAGCTTTTATAAAACAAAATAAGAAGTGTTGAGAGACATACTGGCAGCGCACGATTCCATATGAACGTTAACTTTGGTGCGAGATAAATAACCACGATCTAAGGTCCGAGTCAATCGGAACACCCAAGCCTGTAGTTATATTGAGTGGGGTGAGATTGTGATTAGTCACCTGCACGGAGATGCTGTCCATGGCATTCTGCCCATTTGTGTATAGGCCAGAAAAAGCAAGATACTCTTCTGGGGATTAATAGACGCGTCAGATCGTGGAGATCCGTGTTGATGAGAAGTTCGTAAAGTGGGAAATCATGATTGGAAAAACTAACATAGACTTGTATATGATTCGCATAAAGATTGACCACTATTGCACGGGTCCTAAGGGTAAAAGGAAAATAGTAGAGAATCGAGAACAGGGCCTTGTGGAACGCCCGAGGAGACAACTTCAGAAGACGAAGAAACAACGATCAGTAGCTGTTACAAAATCGTTGACAATAGAGGACATGGTGGCGGCAAAACTGATCAGCTGCAGGTCGAAAAAAGGAGTAGGGATGGCAGTTCTTGACAATGGCAGTCCCAGAGCTTGTTTTCAAGACATGGGAAACATGCCTGCATCTATTCATTCAAAATATCCGGTACCGCGTTAAAAACGGTATATATAGCAACATTTTCAGCAAGATGCCTTAACTATGCGACTTCGACAAGAGGATAATACGCCCGTCTTGGTCCAAAGAGATCTGCCTTTTTTACAACGACATAAATAAATAACACATTCTGTTTTCTCATTCAACAATCACCAGCCTTTAGGCTTTTACCCAAGTTTTAAGAAATAAAATTCCATAATTTTGTTTATAACATATTGTTACGTTTTTAGATTCAATAGAGCTTACATGCGATATTTTTTAATAACCAAGATTTCTAACAATAATCTAGAAAATGACTTAGGAATAACAAACAATTCGAATTAGCACTAATACTAAAACTATTTATTTATACCGACCGATAATTATTTACACTCTGTATATTATTTTTACTCGTATTTAGATTGTGCACTTCACTCGGTAAACTGCCAACTGATAGTCTTCAACGGGAAGCTGGTCTCATACTCGATAGTAGATATATCTAGGAAATTCTGTTTCAGAAGCTTGATTGGCACACTTGCCGGCAAGTCTGGTGTTGGTATTTTTCGGTCACTTCAAGTAGTATCCACGCTTGAAGAGAGACTTACAACGGACTTGCCGGAGACTTCGAGGGCTAGTAGCGTACCAGTAGCGTACTTATTTGCGATACTCCTAACAACATGTTAAGTATCATAGATATATTGTCAATTATTAACTGGAGATTGTTGACATTAGCTATAATAACGTGCTATCGAAAAAAAACATAATTGGTGTAGGCTATGTAAATGTTTTTGATCGTTGCTTTAGCCACTATCACGTAATGACATTTATTATGTGGCATTTTATTGTAACCAAAGTTTATAACCTCAAATTAAATGTCAAGGAATAAATGTCATTATGTGAAAGTGGCTAAAGCAACAATCCATTCACATAGCCTACTCTAATTATGATTTTTTTCGATGTGTCTATAATATGTTGTCTTCTTTGTTACTAATAACTTATTACAATTTAATTTATTTTGTCAGCTCAGTATTGCAAGATCAATAATCCAATAAAGATGTTGTAGACATTATATGAGTATAATTCTAAAGCTAGATCCACACCAAAGCAACATAGAGGCACTTTTCTGTTTCTGTTGTGTGTTTATTGAAATGTTCCTGAAAGTTTCAGTTTTTTTTTACCTCCCAGACCCGTCCGACCTATGGTCCCCGGTAGGCACCGCAGCCAGGCTTATTGTACCACATCTGTATGTTCAATTCACCCACTCTAGCACGATAGCACCCTCCACTAATCTGTACAGGTGCCTAACCGAGGCTTCCGGCTTAGTAACGCCTTCAGTGTCGCTTGGCTATCAGACATGATGTGAATTCGTCTATTGGTCACCGCTTTCACATTCATTGTGTGTGAGCATTGGAGAATGGCATATACCTCCGCCTGAAACACAGAAGCATACTCCCCCAGTGCGTAACTGTGGCCCTCATTCGGAGAGCATATCCCTGCACCGGTGTATACCATTAGCCGTCTTAGATCCGTCCGTGTACCAGACTAAGTCTTGCTCTTTGATTCCCAGTGAATACCTGGCAGCCTTCTCCCGCCCGTCCGCTACAGACACCGTGAAGGGATTCCTATACCTATGCCTTACCGGCATGTGGTCGGTCCGCATTTCCAAAACCCCCTTTCCCACATGCTCAGTTATCGACATGTGTTTTGTATTGACCCCTTTCGGAGTCGCTGTGTGTTGCAGCCTGTATACCCCCATCCTTGCCTCCCCATGTATGACCAGGTGCAGCGGTGACAAGTCTAAGACATGGCTGCATTCGGTGTCGACCGCATCACTCCCGTTATTCCTAGGCAGGCAAGTCTTTGCACCCTTGCTCAGCCTCTGAATGGCGTTTCTTTGATGCGTCTTTGTCCACCATACCAAAGCTGCATACGTCATTATTGGCTTAACCACCATGCTGTATATCCAACTCAGCTTGACCGGTCTTAGCACCCCTTTGTTTCCATATAAACGCCTTACCAGTGTTAACGCTGTCATCGCTTTTTTGGTAATTCTATCCAAATTTTGGTTCCAGGTAAGTTTGGAGTCTAATGTTACTCCAAGGTACCTTACCTCCCCCACCATCTCTATGGTAACCCCCTTCAACGTAAGCGGATTTAGACCATCCTGCTTTCGTCGGCGGGTGAAGGCCACGATGTTGGTCTTATCAGCACTAATGCTCAGTTCCGCCAACTCCGTCCATCTACAAACCAAGTTCAGAGCCTCTTGCAATCGATCTCTGACCGTGGTATTGTGCCTGCCTCGCGCTATGATGACCAGGTCATCCGCATGGACCAGTAAAAAATTCCAGTTAGTTGCTTCTTATTGCCGCAACAAAAACTAAATGTTGCGCTGTGTTCCACGTTTCCATTATAAGCGGTAAACATCAAAGAGAAAGAAGGAACACTTGTAAACAATGCGTCATGTTGTTGCTGTGATGTGGACAGGTTGTAACTTGTAACTATAAACCATTGCTCTTTGTACAGTTTGAAGTGAACAGCTAGCGCGCTACCAATTTCATTTTCTCGAGTTAACTCTGTTAATTGAGTCTTATCGAATTTCGAGTGTCTGTGGAATCCAAAAAACCAAAAATACAAATGCAGAAATACGAAGGCAGGTGCATGGAAAAAATTAAATGAGATTTCTGGAGCAGATGAAACGGAAGAAAAAAGTGAAAATGTTGATTGCACAGTTCTTCGAGAAAAAAAATGATAGAACCCAATATTTGCGTTTTCCTTTCTTTTTTCCACTAATACAAGCTGCTGCTGCTGATGTAAGACACTCCTCGTCGGTCGACAACTTTAAACGTTGATGACTTAATAATGGAGGCACTCTGTTCCGTCTATTCGCGCAATAGGAACAGAACAGAAACACGGTCAGTGTTTTGTTGCTTCGATGGATACAAAATGTTCAATCAGACAGTGTTTGTATCGCTATATTAAGAAAGTTAGTTACTTATATCAATAGCGGGCAAAGCAGTGACTAATCAAATGTAAACACAAACAGCAACTAACCCAATGTAAACATAGTGGGAAAATACTTGTACAAATATTTGTATTAGCAGTTTAGAACAGCAAACTGAATAGCTAGCTATTTACTTGCCTGTTAGTGTACCCATCCATGATTTTTTTTACTGTACACACAACTCATTTATCAACTAATCCAGTGTAAACGTCTTTAAATTAGGAGAGGTTAGTATCCTGATCATAATGTACCAGTGTAAGTAAGATTTTTTTCTTTCTAGATCTGGTGAGGAAAGCATAACTTTATATCAGAACCTTAAGTAAGCTTCAACTCTGGAAAGTAGACTAACCTGGACTGTGCCAATGAAAATGTTGCTTTAGAAGAAAAAGGACACCAAAACGATCTACAAATAATAAATAGCGGCGTTTCATGTCGTTTTCATTAAGTCTGCTACTTCTTAGAAAGCTTGAAATGGTGCATAATCACTACGCCAGTCGCCCGACGTATATTAGAAAAACTATACGTATAGTAGACTATATGCCTCATTGCTTCTCTTTTTTAAACAATACTTTGCTTAAAAGGTTTAAAAAGAAGCATTAGTCTAATCATAGTCCAGTTCTCCAACTCAGTACAAATGAAAAATAAATAATCTAAGGAAGCGGCCGCGATCTTGTATTGTACACGAATAATTTTCGGCAGCGGTCCATAAAACCGCAGCTACACACAATTGTGACAGCAGTCATGTACAAGTCTACAAGTTCTTTGTCTTAGACTAATCGACCACATAAAGTAGATATGCTTGAAGCGTGGCCGTTTAAAACACGGTCAGCGAACAAGATAATTTAAAAAGAAATAAGGTGCCAAATTATGACTCGATTTACGCATCACAAAGTTCGCATTATACAGGGTTTTTATGCAATAAGACAATTCAAAGTTTTCAAAATCTGCTCAAAACTAATTATTGATTTCAGAATTACACATTTTGCACGGAAAATAATTCTACTCATTTATCAGGCAAGTGTAGAAAAGAAACTTTATAATAACTCACCTATTGAATAAGCCTGTAAATGTGTGCATGTCAAACAACCATAATCATTAAGATATCAACTATAAAAAAACAAAATCTACACCAAAAATTCTGGTTGTTTCCCATGGAACTCTATATTTTGTTGCCTACATTCAAACAGGTAAATTCAGAGATGACCGATATACACTTTATATATCGTCGTGCTAGTAGCAATGCTTATGAAGCACGGCGACTATAGGCCGAAGCATTTCCCAATCATATAATTCCATCAGATAAATAATTGTTTTCGAAACTATATCATCAACAATTAAGTGAACATACTTCAATTAATGTTGAAAAATATCGACCATCTGACAACTTCAGATAGTAAAGAAAATGTCAATATAAGCACCAGAACAATAGCATGGCAGCTAAACATACTTAACTGATTCTTTAGTCTGGAAGATTTTACGAGAACAGTTGCTATATCCTTATTAAATTCAACGGGTACAAGCTCTTTCAGCTCTAGATTTTCAGATTTGCTTTCTGTAGATTCGTATACGGAAAGCTGTTCGAAAATCAAAACTTTACTGCTAATATTTTATTCACTTACGAAGCTATTTTTACCAAAAATGCAATAATAAACTGCCAAAACAACCATATTTGAGCGAATAAAAACACTCATGCTGTTATGGAAAGAAGACACCAACGCCAATATTATATGAAGGTTTGGCTGAATATTTTTAGAGATCGTTTGATCCAGTGTTTTTACAAAATCGTTTAAATGGCGAAAATGATTTAACCTTTCTAATTAACATTTTATCCGCGTTATTCGAGTATGTTCCTCTAAGTAATTGAGTTATGCAAATGGTTTTTACATATTGGAGACCCCTATACTTTGCTATCGCCGTAACACGTTATTAAATAAAACGTACAACAATAAATGGAAGGAACGGGAATATTCTGTGTCATAGTCACTTAGGCCCTGATATAAAGCCACTTGACTTTTGCATTTAGGCATACTTAGAATAGCTGGTATATGCAAGGTCAATTAATAATGCGGACGAATTAAAGCAACGAATGGAAAATGAGTTCCAAACAACCAGACAAAATCCAGAGTTGATATATATTGTAATGTGAAATTTGATTTGTAATAAAATTAAGAAAATTTTGAGTTTTACTCTTTAAATTAAAATTTGGGGTTTAAATAAAAAAGCAATCTCAGGGGTTCGTGAATACTTAACTCTACAGCCGGTGTAGAGAGCAGAATACAAGAGCTTATCGTACGTTGGAAAAAAAATTCCCAAGTGAAAAAAAATCTGAGTTACATAAAAAAAAATTACGACAGAAAGATGTTTTACAAAAAAAAATTAATTTTATTTAAATCAATAAAACCTATAAAAAAATAGTTTACAATGTGCAGAATGGCGTGGCGACTACCACAAACTAGTTTTATTACCTATTAAAACCTATTAAAATAATAAAAATTAGTATAAAAAAAATTTACTTTGAAATTTTAATTTTAATTAAACTAAATAATTTTTACCTTTTATTAACTCAATTTACTTAAAAAAAATGTTCTTAAAAAAACTACTTAAAAAAAAATTTTATTTTTAATTTTTTTTTGAAAAATTTACGTTTTAAGTTTTATTTTTCATATAAAAATATTTTTCTTAATTTTTTTTTTAGAGAACTTAAAACTAATTAAAATTAAATTACCATATCTTACTTGTGTGAGAGTGTGTGAGTGTGTAAAATTTCGAAAGCTTCTGTCTTCGCTCGCCTAGACGGATGGTGGATGGACGACGACGTCGTCGTCGTAGGGGTAATTAAAATTCGGTGATAATTTTGATGTTGTAAAGTACTTTTTCGAAGATAATAATATTATTTGGGCCCAACGGTGCACTGTGGCAATTTAATACATTTTACGTAGAAATAAACGCTCTGTACGACAATCTATGTAAAAAGAGGAAGTTTGTTGCTATCGCATTGCTTTTTGTAGATGATTCGCAATTGTCCTTAAATTTCTTCAGAAATACCTTTCGATAGTCATCTGTCAATAACGGTAATTAACGGTCGTCGATGGATTAATTTCTACAGGTCCGGTCAAAATTTGTGTTATACAGGGTCACCGAAAAGATGTTGATTTCAATTACCACCTACTTTTTCTTCTTAAAATACCCCTAACTGGCTGGTTTTTCTTCTTGTGTGTGTGTAATTTAATTGTGTGCTTTTGTTGTCATATTTATGTGTATTTGTGTACAAAATAAATGATATAAAATTAATTAATTATCTTAAAACATGATTGAAATCATTGTGGTGCATTTAACATCTTTCTGTCCTTGTCGTTGGCTGGACTTATAATAAGACCTCTGCTCACCAACACCCCCCTTCTACATCAGATGGCTACTGAGCCAAAACATGAAATCGAATCGCACATATGTGAAGAAAATACAGATAATGCCAACTTGAAAAGTTGCGCATCCACTATCATTGGATAGTGTTGAATTAAATTTACCTGAATGAATTTTAAACAAATACTTCGCATGTGTGCAATCATGTTTATGTTACGTAATTTTGTAAAATTGAATTAAAAGAAATGCACAGATTAGATAGTTGGTTATAGTTTTATGAATATAAAATTAATTTAGTGCTTTTTTCATTTTCTAGATTACCTACAGCTGAATGATCATCTGTCAAGTGAAAAATGGCGTTCTAAACATTGAATAAGATTGGAATAACATTACAATATATATAAGAACTTCTTTTCGGTGAAGTTGTAAAGTCTGTATAATGGCAGACGAACATGTAGAACATCTTCTTTAAATTGTTTTCTTTATGTGTAATTTAACAAAATAAGATGAAGATGTTCATGTGTTTATGGAAATGTAACTCGCCGATGAGAATAAATAACCAACTCTATCTTTGAAACACTTCATTAACACACCTACATACCATACGTTTATTAAGAATTGTTTGTTTCTTGGAAATTCGGAAAGTTAGGTCGCGAATGGATTAATGATCATATTATTGCTAGTTCCAATGAGTTGGGTGACTTATTTTGATTGAGGAGTAGGTTAAATTCAGATGTCTTGAATAATTTGTATATTGAGAAGAAAAAACTGCATAATAAATTAATTGTACACGTAAAAAACAATTACTATAGACTTAAAATCAATAATTCTTCTAACAAAACGAAAACGTTATGGTCAGTAATTAATGACAAACGGAAGCCTGCTCATGTAAATAATGTCCAAAAAATTAATATTAATAAAAATGGTATTTTAATTGATGAACCGAGTGAAGTTTCTAATGAATTTGGAAGCTATTTTTCAACTGTGGCGGGAGCGCTTCTAGATTCTCGGTTAAGTACCTTGGATTCGTCGCCTGCTGTTATTGTCTGTAATCCATGTTCCTTTTTTTCTTTCAATCAGTTTGTGCTTTTAACGTAATTGGAATAGTTTCCAGGATGACTAGTAAGACGTCGGCAGGCGATGGTGAAATTAGCAGTTTTCTCTTGAAGCGCGTTGTTTGTGAGCTAGCGGATCGGAGCTAGCTTATTTGATAAATATCTCGTTCGCAGTGGGTCGCTTTCCGGATTCCTGGAAGACTGCTACTGTGGTACCTGTCTATAAGCGAAGCAGTGAGATCGATGTGGCAAGTTACCGTCCCATATCCATACTCAGCACATTTTCTAAAGTTCTTGAACGCGCAGCTTACGATCAATTAATGGGTTACTTATCTAATCATAACCTTATTTGTAATAATCAGCACGGTTTTAGACAACAAAGATCAACCGAAACAGCCCTAATAGATTTAACTCAATTAGTATATTACAATATGGATCTTCATAGACACGTGGCAAGTTAAAATGGGCACAACTCTGTCGGATGAGTTTCGCGTAGATTTGGGTGTTCCTCAGGGCACCGTTTTGGGTCCCCTTTTAGTTCTGTTAGCCATTAATGAATTGCCGGACTTCGTGTCAGCTGGATCTCTGGTGTTGTTTGCAGACGATGCTGGCGATTTCATCTGATACAAGTGAGAAATTGCTACTTGAAATTGATTGAGTTATTACGCAGATGGCAGCATGGTGTAATCAGAACAAGTTAATGCTAAATAATGAAAAGACTGCAATCATGTATTTACATAAAAGGCGGATCCTACCGTGCGAGGGGTTATTCGTGGGGTCTTCTAAAGTCCTGGGAGTACTATTGGATGAGAATTTGTCATTTGAGTTGCACATTGAGTATGTAATAAAAAAATTAAATTCGACGTATTACACAATTAAGCAATTAAAATCGTGCCTTGACTCAAAAAACTTGCTTAATGTATATTATGCCCTGGCTTACTCATATAACATTATGGGATCAATCAGCTGGCTGGCATAGAGTGTTTGTAGCTCAAAGCCGCGTCATACGTCTTATATTTAATGTCAAGCACCGAGTTAGCTGTCAGCCAATATTTAAACAAAATAAAATTTTGACATATCCCTCAATATATATTTATCGCTGCGCTATATTTGCAAAAGAGAATGTGAGTAATTTCAATAGGTTCCTACCGAGCCACTCGTATTCGACCAGGAGTCGTGATTCGTGGTCAGTTCCACATCACAATACAGCACTATTTGGTAGGTCTCCCGAGTTCGTATGTGTGGCGGTTCACAACCGGCTCCCCGACAGAATACGGATTAGTGATATAAAAGAATTTAAGATGCAAGTTACTTACTAAGGAGTATCTGAGTGGGAAATGCTCTACAGCTTTAATGAATTTTTGTCTATGTAATGACGTTTTATTTGTTTTGCTCTTGCTTGTTTAATTGATTGTGTGTGTTCTGTACTTTATTATTATTGTTATATTATATATTATTGACACATTCTATCCAATTCAATATTGGCAACGAATAAAGAAACTAAAATCTAAAAAAAAAATTTTAATTTTAAATCTTTAGATGAGTACTGTGAGTAGGTAAAATACTCGATCATTTTCTAAACACCCTGTACAGACATTTATTATTTTATAAACTGGCAGTAAACAAACAGGAAACTTTAGGTAACTAATGTAATTGCGTTGAATTCTTCTGGGTGTTGTCGCTTAGATAAGTTTACACTTGACGCTTCGCTAATCATGCTGTCAACTTCTTCAAAACGTTTCAAAAAAGATTGTCTTTAGGTAACAGCATGATCAGAGAAACGTCAAGTGTAAACTTATCTACGCGACAACACTCGGAAGTAAGACCGCAATCCAATCTATTATTCCGCTTCCTGAAACAACAAACTTAATACATAATTTTGACGCTTAGACTTTTTTCAGGATTTTCAAAACTTTCCGTATACCCAAGCGCTAGCATCTAAAAAATCTAGTTATTTTTATCGGAACTATACTATGCATACATATTGCATATGTATTATGTTTATATGTCCATACAACCCATTTATATTGCTAGCAATAGTAATCTTATTTGAACCTGTATTATACATATGACAATTAGATCTTACCTATTTCAAATAAGCAGATGTTTGTTAGTTTAGGCCTACATATGTAGATTCTAAAATATCTATATGTTTAAAGACTTAATATTGACAAAGGTAAATATTGTAGTATGTAATGTATGAAAACACGTGAATCTAATATTAATCGATATTATTATATTATCGTACTTCTGAAAACAATTGAATATCTGAAAAACAGCTGATTTTGGATATGAGGTACCTTAATAAGTTTTGATGCAGAATTGCATCAGCGATCTAAAAATCTCATAATCCTAAAGTCTCACCATGCTATTTAAATTAAGAAAGTTGACGTGGCCTTCCGGTAAACCAGAAGTGATACAAAAGGGTAAATAATTTCGCCAATGAGACCAGATAACACTATATGTAACTACATGTTTTCAGAATTGTAGGATTTCAAAAACATCGAAGAGTTCTAACGAACCAGTTCCGTGAATAACCCTGTAAATGTTCTGCTGCATAAACCTAAATCCATGTTAGATTATTATTTTGTCATAAATAATTCAAAATTGACATTAACTTATCTCAGTGCGTCTATTACGAGCTATATCTTTTCGATTGCTGTATCTTTAGCTGCCTACTTTAAATAAATGCACATTAGGCATCCTTAACATTTGAAATTAGAGCATAAAACTTGGACAATATTAAGTTTGATTGTTATATTTTAGTTTTGATTTCCTTAGTTAACATAATGTATTTTGGCTTTTGATGCTGTTTGGTTTCGAATATAGTTCGAGTCTTTTTGTTTGCAACGTTTAGTTATTTCGTATATATTAGGAGCTATTTTGTTTATTGAAGTTTTAATTTGTTTTGACACACATCTGTATATGATATGAGTTGATTGCTTAGTAGAAGTGTTTATTTTTTCGAGTGATGCTCGGGATTTTGATGAATTTTTAGGAAGTAAATACTTTTGCTCGAAGAATGTGACCTAAGCATCTATCAATGACGTTATTACCGATTCTCACAAATAAATGTTATTGTTAAAAAAAACAACTTATGCCAACCCCGTTTTTAGTTAGACAAAATACTTGTATTATGTTTTATTTTTATTGTTTAAATTGAACATTTTAATGATTCCCAGCATGATTTTAGACCGACATAGTTTTAAACTTCCTTCCTGCCTTTTAATTATTTCAACCTCTTACATTTACAAGTTTCAAAATGATAGAATTTTTGCAACTCTCAGTAGGTTCGTTGTAAATAGTTTAGTTTTTTTATTAAGTTATAGAAACATTTTGTTTTGATCGAAATAACACCAATTAGTATTTAATTAAGATAATGATTTTTTTCCATTGTGGAATTTTGAGTTTGATTTACTATGATTATGTTAGTACTTATCATTAGGCAAATATTTCTACAATGTTAAGAATAAATCAGGAAACAGGTTCATTTTCTCGAGTGACGTGCCAATTTAATTCTTTTCAAAACTTCGTTTTTTATTTTTACATAGCAATTAAGATGGTATTGTCGTACCAGAACCAAAACTATATAACATAACTAGAGTTTCATGCCTAAAACGACCTTAATCTATAATTCCGCTATGTAATAGATAGTAATATGTGAGTGCAAATGAACAGAGACTACAGACTATAGATGTTGAACTCAACAACCATTAAACAAACCTAAGGGCCGTTTTACACGACACTGATTTTCGTACTAAATTGTATAAAAGATGTGCGCGCGCACATTTAGTTGACTTGTATACAATTTAGTACAAAAATTAGTGTCGTGTAAAACGGCCCTAAAGCTGTAAGAATCAAACAATTTGCTGCTTCATAACTACGGATACGCATCCAAATACTGTTTAATATCTTTATGGAAGTTGAGAGGAGGTACAATAGTGCACAAACGGGGTAAAATTAAGTTGTAATTAAATTAAGGTGGCGTACTTGGCCCTCTATTTCAATAACTTGAACTTGATGAGCAAATGTTGCATTTTTATCGAATATATTCAAAATTAGATGGCGCAAGGCTTACGAATCTCTAGAAAAGTAAAAAGTAATGAAATACTTAAACATGCGTAACATTTTGGCTGAAATAACATAGGAAAAGTGAAGATTAGAATATTGGTTGTAATACAAAATATATTATAATATAAATATAAACTTCTCGGAAAAATAAAATATAACATTATATAGAAGAAAGGTATCCAGGGATTCTTGAAACGAGTTTTACTGGTTGCATATTATGCAGTTTAGAACTGAATGTATTGAGCAGGTATGTATGTACATTCCAATATAATCTTTTCGGTATAAATGCGATAGCCTAAGGCAATAACACCCTAATATTCTATTTACAAAACATATTTGTGCGTAGATGCGTTGTTTGTTACAGGTAGAATCTTAGTTCTGCACTAATTGTCTAGCGACTAGCTTGATGTGATAAAGTAATGGGTACTGTTTTTCATCGTCTTCGTTAGTTTTGGATTATTTTTTCGTTGTTTATAGTTATTTTAGTGAATAAGGAAGAATATTTTTGTATATTTGTTTCTGTATATAATTGAACATAGTGGTAAACTGTCCTTGAAGAAGAACCATAATTATTATTTTCAGGTAAATACTCATTTGGAAGATCGCAATATCACGTCTCAACAGTCGCAAATTGCATGTAATAATAATCACATATTGAAAAATATTATAGATTCAAGGCCAAGTAAATATCAAGAAAAGAAAGCTGTACTACTTCGTGGTTTTCATTGATGAAACCCAACCACTTTTTATAGAAGAAATATATAGGGACGAACAACTTTGTAGAAAGTTAATGGTTCCAAAAAAGGCAATTTTTCCTTGGGTGTTTTTTACCTGAGAGAATTCAGCAGCTTATGTAGTGAAAGCTGCAGACACGCAGCTGTAGTAGATTACTAGGATTGGACAGGAAACATTTCTCCACACAAGTTACGCTTATGACGTATATTCTATAATAGATATGACTACATATTGTTATATAGATAATAATTATTAAAATTTCCGTTATAACCATCACAGTGTATGTATGTGAAATACTAAATGTAAATATAATAAAGGACAGTAAATATTATTATGGAATGAATTGTTATCTGTATTATTTATCAATAAAAGGCAAGAGAGATATTTGGGTTTTATTTGTCTTTCTTTTTCTACACCCACACGCCAAGTAATGATTCATCAATATGTATTTACTTATGCATGTGTAGTTGTAAGAATATGTCTCGAAAGTATTGAAATCAATTTATTACTTGAATAAAAATAATTTAGTAAGACCTTTCTATAAAAAAGTATATTTGTGCATACAATCAAGTTTTGCAATTCTTGTGATACTAAACTGACTAAATCCAATAATCGTGATGCGCACTATTTTGAAAGCAATATATAACAATAATCCTGTATACTGTTCAAGTTATGTCATAAAGAAGTATGATGTTATAAAGAAGTATGATATGTATGATGACTATCTAAAAAGAAACGAGTCGTATGTACGACTCTAAATTTTTTCTTCTTCATTTACATTTTTTAATAAAACATTTAATTTAATGTTTTTCTGAATATCAAAGCAGTCAATTTTGGTGTTAAACTGATTGCCTATACATAGTTATATAATTATCTAATGCTAGTGACATCTAATATAAAACTGGCAAACTGTTTGGACAGATATGGGGCTGTTGTTGATACTCAGCCCCTAAACTTACTTCCTGAAAAAAATACTGCATATTTTGAAATTATTTCAATACACATCGTATAAGTATATTTTTCTACATATTCTAAAGGTAATATTATCAAAATTTTATATTTTTTCTCATTTTTCTCGCAATCAAAGAATATTTAATTAAAAAAAAGATATTTAGATTTACAACAAAGATAATATCTTCAATGTAACAACGCGAAAATACATTTTTAATGTCTAGTTTTTCCGAATACTACGTTTCTAATAATTATTGTCGAACAGCGCCCCCTACTTTACCGTAACGCCACCTGAAAGTAAGCTGTAATTAAGTTTTTGTTACGGATAATTATATTATGTACAGTCATGGGCATTAGTACTGACTCACCCGTCAGAGGCAGTCGACTATCTTGGTAAAACCAAACGTTTCTCGAATAAACTGGACCGCTGTAGCAAAAATAGAGTAGATTAGGGGATTACTAACAGAAATGCACATACATATACCTCTGGGACAAGCAAAATATATGATATATAGATAAAAATTTTAATTTCTATCACATAAGCACTGTGAAACTTTTTCTGTAGAACTATCTATAGTATACGTATACCGAATATGATTTGAATTGAAATACCGATTATTTTTATTTCCTATAGTATGCTATAGAAAGTTTATTTTAATGTAATTAATAAAAATAAACGATGTTTATGAAAGCGAAAGCAACGCAGGACAATATAATAAAAAACGTTTACTAAATTGGAAACTACTGGTAATTCTGAATATTAGTTACAAACTTAAACAAAATATGAAACATTTCTGCTTAATCAAATTCATGTGACAATACTTCCTTTCGGTAACAATTTTTTTTCTAACGCGTACATACCTATTTCTCCCCTCCTCACTTTGTTATGACGGGGGTGACATTGGATTGACATAGCACAGCATTTCAGCACTTCGTTTCCGCAACACGATTTTTGTCTTACGAATACATACCATATTATGCCTGTCATATAGGGAGCATTTCTGCTTAATCAAATGGTTGTGAAAATACGTGAATTGGGCCACACGAATACTTTTCGCGAACGTTGCTCCAACAATTTGGTTGCCATTGGTATAGAAAGCGTTGCTGGAATAGCGCGTTGCCAAGTTCACGCCAGTGGAAGACGAATCAATTGGTGGTTCTAAATATTTGCTGCTAATTAAGGATGACTATTCACACTATAGAAGCGTGTATTTTCTAAATCGTAAATCAGAGGTAAAAGGAAAGGTAAAGGATTTTATTAGGTAGGCAAGAAATAATGCGAGAAATAACGTGAAAGTACTGAGAACGGACAATAGTTAATAGTGTTGAGTAGAGACTTGTAGACACAAAAACGTTGAATATGCTTCGTGAAGTTTATTGTTGCAGTAGAGTGTTTATTTGTTTATAATAATTGATTTTCAGCTTTTTAAGTAAAATATGTCATAAGAGAAAAGAAAAATTTTGAATTAGCATTGAGTTTATAATGACCATTTGGAATCAGACACAATCATAAACTTCAGTACATTATTTGTATAGAAATAGTGTCACTTCTTAAAGGATATAATATAAAACAACATTACACTAAAGAAACATGAGAAAAAGTTTCAGCAGTATACAAAGCAGTCTAGGATTGCAATAAGAAAAAACTAAAACACCTTTTTGGAAATGTCCAACAGAGACAACAAATGCAATATTAGCGCTTCTTACGAAGTAGCACTGGAAATTGTCAAAGCGAAAAAACCTTTTAGTAATTGAGTGCTTAATAAGAATAAAAATGGCAAAACTGTTCTATGAAACTAAAATTGTCTGCCTGGACGAAATCACTGACCTATTCGACATTAGCAAACCTCTAATTTTTGTTTCAACTATTCACGAGGAGTTCAGTGTAGCAGGACAGATGCTTAGTCCTATTCCTCTCTATGGAACAAACAAAGGTACGGATACTTTTGAAAATATAAATAAACTGGTATCAGACTATAGGGAATCCGATAAATGTTCATGTATTTCCACTGATAGGGCCAGAACTATAGTAGCAACTTACATTGGAGTTGTGGAACTCTTAAAACAAAATAATATCATCTTTCTTGTGATACACTGCATTATTCACCAAGAGGCTCTATGTGGAAAGTATTTACGTCCAATAAATGTTGTTAAAGTAATTGTTAAGATAATTAACATTATAAAAGAAGGTAATCTTGCTTTGACTCAAAAAGTTTCATGATTTTTTGGCCAACTTAAATACTACATATGTACAACATATGACTTGTTCATTCACACGGATATTCGATAGTTAAACGCCGGAAACTGTTTTTACCGCTTTTTCGCTTTACGCAAGGTCTCATTTTCCTTAAAAATAAAGTGAAGTACTGCTCTACGGAACTGGAAAATCAAATTGTAGATGCAACATTTTTATCAGATCTTGATTTTTTACAAAACTTGACATCTTACCTTAATGAATTAAAATTTGATTTACACAGAAAGCAACAGAATATTACGAACTTCTACATACCTGTAAGAGCACTTCACAATTAAATTACTATTCAAGTCTTCACTAGAAAAATAAGATTTTTAATTTTTTCCAAGCCGTAGAACTTTGAAAAAATGAAGTATTTTGAGAGTTTCACATTTAACTCATACAAGACACATTTCACACAATTTCTGTTGAGAGCGTAAGCAGACCAGGACTATGATTTGCAGTCAATTCATTTTACCATGGAAGCACCGAAGTAAGATTGGATTTTTTAAGTTACTCCGAGGGGAACGTTACCCCAGCTTGTGAAACTTCGAATTTATAGCGGATTGCATGCTGAAAAGCACGTATTTTTGCGAAAACAGTTTTCCAACACGAAATTTATAAAGTCAAAATATAGGTGGTTCCTGTCTCCCACTCAGTTGCTTCGTTTGTCAGCAACTATGATTAGTTAATATCAATACACTATAATATTGTTGGAATTCACTCTGCGAATGAATGCAATGAAAATAGATCAAGTATTAAAAGCGGCCCACGTGGTTTCGACCTTCTAAGTCTCGTCAGCGCAACTACGAATGCATTCCAACAATATACCATGAGCGCCTATTATAGGCACTGTTTTTTTGTTTTTATATTCTGGCATTTCTCGACGTTTTCATTAATACACTGGTCAGTTTACGTTTAAAATCGAGAGACGAATTTCTGAACAGACCACTTTTGACAGTGAATTCTCATTAGTTGAAGGCAAGGCCAAATTTCACTGTATCGATCTTGCTCAGATTCTGTCACCTGACACTGTTTATGGTCAAGTCTTGTTGTTGTTTCTATTATTTCTCAGTTATTTCATTATATACTCTACCAGTTCTTTCCAGAGCTCTACAGCAATAGTTACCAGATATATTTGTAAGTAATATACAAGCAAAATATCGAAATAAATGCAATTAAAACTTTTATAGTTGGTCTCTAATATAGGTCCGTGAAGTTGGCACCACAAAGTGGTCAAAAATCGACAAAAATGCTAGAAAGGATTGACCATTTACTGACCACTATTGACCATCAGCGATTTCGATTGACCACCTTTTGTTTAGGCTACAGCCGCTATACCTATATTTTGGGGTCTAATGGCGAAAATGCTAAAATTAGCCAATATAGACATCTTGTTCATCGGATACGATTGACCATTGTTTGACCATGTTTGACCATCCTTCACATTTTCAAAATTAAAAAAAAAAAATTTTTCGAATTTTTTTTTTACTGCAAACTCTAAAATTTTGTTGTAGTATAGGATTGGCCAACGTTTGAGCATGATTGACCGCCAAATAATTTTTTTTTAACTTAAAAATATTCGAAAAAAATGAAAAAAACAAGTTCATATCTCCAATGAAATGACATCAAACCCACATAATGTCGTAACCGCTTGCGTCGCATCTAAGTCATTGCGGTAATGTATGTATACTCTACCCCACTGGAAAAAAAACCATTATTCGATCTTCTGTTAGTATTGATTTTATTTATAAAACTGTGAAAATAACAGACTACATGAATACATATGTAGTTTGAATACAATATTTTACCATTTATGTAGTGTGCAATATTTTTTTTAAATAATTTTCTGTTAACATCATTTTGGTGTACTAGTTTTTCTATTATGATAATTGCGTATATAGGTATTATACAACTAAGTTTTATTTCCTTTTTTTTTAATATTCTCAACATTTGATAATTTCTTACACATATCGTTATGTATTTTCCAGACATCTGTTGCCTGGACCGGAGAGTGGTCAAATGATAATTTTCAGTTTTCTGTGGTCTAAAGACACGAGACAATAAGTTCTATTATTTTCAGCGTTTGACCACCTCTCAAAATTTGTGAAAAATGTGAAAAACTTTGAAACTGTTATATGTACGTAACTTTATGATCGGATAAAATTTAACCGGAGGGTGGTCAAACGATAATTTTCAGTTTTCTGTGGTCTAGAGACACGAGACAATAAGTTCTATTATTTTCGGCGTTTGACCACCTCTCAAAATTTGTAAAAAATGCGAAAAACTTTGAAACTGTTATATGTACGTAACTTTATGATCGGATAAAATTTAACCGGAGGGTGGTCAAACGATAATTTTCAGTTTTCTGTGGTCTAGAGACACGAGACAATAAGTTCTATTATTTTCGGCGTTTGACCACCACTCAAAATTTGTGAAAAATGCGAAAAACTTTGAAACTGTTATACGTAACTTTAAGATCGGATAAAATTTAACCGGAGGGTGGTCAAACGATAATTTTCAGTTTTCTGTGGTCTAGAGACACGAGACAAGAAGTTCTATTATTTTCAGCGTTTGACCATCTCTCAAAATTTGTGAAAAATGCGAAAAACTTTGAAACTGTTATACGTAACTTTATGATCGGATAAAATTTAACCGGAGGGTGGTCAAACGATAATTTTCAGTTTTGTGTGGTCTAGAGACACGAGAAAATAAGTTCTATTATTTTCAGCGTTTGACCACCTCTCGAAATTTGTGAAAAATGCGAAAAACTTTGAAACTGTTATACGTAACTTTAAGATCAGATAAAATTTAAACGGAGGGTGGTCAAACGATAATTTTCAGTTTTCTGTGGTCTAGAGACACGAGACAATAAGTTCTATTATTTTCAGCGTTTGACCACCTCTCGAAATTTGTGAAAAATGCGACGCAAGAGGTTATGACATTATCTGGGTTTGATGTCATTTCATTGGAGATATGAACTTTTTTTCGTTCGTCGTTTTTTTTTTTCGTTTTTTCGAATATTTTTAAGTTTTCAAAAAAATCATTTAGTGGTCAATCATGGTCAAACGTTGGTCAATCCTATACTGCAACAAAATTTAGAGTTTGCAGTAAAAAAAAAATCGAAAAAAATTTTTTTTGAAAATTTTGAAAATGTGAAGGGTGGTCAAACATGGTCAAACGATGGTCAATCGTATCCGATGAACAAAATGTCTATACTGGCTAATTTTAGCATTTTCGCCATTAGACCCCAAAATATGGATATAGCGGCTGTAGCTTAAACAAAAGGTGGTCAATCGAAATCGCTGATGGTCAATAGTGGTCAATAAATGGTCAATCCTTTCTAGCATTTTTGTCGATTTTTGACCACTTTGTGGTGCCAACTTCGCAGACCTCTCTAATATGGATGCACAACAAAAGGACGTCGTCTTATTTTGTTACACATTGGAAGTTGTGATGGCTTTGTAAAAGATGGCTTATTATATCACCATCATAATGTAGAGATATATGAATTTATTTCTAATAGTTATGAGCAGCTCATAAGTTTATGATAAATATTTTCATTACATTTGCATTTCTGTAAATAAATATTTGAATGTAATTTTCGCAGAACCTGTAAATTTACAATAAATGTATTATGATTGTATATTTTCTAAAAAATAAATGTTATGTATCTTATCTATCCTCCGTTTAGACTTTCTAATATTTAAATTCTTTTCTCTTCAGAATTCTGACGGTGAGTCTATAAATTTAATATCAGAAAATAAACTTCAGTCTGAGCAGAGGTCTATATTTAATATACGAGTACATATATGAATGTACCTATCACAAATACAAATATTTGAATTTTGCCGCGTACAATTTGTTTTGAAGATTTTCGTGCATGTGATTTGGGCCTGGCGTATGTTCAGAAATTCGTCTCTCGACTTTAAAAATAGACTATAACTAAAACCCGACATCGCGAAACTTGCCACTATTTCAATGATCTTCTAACTTTGCTACCAAATCCATCAATTTTTCTTTACCTATAATCGTTTATTTTAAAATTTATCTGCACACTTTTAAAGTATTATCAGTAGACAGTAAATCTACGGCAACAAATGTTATATACCTAATAACCTTGCCTAGCGACATTTCCCGTTTTAACTTTAATAGTTTTGCTTACTTTTCAAAAATACAATTTACAGAAATTCGTCGATTCATGTAACTTGAACATTATGCATATAAGGCAGTACTGGTTTGAACACTGCGATTTAGTCGCCGGAAAATTATCGTTTCGCATTGAATCAATAATTGAAAATAAAACTTGCCTCTACTCCTTTAATAATGAAACAATTAGTTTACGACCAGTAAGAGTAGCAATGTGGATTACCTTAAAAATAACATTTTTGATACCCACAGAAAATACTGTTCATATAATTTTATAACATAAAAAAGATTTTCATAAATGATTGACTAACCTTCATTTCTATATTCTACCTGTTAGCGGTATTGCTTCATCAAAATTTTGGTATTAATTGATACCTATCAGATTTTTATACCGATATTTATAAATTTGCGCTGTCAACTGACTTTAATGTACTATAATTAATACAGTATATTTATAATCAGAGCCATTTAATACATCAACAATCATAATGGATTATACGTGAAAATAGGCAGTTGTGTACTTATATAGAAGTGTTGTGAATATCTTATTGGAAAGTAAGAAAAGACAAGGTATAGATGACATTGACTTCTATTTCTGATATTAATATAAAATGGGAATTATTGGTTACTGGCACAAAGAACTAGGTATAGTTAAATTGCAAGTTTATTTTATACGAAATAACACGACCCCATAAACGATGTTAAAGTGGCTTATTTTATTGCAAGAATCTATCCGAAAAAAGGTTCCTTCAGTTACTAATGAATAATTCTTACAAAGATATAAACATAACTCACCGAAATGATTTTGACAAATTTCCTTGCAAACCACTCACTAAGTATTTTGTTGATTAGTTTTTGGGATTAAACTGGAATGATTTGTTCTAAAAATACCGGGAAACACTATAAACCAACATAAAATGCACATTTGAAAATTAACAACTAAAGGTTTTATTTATCATTTTATTAAAAAGAATTAGTAAATCATTTATGTACTTGACAGTACCTCAATTCTTGATGGTACATCATCGCCATATTGTTTTATTTAAAATAGGTCATGTGGCGACACCTTGTAACACTTAATGGTAACTAATGGTATGTAATAAATAGACCAGGACTATTATTATGAAAAATCTTTATTTATAGTGTATAAAAAAATTATAAGAAGAATTTTCTTCTACTCGTTTCCATATCATGCCGTCTACCCTGTATTATCCACTCATATTCACCATATTTACTATCAAATGTTCCCTTTTGCAGTGATTTCAATCTCAGTGTAAATCTTGGACCTAATTCTTTTAGTCTTGCCCTTCGACCATCTGAATCGAAAGTATACCTGCACAAAACCCATATTTGTAGAAAAGCATACAATCGATACAATATAAACGCGTATTACTTATAGTGTCGAAAGAATATGTAATCTCGTTGATTATGAAATGTTACAGCACGTCGTCCTGTAAACTCAGGGTCATAATGAAATAAAGCTCCTAACATTCTCCCGACTGTTAAACCAAGCCTAGTTGTAAAATTATTTAATACTACCTCTGGTCGCTGTGCATTAATTTCTTTATGATTTTTACGTAATTCAGTAGTAATTTTAACATTAGACAACTTAAAATGTGCTGTTGGACCTTCTGGCAAATGAATTACTAATAATCCATCAGGTTCCTTCTTATGCTCATTTATAACTATGATATCTGTATAATTTTCTTTTATTGCGCTCTTAACCATCTTTTTAATACCACATCTATTTCGATAAACTGACATAGAATTAGGAATTATACGTGTTAGCTCTCTGCCAAAAATTCTAGTTTTCTAAAAATACATAACAATGTTACCTGATTTAAAAAAATATATAACCAACAAATATAACACCTTCATAGGATTATCGCAAAATGTAATTAAAACTTTTGGTTCATATGTTTTTGAATAAAAATCCTTGAATTCATCGCTATCTAAATCATGTTTGACAATACTATTTTCCTCACTGTTTAAATCCTCAACTGTCGTTTCATCTTTTATTCTTAAAGTTTCCAAAGTGTGAGGCTGTTTTGATTCGCCACGTTGCTTTCTTTCTTGGTTTACTTTCTTTTTACTCTAAAAATTCTGATAAATAACCATAACAGCGTACATCAACAAAAATTACCTTTTTCAATTCTCTCTTAATTTTCTGAAACTTCTGATTTCGAATGATTTTATTTCTTATATGAGAATATTGGTTTGTATGTGGAAATAAAACTTCCCCAGAATTTGATGGTTTGATTGTATCTAATTCTTCCACCTTGATGGCTTGCTTAACATCCATTTTAGTAGAGCTTCAACTAGGTACACGAAATTAAAAACAAAATATATAACCGTATTTGAAAATTTCAACTTATTTGAGCTCTTATAACCTATAAACTTCCATGCCTAATCGGACTATTCAGCATGTTTAGCATGACACATGATCTGATACCATTTGGGACACGCAGTTCCAACACATTACTCGAGATGGCGCTCGATACAGCACTAAGTATGGCAGTTATAGTGACCCTTGTATGCTTTTTAAATGTGAGAATATACAGAATGTCCCAAAAATACACCGACAAACTTTAAGAGGTGATAGAGGATATCAAAACAAACATATATCCGCAAATGAGTCGTTTTAGTCTAAAAAAGGAAAAATGTTTAAAAATTTGGACAAGTAGGTAGCAACGAGTTGTTTCTTGGCGTAAACATAATACTGGCATCAAACTATATGTTTATTTATCACAGTGGTACTGCTGCTTCGTCCGACAAACGACGATTCACGGTTGAAATATACACTGTAGGTATACCATTCAATAAAACACAATTTTGATTAGGAACTTGCTTACGGAACGGTTCATATTAAAACGACTCATTTGCGGACATATGTTTATTAAACAAAACATGTTTGTTTCGATGTCCTCTACCACCCTTCAAAGTTCGTCGGTATGTTTTTGGGACACCCTGTATAATATTATGTATTTTTTACCACTTTTGTAAATGAATTTACTATATAGTTATTTCTTTCGGAGGGATGCGAATAGCTTTACTTATGTTAGGATCTCTTCAAAAAAAACCAAACGGTAACAATTTAACAACTTTAATTTAAAAATATTACCATACAAACAGTTTGTTTACTACACTAATATGACATAATTTTCTCTCCTGTTGCCAACTTCTTTCTTTTCTCCCCTCGTACTACCAATCTCTAAATTGTCAAGTTTCAAACTACATCACTTATTGAAAGCTAGAATAAAATATGATGACATTTCAGAGCTTCAGATGGGGCCACTATGCAACTTAGTAGAGTCCTCTATATGCTGTTAGATGTTTTAAGGTTGCGTGGTCGAGTAAATTGGCGGGAAAAGTGCTCCATACACGACAATGGTAAAATTTTGATGCAAGATTTTTTTAAAATTACAACTATGATTGATGAAAAAAAATTATAGGAGTAACTAGCATACTGTTACCGAGGTAATGACATATTTTGAATTTAAAAAATGTGGTAAGTACTAGCAGAAAAAAAATCTTAAAGTTTAGGTTTGTGTGTACATCGTAAGAAAATGCATTATATTACGAAAACTACAAATCAGACTCATAAACTGTTTATGTTAAGTACTAGGTAGGTAACAAGGCTATAGATTACGACAATAAAATTACATTAATCAGTTATAAATAAACAAAAATCTTGCATCAAAAATCAGTCTTCTGGCCAATTCACCTAAAAGTGTCGCAGCTCGGGATGTGCCAGAATTACTTAAAATGAAGAGTTTTGGATAGTGTAGCAATTTTTTAATAGATGGCGCAGATAATTAACAAACCATAAACAACAAAAATTATTAATAAATACGGCATAAAAACAAAATATAGGTATATTATAAAAGTAGTTTTAAAACTAAACCGCGATTTGTTTCTGTACTCCATTGTTATAAACCCATTTTTTTTATTTAACCTAAAACTAATGAAATGCATCAGTGGTCGATGACGTCATACATAATTTTACATCAACTTTAGATTTTTTTGTAAATATATACAAACGATGTGTGCATAGGTGTGCATCATTTCCACAACGTTTATAGAAAGAATTAACAGAATCAATTCTTCAACTATTTACAATTAAATATGTCTAGATTTTAGTAGAGTGCCTTAAAATAACCTTCTGAAAATGTTGTCGACACATTCAGTAATAATAAAACAATGTAATTCCGAAGAGAAAAAAATGGTAAAAATCGGAGCAAAACAATAAATAGTGTTCTTTATGGTGAATGAATAAGTTTCTCGTTTTAATAGAAAAAGAAAACACAAAAGTATTTATTATAATAATAAATCATAATAAAAATTTATAAAAACCTCCATATTCGAATTATAACAACACATAGTGAAATGTTTGCCTAATGTCATCCCAGAAACATGTTGGCTGCGTATGTGTGTAATATATTATGCTGTATAGGTTTTCTTACTACTGGATATTTGTCATATTTAGGAATGTACAACCTATATCTCTGCCTATACCTAAAAAGAAAAATGCTTAGGAGCGCTGCGTTAATTTTCGTTGTTTATAATGATTATACTGACTAATGCGATCTTCCGCTGTTGTACTGTTGTTTCTCGCCCTACATTGTTAGAGTGGTGTACATATTTTTTACCGAAGTGTGATTAGAACAAGCTTCAAGATTTCTTTTATACAAAGTCAGCTGCTAAGAGGTGGTAATCTAATAACACTATTATTAATTGTTATTGTAATTTTTCTTTGATTTATAGATATTATAACAGTAAAGGATGTTTAAAATTATTATAACGATTATAGGTAGTATTGTATCAAAACTGTATAGGTATATCTACCTATTATACCAATTATAATCCTAGACAATATAAGGTTTCATTATTTTGCTTATGATTAGATTTATTTGAAATTTCCGTTCGTTCTCGGGAACTTCACGAAAAATACACGAACGGATTCGATAGTTTGGTCCGAAATTTTATGACATATGACTTTTACATACATCTTTTTCCTGCATTTTGCTGCTTGTTTGATCTTTTTGGTGGACATTTTGAATATTTATTGTGAAATCCGTTATATCACATGACATGTGACATTTGACAATTATTTTGAAAAAGCTAACTTTTCATTAAGAAAATTTAAATATCTCAGAAATTAACGATAGGGAGTGGTTAATAAAAATGAAAGTGCATACAGTGTCCTTCTGTTTAATAATATAAAATACAAGGTGTTCCATTTAAGTAAGATGAGAAAATAATGCATTTGTGTTTTGAATCTCCCTGTACACAGTTTTCGCAATATTAGCAAAATATCGCTTTGCTATAAAACTGTAACAATATAAAAAAGTCATTCCGGTACAAAAAGAATTTCAAATTGTTTCGTGTGGAATGCACAGGACATAATTGACCACAACTTCTGAAATACTCGGTATAACTCAATGAAACCTTATATAAATAAGTGAGGAAGACATGCTTAATTTAAATTTGAAATAATATATAGTGTACCTCATATAAAAAAATGTATGCTTGGTTCACCCTGGCAATATGAAACATCCGTACATACGAAAATAATTTTAAAATTAATATGCCTCGCCCTGTATATCTTATTTACAATCTTTACAAATACTACACTAAAAATGTAGGTAACTATAATAATAACTATGCAATAAATAATTATAAGTGAGAGAAGTAAATAATTTCAGGTTATAGTACATAAATGTTTCCTAAACGATAATCTTCCAGAAACTTGAATATGAAACACTACACTTTATATAAACTAAAATCATCAAACAAGATTGATTGAG
Organism: Holotrichia oblita; assembly: GCA_023690525.1. Classification (NCBI taxonomy): domain Eukaryota; kingdom Metazoa; phylum Arthropoda; class Insecta; order Coleoptera; family Scarabaeidae; genus Holotrichia; species Holotrichia oblita. The sequence goes on along the minus strand of CM043015.1, from coordinate 159,072,583 downwards.
CGGACAAAGTGCATTCAGAAGCGGTTACTAGTAGTTGCCAGCTGTCAAATCCAAACGCTCAATAATTATGTATGAGCAAAAAACTTGTGTGTTGGCTTCATTTCTTCTATCGTCTAGCCGACATTTAATATTGTACAATTAGCGAATTTTGTAGCGTTATAAACCATCCGAATCAATTACTTTTATCTCATTCAATGTGAATTTGAATCACTACAAAATCTATACTTTTTAAATTCATATCTGTATATTTTCTGCCAAATTTTAAACATTTTATATTTTCCGATGAACGCTTCTTACATTAATAATTACTGTCAAAAATTTCGTAATAAACAATAAAAATTCCATTGGAAACTATATTAAATTTTATATAATTTGCTGGTAACGTAGCGAGGTAAATAGAGAGAATAGAGAGATAAATAGAAACAAGATGTAAAATAGCAATTATATGTTAGCAAGTTGAGAGGTTGTGTTGTACAACATTTGGCAATATACTTGGGTATTTTACGGTGTTTCTATATCCAATATCGTATCTACATATTACATAGGTACCTATATCATCATATCATATATTGTATGAATATATGATATGACGAATTCCAAGTGAATGTTGTCAATTATAATTTCTATTTTCAACAGTGACATCTATTGATAGAAAGCTCAAAATACTTCCGACTCTATAAACGCTGATAAAGTGAATACTATGACCCTCTATTGTCTGCTAGATTAATTATAATGACTCCCACTACAAATATCCTATCCCCTCCAATTGCCTCGTACCCTTAAATCGGCTTTTTTATCGTGACTATTGACTATAGGTGCTTTCGTTTTACATGCGCTTGTAAAGTTTTGCTTCACTTCAGTTACCAACCGCGTTCTTTTTAAAAATCAAGTGATATGGAAATGCACTTTTACGATGCACTTTACTGAAGTGCTTCAGATGAATGTCAAGCAGACTAATAGCGCGTCACTTGTTGTGATACGCTTCACCTAACCTATAAGAAGCGTTCGTTTTTGTGTTTCACTTGGTTCTTGCATTTCCGTAATACTTCAGTTGACGTCACAACTGAAGCCAAACGTATGTAAAACGAAAGCTATACAGGGTCGGGCAAAAAGAGCGAAACACCGAATTTATGGCTTAACTAGCGCTTTTTCGTAAATTAAAGTTTTTGTATATTTTTATGTATTATTTATTGGTGTTTGCACATTTTCTGTTTTTGTCACATTTTTAGAGATATGATGTCACCGGATAGTATTTTAAATGAATCATCCTGTATTTATTTTTTTTTTTAGTAGATATTTTTTTTCCTGAATTCACTAATACCAGGTTTAGTGGGTCTCTGACTTATGGTTTCATAAGAAAAAAATAAAATATAATGGCATCTAAATATTTATTTAATAAAAACCGAACAACAATAACTGAAAATTCTATTCATTAAAGCGTCCATGAACTTTAACAAATGATTATGAAATTCATTTCTCGCTTAAAATATACGAAAACTTTAATTTAGGTTAAATTTTCGAAAAAGTGCTAGTTAAGCCATAAATTCGATGTCCCGCTCTTTTTGCCCGACCCTATATATCTGTTATAATATAAATCGTCTATCGTACCGCGCCCATCTTAAAATTTAGTTTTTTTTCAAACAAAATAAGCCAGTATTATCATGTAATATTGTATACACTGTTTCTGTTGTAATTCTACCTTAGATTGCAATAAAAAGGAGATAAAATATGTATAAAGTTTGGACATTACTTTTAAAATATAACTTTTTAAATATGTAGAAAAATGTATAGATAAGACCTATATTTAAAATGTTTAAATGGAGTCTTTTTTCGGAAAATAAGTTTAGATGCTGGAGAACACGAAATTTACTACAATATCTGCCCAAATATATAGTTTGTCACTTTTATATTAGTCATTATTAGTAGGAAGCAACAAGTAACTAGAAGCAACTCACTCGCATACGCAATCAATTCAATAGAAAAAGGCGGATAATATTGTTTGGAGTTTGATTCACAAAATTAATATTAAAATGTATAAAATGTTTGAAATTTCTTCTCTTATTAGATAAGTGAAGTAGAGTGAAATATTATATTGGAATCGTACATACAAGTCGTTTCTTTTCCCAAAATAAATCTAATCAGAAGGAAATTAATCCTATATGCATGCTTTTGTATGGCGTAAACTACAATATAAATTTGTGTGACACAAAAGAATTGAAAGATCCTCTGTTTCCCCCATGGCTTAGTAGATGGCATTAGGAGGATCCGATTTAGAATTATTTCTACAAAACGGATTATGTTATAACCATGTTTTAAGGTGCGGTTAAAATATAGTAGATTCCTCAGTCGGTAACTGAATTAAACTTTTATAGCTTTTGGCCGATTTAGAAAGAATTAATTGTATATTTTGTATTAAACATGACGATATGACGCCTCCGGAGGGACTAAGCTATTTTGTTTGTAAAAATAACGTCAAAATTTATTTCAAACAACGAGTAAATAGCAATGAATTGAAATAATTTTGCATTTAGAATATAAGGAAAAAATCGTAGATGAATGCCAAATTGCGAAAATTGTAAATAAAGCATTCGTTTTTGCAAAAGCTATGTCAGTAGCTACAACAAGTTATATGATTAATATCTGTCAAATTAACTTTGGCACTTGTCTGTAAGATGTCGATAATTGATTGTGCATATTAGGTTGCCTAATTTGATAAATTTAGGAAATAAGACAAAGAAAATATTTTAGTAATCGCTGCCAAAAACAATGTTTATAAGGGTAAGTTGAAAAAAATCATAACTCAAGTTATCAAATTGTACGTTTTCTATTTAGTGCAAACAAAATCTTATGAGAAAACACAAAAAGATTAAATCCAAAATTGTTTACATAATTTTATGCAAGGTTGTGTATGTATGTATTTGAAAGTTTACCTGTACTGACCTGTACTAAAAATAATTTATTTCGTTCTGCATAAATTATATATATAGTAAGAAATAAATATCAAATACAACAAACTTTTAAATGTATTATGGATGAAATAGAAAGTTTGTTCATTTAAAAAACAAACGTTACAAAGAAATTAAAATGTTTGTGTATTTCGTTGAAAAATATATTTTTTTGTAGGAAAATAAGACAAGTTTGATATACACTATTATGTTTATTGAAACCAGGAAATATGCTGCAGATGTTAAGCAGTGAGGTAGCGTTCAAAATACCTTACACCCGCTACACCGAAGAATTGTATTATTATATGGGTACTTGATCTTCACAATATCCGAAATTAAACCGTGATAGCACTGTATGCAGCTGCATATCTATATCTTCGAGTATACCAAGGCTTCAATGCGCACGCGTCACCTTTCTTTCCAGATTTCTTGTTTACAAAAGTGGTTTTTGACATGAATCCACCTTGATTTTTTACAGTTTTAGAATAAATATGTGAAAACGTGTGTATTTATTTTTTACCTTGGCTAAACTTCCGTATGTCGACCACTGAATTGACAATTTATATGCAGTTTAACGGAAAGTACACGTTTTACTGAGTTCAAAATGACCCCCTTTTTTTGCGGAGATCAGTCTAGGAAAAAGCGATCTAAAAAGTGCTATTTCTAAGTTATGTTTCACTGGTGTTTTGACATTTCTGCGAGGATTTTCAGCTCATCCAGTCAGAATTATGGAAGATCGAGCGGAAATTTAAAACGTCGTTTGGGAATGAAAAAATAGTCATTTATATTTTGTAGTATCTTTTAATACTGAAAGATTTCAGCAACTAAAAAACATATCTCCTCGTGTATTCTATTAAATTTAGTGCAAATACATTATATAAAATAGGAACGTATCTAAAGAATTAGTTTAGTTTTAATGGACCGGTTGCAATTAGGAAAAAATCGCTAATCGACATGCGCGGCGCGAACTAAATCACGCCCATTTTTTCAAATATTTAGTGGCTTATCCAGTGCATGAACTACGAAAGTTCCCCATGTCCGCGTTGTTCCCAATACGTTGATAACTTGTTAAAATTGAAGTTTTTTAACTTCCTCAAATCTTTCGTCCACATTTTTAATAAGGGAAACGTTCGAAGATGATGACAAGTTCCAACAACCGCATGCGATATTCACATTTGATTCACATCGTCCGCGTCCAGACTGCTACCAACATTGTAACTTCAAATAATCTAGGTGCATAACAGTCACAATCACCATGGTTACCGGCCATAAGCAAAGAACATTTTTTTATAAATGAAATCGATGCATTGCAATTAATAACAATTAAGAGACATTTGACAAAATGTTAAATCTAATATTAAAAATATCTTCAAATTTAGCCAAAATAGTATGTAAATATTCATAATTTTTTTCTTAATATTAACTTACATATTTAATTGTGTATATGACACGTAAATAATTATTTTAAAAATAAATTTTATGCCTTAACATCAAATTTCGCTGTTTAAATTTAATAAAACACAAAAGAAGAAATGTTTTTTAGTCACTGAAATATACTTATTAATTGTATTAAAAGATACTGCAAAATCAAAAATGATTATTATTTTTATATTCCTCAACGACGTTTTTTAAAATTGCCGCTCGATATTTCGTAATTCTGACTGGATCAACTGAAAATCCTCACAGAAATGTCAAAACACTAGCGAAACAAAACCTAGAAATAGCACTTTTTAGATCGATTTTTAGGTATCTTAGACTGATTTCCGCAAACAAGGGGTTCGTATTGAACTCAGTAAAACGTCTACATTCCGTTAAAGTGCATATAAATTGCCAATTCAATGGTCCACATACGGAAGTTAAGTAATCCTCTGTCTTCAAAGCAGGGCTGTGCCATCACTCAAGATATCAAAGAAAAATACGTTGAAAGTTTATTTTACATACATATGTGTTCGTCATTGTATGCCAGACTGACATATGTATATCCAATGTATGCTATTTAAATATAAAATAATAAATAAAATTTAATTTGGCAGAGTTATTTATTTTGTTCCTAATAAAAAAGTTTGTATTTATCGCGAATATCATACCCGTCTGCCCGTATCCGCGTACATTTGCTTTAGTAGGTCCATTGAGAGAAAGACAATACAGAATGTTGTATTTTCCTTCCTTTGATACTTTCGGTAAATTTTAACATAGGTGAAATATAAAATTATCCATATACCTATTTAGTAGTACTTTATGTACTTACATACATAGTATATGCATAATACACATTTCTTGTAAAACGTAGTCTAAACGAGATATTTGCATTTTTTTGCTGGAAGTACAAAACCGATCATTTCTTACAGCTTGAGAATAGTTTATATTCTACATTTACGTTATAGATCCATGTAATGAAAATCTGAAATACAAATATTGTAAAATAAAAGAAATAATACTTTGCTTTGTTATTTAAATTAAATTAAATGGTTTAACAGTATTTACAGTATCAAAGAAACGGCTAAAACCGTCGATTATATTGTAGATATTTATAATTAATTGCAACAAGTTTATGGTATCTATAATACGCGAAGGCCATACACATCGTACGATTACATTCTCAACATTTTCTATTACCTGATAGGTAGGTACGCAACCGTGGAAGCGGAGATGTATATTTCGAAACTGATTTTAGCTAATTTAATATATTTGTTGAGATTGATATTAGTAGAGTCCTCTATATACTGCTAGATGTTTTAAATCGGCCATTTTTTTACGTGATCATCTGTTACGAATCGTCTATGGTATTGTGCCCACCTTAAGGTTGCGTGGTCGAGTAAAATGGCGGGAAAAGTGTTCCATATACCGCAATGGTAAAATTTTGATGCAAGATTTTTTAAAAATTACAACTATGATTGATGAAAAAAAATTATAGGAGTAACTAGCATACTGTTACCGAGGTAATGATATATTTTGAATTTAAAAATGTGGTAACTTCTAGCAGAAAAAAAATCTTAAAATTTAGGTTTGTGTGTACATCGTAAGAAAATGCATTATATTATGAAAACTACAAATCAGACTCATAAACCGTTTATGTTAAGTACTAGGTAGGTAACAAGGCTATAGATCACGACAATAAAATTACATTAATCAGTTATAAATAAACAAAAATCTTGCATTAAAAATCAGTCTTCTGGCCAATTCACCTAAAAGTGTCGCAGCTCGGGATGTGCCAGAATTACTTAAAATGAAGAGTTTTGGATAGTGTAGCAATTTTTTAATAGATGGCGCAAATAATTAACAAACCATAAACAATAAAAATTATTAATAAATACGGCATAAAAACAAACTATAGGTATATTATAAAAAACGAAACCGCGATTTGTTTATGTACTCAATTGTTATAAATCCATTTTTTTAATTAACCTAAAACTAATGAAATGCATCAGTGGTCGATGACGTCATACATAATTTACGTCAACTTTAGATTTTTTTGTAAATATATACAAACGATGTTGTATGCATTGGTGTGTATCATTTCCACAACGTTTATAGAAAGAATTAACAGAATCAATTCTTCTTCAACTATTTATGCATAGATTTTAGTAGAGTGCCTTAAAATAACCTTCTGAAAATGTTGCCGACATATTCAGTAATAATAAAACAAATGTTGCAATTCCAAAGAGAAAAAAATGGTAAAAATCGGAGCAAAAACAATAAATAGTGTTCTTTATGATGAATGAATTAGTTTCTCGTTTTAATAGAAAAAGAAAACACAAAAGTATTTATTATATTAATAAATAAATCATAATAAAAATTTATAAAAACCTCCATATTCGAATTATAACAACACATAAGTGAAATGTTTGCCTAATGTCATCCCAGAAACATGTTGGCTACGCGTATGTGTGTAATATATTATGCTGTTTAGGTTTTCTGACTACTACTAGATATTTGTCATATTTAGAAATGTACAACCTATATCTCTGCCTATACCTAAAAAGAAAAATGCTTAGCAGCGCTGAGTTAATTTTCGTTGTTTATAATGATTATACTGACTAATGCGATCTTCCGCTGTTGTACTGTTGTTTCTCGCCCTACATTGTTAGAGTGGTGTACATATTTTTTACCGAAGTGTGATTAGAACAAGCTTCAAGATTTCTTTTATACAAAGTCAGCTGCTAAGAGGTGGTAATCTAATAACACTATTATTAATTGTTATTGTAATTTTTCTTTGATTTATAGATATTATAACAGTAAAGGATGTTTAAAATTATTATAACGATTATAGGTAGTATTGTATCAAAACTGTATAGGTATATCTACCTATTATACCAATTATAATCCTAGACAATATAAGGTTTCATTATTTTGCTTATGATTAGATTTATTTGAAATTTCCGTTCGTTCTCGGGAACTTCACGAAAAATACACGAACGGATTCGATAGTTTGGTCCGAAATTTTATGACATATGACTTTTACATACATCTTTTTCCTGCATTTTGCTGCTTGTTTGATCTTTTTGGTGGACATTTTGAATATTTATTGTGAAATCCCTTATATCACATGACATGTGATATCTGACAATTATTTTGAAAAAGCTAACTTTTCATTAAGAAAATATTAAATATCTCAGAAATTAACGATAGGGAGTGGTTAATAAAAATGAAAGTGCATACAGGGTCCTTCTGTTTCTTAATATAAAATACAAGGCGTTCCATTTAAGTAAGATGAGAAAATAATGCATTTGTGTTTTGAATCTCCCTGTACACAGTTTTCGCAATATTAGCAAAATATCGCTTTGCTATAAAACTGTAACAATATAAAAAGGTCAGTTGTTTCGTGTGGAATGCACAGGACATAATTGACCACCTTCTGAAATACTCGGTATAACTCAATGAAACCTTATATAAATGAATGAGGAAGATATGCTTAATTTAAATATAGTGTATCCAATATAAAAAAATGTACTTATGTGTGGTTCACCCTGGCAATATGAAACATCCGTACATCCGAAAATAATTTTAAAATTTATATGCCTCACCCTGTATATCTGATTTACAATCTTTACAAATACTACACTAAAAATGTAGGTAACTATAATAATAACTATGCAATAAATAATTATAAGTGAGAGAAGTGAATAACTTAAGGTTATAGTACATAAATGTTTCCTAAACGATAATCTTCCAGAAACTTGAATATGAAACACTACACTTTATATAAACAAAAATCATCAAACACAAGATTGATTGAGCGGACAAAATGCATTCAGAAGCGGTTACTAATAGTTGCCAGCTGTCAAATCCAAACGTTCAATAATTATGTATGAGCAAAAAACTTGTGTGTTGGTTGAATAAACACAGAGGCTTCGTTTCTTCTATCGTAGACGATAGAAGACGGCGTAGACGGCTAGAGCCGACATTTAATATTGCACAATTAGCGAATTTTGTAGCGTTATAAACCATGCGAATCAATTACTTTTATCTCATTCAATGTGAATTTGAATCACTACAAAATCTATACTTTTTTAATTCATATCTGTATATTTTCTGCCAAATTTTAAACATTTTATATTTTCCGATGAACGCTTCTTACATTAATAATTACTGTCAAAAATTTCGTAATAAATAATAAAAACTCCATTGGAAACTATATTAAATTTTATATAATTTGCTGTTAACGTAGCGAGGTAAATAGAGAAAATAGAGAGATAAATAGAAACGAGATGTAAAATAGCAATTATATGTTAGCAAGTTGAGAGACTGTGTTGTACAACATTTGGCAATATACTTGGGTATTTTAGGGTGTTTCTATATCCAATATCGTATCTACATACTTACATACCTACATATATCATCATATCATATATTGTATGAATATATGATGTGACGAATTCCAGGTGAATCTTTTCAATTATAATTTCAATTTTCAACAGTGACATCTATTGATAGAAAGCTCGAAATACTTCCGAGTCTATAAACGCTGATAAAGTGAATACTATGTCCCTCTATTGTCTGCTAGATTAATTATAATGACTCCCACTACAAATATCCTATTCCCTCCAATTGCCTCGTACCCTTAACACAAAACATACAAGAATGGGGCCGTCCCGTTTTTTTAAATGTGTTAATAAATATTTTATTATGAAAGATTACTATAATCTGATGTAGGTAATAGCAAAAATTATAATTTTAGTGTTACTGGAATTGCACAAAAAAAAAAATAGAACCGATTATTTGTAAATCGCACGTTTAGTGACGTGACAATGGTACTTCTTTTTATTGGCTCAAACTTGTAAGAATACATCAACGACAAACGTAGTAATGTACAAACAAGCATTGTTATATGTAAAGAATGACAGGTGTGTTGACAGTGGCAATTATTAATAGAAAAAAGACGTTTTGACGACGTGTGTATGAAATACATTTATGTTGTGCAATCAAATGTAATAGAACTGTGAGTCTTTAACGCGTAGTTCGTGTACTGAAATACGGAACGTAAAAACCTATTAGTAAAGCAAGAATTTGGAAAAGCCGTTAATAGTTAATAGTGCTATATTCCTGTCAACACGTAAAAAGAAAAACGATATGACTTTTACTCAATATTTGTTAACCATGAAAGAAATTGAAATGATTTTGGTCACATCGCAAGCAAACAGGTACAGCATCTACACGAAATGAAGAAAATTGGCGAACATGCTTCGTTCAACGAGATGAGAGTCCTCTTCGTGATAATATATTCTTGACTACAAATGATCATTCTATACAAGGATTCATTGACAGCGGAAGTAATCTGAACTTCTTAAAAACCAGCAGTTAGGTACAGATGGGAGCTCAAAATTTGATAATACTTTGTTTTGGTAAAAGGATTAGGAAATGCGCCAATAAAAACATTCGCGTCTAAAGTAAAAGTCAGTGAACACTTTGAGCCGACATCGTAATACAGAAAACCGTCTAAGAGGTAGCTAAACCAGGGCATGATAAGAGAATTAGGGAAATTATAACTAATTATAAACCAAAACGCCCTAAAGCAACGAAGATAATCACAAAAATTATCCCTGAAGTACAGGTTCGACACCCAGAAAAGCAACGACCTACAGCGAATTTAAAGGGAATTTTAGTAGCACTTTGGTGGAAATACAGATGAGAAAGTCGCCGATATCAGTTTTGTATAAGATACAATAGGATAGCAATATCGGCGGAAGAATGCTTGTGTATTATAAATCAGATGGAACTGAATGCCATTCCTTTATACCTTATTTTGTAAAGTTCAAATACATTGTCTGGAAATTATCGCTGTGTCTAGCGTGAGTAATTCAGTTTAGCTGACGTGTGGGCTTTCAATATTTTGCAAATACACATATTTAATACAAAGAATGTGTATGTTTACAAAAGAAAAAAAAGGGACAAAAGTGAATTTAAACATTTTGTATCAATTACAACTGTCTGCAACTAATAATTAAGGTATTGATGTTACATACATCGCCTGAAAAGGTTTTTCATTATTTTATTGTTTTTAATAAGTTTTCACATTAATTCAAGCCTGATGCGATAACTTGATGTAAATTTGCTATATAGTAATGTTCGTCATGGTATATTATGAGAACATCGAATTTATACAAATACGGAAAAATGCCTTAAGAAAAAGTTATTTGATTCTACATACATAGGTATGTATCTAACTTCGATGCAGAAATAGGCATAGAGATTAAAATTAAAAAAAAAAAATTTATTCATTCAATAACATTTCGTAAAAGAATTAGTTATTGCATCTGTAAAAATGCAACAGTACCAATATGTATTGAAATATACAGTTACCCGCTATCCAGTTAAAAAAATCGCTTGCTTATAAATAGAAGATGAAAAACGATTTCTTTCACCACAAATCGATCATTAACGACAAGAACAGCTTAAATGTGGAGTATGTATTTCTCTAATAAGTTAGTCATGAACAAAGTTACAAGCACTGAACTACGCGTCGAAAAATTCACTTCTCTTTTGTGGTGAAAGTTGAATTAAATTTATATCACTAAGGGTGGGTTTATCGATGTGAGGATAAATAAATTAACTTGCTTTATTGAGTGTTAAATAGAAGTTATCTGCAAGATAAAGCATTGTAGTTGCTAAATTTTATCTGCCAGTTAGTAATATCTCAGTTACTTAGCTAACACTTTTATGCTCATATTGATAAACCCACCCTAAGAGAAAGATTATGATTTGATAATCCAAAATTTCAATTGATTATCTGCAATGGTTTCAAAGTTATGAATATTTTACTGTACGAAATAGAGGCGCAAATTGCGTGCGAACCCTCTGTAATGCGAGTCACATGCAATTTTCGCCTCTATTTCGTATAATATAAATTCATAAATAACTTAGAAACCATTGCAGATAATCAATTTAAATTTTGGATTATGAAATCATAATGCTTCTTTTAGTGATATAAATTTAATTGAACTTTAACCACAAAAGAGACGCATTCATAAATATATCAAAGTGTATTTATGAATGCATTTGCAACACAGGTTTTTTTTGCTTATTGGCTGAAAAATTGTCTAATAAATTATATTTCTGGTTTAGGTAAAAAGGTATATATAACTTATATTCACTGCAGACCGTTGCGTATGCAGCTGGCTTATACGACAATAATACATATTCTTTTTTATTCAAATGTCTACGTATTAAAGATCCTATATTTAAATAAAATTTATTGTATTACTTGCTTTAACTTACAAACACATCTACTTTTGATTGTATCCTTAACATTTATAGGTTTAAGGAATATGATGTTTATCGACACATGACAAATTAAACACGCGATTTTTATATTGCCAGAAACAAAATAAAAACTTCAAAACTGAGAAAATACTTCTGCCATGAATAGACCATTCACGCATACAGACGATATATTTTCTACACAATATTATCCTTATGCATAAATGTGCTAGCTTGCATTTTACGCTCGGCTTACATTTATAACGGGTCCATCCACATTTCCACCACGGTTAAAGGTGTTGACTTTTTGGGTGTCGAACCTGTACACTCATTTTTGACACATATGTAACTACTGTCTTTTTGGGTTTAGGCTTTAGGTTTAGATAGAATGGTTGAGTGGAAGAGCAGATGTCAACTTTTAGTGACGCATCTGAACTCCGTCACTTTTCACTTTATTAATATTAGCCCTTTTCCTTTGCTAAAAAAGTGTAGCACGGTGCAGCACTGAACTACACTTTACACCAGATTTTTGTTCCTTTGCACGGTGTAAACAAAATCAGTGCTGCACCAGGATTGTTTATCTGCACCAGGGTAATAGCTGGTGTAAATTACACTATTTTAAATGTCAAGCATATGTCAAAGTGATTGATGAAGGTACCAGGTACTTTTATCCATGTCGTTTACACCATAGATAATATAATACTAACGTACTATAGATACGGCAGAAGGTCCCGTGTACTGTCGTCAAAGTTTTGGTACTCACACATTTCACCAGGTGTCGCTGGCATTGCTTTCTGAAATTTGAAATATGAAAAGCGCGAAATTGAGTGTCATTATGACATTATATTGTCATTCTGATTTTGTATGTTGTGTCACAAGCGTCTTTAAAAACAGTATTAGGTAGTAGAATATGGTAATTTTTGTGATATTCTTGGAGAAGATATAATATAAGTTGAAGGATTATGCACTCTACAAAAACTTTTTGAATAAAAAAGAGATAACAACATGAACAAAAATGACGGTGTATCAAGCAGTATACTTACAAGTCTAAACCTATGAAGCAGAAAATTGGATACTTGATGAAAAACAAACAAAACGACTGCAATCCAGTGACGCATTAGACAGATGCTGACAACAAAATCATTAAGAACTGAAGTAGAAGAAAAGAAACTGTAATGGTGGGGACACTTGATCAGAATGAATAGATAGACTAGACAGGTGAAGCGGGTATGGGAGGCAAGGAAAATCGGGAAAAATCGGAGAGGACGACCCAGAAAAACAGCAGTACGGATGAACTTCTGAAAAAAAGAGGAAAAACATTGTACGAGGCGAAGGCCGTAGCCAGAAACAGGAAAGAGTGGCGTGAATTTGTTGAATCTGTGGAACTAAATTAAGAGAACTTTACACCTTCGGGTATAAGAGGTCTTTGATTATGTATGTATGTATGAAGGATTATGTTGGACGTGGTTTAGTTTAAACCTTAAATAGTAGTGTTAAATACCGCTTAAGAATGAAACTATCGTTTCTATTAAATTGACAAGAGCTGACATACTAGTTTTGACATAAAGCAGTGACACTTTATTTTCATATCGCATTATCCCATACAAATTGAAGCAGTACAAGAAATGTTTAATGTCTTCAAGGCGATACCACCAGATACAATATACTTCGCCAAGGAGAGTACAGTATACAACATCCAATTAATAGGTAAATGCAAGATGTGTTATTAAATTCTGTTATGGTTTAGACCATAGATGGTTTAGACCTACATTCTAATAGTACCCCTAGTGGCTTTCCGAGATTGTTAAAACTTGAATATCTTTTGAGATCATTTTTATAAATTACCTAACCTTCGGTTTCGATATTGCAGGTAAACGTGACATATATCATCCAAATTGAAACTTAGAAGCATTCGGGAATGAAATTTTATTTCGTCGTGTTCCACGAAGATAACATTTTTGTAAAAATATTTTTAATGAAAATATAGGACAATATTCAGAAACTATATAAAAGCGCTTTGTTTTGTAGTTTAAAAGTTAGAAATTCAATTATCAATAATAAACAAGCTTTTCGTGTCCCAGTATGGTCTGTTTTAAATTTAACACATTTCACTAGATGGCGCAGAAACACGCCAACAAAATTTTATTAGAAGTGTCCAATCTATAGAGAATGAAATGTATATATTATCTATGGTTTACACTACGAATGTTATTTATTAGAATTTGTGCAGTATAATTGATAAAGTAACGATTCCAAAGGTAATAATGTTAAAAATGCACAAATTAAAACTGAAAACTCTAAGCACACCACAAAATAATAACAACACAATAGTTTATCAAACCAATATGAAAATAAATACTACGACAGAATACAGATAGACAAGATTTTGATTTCGTTTGACATTTACGTAGCTAACAAAAAAACTGATTACATTTCTGATTAAGATAAATTGATGTATTTCTATCTCTTTTCATATCATACTTTCGGCCTCTGTCAATTTACCATTATCACGTCATAAATGCGGTAAATTCAAAATTCAAACTTTGATATTTTTTCTTTGCATATTTATTAATAGTATAAAAAAGAAAATTCCTAGACACTATAATATAATGTACACTTTAAGGAAAAAATATAACAAAATCCGGGACGGCCCCGTTGAATAAAATAATTTTTTATCGTTACTATTAGAATACATTTTAGAAGAGAATGTAAAGAAATATACATAAATAAAATATAATATAATAAAATAAATAAAATATAAATATAAATAAAATGTAAAGAAATATAAATATGAACAAATGTTCATAACTACGTTGGATCATGGAACTTGTTTTGGATATTTTGAATATAACGTAATTTCCAAACTGGCTATGGATATAATCGTTCTGGAACCAGATTCAGCTAGTCTGTTCGGAGCCGGTTTCGGTTCTAGAACCGGTTTAGAGGAATTGGTTTTAGAACCTGTTCCGGTTCAAATAAATTTTACCTCAAAGTAGCCCTTGGAAATTATAATTATGTCTTAGCTTGTTACTTAAATTTTAATAGGAATTTTGTTGGTTATGAGATGAGATATTTGAATGAAATGATAAATGTCAAAATAATAAAACGAACATTTTTAACTGAATGAAATATGTTTATTTCCAACAAACAAGCAAAATTTTATAAAAATTGTTCAAAGAGTCCACCACCTTGTTCGAAACATTTCTCACATCTTCTAATGGAGGCAAAAACGTTTTGTAGTATCGCATTGTCAATTCCATTAATTCTTTCAGCAATTCTGATTTGAAGTTCTGCAAGATCAAGTATTTGTACTCGATAAATTGTGTTCTTTAAGAATGGCCATAAAAAGAAATCACATGGGGTAATGTCACAAGATCTTGATGGAAATTCATGTTCAGTGTTTAAACTTATCAACCGATTTTGAAAAAATTACTGCAGTATATTAATTGTTTCACCTGCTGTGTGTGCTCTAGCTCCGTCTTGTTAAAAGTAACCCTGTGTTATTTCTTCATCGTCAAGCTGTTCGATAAATGGCATAATAATTTCTTGTCGATACCTTTCTTCTGTTAAAAAAAATAGGGCCAATAATTCTCCTTCGACTAATCGCCCACCATAAACCGATTTTCTGCGGATGAAGTGTGGTTTCAACAAAAAAATTATGTGGTATCTCATTAGTCCACATCCTCATATTTTGTGAGTTAACATACCTATCCATTCAGATAAAACCCTGACTCATCAGAAAAAAAGGTTTTGTCAAGAAGGTCATTATCAAAATTATTTAAGAACCACTGACTAAACGGTATTCTTCTGGGATAGTCGATTTCCTTGATTTCTTGATAACAGGTCATGCGATATGGAAATAAATGTAAGTCCTTTTTCAAAATTGTGACATGTGCCAATTGATACACCCACTTGTTGTGATAATGCTCGTACGGAAGTTTTTGGTGCATTATTTATAATTCCTCTTACATTATTAACTAGCTCTTCTGTACGCTTTTTCGCCTGACCTGCGCCTTCTTTCTTTTTAACCACAGAATAGACCAGAAGCGACTGATGGTGGGGAAACGAATGTAGTCACATAGTCAGCGGCCATTTTGAAAAGGGTTTCTAATCAGTGAGTGGTGTCACGTGGTGCTTACGTTTGTTGGTGTTTACGTGTGATTAGAAGAACGGCTTCTATCAATTTTAGTTAAAAATGGCATGTAGACAGTCCCCTATGTGATTGAAGTGGTAAATTGCTGGCCCACATAAAGTGAATGCAATCCTTATTTTGGAAAAGGTAGAGGTAGTGAATGCGTTGATTGAAGGATTACATAAAGATGCGCAACCTATGACAGTTGACAGAAATCTCAGATCCATCAAATGGAGATTTGCATTTGATGGATCTGAAATTGCTGTCAACTGTCATAGGTTGCGCATCTTTATGTAGTCCTTCAATCAACGGTGAATGGTTTCAGAAGAATCCAATCAAACTGAACATATTCGCCTTAACTGAATACATTCACTTCGATCAGTATGAAAGAATACACCTAATAAGTATATCTCCTTGTACTTTTATTTATATTTTGAACTAAGTTCACACCACAAGCATTCAAATATGTATTTATACAGTAAATACTGATTTAAATAAATGTTATAATTTTAAATAGTACATTAATCCTTTTCCATTCTGTGTATATAATGTATTCGTAAATAAATTTATTTTTTTGATAAAATTATCGACGATGTTTAAATTGAATTTAAACCATAGATAATATATACATTTCATTCTACTGTCAGTGTCAGAACTGATAAAATCATTTCATTCCCTATAGATTGGACACTTCTAACAAAATTTTGTTGGTGTGTTTCTGCGCCATCTAGTGAAATGTGTTAAATTTAAAACAGACCATACTGTGGCACGAAAAGCTTGTTTATTATTGAAAATTGAATTTCTAACTTTTAAACTAAAAAACAAAGCGCTTTTATATAGTTTCTGAATATTGTCCTATATTTTCATTAAAAATATTTTTACAAAAATGTTATCTTCGTGGAACACGACGAAATAAAATTTCATTTCCTAACGCTTCTCGTGAAGTTTCAATTTGGATCATATATGTCACGTATACCTGTAATATCGAAACCGAAGGTTAGGTAATTTATAAAAATGATCTCAAAAGATATTCAAGTTTTAACAATCTCGGAAACCCACTAAGGGGTACTATTAGAATGTAGGTCTAAACCATAACAGAATTTAATAACACATCTTGTATTTACCTATTAATTGGATGTTGTATACTGTACTCTCCTTGGCGAAGTATATTGTATCTGGTGTTATCGCTTTGAAGACATTAAACATTTCTTGTACTGCTTCAATTTGTATGGGATAATGCTATATGAAAATAAAGTGTCACTGGTTTATGTCAAAATTAGTATGTCAGCTCTTGTCAATTTAATAGAAAGGATAGTTTCATCGGTATTTAACACTACTATTTAAGGTTTAAACTAAACCACGTCCAACATAATCCTTTATACATACATACATAATCAAAGACCTCCTATACCCGAAGGTGTCGAGGTGTAAAGTTCTCTTAATTTATTTCCACAGATTCAACAAATTCACGTCACTCTATCCTGTTTCTGGCTAGGGCCTTCGCCTCGTTCCATGTTTTTCCTCTTTTTTTCAGAAGTTCATCCGTACTGCTGTTCCACGTTTTTCTGGGTCGTCCTCTCCGATTTTTCCCGATTTTGCTTACCTCTCATACCCGCTTCACCTGTCTAGTTTCATTCATTCTGATCAAGTGTCCCTACCATTACAGTTTCTTTTCTTCTACTTCAGTTCTTAATGATTTTGTTGTCAGCATCTGTCTAATGCGTCACTGGATTGCAGTCGTTTTGTTTGTCTTTCATCAAGTATCCAATTTTCTGCTTCATAGGTTAAGACTTGTAAGTATACTGCTTGATACACCGTCATTTTTGTTCTTGTTGTTATCTCGTTTTTATTCAAAAAGTTTTTGTAGAGTGCATAATCCTTCAACTTATATTATATCTTCTCCAAGAATATCACAAAAATTACCATATTCTACTACCTAATACTGTTTTTAAAGACGCTTGTGACACAACATACAAAATCAGTATGACAATATAATGTCATAATGGCACTCAATTTCGCGCTTGTCATATTTCAAATTTCAAAAAGCAATGCCAGCGACACCTGGTGAAATGTGTGAGTACCAAAACTTTGACGACAGTACACGGGACCTTCTGCCGTATCTATAGTACGTTAGTATTAGATTATCTATAATTTAAACTCGCATATTTTGTCGCCTTTTATTTGACAAGTTACCCTTCTCAAAATGGCATGAAGGTCATTGAAATCGTACGTGATAGATCAAAGGCGCCGACGACTAGTGTCGTTTCTGGTCTATTCTGTGGTTTAACACTCCCTGTTTCTCTGAAAACCATAACGGAATGTGTCACTGTGTGCTGCTGTGTGCCGAAAACTGTCATAATCAAAGATGAAGTTGGGGAACACATTTCTAAATTCTTCTAAACAATCTTGAAGAGAATACTGCCATTGTCCGTCAATCTTACGTCCGTTTCGAAAATACGATTCTACCATGAACGATTTGTGTTGTATAGTAAAAACCATGTTAAATCAATTTTAAATTACAAAGCAATTTTTGTCAACTATGCATCTGTCAAATTGACAACTAATGCAAATTTAAATTATTAATAATCATACGTTTTTAAAGGAATGGCCTACTACAGGCAAAGCTTATTTGAACGCTTTATAGAAGTATAGAAGTGTATCAGAAATAATTAAATATATATTTCATTTTCTGCTAATAAATAAAATGGAAAATGTATGAAATCAGTAATCGTGTGCAGGATAGAGGACTTAAAAAAAACACTTACCGTTTTAAGCGTCTTCCAAAGATTGACAATATAAACTGTTGTCGACTAATTTTGATATTATTGCGCTTCGAACTGCTTATATGTTCTTTACAACAACAGTTTATATTGTCAATCCTTGGAAGACGCTTAAAACGGTAAGTGTTTTTTTAATTCCTCTGTCGTGCACACGATTGCTGATTTCATACATTTTCCATTTTATTGATAGGTACATACAACGCTGCTATAATGTACTATTCTTATACATATGTATTGCACACTAAACATTTAATTTTTGAGCCATCGTATATTAAGTACGGGAAATTCATAATAAACTAATTCACTTCGTCTGACAACGGTCGTTTTCTCGATTTATGTGTCGACGATATTTTATTACGTATGCTTACACTTACATGCAATCTAAGCGGGTACCAAACACACATTAGTTCTGATGCAATACAATCATCCTCATATCGGCGCACATGGCGCTATCATGGCACGCACGGAAATTGGTCTGCTCTAATAATAATGAACGTATTTCCTCATCATCGGTAAAATGATTCACTTTTCAAGAAGAATCACTTCTGGAAAAGAAGTAAATGTGTGCTGCAAATATAACGTAGGCAAACATACACAAACTCAAAATAAAATGACAAAAGTCGCACAAGTAACAGAATGAACTGCTGCGGCGCTGGCATTTGAGACACGGGCTATTCAAATCCGGCAGGTTGCCGATTGTGTCCCGGCTATGAACCGACATCTGTTCTTTGTACATAATCTGTGACGGCAACTGGTCGGTAATATAGAACAGATCCGGCGCTGGATTGCCGTAGTACAGTATAGTATCTAGCCACTAGGGCCACTCTCTGTCGGCACCTTTGATCTTCGGGGACAGAGTTTTCTTTGCGCATTGGCTTTCGCACATAAGTGGGTGAATATACAGGCGCGCAATAAATGCGCAATGGTCATTTGCGCAGGGAATAAATGCGCAATGGTCATTTGCGCTCGTATTAATAAAGAACAGCCGTGTACATTACTAATGCGCACTGGCTTTGGCGCATCATTCAACAGGTAAGGATAAGAACACGAATTTGTAGGGAGTGACGCTACTGGCTAGATACTATACTGTGGCCGTAGCCAAAGCCAATGTCGGAACAAAACAAGCAGCCAGCCATCACACTAATGTTTGCTGGGGTACAATTTTTTGTAACAAAGTACCTGCGTTCCAAAATTCTCTGTCCTGAGTTTAACATATCACAGTAGATGATGTAAAACTGCCAATAAAATGTTAATAAAAAGGTGTACTACTTGTAGTTATATTGAAATGTATACACATTGGACGATTTAGATACTAGGCATTGTAAATAGCATTACATCCAATGGTGAAATACATGTATCCATTAGAATAACGGAGATGGTGATATGAGGTATGTAGATGTGCGATGTTGTCAAAGTCAAATTATTGCGTTTTGTATTCTCGTATCTGTGACCTGCGGACAATTTGCATACCTATGTCAAAAATATTGATTGCGTTTTTTCATAAAATAAATAAAATTTAAACAATTTTAAATATTGTTTATCACTTCCAAAAGTTCGGTTGTATTACTGGCCTTTTGTGAGATAATGAGGAAAAATGTAACCGGGTATCAACACATTTAGAAGTTTGACGACTCGAACAAGGTTCGTTAGCTTCCACAAAAGCGCATACTTTAACCTCCTTTGTCATTCTTTCCTCAGTAAGTGGCCGTTCTTGTCACTTAATAATGCTTATGCGTTCTTTCTTTGTATAAAAATGTATTATAATTTGAATAAATAAAATATTACAACGAACTTCGTGGAAATAAAAGGCTTGTTTGTTGCACCTACACTAACTACAATATTGTACAATAGGGCAGGAATTGTAATATAAAATGTGTTCCTATTGTACAATATTGTAGTTAGTGTAGGTGCAACGAACAAACCTAAAATATTTTTGACATATACAAATTGTCAGCATGTCACAGATACGAGAATGCAATATGCAATAATTTGACTTTGGCAACACCGTACATGTTACGGTCCAATTGTTTTATTGGACCTAGCTGCTGGAGAAATACTACTAGTGTAAGGGTTTTTCACAATAAACGAGTGAGTTTATTTTAATACATATATTCTAATAAAGAAATAAAAATAAAACATAAATTCCAGTTCTTTGTACATGAAAGACACAAAATAATAATTCTCATATAATGTATAAGCATATAATAGTATATTATATTTTATAGTATATGATATTTTTTAGTATAAATGCAACAATAATTTTAATTAGAAGAAATCAAATCAATAATTTCAATACATGACATGTACCTATATGTCATTTGACATTTCCTGACATTTCACTGGACTATTAAACGCTTGCGATTGGCTGTTACCAAGCAACCTTTTTACGCACGCCGTGCGATAAAGGCCCGATTATGCACGCTTATGAGTGTGTTTTAATTGGTTTATGATGCATGCATACTAAAAAATAATATTTAAGGTACGGACAGACGTGCTCCTTACTAGCACGAAAGCATGCTTTTATTGAGCAAGCGCTCATTAGTAGCACGTGTGTAACAATATTGCTAGTAGTGAGCATGCTTATTTACAGCATTCTAAAAAATCAACCGACGTTTGATTTTCGAGCATGGTACCCGTAGCGCGGGTAGAAGGAGGCGTGCTCCGAGCGCGTCTGAACTTGCTTATGAGCATACTATTATCGCTTCGATCTCGATTCACGACAGTTGGTGTGTCAATTTAAAATAAACGTAGGAAATAAATAATGTCGCGTGGGGAGAAGAAAAAACTTTGCTTTTTGTGTCATATTATCGAAGTTACGAATGTCTGTGGAACACACATTCTCCTTTTTTTGTTTCTTTTCTTTTTCACCAAAATGTTCTTACACAATTCCGTTGCAAGGAGTATGATTATTTTATTGCGTTCTATTACGGATAGCACTGTCACTCTATTTTTGTGCATCCATTTTGACCAAGAGCTTGGTGCCAAATAGCACGTCTGTCCGTACGTTTGCTTTGAGCATGCTTATTTATGAATATGCTTAAAACAAGCATGCTTATTGCTGGCAAATGTGAACAGTTGCAAAGCATGCTAATTTTAAGCAAGCTTATGCGCATGCTTTTTTTTGAGCACGTCTGTCAGTACCTTAAAACGCTATTTGAAATGTGTACTTTATGTACTTCTTGTATTTAACGAGCCAAAAGGATATATTTATCGGAGCGCTTCCTGAACTAGGGAGAAAGTGAATAATTTGTTCAATAGTTTATCACTACCGCGTAAAATACGATACAACTCAAAACTACGTTCAGCAATATCTAATTTCTCGTATATATTTCATACGCTTCTATTTTCGCTTTTTACTATATGCTCCATCCACTGACCCCCTTATAATAGTGACGATTCCACAAACCACAGTTCGTGTGCTGAATGCAAAGAATCCAACGAGTACACACTCGTATGCGTATCGCGATCAGCGCAGGCAAGTCCGTGGGCGGCTATACCACTAACAAACCGCGCAAACTCAAGTAGCGCGTCATCTCTATAATACGGGTCGGCTCGCGCTTCTTGGTCGTCGCTTCGACGTAGTTTTGAAGAAAGCTCCGAGGTAGTTTTTAGAAATATATGCTATCGGTGGCTCTTGTTTATATTAATTCGTTGTCATGATTTTACTTATTTATATTATAATTATATTACATTAAGCGTGAGATTTAGACATATTAATTTAACAAAATACTGAAAATATAGCAAATATATGTAAAATAAAAAGAATGCTTGCTTTAAATGTCTTTGAGTCCTTAACAGTACATCTACCTCGTATCACCATCTCCGTCATTCGAATGGATACATGTATTTCACCATTGCATGTACCGAATGCTATTTACAATGGCTAGTGTCTGGGTCGTTGAATGTGTATATGTATGTGTATTACCTAGGATACCAATCACCAAATTCCTATTGACGATAGATGTGGTTATGGTATGAAGTTAGTATAAAGTAAGCATGATGAACGGAACAATAGTAGTGTCTGGTAGTGTTAACTATCGGACTTTAAATGTAATGATCGCGATATTGCTATTGTGTGGATATTTCATTGCAATTACATGCGATGCAAAGAAAAATATGTCTCTTGAATTTAAAATTGTTGGTGGCTTCACTTGTCATCCTCGTCTAGTGCCATACCTAGTAAGTACAAAGTTAATTTTTTCAAAGAATGACACATATCAAATAAAATATATAGAATACCATTTCGAGTAAATGTCATCAACGTCATTTATGTAGAGCAATTTATGAGCTTGTAACTTATACCCAAGGTCATTATTTTTACAGTGGCAGTATCTCATATAAGTATTATTGGTATTCCATCTTTTATGATATCAATTATTGTATTGTATTCGTAAACATTGTACTATGGCCAAGCAGATATTTTTATCTACAATGCGCATCGTTTTCACGTAAAAAATGCAATACAAGTGGCTGTTTTGCGAGCATTGTATTTATGTTCTGAAAACTACACAAGGTAGAAAAAAATTGTATAGTATTGTCGATTTAGTTTTATATAAAAATATCAAGCATTCTAATGTATAAATTCCAGGTACAGTGAACAGTTCATCTTTTTCAAGAGGCTTCTTAAACCGTCTCTGACAGATAAGCCCAAAATTATCGTAATGAACCAGAAATTCTTAATTGATCTCAAGTAACTGACTCCAAAGAATATGCTATATAGCTTCTACATCCTTAGCACTAAATTTAATACTACGAAAGATAACCATTTATATTTTCATAGTTATAATCCTGTAATTCTTATAGCTGGAAGTCTCTCCACAGTTTTATATCTTCTAAACAATTGGCTTTAACACTGCCACTTCACTATTACATATATAGACGCAACAATGACTTTGAAGTGCTTTAATAGTTTTTGCGACATCCTAGGAACCAATACCAAACTATTAAAGTAGCTGCACTTGGTTGTGATTTATGGTGGTGGTTCTCACGTTCTACATTCTCTACAAAATTCACATTGAACTAACTGTTATTAAAGAGTGAGCTGGTAGTTATGTCTGTCTTAGTTGTAAATGGTTATGACGACAAAAGGTTGATCAAAGCGTACATTCGTATAAATTGAAGTAGTCGCTCTAATTGATATCTATAAAAATATGAGCATAAGTTGATACTCTTAATTATCTATTTTGTTTCCGAGAGTCTACTCGCTCCTGAAGTAGCAATTTTCATTTTTGAATGCGTAAATATGAGTGTCTACTTTCGCCACTACCTGTCTGGCAGGACCTTTTCAATAAAAATCGGCGGCGAGCTTTCCGATTGGAGGCGCATTCATGCCGGTGTTTCGCAAGGATCGTTGCTGGGACCGGAACTTTTTATCTTATATACTAGCAATATTCCCAGATCTGTCTCCATAAGACTCGCTGTGTACGCCGATGACATCGCTATATACACACCTCCTAAAAACTATGCACTGGTCTTCGACGCCTCCAAAGATTTATAAACGAAGTCTGCGAGTGGGCGTCCAAATGGCGGCTGACGATAAACGCTGTTAAATGCTTGGCTATCGGGTTCACCAGGAAGCGTAGTCCTTCTCCAGCGCGCATCGTCGTCAGGGGTCAGGAGTTACCTTAGGAAAGTAGCGTCAAATACCTCGGTTTGATCCTTGACACGGCGGCAGTTTCACCTACCGATTGCTTGCAATCAAGTGGGAGCGATTATAATTCGAACCAGTGTATTTCAAATGTGGGTGCTCCTACTGCAACAATTGAAAGCTATCGTGTAGAAACATGTAACATCAAGCAGTTCTTTTTTCGAACTTCTTCTAAATTTCAGTCGATGCTCGTTGGCAGTTGATATTCTAAGCATGCATCCAGGTCGCTATGTGAATTGCGTCTTTTGCATTATATGTTTACCTACTAGTTACCTAAATCTAATCGGTTTTGAGATATTTCATTATTTCACTTAAAAATAACGAAACTTAATATTTCAACATACAACATACAAGCGTAGGCCGTGACTGTCAAATATCTGAATGTAGTGAAGTAAATTGTTTATGTATGCATTAGGAACTTTCGCGCGAAAGCTGTGAATTTGTTTTATTTAAAGGCTTGATATCTTTCAAATAATAGTGATACCTAAGTATGTTTTTTTTCTTGCGGTTCTCGACAGTTTTTGTAGGGGCGGCTCCCCGGTAGCCCTTTATACTTCCGAGGCATTTCTAAAATATGCATGCAATATGCAAAATATTAAAAAATCTCGCCCCTATTAGTACCAAAAAGGGTCACAATCACACCGCGATATTTCATTTCGTAAAGCATAAATACTTTATTTTTAAAAAGAACAAAAAGGTGATGACACTTACTGTTTCTTAATAGATCATACTATAACACTATCATATGCAAAAACATATAAAACAAACGGTTCAAGTCACACAAGACAAAGTATTGCAACTTTCTGATAAAGTAAAAATTGCTTATCTACCTTAAAAAATACGTGTGTTGTAAAAAAGCTGCAGAACGACCGCGTGACACTGCTTCAACCCTTTACCGATACGTGTGGGAGAGGTTGCTACAATAACATAATAAACAGAGATGTAAGAGTGACTTTTTCAAAGGAGTGTGGTGCTGTCACAAAGTCGCCTGGGTGGCACAAAGTCACCTCGTTTAATATAAGATTTTGAAATAAATGTCAAATATATAAACGTTTTAGGTATTTAATTTTTAATTCAATAATTTGCTATAATTAGAAAACTAATAACATTAACGTACCATATACCTACGTCCAAAATTTTAACTAGAATGTACCAATTTTTGTTGATTATTCTAAAAGCTTATTAAGTTATTTTTGCAACGATTTGTCAGAGATAGATGGTACATTTTAAATATTTGATGTTTAGTTGTGTTTTTAATTATTAAGTCTAACAACTTTTATATATTTTATGTACTAGAAAATATTGTAATAAGCGAGATATCTGTTGTGACAAATTGATTTAGACACCCCGTATTACTTTCTATTTGATTTTAAAAACTAGTCAAAAAATTGTTTTATCTTTTTGACGACCGAACGAATGAAAAGAACCTTGAATTGCAAAAATAAGTATACAGTGGCGTCGTGTATAAATATGCTACGATCGGTGAGTTCGCTTAACCCTCTTATGTGGAATACAGTGCCTGAAGTTTTTCTTATAATTTAAATTAAATGCCAAATTGCATACGTACGCTGCTTACATATGTGTCGAATCTGCCATCTCTAGTCTTGAATTATAAGAGATTTGTTTTAATGTGATATCAATGATTAAGAATCCATAAAACAGTCCAAAAACTATTTTAAATGCAAAAAAATGAGTAGGCGGTTTTTTTTTGACTGCGGGTTTACATGTATTTGAACTAGCTTAAGCAGTTTCATAATAATAAAAAATTACTATTGTTTTTATTCAGTTCATTAGAAGTATTGGTTTCATAGTTTTTTCTTTTTTTTTAATTCATATTCGCTGTACTTGGGTAATTATTTAGTTCCTATACTTCTGTTTATATAGTGATATTCTATACATATACAGGCTAACAACTTGAACTACGAAAGCCTATTGATAGGAGAAGGTGGTGGGAGTTAAAATTGCAAAAAAATGCATCCATGTTACTATTGTCAACTTTTTATATGATAGGAATGTCAGTGATTATGTTTACCGAACCATCAAACGTTATCCTAATGGAATACACAATTAATGAAAAAGTGCAAATTATAAAGTGGTTTTATAATTTGTCATAGTATTTGACATAACCACTGACATTTCTATTATACAAGCAGTTGACAATACTAAAATGGATACATTTAATTTTACCCCCCACTACCTTCTACTATCAATAGGCTTTCGTAGTTCAAGTTGTTATCCTGTATAATATATTGTAAAGTGTGTGCATACGTTCAACCGCTTTTCTGAATTGGTTACTATTAAAAAGCTTTACTTTCTGCCAATTACATATTTCTTTGTATTATTCAGTATGCTAAAACAGACTGTTGATATACATATTTATGTATACTACCAGAACGTTACGAGCCTGAGAACAAAGACTGAACATTTTTGTAGAAACTTATGTATAGACCAATTTTTGGATCTTGTCCGTTACGTCATTAACAGCGTAATTAAACACAGATATAAGTAGGTACTACGTAAAATATTCATCACCGATATTTAACGTACAGTAGCGGCCAGATAAATGTAGTACAAGCTTTTTTAAATAAATTGTTAGAGTGTATTACAAGAATTACAAGAAGGGTACCCTATTAAGGACATTGCACTGCAAATGCAGTTATATAAAACTACAGTGATGAAAGTTAAGAAAAGATGGGAGACGGATGAAAGTATAAACAGAAAACCGGGTACTGAGCTTAAAAGAATTTCAACTGCAGAGCAAGACCATAATTTAGTTCAACATCTCCGAGAACATCCCTTTGATGCGGTAAAAGTGCCAATTGCGGAGACCATTTTTCCTGGATCACGTAGAACTACGAACAGGAGAATACGCGATACCGATATAAAATCGCGTATTGTAGCCAAAAATATTAAGATTAGTGAAGAAGAGAAAGAAGCCAGACTTTTTTTGCATTAAACTATATAAACAATGAACCTCAGTTTTGGGAAAATGTAGTTTTCACTGATGAGAAAACATTTCAATCCACAAGTAATAGCTCCGTTCGTGTCTACAGACCTGGCGGCAGAACATATGAAGAAAGATATATAAATAATTCAGATCGGCAAGGAAGATTTTCTCTAAATATTTGGGGATAGATACGTTACCACAACATTGGAATGTGGTATAGAATAAATGGCAGATTTAATACGCAAAATTGTATTCATATTTTAGAAAATATTATGTTACCATCAGTCCAAGATGTGTATCCTGAAAACACTTTTATATATGTCAACATGACAATTGTCTAGTTCATAGTGCAAACGTGTCTGAATGGATGAAAGAGCACAACATTGATGTTTTGCAATGGGTTGCCAAAAGTGCAGACATGAACCCAATTGAAAATGTGTGGGCAGCGGGCTTTTCAAGTAGTATGCTTTCATTCTTTGTGTTTTATTTAAGTGACCGGTATCAGTATGTTTATCTGAAGGGTTTTGTGTCTGACAAGTATAATCTGGTTTCGGGGGCACGTCAGGGCAGTAATTTTATTATTTATTATATTTATTAACGATTTGGTAGAATGTATTAAATATTCGACGAAGTCAGCATTTTCTTACACAGGGACATTAACTCGATCTTAGCATGGAACCAACTGAATCAATTACACATTAATGTTAACAAGTGATGTATGTCCGTGGCATACGCACTTTATCACGATAGCTGAAGGAGGTATCATATGTAGGGCATCGAATTGCAATCGCGTCTAACAGTTAAAGATCTGCGTGTACTACTTACTTCTTCCTTATCTTTTGGTAAACATATGGATAGTGTTGTCGCCAATTATATCAAATTAATGGGATTTGTAATAAGATCAACACATAATTTTCGAATTGTTGAAACTTTAATAATGCTATACTACTCATTCATACGTATGAAACTTGAATTTGTAAACGTTGTCTGGGACCCAGGTATTAAACTATACTCGAATAGATTGGAAAAAGTTCAAAACAAATTTTTAAAGTTTTTATTTTATAGCAAGCCTCATAAATATCCTGATTATTACAATTACAATGACGTTAGGACAGAATTTGGTTTATATAAATTATCTATAAGAAGGAAAATTGCTAATACTATATTTGGATATAAGCTCATTAATAATAAAATTGACTGTCCTTGGTTATTGGGGTGGAATCTGTTTTACGATAAGTACATTGATTTATAACGCAAGTTATTCGTCTTATTCTTGGGCTCCGCGACTGGTTAGTGGATTTTGATGGTGGACAGTTGTGGGGTAATGGCGTGGGCATATGTACACACTAGGTAGACACTTCTATTTGTATTTTTTTGCTACGCTTTGAATTACATTCTATTTAATTTATGAATAAGATACATGTAATTAGGAATTCCTGCTTGTATCGCAATAAATAAAACAATAATAATAATATTAATGTATGTTCGTATTTTAAAAGGCGTCAGTCGAAACATCTGGACACATGATATTTTGCGGCGGTAGTCTTCTTCATCCATACTGGGCATTGACTGCAGCACATTGCTGTAGTGACCAATATACTGATTACAAAGTACATACAGGACTGGATGAAATGACATACAAAGCACACCAAGAATCGCAGACGGCGGCGGTTAAAAGAATGATCGCAAATAGCAATTTTTCAATATACCCATGGAGTAGTGACATTTGCTTGTTAGAGGTAAGTAGGTTTAACTGTCGAAATTATCAGAAGTAAGGAAATCTTTAACATATAAACATGCTAAATATTTCATTGCACGTAGTATGTTTCGGTTGTTTCATATTCGCGAGTTCCTTGGATAGGATATGTAGGATATGTTCAGGGCCTATTCAATCCTACTCGAAAAATAAAAATGTCCTTGCTTTAATTATTGGTTATGTTTTATAGTTTTGAAAATGTTGAAAAACAAGAAGCATCTTGTCAAAATAGCTTTTTGAGCTTAATGTGTTGGAAATGTTTGTTGGTTATTTCAAGGTTTCGCAAACGATTCAGCGTTTGTTGTTCAAAAGTTTAAGTCAAGATTTTTGTATATCATCTAGATTTCTAGATTATAGATATGGTAGTTCGTCATTACATTTGTTAAATATAAATATCACATAAGCTTTGTCACGTTATGTAAGTAAAGTTTTGGTTATATTTTGATAGTTTTCTGTTGTACTTAGGGACATGGCCGCTGCGTGCGGGCGTGCAAGGCGTGCACCGCACAAGGGCGGCATTTTCAAGAGGGCGGCATCGGCGACAAAATGATATCGAAATGAAAACAAGACAAAACATTGTCATAATTTGCATGTCTACAATTGTACAAGGGGCGGCCTAATCGGTATTGCACGTGCGCGTTCAAACAGCTAGCGGCGGGCCTGCTTAGGTAGCAGAATTTATCGTGTATTTATTTTTATCTTTTAAATGAATTACTGAATTAATTTATTATAAACATGGTTCGTAATGTTGAAGAGCTATGTAGATACGCTATAAATACGAATATTTTACAAATGCAGCAGATATTTAAATATTATTATATATTATTTTGTAAAACTTATGAAGCATCATCAAAAACTCGAATAACTTAAGAAATAATAAATGTGGCAATAGATTCAGTAAAGCAAATAATAAAAACAAGTTGAATATAATAAGAACTGAACCTTTTTAAAAGGCATAATTTGGGTGATGTAATTTTTCAAGAATTGTTCCGTACAAACAATGAACATCGTTAAGCCACTGAAAACCTTTATACGAAGCAACAGCTACGGAGTCAGGGAAACCAACAGATGAGCGCCTATGTTGGCATCTCAAAGATCTAAAACTCCAAAACAGCGCTTCGCTTTACGTTATATCATGCAAATTATTACCAATTATCTTTATAAAATCTTTCTAAGAAACTGGATTGGAAATAAAGGATTTGTCAGATGGTCTGCAAGAAATCTAGATATTTAAACGAGACCAATATAATTTCAATTACATCAAAGAGAAATTACACAGGTTCAGCGACGAATGGGATAGCGCGATGTCTCGGAAAGGAATGAATATTTTCAAATTTGTTATAAATGTTCCGAAGCGCCACATATTTCAACATAAATTTTAACACCGAAGTATTTATTTCTTGGCGTAAGTACTTACATATACACTACCGCTCAGTGAAGCTCGGTCACTTAATAAAATTTAATTTAATAGTTTCAGACGATATTATAAATTAGCCAAATTAGACCAGAATTATTGAGTATATTCAAAAAAGTTTCCTTTGTTACATCTACAAAGTAAATACGTATTTGCTTTGATATTCATTCTAACTTCCTATATTTAAACTTTGTAAATTAAAATATGCATTGTATTCTTCGTCTAGAAATACCCGTAATCTCCTAATTAGGGTTGTTTGAAAAAGTGTTAAGAATTCCACGTGGAAAGCCTACCGGTGTGGAATAACGAGCAAGTGGTACTACACTACTTGAAGAAGGCTACTCGGTGCGACAAATTTCTGAAAAAATTCAATTAAGCAGCTCGACCGTCAACGATATCATAAAGCGATATCGAACAACAGGGGCTTTAGAAGATCGTGAGCGCCCAGGGCCGTCGCGAATTACAACCAACGCTGAAGATTTGAGAATTACAATCTTAAGTAAGCGTAATAGAAATTAACAGCACCACAAATTACGTCTGAATTTAATCGCGGGCGCGAGAAAAAGTCCGTGAGTACGGTTACAGGAAGCGGACCTTCACGGGCGTATTGCGGTTCGAAAACCTCTATTACGTCGCGGAAATAGGGCAAAACGACTAGTGGCCACGCAGATGTCAAAATTGGTCAGTGGAAGATTGGCGGAAGGTGCTCTGGAGCGACGAATCTAAATTTGAAATGTTTGGGCAGAACAGACGGATATTCGCACGCAGACCGCGGACAGAAAAATGCTCCCGGACTGTATTGTGCCCATTGTAAAGCAAGGGAAGAGTTCTGTGCTTCTGTGGGGATGCTTCTCGTTGGCAGGCACGGAGGATTTACGCCGAGTTATGGAAGTTATGAAAAAGGAACATTATTTGGACATGCTCCGAGAAAATGCCGTACTTTCCGGGTTACGATTAATAGGGCCAAATTTTACATTTATGCACGATAATGACCTGAAGCATACGGCATTGTTATGTAAAAACTATTTGCGACAACAAGAAGAAGAAAATATTCTTAATGCCTCGTACACACCTAAGCTGCAACGTGTAATGCAAAGTGTAACGCAACGCGTAATGTAACAAGTGTGGATGGATGTTGCGCGTTGCAGTTGGTGTTGCACTGAACGCACGCTGAAATGAATGTTCGGCTGCAGTGTGGACGGAAATTTTGCTAGACGTATAGTGTGTACGTACGAACGCGCACAAATGTTATCTGGCATTTAAATCTATTCGTTTATTTTCTTCCACTTAACACTGTCATTAATAATTCTTTATACATTCTATAGTCGCGTGGACTGTTTGGATTGCTGTATATTGTTTGTGCAGAAAAAGAAATTTGAAGGGTTTAAACGTTTACAGTCAGAATCACGCAGTTCTACTGGTGCGCTTGGAATAAAAAGTACCTAATATTACTAACTTAATTATGTGTAACTAAATTATCTCTTGATTTATTGCCAATACAGTAAATAATTATGGAAGGTTGGGACGAAGAAAAGACACTTTTGCTAATACGGCCCTATGAGGAAAAAGAAAATTTATAGAACCCAAAAAATAAAGATGACAAAAAAACTAATTTGAAGTTAGATAGTTGAGATCAAATAGGTGAAGCTATGGGTACAACAGGTGAAATATGCACTTCGTTTTTCTTATAATTTAGTGCGTCACCATCTTCGTTGTTTTTTATCGGTAAGAAATTCTTGTAAAAGTATGAAAGCTGCAGACGCTATAGCGAGATGATAGAATTCGCTCACGCGCGCATCCATACTCGACGAGCACTATGGATCATTTGTGTAAACGAAATGCGCGTTCTTTGTTGCACTGTAAAATCAAAACCCTCCACGTTGCATTACACGTTACGTTACACGTTGCATTATATGTTGCAGCTTGAGGTGTGTACAAGGCATAATATAATGGCGTGGCCCCCACAAAGCCTAGACTTAAACCCTATTGACTTGTTGTGGGATGAGTTAGATCGTAGAGTAAGAAAAATCTGTCCAACTTCGACTGAACATTTATGGGCCATTTTGCAAAGTGAATGGACCAATATCCCCCAGTCAGTGATTCAAAAAATTATAGCTCGCATGCCCAGAATTGTTCGCGCAGTTAAAAACGCCAAGTGTGGATTCTTCGATGAAACGAAAATATAATAAATTTCTCATACTTTTCATGTTATAATTTCATTTTTTATTTTCGAATAGTTTTATTTTGTATTTTTATTGCTTTTGTATTTATAGAAATAATATACTTTTGTTTTTGTTTTCATTCTGATTGTTCTTTTATGTTTTTTACTAACTGACCGAACTTCACTGAGCGGCAGTGTACTTATATACTTATTTTTATTTATATTTGTATAGCTGACGAATTTTTAATGTACATCAACATAAATTTCTTTTTAATCAAATACATATGTCAGTGCTAGGTCGCACTACCCAACTTAATTTTTTTTAATACAGTAAAGGCTTTTTTAACCGGCATTCTAACAACCGGCACGCTCTATTAACCGGCATCAGCTGAGCGACACACGAATGGCTTTTTTCCGGTTACGTTCGGGCCGCTTCTGACACTGGCAGATGTAAATAAACACTTCCCGCCAATCTATTGGCAACCTATTGGTCTTTGCACGCCATTCTCTTTGTCATTTAGTGTTCCTCAGTTTGTCTACGTCTGATGCAATACTTAAAATACAGATTGTGCACAGTGTACTATCAGTGATTTGATTAGTTTTGATCGTGAATATCACTGGTTAAACCTAATTCTATCTGTTCTACCTATATTCTATTAACCGGCAAAATCGATTAACCGGAACGGCCGTGGTCCCTAACGTGCCGGTTAAAAGAGCTTTTACTGTACATAGAATATACATATGTATGTAGCTCTACATTTTATCTGTTTTGTGCAATTTGAAACACATTTCTGGTATGAAGGTTATACCGTGACAGTTGTCAACCTGCCTGCTGTATTTTTAGGAAAAATTATAATTTTTAAAACGTTAACACAAAATCTAAAGATAGTACATACATATGTATGTATTCTGTGGAGATAATGTGCAGAATATACATAATTTATTAAATATTTTAGTGAAAGTTATATGACAAGGGAAAAGTACTTTAAAGTCTATAAATTGAACATGCTGCACAAAACTTAAAAGACAAATATGAAAACAAAATCTCTAAAAGTAAATTAAGTAATTAATTTAATTAATCTTTCAATTCCTGAAATATTTCCACTTGTAGGTCAATAAAACAACAATTAATTAAATACCCATTTATTCCAGAACATATAATATTATGTTTTCGTTAAAAAGACTTCTTCTTTTTAATTTTTTTGAAATTGGTGTGTAATTAATTGTTGTTTTATTGACCTACAAGTGGACATATTTCAGGAATTGAAAGATAAGTACATAAAGGTCAGAAAATAGATAGATTAATAGTAATTAAATTAAATAAAGTGCTTGAATGTGCCTATATTACATTCCACACATGTTTGATAACGCCTAATCAAGACTTCACCGGTTACGTTCTGTAAAGTTTCTGGTGCTACGCTGGGACATCACAAGAACGTCAACCATTGTCGAATTAAAACACACTGTCATACGTTTGTGTTCATGAGTGTCTGTCATCTCCACATAATACGTACTATCTTTAGATCTTGTGTGAACTTTTTAAGAAGTATGATTTTTCCCTAAAAGTACAACAGATAGGTTGGCAACTGTTATAAGAAAAGTTATCAGAAATATGTTGCAGATTGCATAAAACATTTATAACAAACTTTTCAGTATCCATTCATTTCCGAGATATACTCTGTCCGATTCCTAGCTGAACACACTGTATATCTCATGTCGCTCAAAAATTAAATAGAATGTATGCAAAAAATCGTCGAGTGTTTTAAAAATTAATTGAAACCTTTTTTTGTACTTTTCGTTTAAGCCTCTTTCTGGCTGTTTCTTAAATAAAACAGATATTTTGTACTAATTATGCTCGAGCTACATTTCAGCACCCTATGTATGTTCTATCGTTGAAATTAGAAGAAAATAATCTATTTAAGGAGTCAATAAAGAAAATAGGTTTCTATTTAGAAAAGTGAGTTCAAAAGTGGCAAAAATCCCAAATGTTGAAATAGCAAATAAGTATTTCCAGAATATTCAGTAAAAGAACGTGCTCAAACAGCTGGCTATTCTAACAACACACTATTCTCATCACTTCGATAGTGGCGATCGTCTTTCAAGACCGCTATATCCCCAGTGCTGTAGCATACATACAATATAACAGTTGCTGAATCAAGTCATATGTTGATATAGTTATTCTACACCAAAGATTATGTGTCTCCGCGTTGTATCTGCTCGTAAATTCTCTCCAACAATACATCTTCAATTTGTGCAGCTAAAAATAAGTAATATTTAGAGAACACTAAAAATAAAAAAAATATTATTACGCAATCAACTACAACTAGTCCATAACTATTGTCAGTAGAAATAGCAATCTACATTAGAATATTAATACAAAGTAAATATTCAAAATGTTTAGCTAGAGTATCTACGCATGTTTTTTTTAATTGGTTTTCAATTAACTAAGCTAATTAATTTTTCTCAAATATCTCTGACAAGTCAAGAGTCCCTAACTTTACTACGAACATTGAGAATATAATAAATTAGGCGATGTAGGTATGTTTCACATTTCTCAAATTATTTCCGCTGATTAACGTTGTTGCAATTACGCACGACATTTAATGATAAAACATTTTCTTAATGGAACACCATGTAAATCAAAAGTTTTCTTTAATGTTAATGGAGTTAAGAGTTAATATAAATCAAATACTTAAGTATAGCGAGAGTAATTTTTAACAACAGTTCCGTAATTACAAGATACATTTAAATATAAAATTAAATTGTACTAATCTGGATCCTGAATGTTTTTTTGCCAAAGACTAATTTCTGTGACTGTGAAACCAACTTTTTATTTTTTCTGTGGTGAATGCAGCTGCAGCGGCTTCCTGAGCTGTATTGCTTATCAAACTACAGCTGCAACTCTTGGTATGTATTTTAGCGTGGGTAATGTGTTTTGAAGGCTTTGTTACAGTATTACTTCGTAAGTACTGTTGCGCTCTTAATTATATTCCAATAGCTCAACAGGAATGTCGATCTAAGGAGACGAGCTAAAAGCGTCGATGACAATATTCGAATCTCAAACTGTACGTACTGTTCTATATACAGCCAATTGCACTTATCTCTATCTTACCGATTATAAAGCTGTGAAATATGATATACTTTTTATATCATAATTCGATTCTATACCTACATCATTCGTTATATGTATTAATATCAAATATGCATATGTATGTACGTTTAACTGCTCACCTTTTAATATATATAGTTTGAATTTTCAAAAAATGTTAAGTTGTTCAATCAGGAACACAAGTATGGTTTCTTTTTTATTTTGTGTGTGGTGTATGCTGCGGTGCTGGGTCCTACGAGATATTCTAACCTATTTAACTCGTGATACGATTTCTTTATTTATTTTATTTTTATCTAAACACCAACCATGGTTTAATAAAATTATCGGATTAACTGAAACATCTCAATCCATATAGCAGATTAATAAATATAGTTTTAAAATAATTAATATTAACAACTTACATACATATTAAAACAAGCGTTCTATTAGAAAGTGACATAAATAAAGTCCCTTCATTTTATTCCAAAGAATATATGGCTACGAAATTGACCTACTTTTTTGTAAAAAGCTGTTTATGAATTTAACGAAGATACTATACAGCTAAACAAATAACAAAATTAAATTATTTTAATGTTAATCTAGCCTAATTGAATTAATACATCTGCATAATTTTAGTTTAAACGAAATGTTATTAATTTTACAGAAAATGCAAAATCATATTTTTGGATTTAGTTGGAAAATTGCTTAACTTTACATATTGCATTATCAGATTTTTTGTTAATTCTATGCATCAGTTTCTCTGAATGTAGAGAATCGACCTGGTGTCCAGCTAGTGTCGTCCAATTGTATTTTATTTTCCTGTAATATTTTATTTTATTTTCTTTAGTTAGAAACACCATTACAAGAAAATGAACACACCAAGTTCATTCGTTTACCAACGCCTTACATGTATCAGCAACTTATGGAAAAGAGCAGATGTAATATGAGTCTAGCGTTGGGGTTTGGTTATCGTAGTATAGTATATGAAAACTATTCAGCAGAGCCAGAAGATGATAATAGATTATTGCAGTGTGTATTTCAAAGAGTTATGAGCGACAATTATTGCGCGGAAGGAGCAGTTAAAATTGACCATGAGACTATCTTATGTGCTCATGGAGCTCCAGTAATAGCTGCCGATACTTGCCAGGTATGTAACATAGCTAAGTTTGAAATAATAAATTTAAAAAGATAATGAAAATACATAAAATGTGGAAGCTTAGTATGAAGTAATCAAATAATACCGGCGTCGAAGCAAACGTTTTCTCCAAAATTATCCTTGCTTCTGTATAAGTACTGACAAACCAAAATTGATGGTATGCATTCTCTTCGGTAGCACTTTTAAAATTGTCAGGTTCACCGCATCTCTGGAAATATCTTCAGCGATCCTTTACTGGAATTTAATTCTCTTTAAAGCAAAACCTATATTGATTAGATGGAAGTTTCTTATTGAAAAATTCGCATTTAATTTGCAAAAGACGATGCAACTACATCTTCATTAAACAAACCAAAAGAACTACCTAGTATAGCAAATTGTACGTGGAAATATAAATGTAATATGTACAACTCATGAATACCTCTTGAGCTATGATACTTTACACAAATATCACTAAAAAAATTAAACAAAAATGTAATTATTGACTCCAATTTATAATAGTATATTAAAGTGGGATAATAAGGTCATTAGGACCATATTTATAGTTCGTCCTTGAGGTTGTGTCGATGCTTGAGTATGCGATTTTGACGTAAATGTCATTATAAATATGTGAAAATCGCGTGCTCAAGCATCGGCACAACTTGAAGTACGAACTATAAATATGACCCTAAAGCATGCGTGATTTTTCAAGCACGACGCCGACGGCGACGCCGGAGTGCTTGAAATGTAGCAAGTGTTTTAATGACCAGTTATCCACGAATATATTAAACTTTTTTGTACTCGCTTATCAAAACCTGTCATTTCACGATTCGATTTGCGTGCGTAAAAAGTCACTTTAAGCACGAGTGCGTAAAAGTAAAGTTGGTACTTCCTGGAACTTGATTAATTTAGTGACATTTTAAAATCATAAATCCCTAACCTTAATAATATGGTCATAAACGATAACGTATTTAACAATATGTAGTATTATTATAGTTCTCGTACAAAAAATATTGTACAAACTTCGTGCGTGAAACATTTCGCGAATTCGTGTCCATAAAGCGCTCGCCTTCGGCTCGCGCTTTAAACTGGTCACTCATTCGCGAAATATGATTTCACGTACTTGGTTTGTAAATAACTATTTATTGGTGCAGAGCACGAAATGAAGCTTATTTTGCACGAATATGAAAGTTTGTAGCCTTCGGGTCGTGCTACAATTTATACGAGTGCAAAATAAGCATTTCGTGCAAGTAGCATACTATACTTTTCATACGGCTACCTACTGCCACGTTAATAATATTTAGAATTGTGTGCAAACATGTAGGATCTGTCATTAAATCTGTACCGTCCGTCAAATTGTGACGTTTGTTATATCAACATACATCAAATGTCATATTCTAAGATCCAACAAACGAATTGAATCGACATTTTTCATTTCGCACGGGTTGCTTAGCAAGTTGCTAAGATAACGCGTGCATAATGAAATGTGTTCTAATATGTTGACACATATTTTATTTGTGAAGGTTGTTTTGTCACATCAGTTAATAAGAAGTTGAGATCATTGAGCTAGTATACTAAGGAGACGCTATGAATCATATTTCGTGTATGTTCAAAACGGCGCACTGGGCGAGACTAAGTGTAGCACCAATATGGCTACCTCACCAGGTCCGGACTACTGGAAATTATAAGTATAATTATAAGCCTCCACTTAACAGATCGTCCTGTTAGGGCCCAAGGCCCATAAATGTCATAATTTGACAATATAAACACTCAATATGTAATAGTTTATTTATGTATCTACATATACAGGGGCACCAATTGAAATTTTCCAATTACAGCCCTGCAGATTGTTTTTCTGTCATACATTGACCTATGAAATGTTACTTTAGACGATTTTTTCTTGTTAACGCTGTTTCTACTGTTGCAACCACGTAGAGCACAAGAAACCATAATGTCTTCTAATAGTTTACTAAATCATATATCTGTAATAAACAATTAATGCAAACATACATGACACATACACTATAATCTACGTGTTTGACGTAGGTGTAGTACCAATATGGCCGACCTGCGCCGTTTTAGCCACGTGATGTCGTCTCCCTACCTATTCTACCCCAATGGTTGGCATTAATTATACTTGACTTGAATTGTTGAAGTTGTTCCTGCTAACTTTAAAACCCGCCCGTTTTTTAATGATTGGTTTACGCACGCATTTGCATGTTTTAGCAAAATGGTTTACTAACAAAAAAATACATCGCATTATCATAGAAAATTCGAACGTCAATAATTTGAATCCGTGAAAATTTGAACTCCGAAACCCTCATATAATAAAATTAAGTATCCTTTGATGTTTGTCGACCAGAAATATATAGACATACACTCGGCGACATTTTTGTAGTGCGATATGAACAGAATATTTGGTTTTCGTAGGATCATCGTCAAATTATGAGTAGAAGCTGAACAATAAAGAAACACAAATGCAAGAGAAAATAACATTTAAAAAAATTGATTACATTTTATATAGATGTAGTTACAATAATGGTAACTCAAAACAGCGACATTTTCGTAGGTCCAAAAATTATACATAAAATAAATACTTGTTTAAACTTAGTAACTCTATTCAAAATAACTTCAAACATCTGAGTCTTCATACTGTCCACCAATTTAGACCATTTTGAAGTAGGAATTGTATTCCAACACCTCGTTATCGCAGATTTCTTCTTTGGCCGCTATCGTATTGTTTATTAAACATACACCTCTCTAGCCAATATTCTCCAAAGATTTTTGATTGCGTTCAGACTTTTTTGGACATTTTGTTACAAGTATGTCGGCGTACCCGTTACATCCTGTATAGGTAATATATAGTATAATATACAGGCTAACAACTTGAACTACGAAAGCCTATTGATAGGAAAGGGTGGTGGGAGTTAAAATTAAATGTATCCATTTTTAGTATTGTCAACTTTTTATGTGACAGGAATGTCAGTGGTTATGTCAAATACTTTACTGAACCATCAAACTTCGTCCTAATGGAATACACAATTAATGAAAAAGTGTATATTATAAAGTGGTTTTATAATTTGTCATAGTATTTATAACCACTGACATTGCTGTCATACAAACAGTTGACAATACTAAAATGGATACATTTAATTTTACCCCCACTACCGTCTCCTATCAATAGGCTTTCGTAATTCAAGTTGTTATCCTGTATACATATTTTAAATTGAATTGCAGGGTGATTCTGGAGGTCCATTAATTTGCCAAGGATTTCAAGTAGGCATAGTTGCAGCTGGAATCGGATGTGGGCTTGGTTATCGTAGTTATTTCACAAAAGTTGCTCCATTTTATTATAATTTTATAAGAAGGTATGTGCCATTACATGCAAGCAGCAGTTCACCTACAAATTATTTTGATTTTAGTATGTTTGTGCAGTGTATTATTCTACATATTATACATATTACTACAAGTAGAGAAGTAATAAAATCCTTCTAACAAATAACTAATTATAAATTATTTTGTTTGTTTAATGTTTTTCTACACAGCTTCTTCGGTAAGACCATTCTGAAAATATCGACATATCATAGAGGTATGAATAGCTTCGATTATGAACACTCTAAACCATAAATATATGGGCAACCTTCGGCCCGCGGGCCAAATGTTCTGATTGTTTATCTTTTTTTTTTCATTAAGTACCTCTTGTATTATCTATGTATTATAAATAAATGTGTGAACTTCTATCCCTTTTTATTTATTACTACTTATCTACCTAACGCCCGCGACTCGATTAATGTCCTGAAGTTAAGCCCGCAACCAAGCAAAGGTTGCCCATATCTGCAGTCTAAACGGTATGTTTATTCGATGAGAAACGAGATGGAGAGATTAAGTATTGTGATTAAGAGAAATACTATACATACTATCTTCTTCAAATTAATGTAAGTTTTTCTACAGGAAATGTGTACTTAATAACTTTGTTTTAGAGAAAATCTAACTGCTTTGAAGAAGTTCATCAGAGTACTGCTCTTTTAAAGAAATTAGAGTAAACGCTAAAAAATTTGCATTTAATTTGAAAGAGAGTCAGCTCAAAACTATTAGCGTAAAATCATGTCTTATGAAAGTTGTATTTTAATATATTATTACATACGTTAAAGCATACAGCAGAGCTGTTACATAAAAAGTTACAGATTACTAATTATTTACTTTATTTCTTTTCATGTTAACATTAACTGGATTGAATACTGTATTGAATGCCGAGGAAGATATGCTGTACAGTAGAACCTCCATTGACCGTCACCTTCGGGACCAGGTCATGGTTGGAAAGCTAAAAAGGTCGGATAATCAGAGGAGAATGAAAAACGCCATTTGCAGAGGTCAAATGAATGTATATAATGAATCAAAATCAAGCAAACAGGTTACTAATTACACTAATATTACAAGTAAAAACAAAGTAAAAAAGAATGATTTAGACATTAAAAAGTTATTTGAAAAATTCTAAAAATGTTTTGTTGTTTTAACTTTTTAAATCTAGACATAGCTGCTGCATCACGTGACTTCTTTGTCCATAAAATGTCCATAGATGTAGCGGTTGATTGTTGCTCTAAATATTTGAGGGAAGTCTCAAAAGCATCCTTTGCTGCGCAGTAGCTGATTGTTTCCTCTTCCTTTTCGTCTTCTTCATCTTTTTCATTGCCAGCCTGTTCCAAAACGAAGTCGATAATCTGGTCATATCCCATTTCTTCTACTGAAACAGCAGCAACGTTACCTTCTGCTAGCCATTCTTCAACATCAGTAGGCTGCATATCTCGTCGAAGAGATTGCAGATCAGTCACTAAACCTACTGTGTCTGATTCATCAGCTTCTGGAATGTTTTGGTCTTGGTTCAGGCTAAGACAAATCTTTTTCCAGGAATTTTGGAGAGTGGCGTCTTTTAGTTCGTCCCAAGCTTGAGCGCAAGTGTAAATTGCATCTTTTACGTTAAAGCTTTTCATTGCTTAAAAGAAATCGCAACTCTGTTTTCCGTAACAAAGCGCTCACGTATTTTCTCCTGTAACGTCATTTCAGCCATTCTATGACGCCCTGATCCATGCGTTGGATCAAGGACGTCACATGGGGGGAGGGATGGAGGCAAAAACATGGTTTTTATATCATCATCTTGCAGTTCGTCTTCAGAGGAGTAGCTTGGAGCGTTTTCGAGCAATAAAATAGCACGGATTGGCAGATTTTTTGCCTTCAAGTATTTTTTGACAGCCGGAACAAATGCATTGAAAAACCACTCTTTAAACAAAAAACAATCCATCCAAGCACTTTTCTGAGCTCTATAATAAACAGAGTGTGTTTAGACTTGCCGATTACAAACAGCAATTTATTATCACCACTAGCGTTACTGCATGTTGCGATAGTAAGCCTGTTCTTAGCCAGTTTTGTGCTTGCAACTGTTTCATTTGTAGATGCTAAGTTTTTTTTAGGCAACATTTTGTGGTTAAGACCTGTCTCGTCGACATTGTAGAGCTGATTGGCTGACAAATCATTTTCTGAAATTATCTTATCAAACTTTTCAATATACTCCCTACTCACATCATCAGCAGAAAGTTTTTCGCCAGAAATACAAACTTGTCTAACGCCGTGACGGTTTTTTCCAACCATGGTGCCACCCCTTACTGGTGCTGAAATCATTTTCATCGCCACCCAGTTTTTTGTGAAGCTGAAACGTCTTTTCATTTATAATTGGGCCAGAGTAAGGGGTCCCCTTACGTCTTTCCTGGCAAAACCAAACCCAGACTGTATCATCTAAAATCTCAAGTTTAGGTTTTTCAAAGTTCTTCTATTTTTTACAGCTTTTTCTCCTTCCACTGTCAAACAAAAAGATTCAAGATCCTTGTGATCTTTCTCCAGTCTGTAATCGTTGTTACTCCTACACCTATTTCAGAGGCTAATTAAGCAACTGACTCATCTTGGTCCAGTCTTTGCAAAATGTTTAATTTCTGTTCTATTGTAACAACACACCTTTTCTCTTCGGATTTGAGACCATTTTTAGTGTTCAGAATCCTTAAAAGTTTTTAACACAACGTATGAAACAGTACAGCATTACACAGTACTGTAATTTTAAATTCAAAAACCTAGAGATAAAATTGCACAGACGACATAAAACAATGCGTACTGCAGAAAGACAGACAGTCAACTGCTGAGCACGGAGCATAACTGACAATATACATGAATGACTCA
The DNA here is from genome assembly GCA_023690525.1 of Holotrichia oblita. Taxonomy (NCBI): domain Eukaryota; kingdom Metazoa; phylum Arthropoda; class Insecta; order Coleoptera; family Scarabaeidae; genus Holotrichia; species Holotrichia oblita. Next base: position 159,029,662 of record CM043015.1, on the reverse strand, counting down.
TACGGTAAACAAACGTGTTGTGACTTGAGTGCTGTCGGCCGATAACGCTGGCCGTGGAAAATAACCACGCAGACGGGCGGTCGGTTAAACCGAGGGGTCTTATTTTTATTATCCTGAAAAGTTGTGGTAAAAATAAATAACATTATTTTATCAGATTTTTAATGATTTTTTCTTGTCAGACAGCTTTCCAAAATCACCAACTTCAAATGCGCTTAAAAAAAAAAACTAGCACTAAACTACAAAAAGCCTTGGGGGTTTTGTTATGGAAAACATCAACTTTCATTTGCTTTTGGTTTCATCCCATTGCGATTCGGAAAGTTCGATTTTGTATCACTGTGTTATTAATAAGTTAGTCACTCAAGTATGTCACTCAAGTTATCAATTATTCCATTTTTATCTTTATTAAAGATGTTTGAATAGTTTTAATCCAGAAAGTACGGTATTCAATTATTTAAATATAGCGCTCTTGAAAGTTAATATAGTTGTAATCACGAAAGATGATCCCTGCGTCATCAATTACATTTGTATGAATCAAATCAGTACTTCGGCGTCATGTTACATACTGTAAATATCAAAATGAATATGGCAGCTATGACATTTTTCATTTTTGGGTTAAGTGCGTGGGGATTTATTGACAGGCCCTAAATATTTAAATCAAGTTGATGGAATTGTACCTACCGTAATGTTCTACTATGTATTGCCATTATAGTTTTAAAAAATTAGTTCAAAAAATTGTTAAACAAATACGTATTTGTAAGGACGAAATCAATGACAGTTCCATCAAATGTCTACGGAGAAGCATTGTCAAATGTATGTCAAATTTTTAAGTCAAGAAGCGGTAATATATAGCTTAAGCGCAGACAACGAACTAATCTCGTCTTTGTCTTATTCAAGTGAATTGCACGAGCCGTACGTCTGTGCTAGGCAAAGTTTCGAAAAACAAACTGTCATCCAGGCTGTCCTTTCTTTCGTGATTACAACATATGTAATAGCATTGGCAACTTATGATGCGTTGTAACCATAGATGTTGTAACCATGCTTCAAATTTTGATAAGTTGAGTTGGTGCTACTGTTATTGTTAATTTCTCGGTTTCTGTCATTTTGACATAACGTCATCTACGGATGTATTTCAGTGCTTTTTTGATAGTAATTTGTTTAAATATAGACAAACTGGTATCACAAAATTCAAGTAAAATTGTCACTGGTTTTACATGTCACCCAAGCGCCTTTCCTTACCTTGTAAGTTATTAATTATAATTATTAATAGAACTATTAACCTTAACAGTAGGTTAGGAGGACCATAATATTCCACAATATTTCTTTTTATTCCAAACTTATTAATAATTATACATTAGATAACACCAAATACCACAAAATGAAAATAGTACAAGATATTTTAAGTTACAGTTTCATTGCTCATAATCACATCGTCTATAAAATAAAACAATTAGGTTTCCCAATGTTGTATCAACTTTAAGAAATGTTACATATAAGAAATACGGTAAACACTGGAAGAACACGTGACAACACATTTTAAGAAAATGATCATTGAAATTTTAAATCACAAAAGATGTTATGTAGATAAAAATTAATTATGTATATGCAGCTTACTACAATACCTATGTCTAAAATATATTTTTTTACTTCTACGTCTTTCGAGGGCTACTCAGAGCTACTGTCATATTGGTAGCAAATATCTCGGTTAATAACTGAAACCGATTGAATTTTCAGAAAAGAGAGCGAAATTATGTAAGTAATATCGTATAAAAAATCTGAATGTTAGATACTGCAAAAATACAAATTAGTGAATCTGTTGGAAGAAGTGACAAGTAAAATTAGAATTTTAAATATGTTTAACATTACTTTGTATGTGTATTATTATTGTGTAAAGCTTTTCATATTTATATAACAAACAGAAAACGCTTTTACAATCTTCCGATAACAAAACAATATCTGCAAAAAATATCTAGCATATAATTTATAGTAATTGTTACACAGTAATTCTATAATTTCTAAATGTTTATGGGAAAAAGCTTAAAAGGTGTGGTTTGAAAAGAAAGCGAAGAATCCACAGGGTCAGCTGCCAATTAATGGATATTGAGGCCTATTTTGTTTTTAGAAAAAAAGTTAAGTTTTATATAATATTTTTATTTTATGTAATATTTCTAAAAAAATAATGAAAAAATTAGTTTTGCCGATAATATTTTTTCTCCGAATATAAAATAAAAAGAAATTTGAACCAAAGCATTACATTTTCACTAGGTTTATCCAAATTTAAGCTTTATAGCATATACGTATATATATGTACATACGTATATATATGTTATAAAATATATAACGAAATATTGAGGTTTCTATGAAAAATTGAGTAGTTTGATTTAACAGACCGAATACCAATTAAATTTTATATTCCGCTACGAAGTCCGGTCGGTACTCCTTTTGCATTATTATATGTATATGTATATAATATATACCTGCTATAGGTAAATTCGTCACATGCATTGATTAGGTCACATGGCAGATTATTCTAATTTGAAATAGTATATAAAATATTCTATAAAATAAGAAAGTTTTATACGATACACAGTGAAACTAAAATCTTTTATAATTTACTATATAATCGTAGATAATAAATTTTTAACGACTGTCCACGAGATACGTTAACTGGCCCACTTATATGGGGTACCGTGCGTCAGTTTTGAAAGTAACATTATACGATAAATTTATTTTCTGACATTTTTACTCTTAAATCCAGAACTCCTAACCTTCTGCGATAAAAGTTATAAATTTATGAACTTACATGGATTGTGAATTTTCAGGCTTCAGTTAAAACACTTAATTCGCAAATATTTTGTGGTGGTACAGTGTTAAATAAACATTGGGTAGTAACAGCAGGACACTGCTGTTTACCGTCTCGTTTGCCACAACTTATTGTGTATACTGGATTAGTAGAAGCCAAAAGGCATGTTCAGCGAAGTACAGTCAAACAGAGAATTGTCCATCCTAATTTTTCACTCTTGCCACTTTCTAGTGACATATGTTTACTTCAGGTAAGTAAAGTTTAACGCTTTTGTTAATGTAACTATTTATATTTATGTTAAAGTAACACAATAACATTTCTGATACAGTTATATAAACCTATACTGGAAAATCGTCATACAGTTTATGTCAAGCTTGCAAACCGATCAACTTATAAACATTTGATTAGCAATGGTTTTTGCAGCAGATGTCTTACATTAGGATTTGGTACACAAGGAATAATACACATGAATTTCACAGAAGAACCAGCTCAATATAATAAGAAGCTACAATGTGTGTATCAAAAGGTCATGCCTGACACCTTTTGCTCGTGGAATGTACTGATTGATAATACAATGCTTTGTACTGTGGGTGCAACGCATTCATCTGCTGATGTCTGTAAGGTAACTATTCAACATACTATTTGATATTTTATATTATCATTGCGTCAACTACACCTGTGATTTTTGTTATGGACGCGAATACTGTTAAAGCATTTTACTGAACATAATGTAGTTATTGTAATTCAAAATGGTGGTAAAATATTTTTTTTACTCCCATATCAAAACATTAATTTCGCGGCTGCATGCAAAGTTGACTTTTTCAAAATATTGAAATATTGCATCAAATCAATAAATCATTATTACGGTATTGTTAACTTTGGAACAGACTGTACGCAAAAAACCGTGTGTTCCTAAACTACAATCGCTGTTATCGAAGACATCGAACATTTAGCGCAGCGGTGAGTACGCTGGTTTGCAGTTTAGGTGCAGGTAGGATTATTATCGGTGAGCGCGGTAGAATACCATCTGATCATCTGACAAATTATATACAGGGGTACATAAGTCACCTGGCAAATTTGCTCAAATTAAAAAAAATTAAGTAATTTTAAAAACGATAACACAAGATTAAAAAACGTTGGTTTTCTTTGATTATACCGCAAAAATATTTACAATAGTTGTTTAAAATGTTCATCTCGATACACTTCAAATAACATTTTTCAATCGAATCAACAATACGGGCGAGCATCGCGAGGTCTTCATTGATGATATCGAACTCGATTGTTATCCAATGTTTGAAATCTTCTTTGCATCTTGAACGCTACCGGTCTCTTCAAACTTTTTGGCTAATTCAACCATGTAATAACGATTTGCGAATTGTGTATCAGGCCACCTTTCTCTAAAACCCTCTTCAATGGCTCCATAATTGCGATAAAAATAAAACTGTTTCAACAAAAACATACGCTGTTGTAACTTGGCTCGAACATTTTGTGTCATTTCACTCGACAGGAAACTATCTAACCACTCAACAATACCGGTATTGATCTGTCTCGAGGTCGACAAGTATACTAACTTACTAACTAACGCAGGTTTCGGGTTTCAAGGCTGCCAGGTGACTTATGCCCACCCCGTTACATACTATTAATAATTTTACATATTATCAAATATTTTTTTAATGAACGATAATGATTGTAATCATTTGAACAAAGTCATATATACAGGGTGATTGGTGAGAATGGCCTATTAAGAGTATTATACAAACGGAACGAAATTTTAAAACAACATTTTGCAGTTCTATATGGTTAAATATGAACTATCACGTGAAAATATTTTTGAATAAATATCACTTTCGGTTAACCGGAAGTGGGCATCAACTTCGATTTTTTAAATAGCATGCTATAAAATAAATTACAAATTCAGCTTGAAAATGACGTTTCGGTTAAGTGATATTTGTGCAATTTTTCAAAGTGAACATGAACGTAATATAAGAAGAACTTTGGAAAATTAGCGGATGTACTAGTAAGCAGAAGTTTCCCATAATTGCCAAATGTGGTACACGTGCGTAAGAGACATAATTTGATTGACGGTTATGAAGACCAAAACCATTTAAACCGGCCGTACTTAAACGAATATACATTGAAACAAATGTGCAATGGATAAGTGGATAGTGTGATACATGTAAGTCATATCAATGCAATTAAAGTAAAAGTAGGCGAAAACAATACGAGATTGTAAATTCTCAAGAGATCGAATGAGGACGTGGAAATATGTAAATACATTTTCCAAAAAATAACAGATGCACGAGGAAAATATATTTACCCGAAATTGACTAAATGTTCTATTAATTTAGAAATGCTAAACATTGATCGCAATCTAAATTTAGAGGAAGTGTTAGATTTAGTAAATGAGTTTAGAGATGTCTTCGCGATGAACATTAATACACTAGGTTATACTAATCGTATACTACTGGACATAAAAGACATGTTCCTGGCAATGAAGCTATGTCATAAAAATTTCCAAAACTGACAAATTATCAAGCAATTAAAAACATTCTCGAACAATGGCACGAGTGAAAAATAATAAAATTTATTTCTTCCTCGAATGCTTGACCAACACTGTTGCCAAAAAGCTCCTCAAAACAACGCTTAGTGATCGATTATCAAAAATTGAACAGTCAAACTAAGGCTACGTTCATAGTGAGACGACGGAGACAGCGCCAGGCGACGCGACTAGAGGAGAGACGAAAACAAGAACCTACAGTCAAAGTTTAGTGTTCATAGTGCTAAAGACGCGATTCCAACATCTTGTTTAAGTCGCTATTCTAGTCTCGTCGCTCTCTTCGTCGCGTATGAACGTACCGTAAAAAAACTTTTCCAGCAACAACAACTATGTTGTGTTTTTATTTTGTGCTAGACATAATGTCCGACTACCGACAGAAACCATTAAGTGAAGAACCGAAAATTACATTTATAGCACCCGAGGAAACAATTCAATTTGAACAATTCAATTTGAACAATTTCGGTTTAGTGAACGTGTCCTATGAATTTTCTAAATTAATAAGTTTAGTTTTAGGGCCGTTACGGAATACTGTTGCAGCTTCTTACCTGAATGACATCCTTGTGTTCGCTAAGAATTGGACTCAAATGACAGCTATGCTAAGATTAGTGCCTATTACAGTGAACGATGCGAAATTGATTTTTAAATTATCCAAATGCGAATTCGAGGAGACAACCGTAACATTTTTGCGATTTCAATTAACAGGCAAGGGTTTCATTTCAAATCCTACTCGATTACAAGCGATTGAAAATTTTTCTATAGCGTGTAATAAAGATGACGTGAGTGGGTTTTGAGTCTCACGGGATTTTTCAAACGATTTGTGCATAAGTGCGCTGTTATAACACAACCATAGACAAAGACAATGCAAAATTTAATTCAGAAGTAAGGAAAGGGCAGGTAAGCCAAAATCTAAGTACTACCATAAATAAAACTATGGGCAGCATTTTCATTTGAATACCTATCTGACTTACACACAAAAATTTTTAGAAGCGAAGGGAAAAAAACTGTTACTTGGATAAAACGTTTCATATTCCATAAGAGTAACGTTATTTTCGAACGGCTGTGCTCAGAATTGCCGCAGCGGAAACAATTAAATTTTATCGTACGTGTTTGTATCGAAATCAGTAACTCGACTAGATTTTCTTCAACATAAATATTTATTGTCAGTATAAAGCTCAGTATTTTACTTTAATAAAAGGGCAGACTTTTAAATCTTTCTAATATTATATAAGACCTTATACATTATACAATCGTTGACCATTGAATTAGGATATCTTAACATTTCATAAGCCGACGATATAGAATTTCAAAAAAATTCTGTACAGAAAGACACTTATAGAAATACTTTCTAATATGCAATATAGTTTTCTATTACGAAGAAGATATATTATAGTTGACATTCAATTACATGAAAAACTATACCCAAACGCACCATCAGGGACAAGGTCCGTCCCCGGTGTGTGGGGCTCGCACCCACAAAAAACTTAACTTTGTCAGATGTAGAATTCATCCCGGAACCGCTGGTCACATTACTTCAGGATGGCACCTCGTAGTTAGCGTCGGTCGGCTGCCTCCATTGCTTGGGTGTCTCTCTTCTCCTTCAGCACCTTCTCGATGAACGTGACGATCTTCTGCCAGTGATCGTTTTCAGACAGTGTTGTAGCGTGACTTTGTAGTCACTTCATCTCTCGCATTCCAAGAAGGTGCGATGGGCATCATCTTTTGTATAGGCGTGATATTGGCACGTCGCATCCTCCACTTTACCCATTCGAGCCAGGTATGCGTTGAAATACCCGTGTCCGTTGAAGAACTGGGTGAGATAATAGTTTACCTCACCGTGGTCTCGATCCATCCACTCCGTGATGTTCTGCCAGCGCTCTTGCCAACATTGTCGTATGCGCACTTTAGCGTCTGCTCTTGCTTGTCGTTCACTGATGTCTCGTCGTGTCTTCTAGACTCCCTTCTTTTCTTGACTCAGTAGATCTATCGGGGTTATTCTTGCAATCACGAGCACCGCCGGTTTGGAAACCGTACGGTATGCGCTGGCGATTCTGAGGGCTCTCCGTCGCTGCACTGAAGCCATCCGATTTCTGTTGTAAGGCATCAGCCCAGATCTCGCTTCCATACAACAGTACAATGAGTGACTGTTGGAAGCCGGCGTTTACTTGCCGTCGGTCCTCCTACGTTAGCCATTAGTCGGCTCAGCGTCGTCGTTACCTTAACTGCCTTATCGCTCGACGACTGGATCTGTTGCCAGAAGGTCATCTTGCTGTCGAGCTGCAGTCCGAGGTACTTCACGGAAGTTGTAGTAGTTATGACTTCCGTATCCACCGTCATTTCGATCTCCGTAGGGATTCTTCTCCTGGTCAGTAGAACGATCTCGGTCTTCTCCGTTGCCAGGGTCAGGCCGTGTTCTTCCAGCCATGTGGTGACTCTTATCATTATCTGGTTGAGCATTGAGGACACATTCCATAAGTCGGGGCCTAGCATGGAACCCTGCGCCGGTCCTGCTGTTATCTTCTTCGTGCACGGCCCGCCTGCGGTGTCGTAGACCAGCTTCCTATCCCTGAGGTAGCTGCGTATCATCCTAAGTAAATAGGATGGCGCGTCGAACTTGTTCTGTAAGGCGTCCAGAATGACGTCCTATCTCGGCGAGTTGAAGGCGTTTCTTACGTCCAATGTGACGAGCATCATCAGGAGTCTCGAGTAATGATTTCCCCGTTGCGGCTTCGAAAGTTTCCACTACCTGCGCCACGGCCCCGATCGTAGAGTGTTCCTTCCTGAAGCCATGCTGTTTTTCGGCCAGGCCCCCCGCGTTGTCTATGCTGCTTTCCAGTCGTCTCTTGAGCAGTCTTTCCAGTAGCTTGCCGGCCGTGTCCAGCATACATAGCGGTCTGTATGCCAATGCTGTGGTCGGATTGCTCTTGCCTTATCAGCATTGTACATATTCAGAAGTAGTTCTGGACAGACGCGCGCCGCGGTCTTGAGGGCGTTCGTTGCTCTTGACAGTTCATCTTCGCTAAATAGCCAGATGTCGTTCACTAGCTCGTCCTCCATTTCTGCAGTTCTCTCCGAATGGGTAGAAAATAGCATGGATGTTCCGCATCTGATCTCGTTCAGGAACTGCATTTGCTGTCTTCGTCACAAGCTTGTGCATGACGATCTTATACCCAAGACCCCATGGGTCATTGTCAACATCCTGCCGCAGCTCCTCCCACTTACGTTTCTTGCTTCTGTATATGGCGTTCTCGAGATCCCTCTTAGCGCTCGTAAACTCCTCAAATTCTAGTTCTACCGCGTTCGGATCTCATCGTCTCCCACTGGTTATTCTCCGTCTACGCTGTAAGCATCTTTTCCGGAGGGTCGCAATCTCGTCGTTCCACCAATACACAGATATTCTATTGTGTTTCCTTCTCCGCGGCATAGAGGCGTCACACGCGCGACGTATGAGTGTCATGGTCGCGTCCGCAATTGTCTCTGCCGAACCGAACATTCCATGACGGCATCCTTTCCACGGGCGATTGCATGCACCAGGGCTTCTTCACTTGCTACGTTCCATCGAGCACCAGACGGGGCATGATGTAGCCTGCTGTCTCGTCACACTGCAGCTTATATATTGGTGGTCACTTCCGGTGTAGTCTTCCATAACCCTCCAGTCGACGATGTCCCGCACAAGATCGTCGGATGCCAATGTAATGTCCGATATCGTCTCTCCGTAACCTGGTCTTCTGAACGTGCTTGTGTCTCCGACATTTACCACGCTGAGTCCGAGTCTGGCCGGCACGTCCAATGTGCGCCTTCCTTGCGAATCGGTGAATTCCATACCTCACTCCACGGCTTTGGCGTTCACGTCTCCTCGTAGAATAATGGACCTTGCCATTTGGCGAAGACCTTCCAGGTTGTCGAACTTGCCCTGAAAGTATGCTATCGGCTCGTTAGGCGCCTGATCTAATGCCTTTCTGAAGGAGGGACATGCGCCGGACCCAGGGACATGGCTGCGTGTCGCGGTGTCTCCCGTGCAGAGGAAGCACTTTGCTTTGTTTTTGCAGTCCTTCCGTTGGTGGCCTTTTTCTCCGCAATTGATGCAAAGGCCTTGTGTTCTTCTGTCTGGTCCGGGACAAGTAGCCTGTCGATGTCCGTAGCCGAAGCAGCGGAAGCACCTGACGACTTCTACCCTGCGTCTTATTCTGCTGTTTATCCAGCCGATCTTTATTCTGGGTGTTTCCAGCAGCCTAAGGGCTTGACGCTGACTCAGTTGGACGATAGCCATTCTCAGCCCTTTGCTATTCGCGTTGGTGAGGCTGATCTTCACGTCGCCGTCACTGATTCCTAACTTCGCTTTGACTGCTGCGCAGACTTCCTCCCTTGTCGTTAAGCAGTCTAGATCTCTGAATTCTAGCATCTCCTTGGGCTCTAGGGTGCTGATATTCGCCTTCTCGCCCAGGATATTCTTCAATGCGCTGCTGAAGCCTGCTGTGTCTTTGGTGCCGGGTCCTAGTTCCAACAGCATATCTCCGGCGCGTGTTTTCCGCACCGCCTTAATCTCGGTGCCTGTCTCTTCTGGTTTCGCGTTGCTGCGCAGTTCTCGCAGTACGTCAGCATACGACTTCCCTTGCGCAGGTTTTACTAGAAGCGCATCCAATCGAGGCTTCGTGTTCCGTTTCTTCTGCTTGTTCTTCTTTAGCTGTTTCTGGTCGGTACCGTCGTCCTTTCTCTGACCACCGGCTATCTTCTGCTGCTGTTTGCTGTCAGAAGCTTTTGCAGCTGCCTTCTTCTCTTCTTGAGCTTGCTTTCTCCTGCCTGCTCGGTCCTTCATCCACACGTTCTCGGAGGAATGCGCTTCCTTCTTCTCCACGTTCTTGTTGCCCGTAGCAGAAGTACCCTGCGTCTTGGTAGTAGGCTCTGACGCCTTTGGCGCGTGCTCTCTTGCTTGCAGCTCGGCCTTCTTCCATCGCCTCCTGCAGTCAGAGATCATATCCACTGCTTCTTCTAGCTCCTTCAAGCCGTTCTTTACATCCATCGAGACGTTCTTCTGCCTGCCGATAGCTGCCTTCATGGTCTTGATGACACCTATGCACTTCTGCAATTGCTCCTCTTCGCGGCATCGCAGTTTGCAGATAACCTCTTTTGAGGACGACATATCTGGAGCTGATGTGGTGTCGTCACTGCTACCTCCTGGTTGTACGATGTTAAATGTCGTCAGATCTATCGTAATCGGCGAACTAACGTGCTGCGCCGTTGGTATCTTGAAGGAACCGGTGGGGCTCTCTTCTGTGCTGTTCTTCGGCGTTCTCTTGTTGGTTGGTAAAGTTGCCATGTTGAGTAGTTCGCCAGCGCTTCGTGTATGGAGGGACGGGCCGCAATAGTCAAGAACGGGTGTACCCTCAGATCCTCGGGATCCTACCCCAGTTCCCTGAGGTCTGACCTACGCTTCACCAATCCTGGAATACACGGACGGACTGGAGCTCGCCCGGGGCAATGCAGATTCCGACATCTTGCATCCACCATACACTACCTGATCAGGGCCCGAAGTGGCTGGTTCCTCACAATGCGTCGTGGATCCTCGTCGGCAGAGCAAGCTCACATCAGCCTACTCCCCAGCCGGATGAGAAGACCAGTCGGTTCGTAGACACTCCCGGGGTCGCCGCAACGCTTGCCGATCTACACCTGGGAACAGAAAGGAAAGGGAAGAGGAAGTGTGGGGGTCAGCGGACAGCTGCCGTCACTGGCTGTACTGTTTCCGCATACGGTAGCGGCACTGGGGCCGGCCTGACATAATAATAATAATAATAATAATAATAATAATAATAATAATAATAATAATAATGACTTTATTGATGTAGAAAAAAATAACAAAATGATATAAAAGTAAACAATAAAAAAAGAGAACGAGCCACATGTGTACATCAACAGGCGAATTTCAGCAAACCTGATATACTTAACCTTTACATTAAAAAAACAAACACAAACAAAACAAAAGAAAAGACAAGCAAAAGAAGAAAGAGAGGGAAATGTAAGTGAATCCTACACACCACCACAACATGTACCTAAGTTGATATATAGGTACAGACATATGACACAGCCTAAGAAAACATAAATAAAAACAAGAAGCGAGAGACATGCACATGATCAGTCACTACAAGCTCAATTGTAATAAGTGTATACGAAGTTATTAAGAATTTAAACGACGGAGGTGACAGGGATTTCAAATTTGGTGGAATAGAGTTAAATACTTTGCTGGCAATATATGTGAATGACCTCTCAAAAATTGATAGTCTGTGAATAGGCGGGGTCAGCAGTCCCTTGTACCACAACCTTAAATGGTGCACATGGATTCGAAACATAAATTTATTATAAAGATAAACTGGTGTTCTATACCGTATAATGTTATGAAAGAGACATGCGCTGTGCAGAAACCTACGCTGCTCCATGTCAGTCAATTAACTTCTAGTTCAAAAATTAGATCAAAAATTATCCGAAGGCAAGAATTTTGCAAACGTTGGATGCGTTTCTTGGTAACAACATCAATACATTGGTTATAAACGGGTCGATGGCCGCAGTGGTTAGGCGGCTGACTATTGTTGTGAGAGGACGATAGGTGCCGGGGTTCAATTCTCTGGAGAGACGGTGACATTTTTTCAGAGAGTTTAATTCCGGATCGTCTTGCCATTCGCTGTTGGGAGCAAAGTGATTAACAGCGCGACATCATAAAAGGCGATATGATACTGTCACAAAGCCATTTAAACACAACTTACACACACAAAACTACACCGCAAGAGTTGCAGTGATAGCCAGACAAGTAATACAACTTACGGAGTCACTGCAACTAAGCACCTACCACACATTAAAAAAAAATAAATAATAAATAAACCACGTCGCAATAGTTCATTTGAGATAAAACCAGAGAGTAGCATATCTGAGTTTTAATACGTTGGGGTAGATCATTTTTAAAGCCATATAAACACGTTGAATACATTTAGCAATATGATGCTTAAACCTTAACGAATTAGCCATATATAGGCCAAGATTCCTGACTACTTCCATGATATGGATGCGTAGATTATTGATATGTATCTGGTTCAAGGTTGTGCATCACCCTGAGAAGACAAGAACCGCAGATTTAAGAGGATTTAAAGATACCATGCTGTGAACCTTGCTGAGAAAGCCTTTTAACGTCTTCATTCAATGACGCAGTTGCTAACGGTACCTCATCTGGTAAACAAGAAATTTAAACTTGTGTGTCATCGGCATAGCAATGTTGTTGGCAGTGGAAGAGGCAAGAAAACAAATTTGAAATGTACACAGAAAATAAGAAAGGACCAAGAATTGACCCTTGAGGAACTCCTAAGTTGATCGATTTAAATGCGGAAATAAAATTATCTGTTTTAACTGACTGATAACGATCAAGCAAGTAATTACGCGTAACTGCAATGGCTGGCACTGAAAGATCACAAAAGCGTAGAATAGAACGCAATAAATTGTGCTTAATAGTGCCGAAAGCTCTACTGAAGTCCAATAATACCAATATAACTATCCTACCTCTATCCAAGGATGTAAGTATATCATCTGAACACATAAGAGAGCAGTGGTACAACTATAATTACCACGAAAGCCCGATTGCCTTAACGGAAGAATATTATTTTCTAACAAAAATGTACGCAATTGTTGCTCCATAATCCTTTCGATAATCTATGACAACGTGGGAAGAATATTTATAGGGCGAACATCTTTAAGTTCAGTTGGTGCAGCAACTTTCGGCACAGGAGTAATAATGGCCTTTTTCCAGATCGTTGGGAAAACAGATTTACCTAAGCAGAAGTTAATAATGTGAACCAAAATATGCAAATGTGAGGAGTACAGAGTTTGAGAGCGTCAATACCGATTCCATCCGTGCCTTCACACTTAGTATGAATATTACAAAGAGTATTGAAGACTTCATGTTCAGAAGTTTCTTTAAAGAAAAATGGTTCTGCAATTCGTAAGGAACGTGCATCATAGGATGTGTATGTCATTAGCAATAGAAACAGATACATACATTCAGAAAAAAAAATCGTTTGATACCGAACAATCTGATAAATGTGCAAGTAGAACGCTGGTTTTAGGCTTCACAATTTGAAGGCGACGTAAATTGCACCACAAATGTTTAGTGATGTTAGTTGCAAGTGATGCATTCATAAATGTCGTATTTTCTTGACGAATAGCAGAAGTCGTGCAGTTGCGTAGCTGTTTATAATATTGTTATTAAGCTAAGCGCTGACTTTTTTTTAATTTCGCAAGTGCGTTATTTCTCAAATGAATTAGAAACTTGACATTACATGTTAACCATGCGAGGGAAGTATTAGAATATTGACGTTCATATGTTTGCACGGGTGCAAACATATGAAGTAGACACAACAGTGCATCGTTAAAGAAAAGAATTTTGTCATGAATAAACTCACAATCATAGACCACCTGCCAAGGAACAACTTTTAAGAGGGACAGGAATGCATCATAATTCAATTTGAAATCTCTATATAACTTAATTTGAGGTGGTGTATTTAGAGGAGTAATTTGCATGTCGCAAGTAACTAATTGGTGGTCAGAAATATGAGCAAGGTGAGAGCAGACTAAACATGCAGCGTCCTCATTACTATACAGATTGGCCGCGCAATTATCTAGGAATAGAAAACGATCCAACGAGTACGAGTGAAAAGAGCGTACATACCGGGAGCGTACGCACGACCTGTTGATACGTTTAGTGTAAGATGAAAAAGAACAGCAAAGACACATCCCTTAGTTAACATAGGAAGGGTATATCGATACTGTTTGCTTTAACGAATGCATTCGTCGTATCTCTTTATCTAACATATTAAAATCCTATGCCTGCTCTAACACATTGAAGACCCTATCAACAGATCGAAGTTTTCAAGCACGACAGAATACATTTGAGACAGCAACACACTTGTGCCTGCGTACGCGTATATTAGACTCATCAAGGTGTTGCGAAGGAATAATACAGCGAGAGCGTCGGAGAGAGCATAACGTAGCGCTTTCCAGTTACAGTCGACCACACATTGCTCATGCATCTATCACAGATGCGTGCGGCGATAGAACGATCACTTGCGTTGTTGCTAGTCACGCGCTCAAGGTATCGCTGCACTCGTCTGTCTAATATCCGCACATATGTATGTATATATGTACGCTCTATTCACTCGTACTCAAAAATCGCTACCTATTCCTAGATAACTGACCGGCTAATCTGTATAGTAGCGCGAGATCAATCAGTGAAACAGACGTACCGCTAAATCCGGTCGGCTCATTCATAATTTGCTTGAAATCGAGGCTATCGCATAAATTAAGTAACTCTTGCGAATTAGCATTATTCGGATCGAGAATAATATTAAAATCACCCAAACACAACACTATATCATTGGAGACAATAAGATCAGAGAGCGTATATTCTAGACACTCAAAGAAGAGAGAAATATCAGTCTTAGGCGGTCTATATAATACACCAATTGAGGTTTTGAAACGCTGAATTGTGATCTTTACCCAAAGTTGTTCAATAGTATCATTAGCTTCAAGCACTTTATACTTCAAAGGACTACGAGAGCGACTCCACCTCCACGACTGCCCCTGTCCTTTCGAAGTAGACTATAGCCGTCGGTGCAAAGCCACTCGAAGGGAACCGTCTAACTCAGTCTCAGATATCGCAAATATGTTATTAGTAAGTAATAAAGTTTCGATTACATCAAAAGAACCCAGCAATGGTCTGACGTTCATGTGCGCGCAAGAAAACGAATGCATAGTATTCATACTAGAAAGTGTAAAAAACAGATAGTAAGTATACTAAAAAATAAATAAATAAATAAAGTTTTAGACTATTAAACAAGTTAAAGGTAAGTTGATAATGTTGAAATATATGTATATCTATGTAAAATAAGTGAATGCAGGTAAGTTGTGTATAATACCAAGGATTGATAGTGTGTAGTAATAATAAAGACTGATAAAAATAGTAAATGTAAAAATTAATTTAAAAAAGAATCTATGTCAGAGTGATTGGTGAAAATGGTCCATTAAAAGTATTACACAAACCCAACGGATAACTTAGTTGCTTACAAATAACTTCAATCTTCGGAAACTAAGTATCTTTTTTTTTAATGGAACGGCATATATTTTCTTAGATATTCTGATTCTATAAAAGATTGTATTAAAAAAATGGAAGGTGAATAAGTTATAGCCAACCAGCTCTTTGCGTCAAGTTGCAGCATCCTCTTGCCTTTCTTACTCGTCGGTACGTAAAGTCACAAAGATGCATAAGTTTCACCCTTTTAAAATGCACATAGTGCAAGAGCTTAGTGAGGGCGATTGCGACCGCCGACTAGAATTTTGCGAAACTATGACCCAAATGATTACTGCAAATCTAAATTTGGTAAAGATCATCTGTTTTAATGATAAATGCGCTTTTTTCTTAAATGGACACGTGAACAAACACAATGTACGCTACTGGAGCGATAAAAATCCCTATATTATAAGAGAGGAACATACTCAAAAGCCTCAAAAAGTTAATGTTTGGGCAGGAATACTAGGTGATTCCATTGAACCCTCATCTGGAATCCCTTGGGCAGGGTGGAACTGACCCCAAAAATCTTAAATGGGAATTGTTACAGTCCAATTGTTTTATTGGACCTAACTGCTGGAGAAATACTACTAGTGTAAGGGTTTTTCACAATAAACGAGTGAGTTTATTTTAATACATATATTGTAATAAAGAAATAAAAATAAAAACATAAATTCCAGTTCTTTGTACATGAAAGACACAAAATAATAATTCTCATATAATGTATAAGCATATAAAATAATATTTACAAATAATGTCTCTCTTTCCTGCGTATCAAACGCTATTTGAAATGTGTACTTTATGTACTTCTTGTATTTAACGAGCCAAAAGGATATATTTATCGGAGCGATTCCTGAACTAGGGAGAAAGTGAATAATCAGTTCAATAGTTTATCACTACCGCGTAAAACACGATACAACTCAAAACTACGTCCAGGAATATCGAATTTCTCGTATATATTTTCATATGCGTCTATTTGCGCCTTTTACTAATGCTCCATCCACTGTCCCCTTATAATAGTGACGATTCCACGAACTACGGTTCGTGTGCTGAACGCAATGAATCCAACGAGTACACATTCGTATGCGTATCGCAATCAGCGCAGGCAAGTCCGTGGGCGGCTATACCATTAACAAACCGCGCAAAGTCAAATAGCACGTCATCTCTGTAATACGGGTTGGCGCGCGCTTCTTTTCATCGGTACGACGTAGTTTCGAGTTTAGCTCCGAAGCTTAGCATTTTTAGAATTATATCCTATCGGTGGCTCTTGTTTCTATTAATTCGTTATCATGATTTTGCTTATTTATATTATATTACATTAAGCGTGAGATTTAGACATATTAATTTAACAAAATACTGAATATATAGCAAATATATGTAAAATAAAAAGAATGCTTGTTTTAAATGTCTTTGAGTCCTTAACAGGAATAAACTAGGTATTGTAAAGAGAATTGGAAGACCTTTCAATCGAGGTACAACTCCACCCTGCCCAAGGAATTGCAGATGAGGATTTGCTTGTGCGCCTAATAAATGTCCCCCTCAAAAACAAAGTTGATGAGCCTGAGCATTTTATTTTTATATGACATTAAATGCCCAAAATCAATGCCGTTTCGTTTACGAATCTATATGTAAGCCAAACAGAATCAATAGATCTATAAAAAGAAAGACTGCCGAGTAAGATATACAAAATTTACACCTGGCAATTTAATGAAAAGAATAGTTTAGTTAATAATTCGGATACTGTACTTAAAATTAAGAAATTACACAAATGTGTGTGTCTGTATACCTAATGCAATCAATTTACACCAAACCTAAACTGGATTATACTATAATATAGTCCCATGCTCTGCAGCAAATAAACTAAACAGGATTAATCTAATTTTATTTGATGGGAAAGAGAGTTTTTTAATTACAAGTTTATTGTTTTTATATTTTAGGTGGATATTACCATCCCATGTCCAAACGTTGTGATGTCCTATCTTATTTTTAATAAATGTATACAACTTATGTCGATCAGTGGCGAGTTCCTCTGTAACGATAATACCCGAGTCTCTAACTAGTTTGCATTTACTGAGAACATCCTTTTTCATCCTTTAGCTGACAAATTTGAGTATAATCGCTTGTTAACCCTCCTTGATAGCCTCTTCTGGGTCCTCTCGTTTTTTTATGGGTCGGACTTGTCCTTTAAGAATGATGTGAATCGTCTATGAAAACGTGTTCTCAGCGAAATGGGGAAAATTTTTACTGAGTAGGATGGGAAGGAAAAAAATGATGTGGACTAAAGTTTTGCACGCGCAGTGGTTTTTGGGTCTCAAGATAGAAATGATCCAATTCAGGCGTTTAGTTACTTTACAATATCGATGGAGTGTCGGACCCTCACTCTGGGAGGTGATCGGTCTTGCGGAACAACCACATTGAGCAGTAAGGGGTTTGTAGTCCGCCTTACTCTGTCTAGGGTAGATCTTGCTGTTTCCCTCAAATGGTTCTCCAAACTCGGCAATAAAATTAGGTGAATTGCACAACATACGCAGAGTCTTATTCTGAAGGATCTCCAATTGATTCAGATTGGTCTTGGAGATGGTAGCCCAGACCAAACAGCGGTACGTTGACCTTAACATTGATTTGTACAGGGTCATCTTATTTCGGAGGTTGAGCCTGTTTTCCCTGCCGAGGAGCGGGATCAACATGTTCCTGGCGGTAACTCGGATAGCCCCTTCTGGATAACAGCGATCTATTAAGGACAGTACCACATCTAACATCATTTTATGTTTAAAAATTTCAATGACTTTTTCTTCTATATCATCCTGTTTTTGATGCTCTAAACCAACACTGCGTAGATTAGTGCGTCGCGAGTACTAGGTTCAACTGGGGAGTATATCATTTCTTTTATTTTTTCACTTCCATTTATTTATCTGGACTTAAATATTAAACTTCATTATCGATGTGTAGTAATGTAATCTGGGATTCAGAATAACTTAGAACTTCTGACATTAACTGTATTGTTGTAGGGAGACTCTGGTGGACCATTAATGTGCCAAGGACTACAGATAGGTATCGTATCAGCAGGCAAAGGATGTGGTGTTGGACATCCGTCTTACTTTACAAGGGTGGACATGTTTACAGATTTTATTTCAATGCACACTGGTGTAAATAATGTACACAAAACAAATTTATTTGTTTTTGTTTTCTTATGTGTTGTCTTAATCCTGTAACATAGTTAAATTTGCGTTTAGATTATATATCGTATAAAACATTTACTAATGAAAACACTAGCGCTATCTATGCTATTTTAGATCGACCATGTAATTTAAGATTATATAAATAAAATAATGTTTGTGAGTGCTAATCTACAAAACCTGTTTCTTAGAAAAATATGGTGGCCACGTAAACATTAAATGACTGCTGATTTTATTTACACTTGTGCTATGGCAAGTCAACAGGTAATAATACTAATTTAAGGTTCTTTTATTTAGTTACAAAAATGAAAGACATATACAAATTAAGCATCAGTAAAAAAGATTTTAGTTTATAAAATGTTTAATTCACAAATTCGTTAAAATACAAGTACATCCGGAGAGAATTTTCCACTTCGATTACTTGTATGTAATTGAACATAAAGATTAGATGATGTCTAACAGTAACTTTCTCACTTGGGAACTTGTTATCTTACTATCTAGGAATAATACTATTTTCCATAAATAATATTATACATATGTATATATATATATGGCAAATTCGCTACACATGCCAGCAGCTTACATATGCAATTTTGCTTGAATTATTATTATTATTATTATTTTAAATTATAAGAAAAACTTTACGCGCTGTATTCACCATTGGACAGTTAATTGAGCTCGCTGATCATGACATATCTATGTACGACTATTATTATTGTTATTAACGGGTCGATGGCCGCAGTGGTTAGGCGGCTGACTATTGTTGTGAGAGGACGATAGGCGCCGGGGTTCAATTCTCTGGAAGGACGGTGACATTTTTTCAGAGAGTTTAATCCCGGATCGACTTGCCATTCGCTGTTGGGAGCAAAGTGATTAACAGCGCGGCATCATAAAAGGCGATATGATGCTGTCACAAAGCCAATTGAACACAACATACACACACAAAAACTACACCGCGAGAGTTGCAATGATAGCCAGACAAGCGATACAGTTTACGGAGTCACTGCAACTAAGCACGCACCACATTAAAAAAAAATTCATGACTGCATACTAATTTTGAAATTCAAGGTTGTTATTCTTCGGCCGTACGGTAACCAATGACAAACTCAATAACGCTCTAAAATCTCCTGTTATGCATGTGGTAAGCATATGCCATGTTTATATAAGTATGTGTTTCGTATTCGATGGAATGCACAAAAGCAGCATCGAATATAACTCGGTTTTGAATAAAGTTTCCTATAAAGGTTTAAGATTATTAAGGTGAAAATTTAGTCAAATATTTCTGGATGTACAAGAACAAAATTCTTATCATTATATTGTTGTGTCATGCCGAACAATAAATCAATACATATTAGGCCTTGATCAGGACACATAAGGAAATGATAAAAATTGCTCAACATTAAAGCTGGGCGAAATCGGCGTGAAGAACAGTTTCAGAGCATAACTAAAAAATTAAAGATTAAAGAATTAAAAACTTTAGTGAGTGTTGATGTATGAATATGAAAAACAAGATCTGTTCTTCCTCACAATTTCTTTATTTCTATCTCAACATGTTTCGGCTAAAATGCCATCTTCAGGAGATAATCTAGAAAATACATATTTATTTGTAGATATGCATCATTAAATTAATATGTAGTATTTGTGTGGAATATGTGATCATTATAACACACGCATTTAAAATATCCTATTTAGATATTTGCATATAAGTTTATACTTATTCAATGAAAGTTTTGACATTTAGTAAAATTATTTTCTATTTTCACACCCAACGTAAGTAATTCCCTTTATTATTTTTTATAAAGTAAAACTTTGATATTCTAATTTAACTCTTCAAAAAATATTAAATCTGATTGCACACAAAACCTGACCTTGAAAGAAGTTTCCCCAATGAGAGGCATCGGTTGCGGTTTGATCTTTAGTTATTGACACCTAGCTGGTTGGTGTTACGCTGAGAATTATTGCAGTGGAAAAATAGAATGATTTGTCGAAATAAATTATTGTGTCATACAGAAACTTCGCAGAATGCCCGCCAGCATTAAGAGGAAAGATGATGGCGAATTCCAAAAGATGATAAAATATGTCGGTTGCGACTTCGCGAAACTGTGATAATAAATCGGGAATTACAGGTAGTAATTGTCTGAGACAAAGAAGAAACGAAACCATGGCTCCCAAGCGTGTGTATACTGGCGTACTACGAGACTTAGCAAGTGTACTGTTTTTATTCCCTTAGTGTTGAATATATGGTTAATATAATTTGTATTTTTCTACACCCGTCAATGCAAGCAAATATTATATTTTAAAAATATAAGCGTCTCAGCAAGGATTCGAACCATGAACCTTCCGTTCACCGAACGGACGCACTGACCAATTGCACCACCGGAGACATAATTCGAATACCTGTAATACCATCACAAATATATGTGACAAGGAGTTAGTAAGGCCTCCTTGTCGAGACGCTTATATTTTTAAAATAAAATATTTGCTTACATTGACGGGTGTAGCTAAATACAAATTATATGTATACGTCAAGAAACACTTCGTTGTTAAAATGTTTGCCTATACGTGCCTATACACGTAGGTTCAGCTCACAATGCACCATAGGAAGTTACAATATACTGTCTGACCAAATTGAGTTGAAACAGCGCAGTAGCATAAGTGGGTTGGGTCAAACCGGGGTTAATTGGTGTAATTAGGCCAAGAAGGAATGAAATGCAATCACTGTGAGATACTTGCCGTCTTGCAGCGGACGTCATCCTGCAGTACTTAATGATTCGCCCGTTCAATGACATGGGCGTGGCTAATTACAGGTGTAGTGGCAAGGAGGGTCGAAAAACTCAACACACATGTATAGTAATAGTGCCGGTGAAAATGTCTGGAACATCGAGTTATTTAAGCGGACGTTGTGTAAGTGCACAAAGTAAAGAAATTGTAGCAAACGTGATAGCGTATATCCGTGAGCTACACCCAGAAGCGAGCGGACGATACGTAACCGTGGAGGTTGCCAAAGCAACTGGTATATCAGCATCAACAATTAATCGGATTGGGATAGAAAAACAAAAAATAGAGAGTGGTGAAGCCACGAAATATCGATTACCGCGAAAAGGTGTAAAGCGGCCTAAGACAGCAATTGATATAGATGACGCTGACAAGGGTATTCTCAAAAGAGAAATTCTGAATTTCCACGTCACAGAAGGTACAGTACCAACACTTCGACGACTTCTACCGAGGTTCCAAGATGCCAGTGGCTTCAAGGGTGGTCGAGAAAGCTTACGTAAGCTTATTAGAAGCATTGGCTTCCGGTGGAGAAAGACACGAAGCAACCGAAAAATACTGATGGAACGCAACGATATTGCTAATCTAAGAAGCGATTACTTGCGTGAGATCAGAAAGTATCGACGTGAGGGAAGACCAATTGTGTATATGGATGAGACGTATATACATGCTTCGCATACAACAGGAAACCACAGCTACATAAATATAAATAAAGTACGGCACTTTACTTTTGGCTGGTACTATAACGGGGTCATCGAGTTCGCTCCGCCTATATGCGCCGTGATGACTCAGCGTTTCAGTTCAGTTTGGTCAGACAGTACGTATGGAACCCAGTGCGATGTGGCAACGCGCTAGTCATGCGCCACAAGTTCGATCGTCGATTCGCACAGAACGAATATGCCAACGACTGCATCCTCGCTCGGTTTAAATTCAACTGAATTGTGGATGCGTGTGCTTCGCTAGACACAAGGTATAACGCGAAGAGAGGTGCATTGTGAGCTGAACCTACGTGTATAACCGATATGATGGTCGACAGTCCCTCACCTCATTTGCCGGTGGTATTAAACCAGATGAATTTGATGGCTGATTTGGTACAAGACCATCATGCCAAAATATAATCTATGGTCGGTGTTGAGGCACTCGAGTAAATAAGTGATCCGCGACGTTTTAATGACTCCATCCACGGTTTTTCGATTTTTGTTTATTTTGAGTGTCCCAGACAGCCAGCCAAATAAATATGATGGTTGATTTAGTACAAGATCATTATGCCAAAATATGATCTATGGTCGGAGTCGAGGCATTCGAATAAATAAGAGAATTACGACGTTTTAATTACCTGATCCGCGGTTTTTCGATTTTTCTTTATTCTGAAGGCCACAAACGACGAAATAAAATAAATTTCGTTGTTAGATATATAAAATAGCTTCCACCAGAGAGAAATCGATCAATATATTGTGGATTGTAGAACATTTATTGTAAAATTCATAAGAAAACTACGATCGTATCTGTTATATTGGAATTACTACTTCATTCGTACTTTCGTTACGATAGAAGTGTGTCTGGAAAAGTGTGGATAACTTCACACGACCATAACAGACAGGGTACGAATAAGTACATCTACTTAATACACATACATAAGTCCACTGCTTGAGCTATTTCTCCTTTAGTCTTTCGATTCTCTCACATAGAAATTATTTTTCCTCAACTTCTAACAAGGAGTCTCGTTGATTTGATCGTCTAGGCATTTTGTTCACTTTTTACGAAACACTTATGATTGTAACACTAAGGCTGGGTTTATCAATGTGAGGATAAAAGTGTTAGGTAAGTAACTGACAAATATTGCTAACTGGCAGATACAATTTAGCAACTACAATGCTTTATCTTGCAGATAATTTCTATTTAACACTCAATAAACGTTTCATTGTAATTATCTTACGGATAAAACTTTATCTGCAAGTTAATTTATTTATCCTCACATTGATAAACCTACCCTAAAGGTAACCACAAATTGGAGATATTTCTGATCTCTCTCTCCCGTCTATGAAATAGATTTCGTCACAACCTAATGATAAACTGATTAAAGCCTGTGATTGGGGAGATTGAGGATAATAGTAAATTTCGTACCTAACAGATTTGGATTGGTTCTCAGAAGTTTATGTGACCTTCTGTGCAGAAGGCATTATCTCAGTATGTAGGTCATTTACAAATTCATTGTAATTTTTACTTTAGTTATTTATTTTGAATTCTTAGAATTATATTCAAATATGGTATAATCTCGAAATGTATGCAGAGAATTAAACCGTGAAATAGCTTCATTAGTTTTAGTTTTAAAGATTACATATTTGCATATATAAAAACACACAGTTACACGAAATATGTAGGTATTTAATTTCATTGTAAATATACAACTCTTATTAATAAACTTGTCTTCTTTGTGTTTTATGAAGATTATTTTATACAAATCAGAATGTTAAGACGTGTAGAGACATAACGGCTGCAATATCAAAATTTTAGTTTATTGTAAGAATTATACAAACATAATATAACGTGCGTAATTTTGTACCTGCGCCTGCGCTCTTCTCATTATTATGTAATAATTTAAGTAATTCATATTTGCCTTCTAGTTTTTCGACGATTTCTCTTTACTTGCTTCCGTACAAATACGAATAGCCAATTATTTGTGACGATAATTATCACAAATATATATATTATGAATAATTTTAACAATCATTTAAAATAAAATTTTATTTTTATTTTAGATAAATTTTGGGTAACTTTAAGTAGGTATCAATATTTTGCGAAATTAATAAAAAAATGTCGGTAGGGCAGGAAAGATGGTAATGTCTGTTTGTCTCTTACTGCAAATAAATTGCCATTAATCGCAAAGTGCAAGAGTCCGTGATATCTTTAAACTTTTACTATATGCATATACGCTTTCAGGGTATAGGCTCCAATATAAAATACATTCAAAAGGATACGCAGATAATAGGCCTGGCTAATTTATGGTTCATTTTACAATCTTCCTATAATACAAACGATCTTATCGCAATATGTTTGTTATAGATCGTAGTACTGAACGGTTAGTATCGTATCTCTTTGAAAGACGCATTTCCGAAAACGGCTGACTCGGTGTGCGCGGAAGAAAATTTGATATACTCTTCAAAAGGGAAGACATTACTTAATCCACGAACTGTACATTCAGGTTTTGAAAAGAGCTATTACATGGTTTGAAAAAATCTTAAGTATGCCCAAAGAAAGACTAACTTAGCAATGTCTTACAGCTCTACTACAAAAAGACGTAGATGTGGGAAATATGGTAACGCTCAACTGACTAAGTCAAGTAAAAGAATTATTGAGACCACTAGACGAGTTTAATGTTTGTAATCTTAGTACAAAACTTGAACTCAAAAGAAAGAAATATGGAGCAATAGAAAAAGATACTAACAACGACTGGCAAAGACATCCAAGCGGTAATAACGACACGTTACACAGAGCTATACTGTAAAGTAAGTTCGTTAGGAACGAAAGAGACTTATTTATACCTTTGCGTCCCCATAGTCAGGACAAGGTTAATAAGTCAGATTAGGGTCGCTATCAAAGAGAGAGGATTAGGATGTATGTCAATCGTCAACACCGCGAGATTCAGATCAAGGAAGTGTGCTCAATATGTAATTTGCATAAACCAGAGACTATAAAACATATCATGTTGGAATGTCCAATATATCAACCCTTTAGGAGCCAGCACCTCTCAGGTGCCAGAGGAATGGCGATCGAGGACTTACTGTTTGTCGAGACCAAGCAACAATTGGAGTGCCTTTATTTTTATTTGGAGGGTGTATTAAGATTGCGATTATTTATAATTGTGGAAGAGTGACTTATTTGCACTTCATAATCATGAATTATAATTATAATCGCTTATAATTTTGTTTTTCTTTTTTCTTTTCTATTTTAGTATTTATCAGTAAGTACATAAATATATAGAACGACTTTGTACCTCTTTGTACACGACAATCTGTAGCCTAAAACAAATATATACTTATTATTATTATTATTATTATTCTAAAAATTGTATAAAATAAAGAACATTTATAATAACTACACATCATTATCAGAAAGACTTTTAGAAACGTTAATTAGAGAATTTATTATAAAACTATATCGTTACACTAATCTTAAATCCAAGACACGTAGGAACCAATTAATTTATAAAATATATTTTACTAGTATACACAAAATGTTTACTTTACTAAAAACTGTTGCTACATTGTTTAATACTATAAGGCCTTTCAAATACTCTTTGAATATATCTACTCTAGTGTATATACTTGCATAACCTTCTATACCACAACCAAAACCTGCCGATATTATTCCAATCTGCATACCTTTACAAATAAGTGGTCCTCCTGAATCGCCCTGAAAAATATTACAACTGGTGAATAACTTGAAACTTGTTATTTACTATGTAAGATAAATTTCTATTTATGGTTAAAATGATTTTCTATGAAATCGCAAAAAATTACTTCAATTTTAATCTAATCTGAGCTTAGAGAATTTATATTCATCTCAGAAAAGTCATCCGTAGATAATCGTACCTCAAATTGACAAGTTGAAAATATCCTTGCAATTTATTAGTTATTTAATAATGGCCTTTGTATTTAATGCACAACAGAAATGGTGGGTGTTTTCTATCAGATATCTGTCAGGTATGTTTTACGGGCTTTTATACAATTATTTGCAAATATTGCTCTACCATATCATCTTGTATGTATGTATTTGCGATGTTATCCAATTATTCACATTCAATATTCTACATCTGTATTCAGTACCGCCAACCCAAACCCAAGTATCACCAACCTATTTCGAATGATACTGCAAAATAACTAAACTTAATAATAAGGTTGGTGATACTTCTAAATTGTACTAGATTTTACAAAGAGGTACTGATGTACTAAAAAATCATTGATTGTACTAATTCTAGTACAATTGTGCTAACTATAGCAACACTGTCTATAAGTAATGCATATCATCGAGCAGCGATGCCATATCCGTATCATGGATCACCCACGACAAATGCAAGTGGGAAAAGTGCGTTGGTGAGGTAAAGAGAATACCACAGCAGGCGTAGCAGTTACTAGCACTAGCCTTAGTATGCTCGTAACAGCGTTGGTTTGCAGTTAGAGCTAGTTGGATACTCATATCGTATTAAAATATTTTATGTTCGCGTTATTCAAGTCTTACTTTAAAAATATCCTTTGTTGGAATTTAAAATTTAATTTACAGTATTATTTTCTACTATTTTTGAAATCTATTATTATTAGACTCATTATCTTGGTATCTTTAATACAATGTAATAACACATTCATTTTTTTTGTTTTGTGTGCTAGTATTATTAAGCTTTTTACTTTGATTTTGCATTATTAAAAGCGTATTCTAATAAATTGCTGTCTCTGAATATAGTATTGTCCTTTTTTCTAATCTGCTTTATAATTCTTTCGTTTACTTGCGAATATCAATCTTAAAACCTATTAAGACATTGCGCAATGATTAATTAAATACACAATAGTAATTCCTTTACTTAATGTGTCGCATTTTTCACGCAATTTATGCGCCATGCTTTTTATTCGACAACATGCAACCTCCGTCAAACATCAAAGCGATACCAGGGGGGTTATTCTCGAAACAGTGGAAAAATAGCACTCCCAGGGAGTAACTTTCACCGCTCACTCCTCGATACTACTCGTTACGAAAAAGTGAGAAAGTCAACTCCAGAATAGGAACTATTTGGAATTGTAGGAATTTTTTGACAATTCTCTTAAAATTTCCATTCCCTCATATTCGAGAATAACCCCCCAGTAGACACTGGCTCCTTGTCTCGTACGTCGTACTAGCTGTTCGTATGTATATAACATGCCATCGAAAAAAAAACATAATTAGTGTAGGCTATATGTAAATATTTTTGATCGTTGCTTTAGCCACTACCACATAATGACATTTATTATTTGACATTTTAAATGTTTTATTATAACCAAAGTTTATAACCTCAAATTAAATGTCAAGGAATAAATGTCATTATGTGAAAGTGGCTAAAGTAACAATCCATTCACATAGCCTTCTCTAATTATGATTTTTTTCGATGTGTCTATATAAGTATAACGCTGTGGCAACTGTGTCGATATTTTACATTACTAGTAGGATTCAAGCTCTCTCGGGGCCGACAGTGTATAAGACAATTCCGTGCCCCACCAACCCGAACACTTTTAAGTTTCACCTTCGCTGCAACCATAAAATCTCTTGATATAAGGCTCTAGATTCAGTCCACGAATTTTAGCATTTTCAAGAGTTTCACAGTAAATAAACTACAAAGTAATTAACTAATATATATTTGAATGTGGATCACCATGCTTTCCACATTATGTTTGTAAATTTACCTCAGCGTGTCGCCGACTTACGGCGAGAAAAAGCTAGAAAATTTCCGATGTAAGGATTCGGCAGAAATATGATTATGAGCTTATTTTTATAGATAGGGCTATTATTTTAGATTTGTTTTATAGCTGAAATGTTGGTCTATGGTTCTATAGTGCTACAATTTAGAAAACATTAAGTATTGTTTGTAAACAAGGCACTGAAAAATAGGAAGTTTTTAAAAATCTATATTATTGTAAACAAAATTAATTTAAAAAAAGTGGCTCTATAGAAGCATAGTATTATTCTTTAGGAAAGAATTGGCGGAAACCGCATTCAAATATATAGAATAGTTGTTTTGTAATCAGTTTTCTACGAAACCCCTGAAAACGCTAAAATTCTTTGACTGAATCTAGAGCCTTATATGTATAATACCTTCCAATTTTGTATGTTTATTAACGAAATATGAAAAATGTATCCTAATTATCAGTTGCGGCCTATGTTCATGAATATGATTGAAATAAGAAATTATTAGATGGTACATGAGACTAGTAATTACATCATCATTAGATAAGGATTAGGATACCAATGGCTGAACTGAACTTGGTCGTTCAAACTTTAATTATTATGTCACCTGTGTTGTGCTAATTCGTACCACTGAAAGCGCATTTGTGCTATTTCCAGTGTCAAAATATCCAATTTTGAAAAATGGCCGGCAACGCCTTCATATTTTAAAAAACTCGTTCTACAATCGTTTGTGATTTTATTTTCATGTTTTAAAGTTGATCGACCAGAAATACTCAAATTAAACTTGTGTGCAAAAGAAATATTTAATTCTGATAGTAATATACAGGGTGTCCCAGGAATAAAAAGACGGAGTAGCAGTAATGCCAAGCTGGAATGCTAAAAAACGTAAATCCAAAATATGGAGCCTCTATTCGTACGCAAACTGCAGAAAAAAAATAATAAAGAATTTAATTGGCCTTACGCCGGGCCTGGACGAGCGCGGTACAAACCTAACAAATACTGCATGCGGGCATGAATCACACTCGATAATAAAGATCAAATCATTAATTGATTTTATTCCAGTAGCTGTTAAAATTAATTACCAGATGAATTTTTGTTTAATTTTTAACAACCCTAGACAAAAAATAAGTAAATAGTTTTACATTTACTCCAATAAACGTCACAAATATTAGTATCAGCTGTTATAAACTACAAAGTTAAGTGCATTAACCCTTATTGTTTGGAAAAATTACACCTTGCAGTTGTTCTCTTTCACTGTCACCGAAAAAGTTAGGCCACCTGTGTAGAAAACAATCGATCAGCTGTGCATTATTACTATTAGTTGACGTAGTACAGCTGGGGAAGCGCTTTATCAATAGTGTGACTGTAGCTTTATGAATACGCACTTACATACATAGATTGTAAAATGTTTGCGCTACATTCTTTACTGTCTCGACGAATATAAACGTATGTATACATTCAGTCCGGTCCGTAATAGAATTTTCTAATATAAAAATTTCGTACGAAAATTAATAAATTTTTTAATTTCTTTGTTATTTTGGTATATTTAGGTGTGATCCTGTTCGGACATTACATATTTACTATTCCGTTTTTTTTATTGCTGGGACACCCTGTATACATAAAACATACATTAAATATTAGAAATTCCATCAAATATAGAGGGTGTATCCGTACACCTTGTATCTCGAAAATGGTGCATTTTAGAGGGTAAGTTGATAGAAACTTTTTTCAAATTTTTGGACAAGGTATCACATCCTGAAATTCTGCGCATATATTATGAAACATCCTATATATGTAGCTTGACATGATATTTACTACTATTCGAAACTGGGGCACTATTTAAAACAATAATAAGCAAATATCCAATTCACACACACATTACTTTTAGTAGTGCACGCATATGTTCTAAAGATGTGGAGATCGTTTCAGTTATGTTTTACAATAAAGTTGTGGGAAGTTTAAATGTCAATATCGTAACAAAACTACATATATTGGTCAAACGAAGCAATGTTTAATCAAACTATTGTACTAATACACAGTTTCGAATAATATAATTGCTGAAACTATCTTGTCTACACAAGTACTCTAACAGTAAAATACAAAATTTTTAGGTTGAAAATACTAAGCTTTTGCAAAATTAAAATTGTTATAAAAAAGATCTGTTTGTGAAATGATGTATCCAGTAAATCAACTGTGTCTGTTAAGCTGGGCATACACGATACAGTTTGCCAGAAAGCAGACAAAGCAGAGCAGCAGAGAAAGGCCCAATCTGTACCCTCAACGTACGCATACAGGTTACGTTTTCTCCCAAGATTTTAGTCATTCGTAAGTGTTTAGTAAAGCGAAAATACCAGAGATGTTTGATAAACCTCTCCACTTGAGCCACTTTTTTTACTCTCCTTAATTTTCTTTAGTTCTTTACGGTAAGAACTGCGCAAATTGTTAATTTTTTTAACAACATTGTCTTTTGTGACTTCCGGTTCTATTGTCTTTAGTTTTTCTACCATCTTGTCATAACCAGCAAATTTTAACGGTTTATTTAAATATTGTTTACTTTTAATATTATATAAACAATAACTATAAATTCTGTTAATAAATCGTGGGACCACGTTTTCATGTCACTCATATTTATTAGATAAATATAACGACAGTATTGGTATGCTTAGAATAAACTCAATGCAGCAATCAGCATAATTCTCGGCCTGCATCCACAACTCGCACATACACGTTACGACTTGTATGCGATAAGCAAAACCTGGCGGCAAAATTTCAAGTGTTGACAGTTTTTCGGGAGGCTGGTAGTTCAGGGCTCGCCTTCTGGCAGACGTATCCACTAAAGGTACCTATTCACGTTCAGTCGGCCGGCCGGTATTTACCGGAAAGGCCATAGTCGGCCGGTTGCTTCTCGCTACACACATAAAGTTAATTGACAACTCGCTGCCTGCCGGCGGCCTGTTTACTGCCAAAACTCAACGTGTGTAGTAGTTCGCCGGCCGACATCGGACTGCAGGCCTAATTTTAATCTAGATGAAAGTTTGTTATCAGTTTCGATACGACAACGCCGAAGAAGATGGCAAACCAGCCGAATTTTATGCAAGAGTTTATTAGTTTGTAATATAGGGTTTTATTAAATTTAGTAAGTACAATTATCATCCATCCTCAGAATTTTTTTAAATCACTTGAACTTGATTTGTCGGAGTTCTCGTATAAGCTCCATATGAGATAGAGTGCTACGCCTTGTTAACCACTCTTTCATCCAGATTGTTTTCCGTTTTCTTTTTCTCTGCTCGTGTGATCAAATATCAATTGCAGCGGCGCACTCTTCTTGTGACATGTTTCAATTGTCGACGTGAACTGATCGTGTGTAGTGAAATACTTACGAATTGAAGGTAACCATCGAAACCGGCAGAAAACTGCCGGACGCAATCGGTGAACAAACTGAAGGTGTAGTTTGAGTATTGATAATGGCCGGCCGGCCACGACGGACAGTCCACGGACGGCCGGCTTACTGAACGTGAATAGGTACCTTAACGGTGCAGTTTGCCTTCTGGATTGCAACCTGGAAAGTCTGCCTTCCGGCAAACCGTATCGTGTATGTCCAGCTTTAGATCTCTACAGTGTTTCAATTAGGTTACATTGTTATATAACCAAGATGTGTAAAATAGTGTGAGAATTATTTGTTCATCCCTGAGGACATGTAACTGTAACATATACAGAGTAGGCAACCAAGATAGGGTGGACTATTATAATTAAACAGTGAGGAATATCGAAACACCGTTTTGAAATTTGATAGATAGATTTGATAAATTTGATTAAAAATATGTTCTTTATACAATCAATATACAGGATGAGCGAAGCAGCTGGTGACGGATCAAACTTTTTTTTATGAGAAACTCGGTATTAAAATATTACAACCGATTCTGCTAATTACTATAAACAATTTGATATAACTTTAATGGGGTCTAAAACCAATATAGTTACGGAGGGAAAGCGATTAAAGTTGAAAAAACGCTTCAATGTCGTCCATTTTTTATAAAAACCGGAAACAAAAAAAATCTAAGTATATCACTAAATGTGCTAAATTGTTGAGTAAAATAATGGCCTACACTCAACTTGAAGTTACTCGCCATTATACAGGGCGATTGAGTTTTGTGAATCCATTTCGGACTTAGTTTTTTCAAATTATTATATCGATGAGCCTATGTGGAGAAATGAATGTGGGTTCCTTTTGCAATATGTTAAGTCGTGAAGTTAAAAATGTTTCCTTAACACAATGCAAGTCCAACCATATTATGTATTAAATAAATGAGGTACGTAAAATTAATTTCCGTTAGGTACTATTTTAGAAAATTACGCTGCATGAAACCTTCTATGAAGCAAAGCTTAACAAGTAAGTACCTGGCAAGAATCACGTCCTTTTGAGAGAGGGTCAATGGCGCAAAACATGCTGTCATCCATACCCAAATCGCAAACGTCAGATTTAATAACACTCAGCTCGACGCACTGCATGACTGGGTCATAGGGGGCATATGGATCTTTTGGTGTATTATTTTCATATTTAACACCCTGGTAGCCAAAACCCATCGCTATTGATGCTGAACATTCATTATTATCATTCCATTCCTTAAAGACTGAAGAATTAACAATAGGAATATACCTAATGTAATCGTTTTCCATTATATTGGTTCTAAGCTAAAATGTTAGTAAGTTTTGTTCCCAAACGCTCATTTCTATTATCTAGCGTATTATTACTTGTAACACACACATGTCAGTACTAAGTGGATCTGTCGTATAATTCGGGTGAACAACTCTCTTTGCAACGTAGGCACTTTGTACGTAAGATCTCGCTCTAGTTAGTCCTGTCCAAGCCTGAAAATAGCCGTCGTAATCGCAACAATGTCCTGCTGTCAAAACTAAATTTTTACTTAGCAAAGATCCGCCACAGTAATGGGATTGTCTGTCTGTAACTATCGACACCTAAAAATGATTTTACTTTAAACCAGCCGATGCCGTCCTCATTTTACAAACATCTGACTATTTCAGATTACCTATATCAGATTTATTCCATTACTTTTACAAATTGTTGGCATATATCTAAATCAAGTTATATCATTTCATATGGACGCTCTGAAATAATCAGATATTTCTTCAAACAAATGTATGACTGCTTGGCGAAAAATAACATAATACATGTTATTCAGATATCTACTTAATATATTTATTCCAATAAAAAACTTAAAAAAATTATTCATTCAATATTTCCTCATTTATTTATTACTTCGTCAGAAATTAATAAATAAGTTGTAAAGTTTGATACATTGAAGTATGATCAAGTAATACATCAATTACGAAATATTGTGTGAATAGAATTGAGTTTTTTATAAAAGTAAATTGCTAAACCCGATAAGTTTTATTATATTAAAGAAGTACTGTCGACAATTAAAGAGTTATACGAGGTGTGGCACCTTCCTGCGATCGATCGATTGTGGCTTTGCTATTCATTTTATCGGAAAATATTAGACAAATGTAAGAGATATCTAGAATGAAGTCCTTTTCAACAAAATATATTTTGTTATATACAGGATATTCAGTTTTTGTCAATTTTTGTATAGGAATCTAAAATTTGATATAAGAAGTGTGGATTAAAGCACTCGGTAATATCATTTTTGTTCTTATTCATTGAAATTATTACCGAGAACAGTTTATACTTTACAAATTACTAAACTAGTAATACAACATGTATTAACCGACAATAACATTTATACCTCACACTCTAATTAAATAAAAAATAATCTTTTAATTCCTGATTTATTTCCACTTAGAGGTCAATAAAACAATAAATAATTAAATACTAATTTATTCCATAACATACAATAATATGTTTTCGTTAAATAACTTCCTCAGTGGAAGAAATTGACATTTAATATGTGTCAAATTACTAATAATAATTACTAATTAATAATTACCAATTAAAATTCGATATATCAATGAATTCTTTGTTTTTTAGATAATTTTGTTGATAGGCATGGCAATTTATATTTATATTATTAGTAATTTGACACATATTAAATGTCAATTTCTTCCACTGAGGAAGTTATTTAACGAAAACATATTATTATATGTTATGGAATAAATTGGTATTTAATTATTTATTGTTTTATTGACCTCTAAGTGGAAATAAATCAGGAATTAAAAGATAAGTACATAAAGGTCAAAAAATACATATATTAATTATAAAAAATAATCTAAATCTAGTGCAACGAATCAAGTGAATTCAGTAAGTTGTCAATTTCTGTATTTGATTGTTGTAATCAAAGTAACTATCTGCCCAATTATTTTCTCAATTTCCGTCTTCGGGGCGGCACTATCACTATCATTGGTTCATATGTTTTCGAGGACAGTCTAATCGGAATTCGCAATAGCGACATTCTGGCTAATCACCTACACCTTTTGTTAAAAGATTTACAAATTAGAACAACTATTTGGTTTCAACATAATGGTACCCTGAGCCATAACCAGGAAATTGTAAGAAAATTACTTTCTAATTCATATGAAGATTTGTTTCAAAGTACTTATTATATTAAGATTATATTAATTTTATTCTTTTTGGAACTAATATTTCGTAAAGTATTGGGTTTTACTGCAGAGTAAATAGATAAGGAAAAAATGCAAGAGAATTGATAGGGTTAATAAGGTTCACGTCTTTTTAATTGTAACGCCAATAGCTGCAATCCCATTAACTTCCCTTTACACCTAACGTTGTACAGCTAAGTACTTCTTTTCAACTTCTAATCTATAATACTCTCACTCTGAAAAATTAAATGTTTGGGCTGGCCTATTAGGCAACAACATAATTGGTCCGTTTTTTATACAAGGTACTTTAAACGCCGTTAAATATTTAAATTTTCTGCAGAACAGTATAATTCCCCAAGGTTTTCGCCTCTAGCGTGGTTGACACGTTGGGTTACCGTGACCTTCTGGCGCCCCTTACCTAGTTTTGCTTCTGAAGAAGCCCTTACATTAGTGGCGAAACGTCGAGTTTGAGTAAGTTGTATATATATTTTTTGTATTTTTCTTTTTCATTTTTGTTTTATTTTATTTTGTATTGTATATATGTACTTTACTATGACGCGGTCAATACCCGGAAGCCCTCATAACAGTATAATTCCCGCTATACAAAATGCCGAAGATATAAATCTCATTTGGTTTCAGCAAGATGGCTGTTCTGCTCATATTTATAACATACATATAATGTACTAAGATAATAATAACGTGAAAATATTTACGGAACATACAAAAGAAAATAATAATTTAAAGAATAAAAATAATTTTCCCGTTGTACGCATTTCAGTGTTCTTTTAAAGTATCAATATTGCGAATGCTTTCAATATTTTGAGGTAGGAATAAAAAAATGTAAAAATATACAGGATATGTTTTTGTTGCAAAGGACTTAATTTTAGATATCTTTTACTATTTTAATAATAGTAAAACTATAATTAGCCGATCCCAGAGAGGGGATCTCCGCGTCTAAAAAAGGGAACATGTTTTGTAACGACTTTGACATGTAGTTTTGTCATATACAGCGTGTCCCAGGATTGATGTTACAAGAGGTGTGCGGAACTAAAAATCTTTGAATCTCAATATGATATTTTGTAAGTAAGCCCTGCTTGGTTTGAAACTTATCTTTAGTATACTTTCGAGTTTGTAAAATCACGTAGGTCTTGACAGTTGAGCAAGATCCATTTCTGTTTCAGGTAAAGTACCTTTCTCGTTCACAGTTTGCTAAAACATTACTAAGAAAAGTTATTCAGAATGACAAACTATGGGCTTATACAAAATTTGAGGAAGATCTGCCGTTCAATGTTCTACGAATAAATTTTTTTATGAAACCGCTTCTGTTGGATCTAAAAAAGCGATTTAATCAAAGTAGGTAGATTTCACTGAAATTTTGTATAGGCCCACAGTTCGTCATTCTGAACAACTTTTCTTGGTAATATTTTAGCATACTGTGATCAGGAAAGGTACTTTACCTGAAACGGAAATAGATCTTGCTCAGCTGTCAAGGCGTACGTGATTTTACAAACTCGAAAGTATACTAGATGTAAGTTTCAAACCAAGCAGGGCTTACTTACAAAAGATCAAATTGAGATTCAAAGATTTTCAGTTCCGCACACCTCTTGTAACATCAATCCTGGGACACGCTGTACGTATACAGTATGTTCCCGGATTAGTGAAATGATTCTTATAAAAGGTAGATATAAATTTTTATTTTTTGTTTGACAATCAGTATTCTTGTAAACGATCTTGTTGAATGAAAAAATTGTCATTTTATCAAAGTAGGCCAATCGCTTCGAAAATTTGCATATGGCCATAACTTTTTATTCTAAATAACTTTACTTAGTAACAGTTTGGCGTACAATGAACTAATAAGGGTCCTTTACCTTCAACGAAAATAGTTTTTACTTCACTGTTAAGATCGACTTGTTCTTCCAACATTGAAAATTTGTTAAAATTTAGTCTTTAACTAAACAGAGCTGAACCTAAAAAAATGAAAATTTATATCAAAATTTTTTTATCTTTTATAAGTCTTGTTTCACCTAGCCGGGGATACACTGTGTATATGGTGCGTCTGTCAATTTCAAGTTAGTATGATGCAACAAAGAATATTCATAATAGGTAAAAAGTCTCCCGCTTTTTTTTTGACGCGCACAGTATATGCAGGGTGAGTCACGACTATTTCCTCTGTCTCTGGTATCTATACACTGAATGATATCAGTTTGAGTTTTCAGTTACATTTATAGAGATCCTTAAAGAGCATTTTTTAAAATTATTTGCAGTTTTTTTTTAATGTGTGGTGGGTGCTTAGTTGTAGTGAGCTGTGAGCCTAGTGTAGTAAGCTGTATTACTTGTCTGGCTATCACTGCAACTCTTGCGGTGTAGTTTGGTGTGTATAAGTTGTGCTTTAAATGGCTTTGTGACAGCATCATATCGCCTTTTTATGATGACAATATATCAAAGTTGAGATATTTTAAATGGAACATCCGATATTAGTTAATGTATCTATTGCCAATTTCAAGAAAATTTGATTTTTACGAAAATGTAAACTTCCAGAAATAACGAACGAAGATCCACGAGTACAAGAGCTTATTTTGACATATCGTACTGTCAAACAACAGGTTGAGTATTTTGATATTCACTATCTGGCCTTCAGCAAAACAGTTCATATTTTATATTTTTTAAACATAAATAACTCATTTAACTTAAATGGAAGATATGGTATTTATCTTCTTTATGTAAGTACCTATATTCAGTCTTCCCGCCCAAAACTGTAAGGATGCTTAGGTCTAAATTTAATTTATTCTCAATATTTCATAATTTATGTATTACTTCTTCAGGAGAATGCTACAACGACCGTTATGTAAAAATTAGACTAAAAAGTTATTTACGATATGCCTTAAATATTCTTTAGAATCAATGTAACCAATGCAACTCTTCTGAATTAACTATCATAAATTTCTTCCTATGGGGACATGTTCAAAGTTTAGCGTACAATACCTGACATCTATGTAAGATTACGTTCATAGTGACGCGACGTAGTAAGAGACTAATGCCGCGTTTACACTATTCAAGTGAATTGATCAAGTCAGTTCAATTCAAGTGACTTGAAAGCGAATTGAATATCTAAACCCTTCCATTGAATATCTAAACCCCTCCATTGAATATCTAAACCCCTCAATTCGCTTTCAAGTTTAACTGACTTGATCTATTCACTTGAATAGTGTAAACGCGGCATAAACGAGACTAGAGTAGCGACTAAAACAAGATGTTGGAATATCGACTTTAGCAGTATAAACGCTAAACTTTGACTATAGGCTTCTGTTTGTGTCGCTACTCTAACCCCGATTCGTCGCGTTCATAGTGACACAACGAAGCGATTTACTAGCGTAGCGACAAAACAAGAACCTACAGTTAAAGCTTCGCATTTATACGAGTAGTGCTAGAGCAGCGATTCCAACATCTTAAGTCGCTACCCTAGTCTATAGTCACTAGTCGCTCACTTCACTATGAACATACCCCTATCCTTCAGATACTAGGCATAATAATTATTTAAAGTATACTATTTCTGTGAAACAAAAATTTCAGCTTAATGATAACCGCGAAGTAAATAAGCACGTCGATTTTAAAGCACCATGACCTACATAGATAAAAAAGGAATGTTGCTTTTAATCTTTTAGAAAATATCGTTAATAACTTTTTAATCGTTAAATTTAGGCATAAAAATTTGTAGTTTCTGGTAGGGGGTTTATGTACTCTCACATAGAATAGATAAATGCAGTGTGTTCCATTTAAGTTAAACAAGTTATTTGTGTTTGAAAAATATACATAAATGCTATTTGCTGAATACCATATGACAAGTACCAACATATTCTCCCGGTTTAAACCACAATATGTCAAAATAACTTTTCCTGCTTTCAGGTTTCCATTTTCGTCAACTTCAAATTTTCTGGAAAAAAATGGGTATATAGAATCTGAAAATACCGTATAATTCAGAGTATCTCATTTAAAATAACCTAACTTTGATACTATTTCAGCGTCTAGATATCGTACTTCCGGTAGTATTTCAAAAATGCAATGGCCCGCACATAACGAAGTGTCAACCTATTGTTAATGTCAGTTGTAATACAAGTGATAGATTACAAATAATAATCTATTTGAAATTCAACAACGTGTAAAACAACATATGAACATCTTTGTCCTGTACATTACTGACTACACCAGGTTAATGAAACGTCTGTCCTACCTATATGTTATGGCCGAATGACTTAGTTTATGTTGTTATCTTGTAATCTCGACTAACAATTTTAGAAATGTGTGTCGTTACTACGCGGCAATTTGTGACGCAGGGCTCATCTTTCGTGATTCCGACCAATTCCGACAGTATACTCCGCTTTTTTGAACTTAGGCTATATAATTGCAAATAATTGTTTATTGTTTTAATCATGATTTATTATTGTAATATTAATCATATTTCTTAAAGACCCATTAATAATTCTTAACTGGTTTTAATTTTATGGCCAATTAGTGAAACTGTACATAACTGAAACTTTAATCGCTGATTGAAGGAATACATAAAGATGCGCAACCTATAACAGTTGACCGAAATTTCGGATCCCATCAAATGGAGATTTGCATTTGATGCAATCTACGCTTTAACTATAAGATACGCAACGATTTTTATATTGCACAGATATTCTAAATGGCCAACATTTTATACTATTTTAGGTACGGAGGTAACGTAACAGTATTTCAAATTCAATTGATATTAATC
Organism: Holotrichia oblita; assembly: GCA_023690525.1. Taxonomy (NCBI): domain Eukaryota; kingdom Metazoa; phylum Arthropoda; class Insecta; order Coleoptera; family Scarabaeidae; genus Holotrichia; species Holotrichia oblita. The sequence goes on along the minus strand of CM043015.1, from coordinate 158,990,503 downwards.
TAAAAAAACTTTACCATCGAGAAGAGTTAGAAAATAAATTTGATAAGCCTACCAAGTATGGATAATCCATCGGTGAACACTGGAACCCCTTGACAATTCTCTTTGGAGCATAATTCAAATTTGATAATTTAGCAGTTAATACATACTGGCAATAATGGCACGAGAGAAAAATGATTACTAAATACAAAAATACCATACCAGTCTTACTACGTTTGTCAAACTGACATAACTGACAAACTTATATTATTTCATTTTTATCAGAGAAGTGTAGAGTCCATAACAACAACAGGTCGCCAATATAACATAAATGTACAAGGTGTCCCGTTTCAACGTGGATCTTAGATATCTGCCATATTTGTGAAAATAGAGGAAAAAATTATAACTATCTCGATTCGGTGTTTTTCGTATGCCGCGATAGCTTGATCCTCAAAATAGGTATCGAAATGAAATCAAGAATATGTAAACTACAACAGGATAACAACTTGTACTACGAAAGCCCATTGATAGGAGAAGATAGTGGGAGGTAAAATTAAATGTATCTATTTTATAGTATTGTCAACTGTTATGACAGGAATGTCAGTGGTTATGTCAGTGGTTACTTTACCGAACCATCCTAATGGAATACACAATCAATGAAAAAGTGCAAATTATAAAGTAGTTTTATGGAGGCCACACACTTTCATGAATTGTAGATATTTGGAGAACTACCTTCATTAATCGTACTGTTCCCTGTTTAAATACAATTCATCGAATCAAGGAAAATTTTGAAAAATACGGATGTATCTCTCCTCTTTACATAAAAAGCCCGCACATCATAATGCCGATCGGGATATTATGATATGCGCTACTATTGAAGATAATGAACGCCAAACGTTAGACCAAATTAGTGAAAGTGTCGATGTCTCCCGTAAAACTGTTAGAAAAGTATTAAAGAAGAATAAATACTGTTCGTATCATGTACAAAAAGTAAATGAAGTATTTCCTAGAGACCGTTATAACCGAGTTCAGTTTTGTTTGGATATAATTGAGAAATGCGGTGTGGATGAAAATTGTATTTCTAATATCCTCTTTACTGACGAATCTTCATTTATTTGACACGGTCGACATAATCCTATGTTAGTAAGGTGTTGGTCAAAAGACAATAAACATAAATCGTATACAGTCCATACACAATACGCACACAAATTAAATGTATGTATTGGAATGTTAGGAGATAATACAATTGGTTCATTTTTTATAAAAGGCGTGTTAAATTCACAAATATATTTACAATTGCTCCAAAATGGCATTATTCCTTTTATCCAGAACATTCCCAATATTGAAATAGGAAGTACATATTTGGTATCAGCAAGACGGATGTCCTGCACATAACAGTGCAATTGTGCGTCAATTTTTAAGAAATACCTTTGAAAATAGAATTATTTCTCTAGGCGGCACAATTGAATGGCCGCCCAGATCACCAGATTTGTCCCCTAATGATTTTTTCTTGTGGGGGCATGTTAAGTCAAAAATTTACGGTTTCGAACAGCAACGGTCAAATAATTTAGATAAACTACGTCAAAAAATAAAAAATTGGGTGGCATCGATTACGCCCGATATGCTAGCAAATCTTAGACGTGGATCGGGTAGCGTATTGTTTAGAAATTCAAGGTTCACGATTCGAACACTTAATTAATTGAAAGTATTGTTTATTAAAGTTGTATTGTGATAATAAATTTTATTTTATTGGACTCATTTTTTATTTTATGGTTCTTTAGTTGCTACAATTTAAGTTTTCCCGTAACATAAACTTTCTTTAACACACTCTACACGTTTATATTCAAAAAGATATAAGTAGCTAAATTAGCTACCAGCAACGTTTTAGTAACACTTAGACACAGACTTCTGTGTCCGACCATTTTCGGCTCAAAGATACTCATGTCTTCTGAGGTCAAATACCTGTAGGTAACTTTGGACGCCAAATTGACTTACAAACCACGCCTGGAACAGGTAACAAAAAAAGCCACGAGGGCGTTTTGGGCCTGTAGAGGAATGTTTGGCAAAACGTGGGGGCTAAAACCTATGATGGTACACTGGCTGTACACGATAGTTATAGTACCTTCTAGGTATAACTTACGCAACGTTGGTCTGGTGGCACAAAGCTAGTTTGAGCTATGCGGCCAACGCACTCAGTAAAGTCCAGAGGATTACCTGTTTAGGCATCACTGGAGCCATGTCCTCGACGCCGACTGCGGCGATGCAGGCGATCCTTGGGCTTCCTCCGCTGCAGCTTGTCCTGTGGTCGGAGGCAGTCCTAGGGGCCTACAGGGCAAAACGTAGTGGATGCAGGGGTTTCTCCACTAAAATGGAAGATCATACCAGCATCTTCACCTACATAGAGCAGACAGTACCACTGTACATGAGGGCGGACAAGATCTCGCCTACTTTCAACTTCAGTGGGGGATAGATAGTAAACATCTGCAACAGAGAGACTGCCAAAACTTTCGTCCACAAACCGAGACGGGAGGCACGGGAATTGGAATTTGGAAAGATGGTGAAACCGAGGGTGAAGCTCTCAGCCTAGGGAGCACTGCGTCCATTTCCCAAGCCGAAGTAATTGCAATCCAGACCTGAGCGGAAGGCATATTAAATTGCCCGCAGGTTAATGGAGCAGTGGAAATCCTTTCTGACAGTCAGGCTGCTCTCAGAGCACTACAGGCTGTCAGGTTTGACTTCGAGGTAGTGCTAAACTGCCATAAGACTCTCGTGAAACTGGCGGAACGTCTCAGCACAACTCTGAGATGGGTGCCAGGTCACTATGGAATCAGAGGTAATGAAATGGCTGTCAAATTAGCTAGAGGCGCCAGTGAGGGACCATTTGTGGGTCCAGAACCTACATGTGGGAACTCCTATGGCAGCATCAAAGCCTTTGTCAGATCTGAACTCGCTGCTAGGCATTGCACCCACTGGAATGCACTTGCCGACATGAGACACTGTAAAACTCTCGGGATTTGCCCGTGCGAGAAAAACTGCGTAAGGCAGTCTCTATGAGCAGGGTCAGGCTGAGGTTACTCACAGGAATCTTAACCGGTCACTGCGCACTGAACAAACACCTGCATCGCATGGGTATAGTAAACTCTTCCCCCTGTGTAAAAACTTGGGGAATGCGGAGGAAACTCCAATCCACCTTCTTACCTACTGGTCGACAATGGACAGGGAGAGGCGGAGTTACTTCGGGGTCGGATGTCTGGACCATCCCGGACTAAGAAAACTAGCTCTCGACCAGGTTGCGGACTTCTTTGTTCGAGTGCAACCGGGCTAAGAGGAGTAAAACAGCACGGGGACACAATAGGCCTCCCTTATGGCCGAGCTTGCCTTTACGCTTTTTCCGCCCGAGTAGTCCGAAAAAAAAAACACTTAGGATGGTAAGGTTGGGTAAAGTAATTGACATAACCACTGATATCGCGGTCATATAAAAAGTTGACAATAGTAAAATGGATACATTTAATTTTAACTCCCACCATCCTCTCCTCCTATCAATAGACTTTCGTAGTTCAAGTTGCTAGCGTGCATAGTCCGGTATAGACAATGACATCAACAGACTTGTTGTCAGAAATGATTTAACGCATTTCCGGAAATTCGTCTATAATAGATAACTTCATTTTTTTAAATGGCACTCTATAAATTTTGTTAGATCGATAAATTCCTCATTTTTATACCTTTCCATTCATGTATATTAAGTACTATGTTTTATTTCAAACTTTTCAAGATAGTTCATAGTTTTTACGCAAGCTACAAAAATGTTGTCTCCAATTTCGAGGCGATTTCGTAAAAATCAAATTTTCTCGTAAAATGAACCAGCCTATACAGGATGTTCCAGCTGACGCGGTTTCTTTGATAATTTGTTTATTTTACAGTACAGAGAAAAAAGTTTCAAATAAAAGTTGTCCCTATTTAGACGGCGCATAGCTAGAAAACATTTTCAAATATATAAGGTGCCCCAATTATAGAGAAAGCGTATGTAGCTTTATTGCTTTATATGGATCACCCTATATATTATACAGTTTTTAGATTCTACATGATATTTTAAGTAACTTTTATTAAGACCTTCCTAGACCTATGTGCTTTTGTTTTCGAAAAAATAAATATTTTATCAAAAAGTTTGCAATTGCAGCGTTCTCGTTAATGAGCTGTAGGATTAAAACTAAAAAAGGTAGAAAACTTTGATTTGCGCGAATTGATAGGTCTTGAATTGGTTTACTATTTCCAATATTAACACGTACGGATCCTTTTGTTGACATACAGTTACTGGCGCCAACATTTGTAAACATTTAGATGACAATAACTGATTTTTAAACGGGACACGCTATACCTGTTTACAGGGCTGCATGTAAAATTAAGTTCATTTTTCCTTTGGTATGGCAAGGTACTCATTTATCTTCAACCGTTTCAGATAAAAACGCATATTTCTTCTGCTACTGCCGAAAGAGACCAATTTCCACGAAGTAGGCTACGTAACAATAATATTATGGCAGATATTATAGTTAATAACCATTTGTACCATTTATAGTTTTACACAAGTAATAAGTTCAATTTAAATTTGTATGTGAAACTTATTCTCTATATCGTAAAATAAACAAATTATCAAAGAAATCGCGTCAGCTGGGACACCCTGTATAATTGGAAATAATTTGAAAATATGTCCTTCGTTGATTGGTATATATGACTGAAATCTCAAATTGATGTCTTTTAGCGTTTAGGCATAAGACACTGAGGGAATAGTCGTGACTCACGTTGTACAACATTCAACAATTTTTTTATATTAGCAGACAAGTAGGATTTAATAGTAATTGAAGTAATAAAAAAGAAGATAAACCACAGAATGATGTTAACTAAAATCTAGATTTAATTTTAATTAAGTATGTTTGCAAATGAAGTCTATTTACACGCAATGGCGTTTTTGACTTTTATAATTCATATGGTCGGTTGAAAATCCACGCGAAGTTTATGTTTGAGATCATTACTTTGGATTTTCCATTAATATTTGGGCAGGCATTATAGATAATTTTTTTTTATACATAATGCAGCTTAATTTTCGCATATTTTAACGAACTACTTAAATGAACGGTGCGGCAATAATTGCATAGATCGGGGAGGATCTGTTAGATGGCCAATCTAGATTTTCAAGTCTCTCCTAAGATGACTGCAACTTTGTATGCAACAACAAGGGCAACAATTCGACAAATTGCTTATGATAAACATACTTTTATCGATATGGTATCTAAATATGCAAATTTGTTTTATCAAGTCATATCTTGAAAACAATTACGCATTGAATGTGAGTGTATTGGATTTTTTTTTTCTTATTTTTATCTCTACTACTATCCAGTCATCTAAGTGTATATAGTTTTGTTAACATCCTGTATATTATGATTTCTTTGTTATCAAGATATTAGATATTACTATTATTTGCGCAGATTAAATACCAATTTCTTCTAACGAAGAAATTCGTACAAGAACGCATAACTGTGTTCTAAAATAAATTGATTAATATTCTTAAACATCGCTTTTATTGACCTACAAATAGAATGTTAAGGAAGCAAGACAGGTGTATAAGGTTATAGAATACATATTTATATATACTAATGTATTTGAAAGTTGTAGCACTATAAACTAAACTGATAAAATAATCACGTAATTATCCATTTCTATTTTTGGGGTAGAAATCGCACTATCTATAGAAAAATAAACCTCAACATCACTTTGATTGTTTATTTTATACTATGAAGATACTATAAAAGGAATAATGGAACTTAATAGCATATATAGCACCGCACTAATTGATGTAGTATCACTTTTCATTAATATTAATTCCGATAAATATTCGGAAAATAAATCCACTCTAGTATAAATACTTGCATAACCTTCTAAACCACATCCAAATCCTGCAGAAATAATTCCAACCTGAACTCCTTTGCAAACAAGAGGACCGCCAGAGTCGCCCTAAAAGTTAAATGTTATAGTTAATTCATTAACAAATTTCTTGAATCTTTATCAATTGTCACCAAGTTAAAAATGACTCCCTCTCATCCTTGATTTAGAGTCTAAATTAGCGCGACTATGAAATGCCAATGACATGCGGGCATTATAAATGCAGGTAATAGATTGATCTTGCAAAATACCGACCAATTGTTCGATATTATGTAGGCACACATAGTCCTGTTAATGTCTAAAATTATTTACATGAAAATAGGAATAGCATAAAACGAGTTTTGCGCTGCCCGCCTTTCGGCAACACAAAACTCTGTACTACTAACACAAAACTTTGATGTATCTCTTGTTGCTTGATTTGTGGAGAGTTGTAAAGTCACCCCAAATAAGAAATTCTAAAAGATCTTAAAAACCATTAAAAAACTAATTTACAGCACAAAATTATCACAAAACCTCGACATACTACAAATCTCTCTATTATTTTTTAATTTCTGTGCATTGTCTGGCAAACTATTATTGATACATATCATTTAACAAGGAGACGGAGCACAAAGCCTTTTGTCTAGAGAACAAAATACCACAAAACTAATACAAAACTATAAGAGAGAATTTTTTTGCTACATTGTATGTGCGTCATTTTAAATTCGGAGAGATGTAAACGATATCGTGAACAAGAAGTCATTATATTTAGAATAGGGAGACAGCGCAAAACATTTACTTTACAATTAATACAAAGCTCTGGCGTTTAAAAGGTCTAACATTTTTAGTCGAGGGTGCAGACATATCTACAAAGCAACACAAAACTTTTGACTCACTACATAAAACAGCACAAAACTTTGCACAAATTCAGATTCTATATCGATGATAATGGAGTCTCCCTGGCATGGCCAACATAAGATAATAGTATATTATTCAACGAGCGTATAATGATGGCTATTATTCTCGAGGCGAAGTTTACGGCCACGAGCCGCAGGCGAGTGGTCTAAATCACCGAGAGAATAATAGCCATTATACGCGAGCCGAGTACTATACTTTATCCATGACTATTCTTTAATTTTTACTATATTTAAATAGATACAGAGAACTGTCAGATTTAATTAATTTTTATATCTGTCAGATATGTATGCACGACCATATTGGAATGTCGCATACCTATTGGATATAAACTTGCAGCAGTTATTAATGATTCATTAATTACTGCCGTGATTAATGAGTATTATTAAGGTCGAGCAAACAGACGTATAATGGATACATTATACAATAGTCGTGGATAAACTCTTTTGTCAGGTTTGCTGTTATTACTTGTAAATTTAGCGCTAAATTTGAACTTTGCAGTAATACGTGTATAATAATATCTAAATATAGTTTGATTTAAAACCTTACTAAATTAAAGAGCGCACTATCAATAATGTGTTGATACAGCTAGCTAACTTAGTTCTATATATACAGAAGTAGCAATTGTCAGTATGAATACCATTTGCACTTGGATTTTTAATTTAATCTACATTAATTAATTTTACTCTGTTTATATATTGGTACATTGCTATTACTATTAGTTTTACCTCTTGGTTGCGTTATATTTCAATACAATATTAAATAAAAGAGAAAATGTAAACGATATACAATATAGAAATAAGGCAAGGTGCAAATGAATTATTTCCATTCATAAGGGATGTAAAAATTAAGATTGTAGAAAATATTTTTAGCTTATATTCATTATTACTGATTTCGCAAACACTTTTCACTTACTTTAATTGTATAAAATTTTCTAGATGTTACATTTGAAAAATAAATATGAGAAAGAAACTCACGCAGTCAAAAAGAGGGTCAAAGTTGAAATTGAAATTAAACGGCTTTGGGAATTAAGTAATTGATAAATGTCATATTGTAATAATGTTGTTTTCACAAATTATAAAATTAGACGTGTTCCAACTTAGAATTGAGAAAATGCATATGATACATCTTAAACTAAATTATAACTTTGTATGAATTAAACCTGACAAGGATCCCGTCCTTCAGATAAAGGATCAATAGCACAAAACATTGATCTATCGAGACCAAGCTGACAGATATTTGGTTGAAGAATCGACAACTTGACGCATTGCATCATAGGACTGTATGGAGCATTGGGATGTTTGGGAGTACCATTTTCCCACTTTATGCCCTGGTATCCAAATCCCATAGCTACTGCCGTTCTGCAATTATCGATCGAAAGCCATTCTTCCCATGTGGTGGTATTAACAATAGGCACGTATCTAACATATTCGTTTTCCATTATATCAGATGCAAGCTGAATCAAAAAGTAATAATCAATAAAGTTGTTAAAACAAGCATTTAGTCTGGATGCAAGTTTTGCAGTTTAGTCGTTACGATCTGGTCGCAAAACTCATATTCTATCGAAGCAAATGAGAAGGATAGTTGCAAGTAGTTTGTGCATGTTTATTTTATTCACTGCAGTACGATAGTTTTGCATCCAGATCACAATCACAGTTTGAAGCAATTCTTTTATACAGTCTTCGTAATCTCACACTTTTACCAGAATGCAGTTGTATATCAGTGTAGCTTAAAGCCAGATAACACCCACATAGTAATACCAGGTAAATAAACCATAAATAAATAAATAAATAATATTGCCGAAGAAATTGAAAGTAATCTGTCAGCAGGATTTAAATATAAAAAATACAACACATGCAACAGTGGCCTTCACATTTACCAGATTTGCTACCATACGACATTTTTTCTGTAGAAAAACTTTGAAAACATTTTGTACTGCTCAAATAGACTTGATATTTTTATATACAGTGAAAGCTCCTTATTCACGGTTCCTTTATTCGCGAATGAAACATTTGGGACCACTTCTTGTATTCGCGGCTAAAAGATTCTTTAATCGCGGTCCTAAAACCAATGACACGTATAAACACAAACTATAATGCAATAAAGATCGATGGAGTAAATGAAATAAGCAGTTTATCATAAATGTATCTTAGTTTATTTTTAGAATAAGATCCTGGCGTTATTTCACAAATCCATAACACTTTTAGTTGAATAAGCCGAAAGTGCTTTGGTAAAAGCCGCTAAGTATTTGGAAAATATCGCCATACCAACGGTTTACACGCGTCTTTGTCTAAACCTGATAATAATATGTAATTAATATATATTTTTAAAAATTATTTCATTGAACTATGTATTTATCTATATACACATAGAATTAAGATATGTACTACCTATTTTGTTATTACTCTGTAATTCTCGAACGCATCCCCTTTAATTAATCAGATATAAATTGCCCGCGAATATGGAACTTTTACTGTATTACTATAAGAATAAAATTTTTATATATTTTCTATAAAATCGGAATAAATCTAACAATTGCGTATGGTCGTATTTGCCTGAGTATTTTACTGAATGAGCAATTTCAAACGTAAAAGATTGGCAAGACCAATTTTCAATTAATAACACTGGCGATAGTAAGTAGTCAGAGTTGACTGAATAGTGAACAGACTTCAATCCGGACATAACCGAACGTAACATAATACTTCGCTGTCAAATACCGTGCTTTCAAAATCTTTCCTAATTAAAGATGTTTTTTATAACGTTTAACAACAGTGCATGCCCGCACTACTTCACTTTGACATTTTATGTGGAAAAACTAAACTTTAAAAATAATATTTATTATGTTAGTTAAATTAAAAAAATAATAATACCAACAGAGATGCTGAAAATGTCCATTATTTTGAAAAACTTGAACTTGCTTTATGTTCTCAAAATCAATTACCAGAAGTTGTTTCACCATGCAAGCATAGTAATCCTTAATTACATCACGAAGTTACTCCAAAGAAGCTGTTTCTCAACATTATCTCACTTACTTATCAGTCAGTTCATCATCATGAAATTCATTAATATAAGGCTGTAATTATTCATTTTGGTATATTTCAACAGTTACGATTGGGTTAAAAAATATGGGCCCAATAATTTGTCTCCTCCGAACTGCCAGCCAGACGCCGATTTTTTGTGGATATAACTTTCCATGAACTCGTGAGAGTTTTCTGCCGACCATATTCGCATATTTTGTTTATTTAAATAGCCAAAAAACCAAGCCTCATCAGGAAAAAAGTATTTATAAATAGATAATGTTTTCATTATTTATATTACGTAAAAACTATTGGCAACAGTCATTCTTTAAATTCCTACACCTTGAGAAAGCCTTGCTATTTATTTTGTAGATGAGTTGTCCGTCTGACGTCGAATATCCTTTATGAATATACAGTTTATTTTTGGAAGCTGAGGACTTGAGGGGGCACTCAGCCTATTCCTCTGATTCTATCATGATCAGGACTGGTGACACACCAGTCAAGACCAGTGTGCGTGGTGAAGAGCCACATCCTTCACGAGATGCTTCTGTTCTAACCTAAACACACTGGATCTAAACCTGCCTGTCGATAAAAGGGCTCCCTACTCGGCTGTCGTATCGTGGCTTAGAGCTTGCACAGGGATTAACTGCAGCCAGTTACTGTCATACCATGCACTCACTATGAGTGTGGGGAATCTTAGCTTTACCGCTCGGGATGAGAGAAGACAATCTCAACAAAACCCCAAAGACAAGATGGAACAGCTTATGCCGAAGACTTTTTGTCACTTGGGACATGGCCCAGTGGGTAAATCTTGGTCTCTAATAAGCGAACCCCAGATACCTGCCGCTCTTTGGGTCTAATTAGGCTTGCCAGGATACTGGAGCTCTGTCCTGCTTGACGTATATTTCTCCACTACTCCTGGAACACAGATAACAAAATCTTAAAATATCAGGTAAAGAAGGAATATTCGGGCTCGGATGAATCGAACTCCTGTGACACCACCCTCAGAGAGGTCACTACGGTGACGGAATCTGAGGACACCAGCGGCGGAGAAGCGCAGGGAGGCGCTGCCTAAGCAGCACCCAAAGAAAACAGCGCTGAACAGCTGGCGGAAGGAATGCAAGGCATCGGACTTGCAACCAAGAAGCTTTCGGGAGGCCAGCGCAAGCAAACCATGAAAGCTCAGAAGATGGCCGCATGGACCTGGACTCCGAGTAAGACCAAACGGACGATGCAACGTGTGGATAAGGCGGATCGACCAAAGACTTCGGGTAAGAAAAGACCGAGGTCCGAATCGAAGACACCTCCCACGACCACCGGAGCGAAAAGATCCAAGGGAGAGCTCAGACCGACTGGATCTTACAGCGATACCTTGTCGGAATCAGACATTGTATTGACTCAGACACAATCAGACCTGGTACGGAATGCATTGGTGGACGTGCTATGTGATTTCCCGGCAAGCAGCATGGCGCCTCTGCAATTCTACAAAACTGTATTTATTGCAGGGGTCCTTTGGACGACTTGCGCAAACCACGGCACTGTCCAATGGCCGGAGGAAACTGTAGCATCCCTGGGAGAGATTCTTCGGGAGAATTGGAGAGAGCAGAGTTGAGGATTGTGGATTAAACACAACTTTCCGCCAGACCTAGTGTGCTAGTACACGTACCAGAACCACAAAGCGTGGAGGAGGATACAATCATCAGAGATCATCTCAAAAATACATTATCTTGGCCTGATGACGGAGAACTGGATGCTCATGAGCAGGAAGATTGAGAAGGAAGAACAGCTCCTGGCCTGCTCAGTGGATGATCCCTCGTATAAAGTCTTGGAGAGGAGCCAACTTAAAGCTTTTCACAACTTGGGAAGGCTGATTTTTCGGGTGATTAAACGACCGAACAATGATAAAGTTACTACAGGCTAAACTTCAATATAGTAAGGCGGCTTAGGCAGCTCTTGGTATGACCATGCAGGATTGTGTCGTGGCACTTATACAGGAACCTTGGATTAGGCAAGGTAAGATCTTGGGTCTGAGCGAGGCTGGCTGGAACGTTATATACGACAGAACAGCCAGTGCCCCTCACACCTGTATACTTATCGGTAAAGAGATGAAAGCACTACCGTTAACAGAATTCTGTTGCAGAGACCTATATGATGACCCCGATCCGCCGCCTATCAGATATGTGCAACAGCTGGTGAGATATTGCAGGGAGCGAGGACTGCAGCTGATCATCGGCTGTGATGCTAATGCACATCACACGCCCTGGGGAAGCACGGACACCAACGAAAGAGGTGAGTCGCCTTTACAGTTCATTGTAGCAAATGATTTACATACGACCGAGAATGTGGGTAATAACCCGACCTTTGTGACGTGGAACAGAAGGGAGGGTATTGACGTGACTGCAGCCTCACAATATGTAACTTTGTCGCAAACTGGCATGTGTCTGAGGAGGAAAGTTGTTCGGACCATAGACACATAAAATTCACTCTGGCTGGCAGAGTGGAGGTGAATTCCTACCGTGATCCACGGAAGACCGAGTGGGAGGCCTTCCTAACTGACCTAAGGTCCGGGCTTTCGGAGATCAAAAAAAGGATAGGAAATACAGCAGAGCTGGACGAGGTTGTGAAGCAGTTAAATCATCACTTCAGCCTGACAGTTGCCTCCTCATTGCAAGACGCTCACGCATCTATCAGCACACTCAAAAACCACTTGGGAGAGTATGCCACAACAGGGGAAGATACCATAAATGCAGGGTGCACTTTCCTGGCTCTGAGATCGTGGATCAATCGAGGAACATCTGGGAGGAGCGCTGGAAAAGGAAAGTTTCCAACGCTGAATGGCAGACTTCCAGAAGGATGGTTGACTACTATAAGGTTAGATGGGCAATCGATTCATTCGAACCCTATAAATCGCCAGGACCAGACGGCATTTATCCAATCATGCTGCAGAAGGGAGCGGAATTTCTGTATGCGATACTCTGCAACATCTTCAGATGTAGTCTTGCTTCTGGATATATTCCAAAAGTGTGGAGGAGTACTAGGGTAGCATTCATACTGAGACCTGGAAAAGCAGGACAGGCTACGGCATATAAATCCCTAAGACCAATTAGCCTAATGTTCTTCACTATGAAGGCATTGGAATAAAAATAATATGGTGAATAGGTATAACAAGGCCGATGTACTGGCGTTAGTACCTTTACACCGTGACCAGTAATGACCAGTATGCATTTCGGACTGGAGTTTCGACCGAGACAGCACTCCACGAACTAGTTAGTTTAGTGAAGGACACACTGCAAAACAAGGAAGTGATGCTGGGGGCTTTCATCGACATCGAGAGGGCATTTAGCAACACGGGTTTTGACTCAATTACCAATACTCTCACAAGCAGACCGGTGGACGGCACTTGTGTCGCCTGGATAGACTGTATGCTTAGGGAGAGGGTGGTAAAAGCCACGGTCGCAGGCGATGCTCTGACGGCCCGGATGGCTAGAGGTTGTCCGCAGAGTGGGGTCTTGTCCCCTCTCCTGTGGTGCCTAGTTGCAGACGGGCTTCTGGAGGCACTTAATGACCACGGCCACAGGGTACTAACCTACGCGGATGGCTTGGTCATTATAGCGCAAGATAAGCATAACACCACGGACAGAGATCGACTGCAAGAGGCTCTGAACCTGGTTAGCAGATGGACAGAGTTGGCCCCAAACTTACCTGGAACCAACGTCTGGATAGAATGACCAAAAAGCGGTGACAGCATTAACACTTGTCAGACGCTTATATGGGAAGAAATGGGGACTAAGACTAGACATGCTGAACTGGATATACAGCATGGTAGTAAAGGCAACAATGACGTATGCGGTTTTGGTATAGTGGGTAAAAACGCATAAAAAAATGCCATTCAAAAGCTGACCAAGGTGCAAAGACTTGCCAGCTTCGGAATAACGGGAGCAATGCAGTCGACGCCGACTACAGCTATGGAGGCAAGGATGAGGGCATACAGACTGCAACACACAACTCCGAAAGGGGTCAAAACAAAACATATGTCGATAACCGAGCATGTGGGAAAGGGGGTTTTGGAAATGCGGACCGACCACATGCCGGTAAGGCATAAGTATGGAAATCCCTTCACGGTGTCTATACCGGACAGACGGGAGGCCGCTGCCAGGTACGCACTCGGAATCAAAAAGCAAGACTTAGTCTGGTACACGGACGGATCTAAGACGGCTAACGGTATTGGTGCAGGGATATACCTTCAGACGAAAATATATGCCATCCTCCAGTGCGCACACACAATGAATGTGAAAGCGGTGACCAACAAACCAGGTCATCAAGTGGTCGATGGCAACGCAAGGGCTGACGAACTCGCAAAGGGAAGGTCAGAGATGGAAATGTACGGGCCAGAACTTTTCTTCGGGGTTACAAGGCAAACGGTCCGGAGATACTAGGCGACTGGGTCTGTACGAAACAGCAAGAATACTGGAGTACTATACCCGGTATAACATATGAAAAAACCTTTATAGGGAAACCATGTAGGAAAAGAGATAGAGAACTGCTACAGCTTAGCAAGAAACACCTCTATATTGTTACTGCCCTAATGACCGGACATTCTGCGGTAAAAGAACATCTGCACAAAATCGGAGTGTTTAACGGGGACACAAAGTGTAGACTTTGCGAGATAGAACCGGAGACAGCCGATCATATACTACACGACTGCGAGGCACTAGATCGCAGAAGGCAAAACCTATTTGGAAGAACGAAAGGAGAACCAGAGACATACCTTACCCACTCGGTTAGGGACCTGTACAGATTAATGGAGGAGACTACCGTGTTAGAATGGGTGACTTGAATACACAGACATGGCACAATAAGCCTGAAGACTGCGGTGCTTTACCCGTGACCATTGATCGAACGGCTCTGGTTATTGCTCCTGTTTCAGGAAATGTATCAATATAATCATGAATATGACTTAGCAGCTTTGCATAAGCAAGTGGCAGATTAGCATACTGTTACCGGAAAACCTGCGATCACTAATTAAGAAATAAAAGCCATTCTCCTAACTTTCGACCAGCTCTAAAGTAACTTTCTATTATAACCATTTGTGTTGTAACTCTAACATTTTAATAAATAACGAATTGCAACCTTTTCAAATTTAGATTTGTTAGTGACAGCTATCACATTTTGAAGTATAATTTAAAAGTATAGCAGTGTCGTCAACTTTACACAGAAAATAGATATATGTATGTACTTAAAAAACAGCCTCCTTTAATCAGGAAAGATTTTGAAGACATGGTAATTAAATATAGTGGTTATAGAGCAAATAAAAATTTTTTGTGGGAGTTTTGGCGCAACCAATCTCTTTCAGATGAAATTGCAGCTGAAGCATTTAAAAAAAGAAGTGTAATTTGTAAAGTAGGCGAAGGGGAGAGTGGAGACGGTTGGATAATATTCATGTGGGAGCGGAAAAGATGTTTTAATAACAGCATTTTATGTATAATGTCGTGTTCATTGAGCTGGATTTTATTGCATATTCTTATAAGTAGCCATTAATATCCGAGTAAATACGTGAGAAAATAGATGCGAAACGGTTTATATACTCGTGCCACTTGTGTAAACAATGTACCTACGTCATATTTGATATTTCTGACGATTTTCTAAATTAGTAACACGAGGACTTGACTACTATGCTGCACAATACATTACTGTTAATGTTACTTGATACTGTTACCTCTACGAAATTTGACTCAAGCCGCTATTAGTCAAACTACTTTTTTTTTAATTTCACTTAACCTGCCTACCTAAACTTAAACCTAATATAGGTACTTATATATAGAAAGAACAAGTATGATTTAACGATCATTCCCATAATGCTAAAAAACGAACACTGTCGAAACAATCATGAGTTGGAAACGTTTACAACGTAGTTTAGAAAAATCTAAGGTTGATGATGATTATTATCTAATAAGATGAATCAGTAGTTATAAAGTAACAGGCCTTAGTACTAGCCCTTATTAGGCGGCTTTTACACCAAAGTCGCATGCTACGTGCGACTTGCAGCCTGGAATATGCTACTTGTTTTGAGACGTATATTACTAAATGAATACCTTTTCACCGAAGTCGCGTAGCATGAATGCGACGTTGCGACGTGCGACGTGCAGCGTGCTTCATAGGACAGGTTCTATATTTTTGCTAGTTTGCGACCTGATCTGTGCGTGCACAGTTATGAGTTCATTTACGTTTGGAGTTTTTAATGAATTAACGCGATTTAGCATCTCACGCTATGCCACTTTGGTATGAAAGCGAATTTAGACGTCGCATGATGCGACGTGTTTCCTGCTTCCAGGCAGCAAGTCGCACGTAGAATGCGACTTTGGTGTGAAAGCTGCCTTAGATATGTCTAGCAAACTACTCCAAGAGCGTAATTTCCTTTTTTCTACACAACGACTAGAATTCTCAAAATGAAAGCCGGTGCATCTTTACATCGACTTCTAATCATTGTTGCTCTTCCTTTAGTACATAGCTATTACTACAATACTAACTTTAAGTACACAAAGGTCAGTACTTAATGGATCTCTGCTATAATTTGGATGAAGATATATCTCAGAAACATAGGCGTTTTGTGCAACAGATCTCACTTTCGTTAGTCCAGCCCAAACTCTAAAATATTCTTCGTCTTCACAACAGTGCGCAGCAGTTAAAACTAAATTTTTGCTTAATAACGAACCACCACAGAAATGAGATTTTCTAGGCATTCCTACAGATACCTAAAAATAATAACAATATTATTATTACATACTCGTTAATATAATTCTAGAAAGAGATAAAGAAAGATTAATATTTTGCGTCATTATACAGGGTGTAACAGTGGCAACGCCGTGGCCTTTGGTAGTCAAATGGTAACAATTTTTGACAAGTTACATACTGGCTAGCATTAAAATGTATCTTTCGGGTATTGCCGCGGTCGTTGTAACAAACTTGACGTTTCGCTGATCATACTATCAGCTTCGTCAGAAGTTCGTAGATACCTTTAGCTTGGAGTCTCGGTATCAAGTCTCTGTTAGTTTTTTTTTCTGTGGGGCCATATAAAAATATTGTGTATCAACAAATACCGACCACTGTTGCTGGCATGAAAGAAAGGCTTGTCTCCACTTTTCGACAAGTCAATCAGGAAACACTTTTACGTGTTAAATTACCATTTCGGCAGCGGTTAGAGCTGTGTATAAACAATGAGGATGGTCATTTCTGTAATTTTTCATCTTTTATTTCTGTTTTTATTAGAGTATAAATCGTTTTATATCTACCTACTGCTAGAGGTGCCAAAGTATTGTTCACTTCATCTTACGGTTATCGATAAATGTTTATGTATTTTATAGTAAATTATTACCTGTATCTCAAAAAGTATTTGCTTTAGCCATAGGGAATGTTATATGCAATTTGAAAGGGAGCTTAAAGAACTATAAAGTAACATAAAAATATACAGGCTGTTTCATTTGAAAAGAAAACGAGTTTTACCGTATTAAAAATACAATTATTAGTTTTCAATTTTGAAACACTCTGTATACTATAATAAAGATATTTGACATGGGTTGTTGCAAAACAGACATTAGTACAGACGGAATTGATTTTCAAAGACAACTATAAAACTATGAACTTTTTTCTCTTAAAAATGAAATATCTCGGAAACCGTTAATTTTCTGTACGAGGTTTACATATAGTACAAAATTATCTTAGTTTATTACGAGAAATCTGAAAATGAAACAATATATAGGGTGTTCTATTTATAAAAAACATTTTCTGACGCTCAGCCAAAACGAAACATCCTATATATACTAAAATAATTTTTATATATAATTTTTAAAATAATTTTATGATGCTGAATAACTTTTACTTCTTCTAATTCTTCATAAAATTAGTAGGTAAGATAATATAATAACCCGAGGATTGGCATACCATGTATTTTGTAATTTTATTTTACAATTTTGCTTTTGTTCTATTTTTATATTGTATATATTTACTTTACTATGACGCAGTCAAAACACGGAAGCCTTCATAAGACGGACTTACTATCTTTTTGATGTGTATCGTGTCATACATTTAATTTCTAACAAAAAATAAGGATCATGTTTATTAATCCTCAAAAACGGCTCAATATTGATTAGAGTCGGCATAGAGGGGCAAGTTTCAGTGCAGTGTGGAGAACAACATAGAGGGACCCAGCAGCCGTATCAAGGCGAGCATTCAGTAACATTTACGTACTTGCATCATTTATGTTCGTGACATTCATGAATGAGCATAGGCCACACTTGTTTCACTCAAATGAGTACGGCGTGCGGAATAAATATTTTTTAATGATGAAAACGACCGTTCCACATCAAGTGATGTTATATTCGCATATTTAAAGTAATCCTTGTAGCAACTTAATAAATCTTTTGACACACTTTCACAAACTTGTCTTAGTATGAGAAAATCTAAATCCTTGTCAATAACACTTTCAAATAACACATAACCACCATTTTTTATCTTTCACTTCTGCTTTAATTCTTCTTTAAACATAGTCGTAAACAGATGGCATAACGTTTCTTATCGATGTCCGACTACTGTAATATATAATCCGAATACTACTTGCTCTAGAAGAAAACAAATGCTTCTTGGTCTAGTAAAGTGAACGGTAGATTACATAGAATAAAACAAACACCTATAGCAAATGTTAGTTGTTCGCTGTATCGTTTGCCACGGATTGCAGAACAGTGTTTTATACTTTTTAGGTGGCGTTGACGCTGCCACCTGCTGGTATACGTCAAATAGTTGTCGCATCTTACACGTTTAATTCATTCGCCTTCGCATTCTAAATCCGACATACTCGCTATTACGATTTCTAGTTTCTTCGAAATACGCCATTTCCGAAACGTGCGACATTTTCTAAGTATGTGTGTGCTGATAAGCATTGATAACAACCAGTGGAATAATACTGAACAAGTGTTGCTTTGATACGGCCGCTCGAGTTTCCGTGCCACACCTCTACGTTACTCACCGTACTGCATTGGAGATTGCCCCTCTTTGCCGAGTCTATTGATCACACATATCTTGGAAAGTAAGGTTTAAAGTGGCGCGTAAAGAAAACTTGTATTTTTTTTAAATGTGTGGTGGGTGATTAGTTGCAGTGACTCCGTAAGCTGTCTGGCTATCACTGCAACTCTCGCGGTTCAATACACTATTACAATCATATTTATAGACACGTATCTACAGCTACGAACAATAAATTTTAGTCATCAATGTCATTCTTTAACAAAATGTAAGTTGTTGTATTGTGAAACGGTCAAAATGGTAATAACCTATAAGTTAATCTGTCACATGCAATGATGATGTTATCTGGCTCATTATTTTTTTTGTGTCAAATTTTGTCGATGCAACTTCAAACAGACACAGGAAAACAATAAAAGTAAAACATGAAGCCAAACGATCGAGTATCCAAAGGCATAGATTTCTCTAGTAGTCTGGCGTAAGATCATGCCAGAGTTAATTATAACAAGTAACAGTTCATCTTTATTCTGAGGCCCGATTCTACGCTTTTTTATATTCTGTACCAATCTGCTTCACGTATTAATAGGGTGAAGGTCTGGACTTAAACTTGGCCAATCCTGTACTGTTATATTCGAAACCATTGTATTACTCTGCGAGTTATATCAATGGGACAATTATCTTGGTGATAAATAAAATTGACTTCTGGAAAAATTTGTCTAGTTAAGGTTAACATTACTTTTTCTCTTTTAATTCCTGATTTATTTCCCCTTAGAGGTCAATAAAACAATAAATAATTAAATACCAATTTATTCCATAACATATAATATATGTTTTCGTTAAATAACTTCTTCGGTGGAAGAAATTGACATTTAATATGTGTCAAATTACTAATAATATAAATATAAATTGCCATGCCTATCAACAAAATTATCTAAAAAACAAAGAATTCATTGATATATTTAATTATATTCAATATATGAATATAATTTTAATTATATTCACAAGTAATAATGAAGGAATAATGATTCAATACATTAGAAATTGAAATGATTTGAATTATTCGTATATGAATCTATTTTTTGTCAAGCTCTAAAAATTCTGTTCAAGGACTAGGGAAAAACATGGCAAAAAAACCTAGTCAAGAGCTTAAAATTTATAAAATTCATGCGTGAATTAAATTTTTATAAATAACGCTTAAATTATCAATATCCGTTCTAAAATTTACCGCGTTTTCATCTTTCTTAATGTATATCATTTCGTAAATTAATCTTTTTTTATAATTATTTTCCTTTTTTAAAATGTTAGTGTTTTGAAAATCAAAATTATGTCGTCTATCTTTAGAGTACTTAGCGAATGCTTTAACGAAAACATATATTATATGTTATGGAATAAATTGGTATTTAATTATTTATTGTTTTATTGACCTCTAAGTGGAAATAAATCAGGAATTAAAAGAAAAGTACATAAAGGTCAAAAAATACATATATTAATTACTTTTTCTAAAATATTGATATAAACAGAACTTTTCATACGCTCATCAATTCGTAATAATATACCACAACTCTTTGCGGAAATTCATGCCCATACGTTCACCGAAAACCTTCCACTAGTATCAACTTTTTGAACATATTTTTTATTGAACCACTGATTTCTTAGTCTTATGTGTTTGAATCTCTTCACACGAAGATCACTGAAACACTTCCTCGTCGCTAAAGACGATATTTTCCCAGAAGCTGTTGTCTTGTAAAATGTGTTCTAGTGCAAATCCCACTCTGGTTTCTTTATGTTTAGACGTTAATTGTTTTTTTTCTAGCTGCTGAATATTTTTTTAATTGAGCCGCTTTTTTACGACGCTGCGCTATATGAACCAAAGCTAGAAAATTTGTGACATCCACTCCATGTAAAATCGGCAGAAAAGGGCTGCTATCAGTAACTTGTAATATTGCACGGTCATCTTAGTTGATTTTTTCAGCTGACTGAATCCTTTTTTCTATCAAGCATATTATTCTCTCTCCACCGTCTAGCAATAACATTATTTACGGAACTTTTTGCAAGTCCTGAACGAGATGCTTCCATAACTTCAGAGAGTCCAGTTTGTATTAGAGAAATAATCCTTACTTTGTTAAAATAGGATATTGAGACCATAGACCATATTATAAATATTATATTATATATAATTAAAAATACAAACCTTTGTCAAACTGCACATTTATATTGGCATTTTATGGAAAATAAATATAATCAATCAGGGCAAAAGTCTAGGTGACAATTTCTTCAAATTTTACAATGATACTGACAACCAAAATGTATTGTTCGTAACTGTACATAGTAATATCCATGCAAGCATTGTGCGCTTGCTTTCAGAAATAATGCGCGTAAGTCTTTGAGCTTACTTTTGTAGATTCATTTGGTACACACCGTTTGTTCTGACAGTAGAAAATGCGAAATAGCAGTCTCAACAATCTGTGTGCATTTATAGTTTTTAGTAGTATACATTCTCCTTGAAAACAAGTGTACATGAAAAACATATAAATCTAGTCTACGATAAGAGAATAATATACTGACCAGAAACGGATAATCCAGCGGAGAACATTGGAACCCTTTCACAATTCTGGTTCTGTAATCATCTAATGGTGATACTTTAGCACTTACAACATAAATATATATTTTGCTACACATAAACGTAATAATTAGTTGAAATACACCTATCATAATTGACAAATATGAAAGAATAGTTTGACATCGTCTTGACAGTAAGGTGCTGAAAATTAAATTGTCGTTTCTCGCGTCGTGGTTACATACATAGATACAAACAAAATACCACTCCTGTCTCAATTTAATAGAAAACTGCATTACAAATTCGGCTTATACATAATATGTATACACTATTGTACATAATTCACTAGCACACCCTGTATAATATAACTGGCAGGCCGCGTGTAACTGCACGCTGCCAAATGTAGGAGAATGAGTACAGTAGGACGTGGCTGGGAGCTGGATAAGTAAAGTACTCTCAACAGACTATCAAAATCGGTTGACAGAGGCGAGGCTTCATACCAGAGAGCGTGGACATCTCAAGCGGGGCTCTCCCCACTTCTAAGCCTACCGAACTATGAAATGGTCAATAAATATATCTTTGAAAGGAACATCGTTACCAAGCTAAGCAATAAGAGAGAATGGTCAGGAGGACACTTCATGTACTCCTTAAAAGAAAACACCATGAAGTGGTATGTTACCGGTTCTAAAACCGACAAAGGAACAGATGCAGGGATATTTGGGCCAGAAACCAAATATTTTGAGCCAATGGGGATATACCCCAGTGTCTTCCAGGCGGAGATCAATGCCATTGGAAGATGTGCTCAACTGACTTTGGACCGGAACTATCGAAACCAGGGCATTGCAATTTTCTCCGATAGTCAAGCAGCCATAACGGCGCTGAGTTCTAACACCATCAACTCGAAATTAGTCTGGAAATGTCTTAACAGATTAAATAACCTAGGCAAGGAAAACAGAACTGCACTATGCTGGATACTAGGACATACTGGAATTAGAGGCAACGAAGAAGTTAATTTATTAGCAAGCAAAGCCGCCACAACTGTATTTGTGAGACCAGAGCTGTTCTGTGGTATAGGGATGAGCATCTACAAAAAAGAACTTAAAAATAGAGAAGAGAGGCTCAGAGCATCCCTCCAGGAGAATCGCCCTGGTCTGAGACATTCCAAGATATTCTTTGGAAGGTACAACAAGCACAGAGAAAAACTTTGCTAGAACTAAGCAGAAATAGACTACGCATCTTCACAGGTTTTTTTACAGGGCATTGTCACCTTAGTGAACACATGACATAAGGATAGGTCTAAAACAGAATAACGACTGCAGGTTCTGCGGGGTTGTGGACGAAAATCCGGAACATCTGAACATCTTACTGCACCACCATCACGGAAACCCGAGCTAATTATCTCGGCAAAGACATCATAGACGAAGAAGAAATACCTTCTCTGAAACCATCACAGCTATTGCAGTTTATCAAAGCTCTTAGACTAGCTTAGACTAGCGCTAGCTTACATACAAGGGGCACAATAGATCGCAGCGCTATATATTCAATATCTCGGAAATTACCGATTTTAGATATAGGGAATAGCTACCTAATAAAAATGAAAGTGTATCAAGTATTCTTCCCTTTCTTAATATAAAATACAAGTGATCCATTAAAAAAAAGAGAAAATAGTGTATTTGTGTTCTGAATGGCCTTGTACATAGTTTTCGCAATACACATATTGGCAAAATATCACCTTGCTATAAAACTAACAATATAAAAAAGTTATTCCAGCGAAAAAATAATTTCAAGTTGTTTCGTGTGGAATACGCAGAAAAGTGATGAACATATGATTTGCAGACAAATTTGACCATAACTTCTGAAATACTCTGTATAACTGGATGACATCCTCAATTGAAAGTGCAGTACGTAGTACCTCGACTTACGAACCGCTCTAGATACGAACTTTTCATGATACGAACTTTTTTCATGCCACATTTTAACCTCGAGATACGAACTTGAATTCGACATATACTACATTTAAAAAGAATATTGTAATAAATACCGTAAAACTTTTTTTACATCACCTAATAATAGGAAATTATTCACTATAGCATCCATGGGATTTCGAGATACGAACCACTGGTAAGAAGGAATTAAGTTCGTAAGGCGAGATACTACTATACGAGGAAGATCCGCTTAATATAAACCTGAATATAATTATGCGCAATGGATAAAAAGAGTATATTTAAATTCACCACAAAAGTGCGAATTTGCGCTATCTATTGAGCGAATTTGAAAGAATCATAGTAATAAAGTGGTAATAAACACATAAATGCTCTATGAAATTTTATCAATGATGAAATCTACGCTCGTGCAACTAAGCTGCCGACTACCAACTTTATAACATTGAGTTTCCAGTATCATATTCATTTTTCTAAAGTTTACCGACTCGTTCAAAATAACGGCTCTGTGCTATCCGACGATCCTATCCTATCATAACGCTGAAAAATGGCGTTGATTTAAAATGGCGGAAGACGAGAAAAATGAAAATGTCTCGCTTGAAAATGTTGAAGGAAAACATGATAACACACCGAAAAATAGTGTTCAACATGATGATGATACGGAAAGTGGTGAAGAGCAACCATTAGACATCGGAGAACATTATTTGGTGAAAAGATCTGACGAAACTTGGCGTATGTTGTTGTTTTAACCTCATTTTTGACATATATATTGTTTTTGTTTACAGATCCTGCCGAGATTATACAAACTCGCTTCAATGACAGCGTTCAACAATTTGAATATTACGTACACTATGAAGGGTACAATAGACGGCTCGATGAATGGGTAATGTCACAGTGTAGATGTTTTAGATCAATTATGTAGATTTAAACGTTATAGGTTCTTCGATCAAGAATAATGCTTTCCCGATTTCATTTAACAGAAGGGCAAAAGATGCCTACTGATAAAGCATGGAAAAGTAGATCTATCGTATCTGACTTATTATCAGATACTACTGATCGAAAAATTACTAGAAATCAAAAAACGAAGACATGACGAAATAAACCATATTCAAAAGACGTAAGTAAGTATGAGTACTTTTAAGGGAATATATACATCTTGTTTGTTTAGGTATGATGACATGGATCCTACTACTGCAGCTTTAGAAAAAGAACACGAGCAAATTACTAAAGTAAAATATATTGATAAGATTCAAATTGGAAGATTTGAAATTGACACTTGGTATTTCAGTCCTTATCCTGAAGAATATGGTAGACAAAGTAAATTATGGATCTGTGAATATTGCTTAAAATACATGAGGTTAGAAAAAAGTTACCGGTATCATATGGTTTGTTCTTTAATTTTAAAATATAGTTTAATTTCTAACTATGAATATTATAGAGTGAATGCACATGGCGTCAACCTGTAGGAAAAGAGATTTATAGAAAAGGAACGTTATCCGTATATGAAGTTGATGGTAAAGATCATAAGGTATATATTTTTGTATTAATTTTGATAATTGCTATAATTGATACTTACTATTTTTATTAATTTGAGTCAATTTATAATTACTACTACTATTCATAAAAAGTACAGTAGAATTGTGATATAGTGAACTCATTGGACAAAACCTTATTATTTTTAAGTCACAATAATTACATTTATGACAAAATTTAAACGTAATGTAAAATAAGAACCGTCTGAGAAAGAAATCAGCAAAACATGACCGTGTTTTTATTCATTAAGCACTACTGCTGCACTTGCTGAAAATGAGTGAGCTGTGAAAATGAAATGCATTTAAGCAATCTAAAGCAATAGAATTAAAAGATCCAATGTGACATTACTACCTTGTAGGTCCTCCTGTACTCTTAATTCATACATCTTGGTATGCTAGCGATAAAACTTTTGATGGTATTCTGGGGAATATTCTCTCATTTTTCAATTACTGCATCCACCAGTTGATTGTAGTTTGCAGGTGGAAATTACGATCTCTTCTTAAGATGGTTCTGTAACTGTTCAATGGGGTTGAGGTTGGGATTGGGAGGTGGCCAATATCAACAGCATTCAAGTAGTCGATAACTTATCCAGCCACTTGGGATCATGCATTGTCTTGCATGAATGAAAACTTAAGACTAACAAAGGAAGCGAATGGCATTACATGTTCAAGTATGACGTCTTCCAAGTAATAACCCAAATTCATACATCTCACATATATAGCTGTCAACGCTTTGAGAGCTTCTCAGCGGATTCTTCCCCAAAATATTACAAGGCCGTCACCAAAGGGAACTCTTGGAGAAATGTTACAACCTACAAATCTCTCCTTCTTGTCGCCAAGTGCATCAGGAGATTTTAAACTAACCCTGGTTTCGTCGGAGGCTAAAATCTTTGTGCTCTCTAGTAAGTAATGGTTTTTTTGGTTGGTCGCCTGCTTTTTTAATACGACTTCTTTTAAATATCTTCTGATTGCTTGAGATAATCTAACAGTGTTAACTCAATTTTTGACCCTTTCTATAGTGTATTTTTAAAGTAGAGAGACGAATTTCTGAACATATCCCAGGCCCAAATCACATGCACGAAAATCTTGAAAACAAATTGTACGCGTTAAAATTCAAATAATATTTTCATTTGTGATACTCAAATTCATATACAGGGTGTCCAGTTTAAAATGCAGTACATGAGGATATTGGTAAGCGTTGGAAATACAATGTCGGTTAAATGGGAGAAAAGTTGCGTATTCATTTGTCCATGAATAATCCGACATCAGATTTTGAAATTTTTGTTTCATTAGGTAGATACAGGAGGATTTTAAAAATGATTTCAAAAAAAATCTAGGTCTACTAGATTTTGCGTGACAATAATCAACTTTTGTTTTTCTTATGGCAGCCATACTGGATTTTGATATTTTTAATATCTTCAAAAAAAATGCTATTCAATGATGTATAACATGTTTATGTTCAAGATAGTAAAAACATGAAAAATAGAGAAAGTAAGATTTTAACATAGTAGGTCATGGAACTGTGGATAACTTAAGTATATACTGATAAAAAAACAAAAAATAAGAAGTCTCCAAGTACTGTCAAAATATCTTTAACGTTTTGTTTGTTAGTGTTCATTAGATAAACATGGTTAGGTACCTGAATCATTAATGTAACAACTGTTCAAATAAGCCACCGTTCATTCGTATGCACAATCTACATTGTGTTAGTACTGCCTCACAAGATTGTCTAACCATGTTCGGTGTCATTCCATTCACTGCTTCTTCAACTGCTTGACGTAATTCTTCCACATTTTCATAAGATCACGAATACACCTTGTTTTTCAGATAGCCCCATACAAAAAAATCAAGAGATGTGAGGTCCGGGGACCTAGCAGGCCACCCTATTGGTACTTGGTTACCAATTCAGTTATTGTAATATTGATTATTTATTTGCTGAAAATACATATTTCGCAACGTGGCAAGTGGAAGTTCTTCAATTCGTTCAGCAAAATGTGTGCGCAAAAGTTCTAAATACCTTTCAGAATTCAAATTCTCATTGACAAAGAATGGACCGGTAACATAGGTATCAATAACGCCGATCCAGACATTAAATCCCCATCTGACTTGCTGTCTAATGCCACGAACTAGGTGTGGATTTTCATCGGACCAAAAGATAGTATTTATCCGATTAAACATTCTAGAGTTAGTAAATCGACTCTCATCAAATCATACAATTTTCGCAAAGAAGTTTGGATTTTCATTATGTTTTTCGATGAACGAATGACAGAATTGTGCTCTCCGTACTTCGTCACCATTTTGAAGCCCTTGACTGGCTCTTTCAGGATAAGGTTTGAATTTGGCACGTTTTAAAATGGTACCAGCTGTTGAGCTAGCGACGCCAAGTGTATTTTCAATTAGTCGTAAAGACGTACGGGGTTTTTCAACTACTGCTTGAAGAACAATATTTTCATTGTTTTGCCTTCTTTTGGGTTTGACAAAACTTCCATGCATTATCAAATTATTACGCAATAGGCGAAAAATGCTTTTTCTCTGGCTGTCGCCTTTCAAGGTATCTATCGAAATACATTTCTGCAGCCAATTAATCATTTCTTCCACATAAAATAAAACACTCCGGCATTTGATATTTATCACTATTTGTAAAACGATTCATCCTAGGTTTGCACAGATACTTGTAAGAATACAATGAGATTAACAATAAGATTACTGACATTACAGAATAAACTTCACAGCTTTTAGAGTTGTTTAATATAAATGTCACATTTATTATCACGGCGTACTATGTTAAAATCTTACTTTCTCTATTTTTGATGTTTTTACTATCTTGAACATAAACTTGTTATACATCATTGAATTTTTTTTGAAGATATTAAAAATGTCAAAATCCAATATGGCTGCCATAAGAAAAACAAAAGTTGATTATTGTCACGCAAAATCTAGTAGACCTAGATTTTTTTGAAATCATTTTTAAAATCCTCATGACTTGTTATCCCTAGTCTGCAACTTTTGTCAATTTAACTCGTTTAGGAAACAAAATATCAAAGATTTTCAAAAATGCATTTTTTTCTATTTCAACCTGTATCTGCCTAATGAAACAAAAATTTCAAAATCTGATGTCGGATTATTCATGGATAAATGTATACGCATCTTTTCTCCCATTTAACCGACGTTGTATCTTCAACGGTTTCCAATATCCCCATGTACTGCATTTTAAACTGGACAGGGTGTATGTATATTAAATATAGACCTCTGCTTAGACTGAAGTTTATTTTCTGATATTAAATTTATATACTCACCGTCAGAATTCTGAAGATGAAAAAATTTAAATATTAGAAAGTGTAAACGGAAGATAAATAAGATACATAACATTCATTTATTACAAAATATACAATCATAATACATTTATTGTAAACTTACAGGTTCTGCAAAAATTACATTCAAATATTTATTTACAGAAATGCAAATGTAATAATAGTATTAATTTATCATAAACTTATGAGCTGCTCATAACTATTAGTAATAAATTCATATATTTCTACATTAAGTTGATGATATCGAATTACAATCAAAATCTTCACTGTCACTATCCTCTCCAACTCTAATGATGAATGGTTCTATTACATCGTCAATGATTGTACCAAGATCTTTCATAGGAGATTCTTTTATAACATGGTGTATGCATTTTTGCCAAGTAGTAGCAGTTACATTTGCCAAGGCGTCAAGTAATAATTGTCTCACTGCAGATAATTTAAATGTTTTGTTTTTCGCAGCCACTTCATTTTTTATTTGGGCCCAAACAAGCTCGAAGGAATGCAGTTCGCAGTGGTAAATAGGTAATCGTAACAGTTTTATTTTATGATTTTGCCAGTTCATCAATTACATAGGAATTATAATTATTCTTATGAATTTTAACCAAGCTTAACAGTTCAGCTCTGACCATATCCTCATCATACTGTATTTCCTTGCTTGTTAGCCAATTTTGAATATTCACCTTTCTGTATGACGATGATGGTGGCTTTTCAATTTTTCGACTATGATATGATGCATTATCTGTAACTATAACAGCATTGTCAGGTAAATAGTTTAATATTCGAGAGAACCATTCTTCAAAAACAGTAGCAGTCATTTCATCATGATAATCAGTGATTTTCTGTCCTTCAAACAATAATAAACCATCTTTTACAAAGCTATCACAACTTCCAATGTGTAACAATATAAGATGACGTCCTTTTCCAGCTGAATTTTTTAATCCCTTTATTAGGCCTTCGTGAAAGGTTTGTCTACGATTGTGGATCCTTGTGTCAGTCCACACTTTATGTGCTGTATGACCCTCATTCACCCAAGTTTCATCCAAATAGAAAATTGATCTGCCCTTAGCTCTATATTGTGAAATATCTCTGAGATATTGCTGCCTCCATCTTACAATCTCATCTCTTTCGGTCAAAATGCTGTTTCTGCTCTTTTTTAAATATCTAGAGGACATAGCACAATTATATAGATACATGTATGTCTATATAATAAATAATTCTTGCTTAAAGTTCATTTGCTTCATTAGCAAATACAATGTTGATGGACTCATCTTTTGGCAAATCTTCATTATTTTTTACGTGCACCAGTACCTAATCTAATGTCGGAGGTTCATTTTGCCGAAACATCTTGTGAACTATTTACCGTATAGCAGTTTTCACAGTCTCATCAAAGGATTTCACTAAAGATGGCCTAGCAGTATCTTTTTAAAATCCACACATTTTCCAAAGGCTGTATACTGTTTAATTACCCGGTATAGTATTGCTCTTGAAACTCCTGTAAGTATACTCTAAATTGTAGATCATATGTAATAAATTGAAATCACTTGCCTACTACAGCAGAAATTTGTTTTATCATGTCTAGTTTCTCGAGATTGGGTGTATCGACTATAATTTGTTTGTAAGCATTGGTAAGGGTCTGCTTTTCGGTACTACGCAAATGACTCGTTTTTTCACGCTTTTTCGGAGGAGAACAAACATGTACACGGCCAGCGGCACTTGTACTTGATTGTACATCCATAATGGAGATCAACTATAAAACTTTTAATTATATAATTAACTCCTTTGGACTTCTTCATATGGGGTTTTGTTAAAAACCGAGTTTATCAATATTCTTTTGAATCTGAACAACAGTTACGAGAACGTGTAACGGCCGCATTTAACAGTATTACACCAGAGATGTTATGTGATGTTTTAAGTTCTACAGTTAAAAGATCATACTTATGTTTAGAAAATAACGGAAACCTTTTTGAACACGTGCTTTGAATTAAATAAAAAATGCGTTAATTTCTTTGTTGTTTTCGTTACTTACAAAAAATTCATTATTCGCCTACTTTAGAATACCTTTAAAAAAATAGAAAAAATGCAATTTTCCTCTAAACTAAAAAAAAAATATGACACGTGATACATCGTTGAATTTGTAATAAAAAATGGAAGCAGATACCAGGTGTACTTTTTTTCGGGCCATTAAAAAAAAATAAAGTTGATGATGGTTTCTCGAAAACAAAACTTCGGATATAAAATCTAAAAATACCGTCATGTAGTACCTTAAAAGTGCCAATGAGAAAGTGTTATTAGTTTTTTGCTATCTCTTCAAATAAAGTCAGAAAGAAATAAAATCCATATTGTCAAATTCCCGTTTCTCCCAAATATCTCAGCAGGCCATGAAAATTTTTCAAGTTTCTAAACGCCATGTAAATAAGTTTCAAAGAACGCAACTTTTTCCTAACTTAACCTAAGCTGTATCTCCTACAGGTACTGAGATTCCCATGCTTAGGATCCTTATCTTGGACATACTGTATATTATTATATCAATTATTGCAGATTTATTGTATCTTTCAATGACGTAGCATTTCATACATCTGCAGTTGATATCTTTTAAGTTCAAATAATTTTGTATAGTACCTAGACGAAAATTTGAGATAATATAAGAAAGATTATTTGTTGAGCTTTTCACTGAAAACAGTTTTAGTTTTAGTATACTACCTAAATAAAAAATTAATTAAATTTAGCCATTTATCGGTTGAATAGTAGAATTCACTAACTTGTCAAATTCTGTATAATCATCGTAATTACCTGCTCTAATATTGATTACTAGACAAACTACTCATATGTTTAATGTACTTACAGAAAAAAATACTTTAAAACCTGCGTCCGAACATCATAACCTCGGCTTCGTATTACACATTACAAATCAGAATTGAATGCGACACCTTAGTAATGCCATCCCGGTCTGATAGAGTCCAAACACTTTAAGAAGTACATATACGTCTCAAGCAGATATGCGCGAGATCTGAAGCCAGTGGCGGCGCAGTTAGTAATAGCATTATTCAACGCAGCTGTGGTTCGATTGTGAGTAACACGCCTACACATCACTGGGTACTTACTCTACCCGTAACGAATTAATAGACTCGCCCGAACCAATGTCGGTTTATACGCATGATGACGTATTTGTAGTTCTTATATTTGGACCAAAATAACATGATCAGGATCCGATTCCAATATCCCAACAATGAAAACTGAATTCGATATCATATCATGGGATATTATTATTAAGTTACATATCCGCGAATATTTTTTTCGGTTTGGGATATTTGAGAGCTCGAATATTTTCATATCCGAGTACCCGGATACTAATTTACACGGCAGCCCTATTGCAGACATAGAGAGTGTACGCAAATGTTTGTACGTGACATAACGTGCCTGTTAGGAAATTCAATATTCTAGCATTTGAGACACGTCTAAAATCACTAAATTTGACGGAAATTATTCATTGGCGTAACTGACAACATTTCACAATCATATATTTTGTAATTTTTAGCTTAAACATAATATTATTCCTTTACATACTTTCAAACAGTTCCTTTTGAATCAACTGCTGAACTGTAGTAATATTTTCTGTAAGTAACCCTTTTGGTATGTATATACAATTAAAGGTAGAATTAATTGTTGCAATTCAGCGTAAAATACATTAATATTGAGAACACTATCATAGAAGAAGTTAAAATACCGGTAGTAGATATTTTTACATTCTGCGAACTTGTTTCGATAAATTTAATAAAGATTTTCTTATTACAAATATTGATCAGGAACAGTTTGACAATTACCATATTTATATTTTGGAAAAAAAAGGTTCATTGACGATGATGGATTACCTTAACTTCAACAGAATCGAAGAATCGAATATACACAGTTATGCATTTACAATTTCAAAGCAATTTTAGATGTTCTATGTTGCAGTCCTGCTTCTCAAATTTGATACCTTACAATTACTATTTCTTTGGCAAATTCAAGATTAGTATTTGCAGAAAGCAGGTATATAGTCTAACACAGGGAAAAAAATCTTGCATCAAATAAATGAATAGCCGCAATAGATTAACTGTTTTCTGCCAAGAAAAAATATTTTCTCGAATTCTTTCTTACATCATATAAATAATATGTTCCAGCGAGATGATATTTTCTTAATTTAAGTATATATTATCTTACAACAAATAAGTAACTTCTAACATGAATTAAATCTTAAGTTTGTTCCAAAAAAATACAAGATTGGACACAAACAAGATGTTCTTTAATGAAGCAAACTGATATATTACACTTAGTATCAATGATATTGCACGGAGTAGTTTAAGTTTTCATAAGGTAAAAATATTTTTTCCGTCAAGAAATATATTGTTTATGGAGAATATCAACATTATATAAGTCATATTACACTGGAAGGAAGTGAAAAAATATAAACAGAACACCATAATCAGTTTAGAGGTGCGCAAAGTTTTAATAAAATTGGAATAATTCTGCGTAAGCAATACTAATGTAACAACAAATGGTAATGAAAAAACAAGATCACTAGAAAATTAAACTAAAATATTCTTGAAAAATTAAATTACAAAATTAAACTACCGTATATTAAAATTAAACTAAAATATTTTTTAAACTAATAAGCAAAAGGAAATATTCTTTGTTATAGAATTGATTACAAAAATTCTATAGAAATATTAATGGAGTAAATGTTCAAATAAACCGCCTGCTTGCTTTTGACAATAACCAAGCATGCAGTAAAATTCATTCCGCACGTTGGCAAGTGTTTCAGGCAATATACTATTGGCAGTATTTACAATCTTTTGCCGCAATTTTTTCCAAATTTCTAGCTCGCTCATGCTCATATATATAAACTTTTTCATTGATACAGCCCCAAAAGAAAAAAATCTAACGGCGTCAAATCGGGCGAGCGAGGTGGCCATTCTATCGTGCCACCGGAGCCTAGTATACGGTTTGGACATGTTTGTTGAAGAAATTTTCGTACAATCCGTGCAGTGTGAGCTGGACAGTTATCCTGTTGAAACCAAACCTCATCAACGTTAATATTGAGAGCACGAACGGCCGGAATGATATTAGTTTCTAGCAATTGTAAATATCTGGCTGCTGTAAGTGTACCATCAATAAAAAAAGACCAATAATATCGCCCAATATACCGGCTCACACATTCAATTTTTGAGGATATTGGGTACGGAGCGGCAAAAACAGATGTTTATTTTGCTTGACCAATATTTAGTAATCATTCGATTAGCACGACCATGTAAATAGAACGCAGATTCGTCCGTAAATAAAATATTTTGTATAAAATTATTATTTTCTACGACTCGTGCCATTACACTTTCACAAAAGTTAATGCGCCTTACTTGATCTCCAAGGAAAATTTGCTAGCGCTTTTGTATAACTGTAGCTACGATACCCTTGCCTATTCAAAATCTTTCTTACAGTACGCGCTGGGATATCAACCTGTTCGGATATTTGCCGTGATGAGCATGGTTCATTTTGCTCAACAGCCCTACATACATTAAATTCCCGTCGTTCCCTTTCCTCACTCAATATCCGTATACGACATTCTTTGCTCTTCTCAATGCATTTATGGCAGTCCGTAATACATCCAATAGATTCGAAGTTATTGAACAATGTTCAAAACTGTTTGAACGCCAGGGACGGGTCTATTTTCAAATGAAAATATGAAGCGACCAATTACTTCTTGTGCTGTATTAGTGCCACTTAATTATTTGGATTCTTTCTTCCTTAGTGTACATCTTAGACTGTGTCAGTAACTCAAAATGACCGAAAACCATAGATAAGAGAGTATATTTAGATAGGAATCTAATATACTACATACCGATCCATAACAGCGCCACTGCAGGTGTAGTATAGAAACAACATTTCAGGCGGCAATTTTATGGGCAATTTTAACATAAATTTAGAGTCGTAATAATGTTTTCGGCGTATTGCACTTTTATGCACTGTCTTGTTTATCTGTGGTGGCTGCTAGTTGAAGCAGTTTTTTGCACTTATTGTTAGTATGCATGAAAATTACATAGAAATAAAATCAGTGTATAAAAAAAAATTACTGAAATGGACATCGGATATTCGGTAATTTTTATAGACTTTAATCGAAGCCATACCAAGTAATTTTCCAATTTGGCACACAACACACAAATACCATATTTATAACACTTACCTGCTAACTGATTACCAACTGATCAAATAATGATATCATCAGATATGAACGCAATGATGACACCTGACAAGTGATATAATAAAGCTGTACGTCAATCTGTGCAAAATGTCACCCAGATGTCACCTAAATTCATTTTAAAATTGCCGCCTGAAATGTTGTTTCTATACTACACCTGCAGTGGCGCTGTTATGGATCGGTATGTAGTATATTAGATTCCCATCTAAATATACTCTCTTATCTATGCCGAAAACTGTCCGCGTGAATAAACGATTTTCTATTAAGGGTCTATTTTCACTCCCAGCGAGCACATCCTATACTAACATCGGCTGTCATTACAAATAAATTGGATAACAGAGGGAGCTAATAGTACCAGTTGTCGATCATACTACGAGATGAAAGACAGCAATATACAAAATGAGATAGCAAGATCGTGACATAGAGACATGTCGTGAAAGGGGTATAAGCACGTAGAAAGGAATATAAAGTAAATTCGAATAGCAGTAATTGCGGCGATGATGTGCCCCTCTTTTAGAAAGGTGCCAAACTTTTGGAAAGTCTACAGTTATCTGTTTTACTACCGAATACGTTTCTTGCAATACTCTTTTTTATTTAGCATTATATTTCTTTTTATAATGTACACCATGCTTATTCCCGTTCATATTTAGTGGACGAATAAGTTTATAACTCTTGGAGTACTTTACTTTAAAAAATAAAAAAAAAATTTTTTTATTAAACACGTAATTTCTGTCACTTACTATTCATCCACCAATTTATAATTAAATGTTAATATTCCAGTAATAATTTCTTGTTTATAATCATTCTTCACAAAAATTATTGCAAGTAAAAATAACGCAATTTCAAATTTCCCACCAACAACTGATAATAGCCCCTTAAATCAATGTCATTTCTGTCATTATTAAGTACTGTCATAGTTATGATTCCGCGATAAATTATATTGGCAACCCCGCTTGCTGTCGTATGTACGAAATACATGATGTATTTTATCCCACATTGTAATAGTAAACAGACTACCGGTGTATATTATAATTCACACTAAATATATCGTCATAGTGAAGAAATATCTCGGCATCAGAAATTATAGCTTATTCTGAGAAAACAGTTTAGTTAATGGAAAATTATCTTTTAACTAAGTTATTTTCTCAAACGGATAAAATATGTTTTCAAGAAAGAAAATCATTACTTTGACCTAAAATAATTTTCAAAACAATTATTTTTTTGCATAAAACTCGCAAAAATATATTGATGCAAACTATTATCTTCTGAAAATATCTTATACTTTGTGCAAGAAAACTTTTTTGTCTTGAAGTAAAATGATAATCAAGAAAAAAAAATTCTTATAGGAAACTATTAAAAAAAAAACACTTTTTTTCGAGAATTTTGTTTCTCTTGATGTAAGACAACTGTTCTCTCAGTGTATGTATATGCAATTATAGAAGCTACTGAACAAAAGACGTAACAGATCATAAAAAAGCTACATTGTGTGCTTGACAATAGGAAGTGAAAAGTAGTTATTTTGTAGTCAATGTTTCATTTACCTTGCATACATACAAAACGGTAAAATGTACCGCAAAAATTTGTTGTTTAATAAATATTTACATACATATTTTAAATCAAATGACATAAAATTTTCTGATTAGATTGACATTAATCAAACGTTGAGTAGTACGCCTTGTTGCCAATATTCCAAACTGAAAATTTGCATGACGTCACGTACAATCATTTACGTACACTCTGTAGTACTAACCATAGATAAGCTGATCTTTTGTTATATGATATTCACAGAATTCTCACCGACAGCACTAACGTTATTTTATAACATGAGCTTTCATGGTGCTATAATGCATTGTTTATGAGTAAATGTAAGTATCAATGATCGTGTTCAGTTAGTCCGTTGGTAAGTCGCCGGTAAGTACCGATTAGTGAAGTAGTGTACTAAATACCTGTGCCGTAAGTACTGTAGTATTGGCAGTGTAAACATTTAGAGCACTACTTCACTCATCGTTAACTACGGGTGAGTTACAGATGTGACAATTGAACGCGACCAATGATCTTTATACTTACTAGCGTGTTGCCGACTACTTTACTATAGAAATTTGTTTCTCTCAGGCAACGCTAATGGAATGACATTGGTATTCCAACTTCTCCATTCCATGTTTATTCAATGTCAACGGCACTTTAAAACTCCACTCCAATATACGCTTTTGATGTTCTTATAATCTATCCCCTCAACCTTGTTTAACCTTATCGAAGATCTGATTGATATCGTGGAAGTAACAACAGAGTAGGTATTAATTGTCAACATATCTATGTAAATAAATTTGAATTTGAAAAGAATATAAAAAGGCAATTATTTTCTACAAGTTACCTTGAAATTACTTATCCAATATATAAATAATATTATATAATAATTATAATAAGCAGATAGTAATTATCTGTTTAATTAATTAATTTTTTTATTTCGCATTTCTTCAAGTGTTTGCTATGTCATAATAAATTTATTGAAGAATATTGCACTGAGCTGAGTTCCTTGTCCGTTAAGTCAAACAATCAATTACTTGTCAATACTATCTTTACATTATAATGTTCTAAGTATGTAAATAAAGTGCATATGCAGACTAATTCTCTATCTTCGTGTGTAATAATTTCTGTTGGTATTTTGTTTCAGATTTATTGTCAAAATTTATGTTTATTGGCAAAATTATTTCTTGATCACAAGACATTGTATTTTGACGTAGAACCATTTTTGTTTTATATTTTATGTGAAGTCGATAAGCAAGGAGCGCACATTGTAGGATACTTTTCAAAGGTAAATTTACAGAATTTATGATTTTGTATGAACTATATGGTTTTAAATTTTTATCTGAAAAACTAGGAGAAAGAATCCCCAGATGGCAATAATGTTGCATGTATTCTCACGTTACCACCTTACCAAAGACAAGGTTACGGAAAATTGTTGATTGCATTTAGTTATGAACTATCAAGACTTGAAGGAACAGTTGGAAGCCCGGAACAACCACTTAGTGATCTTGGCAAATTGAGTTACAGAAGCTATTGGAGTTGGGTGTTATTAGAAATTTTGAGAGATTTTCGCGGTACATTATCTATTAAGGATTTAAGGTAGAAACTTAGATATTTTTGACATATACTAAAGATGTTTGTCTTTCAGTCAAATGACTAGTATTACACAAACTGATATTATTTCTACATTACAAAGCATGAATATGGTAAAATATTGGAAAGGTCA
The DNA here is from genome assembly GCA_023690525.1 of Holotrichia oblita. Lineage (NCBI taxonomy): Eukaryota > Metazoa > Arthropoda > Insecta > Coleoptera > Scarabaeidae > Holotrichia > Holotrichia oblita. The sequence continues at coordinate 158,952,854 of CM043015.1, read as the reverse complement.
GCATGTCATATGTGTTACTCCAAAATTAGTCGAAGAACATATTCGATCCAGTCAATATAAAAGGCCAAGACTGTGTGTTGATAGTAGTGCCTTACGCTGGGCACCGCGCCGACATGCTAATAATAAAATAAAGAAATAACTAAGTCAAATCATTCTGTTTGTTATATGACATTTGTGAAAAAACTGTATATAGAGTGCATTGTCATCTTAATTATTTGAATTAAAATTTTAATCAAATGTTTTGATCATTAATTCCCATGTTTACATTCACATAAAATTAATTTAGGTCTACTGTACTGATTTTTTACAAGACGGGAAAAACTTTATTTTACATTTTTCGAAAAAAGATATTGCTGTAAAAATATCTACTACCTTTAAAATTATCAAACCCAATATAAACATTTAGAATTTGCGTCATTTATCGTTTTAAATGAAGAAAACACGCTTATTCTCAAAAATTTCTATGTTCTAAGTATAAATTACATTTAGAATGAATACTCTATAAAAAAATCTGCTGTTTTCTGAGTTATCCAATTTTTTTATTGCCTCCAACTTACATACTATGTTAAAAATGCTGTATTTTTAAAGCATTGAAGCTGAAAAACTTAGATTTTGCCTATTGCCAGCTGAAATAATGCATTAAGTTTACGTCCTCAAAATTATTATAGTATTTACAGGGCCGTGTAAAATGTTCATTTCGGCGAAATTTACGTCGAATACATTCACCTTTTTTGAATGGAATAGCGAATTATCGGATTCTTGAATACACTTAATAATTCTTTATCATTTATTACCAGATATTTTAGCCTATATTCTTTATGGTTTTCGAGTTACTTATAAAAAAATTTCTGTTAAAAATTATTCATATTTAATGTATTTTAAAATCACAGTAATCGTTAAAGGTAAAAGAGAGGCAAGTGTCAGTGCAGTGCTGAGAACAACGTGGAGGGACCAAGCGGGCGTTCAGTAATGTTTACGTATTCGCATCGTTTATGTTCGTGACTTTCATGAGTGAGCACAGGCGATACGGACGCATGAATGTTTACACATAAAATAATGACAACAAATATATTATATAATATGCTGAAGCACTACTGTTTTAAGAAGTTTCCATTAAATCACAAACTGGCTGGCATCTATTAAATATTTGAATCATTAAATATGTTTCCATACTTGTTTCAGTCAAATGAGTACCTCGTGCGGAATAAATATTTTTTAATGACAAAAACGCCCGTCCCAGATCGAGTGATGTTACATTTGCAAATTTAAAGTAATCCTTGTGACACTTTGATACACCTTCACAAATTTGTCTTAGTATGTCAATAACATTTTCAAATTGTCGTTTTACACACTCATGTTTTCATCACTCATCTTCCGCCGCACATAGATGTGAGTGAACGTCATCCACAAATTGAACAGAATCCACAAACGACATCGAATCATTTTGTAATTTTCAATTCACTCCGCTAGTCCATAGTAGTTCGTGCGAATAGTTTCTAACTCACTTATTACCTGACTATCTTGAAACATTTTCTGGCTTTTCTTGATAGCTTCGGCGTTTCTCGAATCGAATTGTAAAACTACCTTCTTTACATCTTCAACATTTTTCCCAACGCGTTGTCGTCGATTATGGTAGTTCAGGCACTTTGGGACACATTAAATTTCTTTTGTACGTTTTGGAGACTTTAGAAACACTGCCTGCATATGAGCTGTTAAAGCATTTACTCCGGGTTAACATTTATGTATCAATTGCGCCACAAGGCCTAAAGCATCGACTTTACATGTTACATGTAATAGATTGCCACTTTCTTCTCTAAGAGATTTGCCTAACGAAAGCATGTCCGCAGCACCGCCACGCACAAACATTAAAAGTTGGTTTATTGAAATCTGACATTTCTTTAATGCGCTCAACACCCCTTTTTAAAACTTCATCGCTAGTATATTTTGCAACTCTTTTGGAATCAAGTAAAATAAAGGATGACTGTTCAAATTCTTACATTGTACCTACCATCACATTCACCACAGATTTTTTCCCCGATCGGTTGTTACGTCCACACATAACCACAATGTTTTATCTTTCAATTCTGCTTTAGTTCTTCTTTCCACATAGTCACGAGCAGACGGCATAACGTTTCTCATCGATGTCCGTCTTGGTAATGTATAACTCGAATACTAGCTCCGAGAGGAGACAAATGCTTCCCAGTCTAATGAAGTGACCAGTATATTACATAGAATACAACAAACGCCTATATCAAATTTTAATTGTTCACTGTATCGTTTACCACGGGATTGTAGAACGATGTTTTACACTTTTCAGTTGGCGTTCACACTTATACCTCCTGGTACATCCCAAATAGTTGTTGCACCTTACACATTTAATTCTATCGCCGTCGTATACTACATCCGCCATACTCCCTATTACGTTTTCTAGTTTTTTCGAAATGCGTCGTTCCAGAACCGTACTTAAATACGACACAGGTGTCTGTGTGTGTGTGTACTGATAAGTACTCCAACGACCAGTGAAATAATACTGAACAAGTGTGCTTTGATACCTACACTCGAGTTTCCGTGCTCACCGCACTGCATTGGAAATTACCCGTTTTTGCCGAGTCTACCTATACAATGCGGTTCTAAAGTAATAGCGCTAAGGTCTCAGTGGTAGATTATGTATAAAGAACACTTCAAAATTCATAACTAAACTTAACCAGCGTTTACTACTTGCAACTATTAAGGGGAGCGTTTGTAGAATTGCTGGATAGGTACTATACCATTAAATGTTTTGTAGTATCAAGTTAATGGTGTTTTGACCATGAAAACGTAAATTGAATGTTTCGTAGTGTAGTTAACAGCTTGCCAAAAATCACGTTCAGTTTCAATAGTCTTTCAAAAATACAGATTTTTTTACATAACTTTGCAGTTTGCCATATATTCAAAAAATGGATAATTCAGAAATCGCGGGTTTTGGTATAGTATACCTTAGATATGATAAAAAATTATTAAGGCTGTGTCCGAATTCGCATTTTTTTTTGCATCTAGTATATACTACAACCTAGTCAACAAGCCACACCTCCGAACGCATGTGAACTAGAATGTATACTAAAATGTGACTAGAAGTGAGTAAACGAAAATATAAGCTTGAATGTGTACTTGCAGTTTTACCAACTTTGCAATAATAAGTTTTTCACTGTTTTGACGGGTTTTACTTTATAAATTAGCTATATTCACATTCATTTGAAGCAGCTGTTTTGGGAATTATTGTTTTTTTTTTGTCTAAAGACGTTGACATTTATTTTGTTTATTTACTGTCATATTTATTATGGCTTAAACAGACCTCTATCGGCTCCACACGGAATCGACCTTCAAGTATACATCAAGTAAACGCGTCCGAATTACTTTTGAATACATGTATACTTGGTGGGGCAAGTTTACGTGGCGTCACAAGTATACTTCGCATACATACTAGCCAGTTGTGACTAGCCAAAGCCTAAGTGTATTCAAAAATGCAATAATAAATAGAATGTTCCATTTAAAAGCGATTTTCATCAACATGAATTTGGTTAAATTTAAATTAAGGAAGTTGACGTGAACTTAAAATGTAAAGCGAAAGTAATATAGTGTATAGAGAGTAAATAAGAACACTACAGGTATTTTCAGAAATTCGTTCGGGGAGAGTAGGTTGTGTCACCGATAGAGATGTTTCCGTTCGTTTATTTGTCCTTGACAAAAAGAGTGAATTGTAAAATAAAATCCAATAACGCGGTCCACATAACCCGGTTAGCTTTTAATGACCCTGGAAAGGGAGTAGAGTTATTGTGACCAACATACAGTGGCTCAACTGTACTGTGGTACAACTGTAAAAGAGCGGGAACTGGTCTTATATCATTATAAATTGGGGCAATCTTACAAATACTTACAAAACAACCTTTGTTGCCGAGCTGTTATATGATTGGATGGTGATCGGCTGTTTTAAAGACTAACGGCGGGTAAATCAAAACTTTGTAGTTGCATATCAACGGAAAAAGTAAAATGTAGTTATAATTACAGTCATTTTTTTTACTGTGGAGGTTTGCTTTTTTTATTTCAATAATAAAATACTTAACTAAGCATTAATTGTAAAATCAAAAAATTATTATTTTCAAATTTTAGCTGCAATTCACATTGACTTTACCTTTAAACTTCGTAAAGCAACCAAATGGGTTATGACGTCAAAAAGACGACATTATTTCGTCTAAAAAGTTTCGGCACTTTTTCGTCGCCAAAGTGACGTTCTTATACCGTAACATTTTGGTGATCTGACGTCTTTTGGGAAAATGCCCAATTAATAACGTCGATATGGCGTGAGCGTGCTACTTGGAAAATGATATGATTGCATATGTATCGCAACGAAAAATAAAAAAATTAACGAAATCGACCGTCATTACCCAATAAAATTAGGAAAAAATTATATCAAACGCGATCAAAGAATAGGACAAAATAGAAGAAGTGCACCAAATAAAATTTTCAATGCATCTGACCAGCGGCGGATCCAGAAAAACATTTTGGCGGGGGGAGGAGGGCAAAATCAGGGGGTATGGAATATCTCCCCGGGTAGAGGGGTGTCCGGGGAAAATTTTTGAAATTTAAAACCCACGGAGGTGGTTTTTGAAGTATTTAACTAACTAAAATATAGGCGTACGCAAGAACTTAAAAATTAAAGTTTAATCCCAAATTTGAGCGTAAGAAATGTTTCAAAATGGTTACTCGGTAGTAAATCTATTATTTTTATTTCATTAAACATTAAGGTTTAAATGCGATATTTAAAAATATTTTTCTGTTAGAAATAGTATGTTTTATCAAACCTGACGTTATCGGTTCCAAAACTAGCTATTGAAGTTCAACATGAATTAGGAAAGTCATGCAGTGCTGAAACCGTTCATCGTGTGCTTCGCGAACATGACTTTAATGGTCGAGTAGCTCGTAAAAAGCCGTTCTTGAGTAAAAAACATCAGCAACGCTGTCTTATCTTTGCTAACGAGCATCTTAGCAAGTACGTTGACTTTTGGAACACAGTAATTTGCGCAGACGAGTCCAAGTCCAAACCCAACACCGAATTAAAGAAGGAGAACCCCAAAGCCACGTTGAAGCATGGCGGAAGAAGTGTGATGGTTTGGGCCTGTATGAATGCATCTGGAGTTGGAAATTTAGAATTTATTGGGATATAATGGACAAAAATATTGAAAAAGAATTTGTTGCAAAGTGCGGAAAACACGGGTATAAGTGAACATTTTAAGTTTTATCAAGACAACGATCCACAAGTGGGCATTTGTGCAATCTTGGCTCATATGGAACTGTCCCCACTTGTTAATACCACTAGCCCAGTCTCCTAACTTGAACGTAATTGAAAATCTCTGGGCTATATTGGACAAAAATATCCCTAAACACAAAATTTCCAGCCGCGATGAGTTGAAGAAGACGCTACAGGAAGAATCAGAAAATCACCCCCAATATTACGCAAAAGCTTGTTTCATCAATGCCAAAAAGCATGCAGGCTATTATAAACGTAAAGGGATATCATACCAAATATTAAAAGTAGTGCAAAATCAATAGATTATATTACTTTTAAGTTTGAATGGAACTGCATCAAATAAGCTGTGCTATAATAATTAGCAGTATTTTTTATTTCTAATTTTTATATTGTTAAATAGCACTTGTGTAAAATAAAAGAAGTTTCTCAGTTAAACTAGACATATTATTGATAAATGTTGTTACAATTTTGTGTCGACATTCTTTTTATTAACTAAACGCTAATTGAGATGAACGTAGAGCTAGTGGGGTTAGCAGCCAATGGAAAAATCCTTATTGAAAGGAAATAAGACTCATTTATCTAAACCTTAAGCTTTCGATTTTTATTAAAATCTTCCTCAGAAGGTAATTCTACAAGAAAATATGCCAATAAAGAAACAGTAACAGTAATCATAAATAAAAAACTTACGATTAGAGTAAGAAGCTAGCCAACACAGAACATAACTTCGCAAAGATAACCATTAATACTATTGGTCATACTAGGAGCTTATATTAAGACTAGACACAACATGTTAAAAACACAAAATGTATTGTGAATTAATAAAATTAAGGTGACAATCCACCGAACATAGACCGCATGATTGAGCGCGGGAAACAGGTCTGAGTGAGACAGGTTAAACAGGGAAATATTAATTGGGGGAAATTCAAAACTAAAAGTAACCAACTTAAGTCAGGAACTGTAAAGGAGTAGGGGGAAAGCGGGAAATTCAAAATGAACTAGTCAGAATCTATAACTATGACAGTGGAATCCAGATCAGAAATGACGGGGTTGTTTAAGTGAGGGGTGTTTTTATTGATATTGAACAATAAGGAGTAAATATCGCTGAGATTATCCAGATCAGTTCTAAAATTCATTGTATTATTGGTAGTTTGTAATACATTTCCAGAAACATGCGTTTCCTGTAGTTCTTTTCTGTAGCCATAACAGAGATGCCATCGAAATCCATCAAGTGTCTACTATGAAAACAATGGGAAGAAAGGGCAGTACCTTCAGAGTTATTACTACAGTCTCTGCTGTGTTGATAGATGCGATTTTTTAGCCATTGACTGGTAGTACCTATGTAAACAAGTTCACAGTGTCTACAAGGGATATGGTAGATAACGTTGGAGCGTAGCAAAAGTGGGGTAGTGTCCTTGACTCTAGAGAAGGTCGACCCTACGGTGGTAGTGTTATAGAATGCCAGCTTAGTGGTAGGATATTGTAGGAGTAATTTCCTAATTTTTCAGAACAGTATGGTATGTAGGGAAATTTGACATATTTATATTGAGTGATGTCAATGGGATTATTAGAAAGAGGTGGGGAATTATGTGCAGAATTTTAGTTGGAGTAAGTATTGTGATGTTGAGTGGTAGGTGACTGATACACTATAGATTTGGACAATTTCAGGGGGTAACCATTTTGAGTAAACAACTCAACAAGACGGGTCTTTATATTATTATGAAATTGTGGATGGGCAATTTTAAGAATTCTGTTCTTTAAAGCACGTAAAACATTAAATTTCATCTGTATCGGATGGTTAGAATAATAGTTCAAGTAACGACCAGAAAAAGTAGGTTTAGTGTACCAGTCAAGTATTATTTTTTGATCGGGAGTTCTATGTACCTTAGTGTCCAGAAAGGGAATGGATCTGTTGTGTTCAAGTTCAATTGTAAACTGTACCTATGTGTTCGTTGAAACTATTGAAGTGATAGAGAATGTTATCTTCCTCATTCAAGGGGATAGAACATATTAGGTCGTCAACATATTTGTAGATGAAAGGTAAATGAAAAGGAAGGTTAGGTACCACCTGTTCAAGAAGGTGATCCATAACTATTAAGGCGAGTATAGGACTAATTGGGCTACCCATTGGAGTTCCAAAAGTTTGCTTGTAAAAACTACCATTAAAAGAGAAAGTACAGTTGGTCAGCAAAAACTTTATTAATTTCAAGAAGTAATTGCAAGGAATGTCAGTGCAACTAGAGATATCTTCCCAATGAAGTTCTATAACAAATAGAATCAGATCTAAAGGGATACAAGTGAAAAGAGATACAACATCCAATGAAATAATTTGATAGTTGTCAGGTAGAGAAATATCCCTTACCTTATCGACAAACTCGAAAGTATCCTTAATATTAAAATTAGTTCTCGAGCTTAATGCATTAGAAAGCACTTCAGAGAGGTGGATGGACAATTCATAGACGGGTGACCCACAAAAGGATACAATAGGTCGTAGGGGGTTGTTGATTTTGTGAATCTTAGGTAAGCCGTAAAATTTAGGGCAGACACCATTATAACAAGTGAGACGTCTTGCTGTAAGTTCTTCGATATAACCATTGCTTTTCATTTCTCGTATGTATTTATTAGTATGATATTGAAGGGAAGAAGTTGGATCAGTGGATAAAATGAGATAAGTAGTATTATCATGAAGTAGTTCGTTAGCCTTAGTAATGTAATCTGAAGTGTTAATAGCAACAGTAACTGAACCTTTATCAGCTCTAGTAATAATGACAGGATCAGCTTTCATAGAATTAAGTTTAAGGAATTTTTTAGTTTCGAAATAATAATTCCGAAGAGTATTATCAATAAAGTTGCTAGTGAAATCATGATAAAAATAATTAGTTATAATATTGGTGATTTTTGCTCTCATTTCATTCCTTATATCTAACCTTAAAGAATTAAGAAGATCTTCCGTGTCAGCAAGAAGAAAACCGATGTTAATGTCCCTTTTTAGGGGTTTAATTCTTTTTATTTTTTAAATTATTGGGACTTATATTTTAAAATAGGCACCGCATCAAATAAGCTGTGAGCCACTGTAACCCCAACATTTTACGTCTATTCTTGTCTGTGTCATATTTGATATAAACCATAGCCAGGTCATGTTTCTGTTTAGAATTTTTTTTAATGACTCGATTAACTCAGTACCTACCAACCTCAAAAGATCGGATTAGTTATTTCACGTTGGCCAGTTCTAATATCTGAAATCTCCTTATCTCTAACTACTAGTTTTCACACTAGTTAGATTGCAGGAACATCGAGAAGTTGTAACGAATCAGTTCCGTCAATAACCCTGTTATGTTATTATACATATGACTAAATGTACTGCATTTATGGATTAAAATGAAAAAGATTGTCAGATTCAGTATAAGAAGTCACATTTAGTAAATTACCTTTATACTTGTTATTTTCTCGTGACCAAAATGTACATATATAATTGTACTGTAATACAATTAATGAAAGTTTAGAATAGTTAAACTTATACCCAAAAAACGGATACGGGTTATACTTATAACCCGTATCCGTTCAATAATAGTAAGAGGATTATCGCCGTAAGGGGTACAATAGTAATTGTAAACATATTAAAAGTTACTTTCTTATACCGATGAAACGACATGCAAAGATGTTACGCGTGACACACAGGAATTACATAAATCTCAAACCTAAGGCGCCAAGAAAAAATGGCATGCTTTTTGCAACATATGTTTTGACTTTCTTACATTTATGATTTATAGGATTTTTTAAGAAAATACATGGGCTGCATTGACAACAAATTTGGGCGCTTTAATTAAATAATAGACAATATAATTAATTTAAAAAATATTGTTACAAAGTTGTTATTGTTTCTTTACAAATTTTGTATTGTTGTATTCAATGATGCCGTATACTACGCCATCTGTTGGCAATGTTTAAATTTGAAATAATAGGTTAAGTAGTGCGCATGCACAGTAGGGATGAGCTAAACGGTGATTTGCCAGTAACCGTTATAACAGTGACAGTGATTTTAAAATAACAGTGATTCTAAACAGCTACCAGCGACTCACAGCGACCGTATCAGTACATCCTGATACATATATATATTTACATATATATACATAAATGTATATATAATAAAAATAAATTACTTTGTAATAAAGTGTAGCATAACAAAATTTATTTTTTAAAAACAATAAACATTTTTGCAGAAAATATTTTTCAACATAATTGTTTTGCAAAAGATTTCTACTCAAAAGCTTTTTATAAATATAAATTTTACCTAACTAAAGTATTACTCACACGCAAACAGAAGGCATTGAAAAAATATGTACATGTATATATATATGAAACAATAATTGTATACATCTGTAAATATTATTTTTGTGAACAGCAGTTTAAGAATAATAGTTTTTGCGTTTTATTGGCACTAAGACGGCTTCGTCTGTCGGATAAAATTAGCCCCGCTTTTGAAAAAATTCGTTCACAAGGCACTGATGTTGCTAACGCACAAAATTTTACTTGAACAAATAAACTAAGTACAGGGTACTTATAACTATTTTCGCGCCACCACATACACGGATTTTCACTTCGATGCAAAAACTCGTCTTCTAAGTATCTTTGTACCTCAATAATTGCCTTAGAAGAAGAAGTTCCTTGAGGTTTATATGCTGATAAAGATTTGTCAAAGATGTTCCAAATAGACAAATCGTCATCAACGTCGTCGTCGATTGGAATATTCATTTCTTTAGTATTTCCTACATCTTCCCGATTTTGACTTTCTATGAGGTTTGCTACTCCGGATATTACTTTCTTTTTTGCATTTTCCGCGCAATTTTGGTTTGCGAAACCTATCATTTTAAACCGGGGGTCTAGAAACGTGGAAAGTGATAAGGTGTTGCTAACCTCTATATGTTCAAATCTGCTTTGCAGGCCGAATTGTATTTTGCCTATTACATATTCGGCATCTTTGGTAAATGTTTTATTAAACAACTTTTTGTAAACGTCGATTAAACCATTTACTAAGGGAATAACTAATGAAGCTGAAGGGAACTGTTCCGTGCTTATTAATTTTGTAACCTTTTCTAAGGGCTGCAGAATGGTAGTTAATTCACGGCATAGATTCCATTCTTCTGCTACTAATATAGGCAAATCGACGTTTATAATAGCTATCGTACTTTTTATGGCGTCTTGCAATTCTAGAAATCTGTTTAACATATAGAAGGTATAGTTCCACCTAGTTGGAACATCCTGTATTAGCTTTAAGCAATTCTGACCACTATTTCTTTGGTATAGCATTAACTTTTCTGTCGAGTTTGAACTTTTTTTAAAATGAGCAACGATTGTTTTAACCTTTTTCAGTAGGGAAGATACGATATCATTGTCTAAAGCGTCTTTGACTATTAAATTAATAGTGTGCGCGAAACAACCGAAATGTTTCCAATTTAATTCTTTGGTAATAGCGTTCTTTATGTTGCTGGCATTATCCGTTACAGCAAGTAATACTTTCTCTTGGAAACCCCATTCTGTGACTACTCTTTTAATTTCCGTTGCTAAATTTATACTGGTGTGCTGGGTCTTCATTAGCGAGCAGTCTAATAAAATATGACGTAATTGAAATTCATCATTTAAAAAATGTGCGGTAACTGCAATGTAACTTTCAGTATTTACTGAAGTCCAACAATCGGTTGTAAGGCACACACTTTTCACATTTTTAGTCATATCAAGGCACTCGTTTCTACATTGTTCGTACATTGTTGGTAGCAGGGTTTTTGATATGGAATGTCTACTTGGAAGATCATATCCAGAATTGAGTGCATGTACAAATTGTTTAAAGCCTTCATCTTCTACAATGCTAAACGGTTGGAAATCCTTGATAAAAAGAAGCATAAGTTTTTCCGTAATATTTTTAGTACCACCGATATTCATTCTTTTTGGCAAGAACGTGGTCATTTTTGACTGCACAGTTTTTGAAGTTGAGGATTGAGTACTCTCAGTAGAATCAGAAACATCTGTGAGTGCCTGCTGTTGCGAATGTTGTGGGTCCTGTTGTTGTTGCTGCTCTTGTTCTTGGTGTCGTTGTAAGTTTTGATGTCCTTTGGTCGAAGACGGTAATGCTATTGTTGGATGATTTGAGGTTAAATGCTTTTTTAAATTCGAATTAGTTGTTTTAAATGACAGCTTTCGTTTGCAAATGTTACAGTTTGCAATAAAATTTTCACTAGGTATAGGAGTAAAATAATTCCAGATTTCACTGGTTTTCGCTCTTTTGATCGACGAAGACATTTTATACTGACTTTTATACTAACTGATGAACTATATCTAACAGATCACTAAAATAAATCTTTAACAATTTAATAAAGGGTGTTTTACAGCAACACAATAATATACTGTTTGAATAATATTGGATCAAAAACCAATCTACTGGAAGGGCACGCACACACTAGGCGATATTTATATTTTAACTAGAGTTGAAATATTGTAATCGAACTTACTGAAATCGCTGTTAAGAATATCTTCAACTATTCGAATATCAGTGATCGAGGTCGCCGTTTATATTAAATAGCTATCAGTTATCGTCGATAACCGATCGCTGTTTGATATAAACAGTTGCCAGTGATCGAAGTCGCTGTTTATTAAGCAGCTACCAGTTCTCGCGGTCGCCGTCTGGATATAAACGGCGACTTCTATCGCCGGTAACCTCATATCTGAAAATATTCTTAGCAGCGACTGTAAGCTGCAGTTCCATCATAACATTTTCAATAGTGTACGCGCGGTATGGTGCTCTTTATTTGTCTGCAGCTTTCTAATAAAAATATAACAAAATAAAATTATTTAATTCACACAATAAATAAAAATAATTTGCTTAAAAAATATTTTCGTGAAGTAAATTGTATTGAAAAGCTAGTTAGTAACAAAGTTAATTAACTGAAATTATTTTTTTAATGTTCATCTAATTTCATCAAAAAAAGACTCTCGAAATAGATAAATCATCACCGGATAATATTTTTATAAATGAAAAAATATATATGAAATGAAAAAGTCGTTTACAAGAAAAACCTAAAAGCGAACGTAAATTATTAAACAGTGATTTTGGTCACTGGTAGCTCTTAAAAAAGATAACCGGTGAAAACGGTGATTTGACAATAACTGGTTCTTAGTAACCGGTATCGATATATCGCTCATCCCTAATGCACAGTATGTAAGATAGCGTGTGTACGTTTTTTAAGAAGCTATTATAGATGTGAGATTAACGTTTCATTGTTATTTTAAATCATCCACCTCATCTCACACACAACATGGTCCTTCGAAAAAAGCATTAACAAGTTTTGGTCCTTCGAGCCGGATGTGCCAGTATTAACGACCCATGGACGATGAATAAGAAATGTAAACCATTTTTACACAAGTCCACACCACATGGTCAATGCAATCATACAATGGCGACTATTACAATGTGAGTCCTTTCTTATTTCCATGTTTCTATTTGAACGATACAATTTCCATATTGAGTACATAACGAAGTATATACCTATTAGCGATTTATAATTTTGTCGATTTTTCTTTGAATACATACGTAAATGCCATTTTCCGTACATGTTCACTTAATAGCAATGTGTTACATTTGTGTACAATTCTTTGAGATTCAATCTGGAGTATTGAATAATTACAGAGCGTTATTTTTCATATTGCTATAGGAAAGTTTATATTCAATTAAACAGTTACAATGAGTGACGCAGTTGAGTTAAAAGCTCGCAAAAAAGTTATTAAAGCAACATTAACCCGATTTATTACTTTCATTTCTGATACAAACAATAAAAGTAAACTTGCAGAAATTGAAACACGATTAGAGAAAATAAATTTGTTATTTTCGGAATTTGACAATGTACAATTTAAGCTAGAATTAGCGAATGAAGGTGATGAAAACGAAAGAGTAGAGGTCGAAAATTCGTTTTGTCAAGCAATAGCTCAAGCTAAAGAGTTATAAGTAGCAATTGTCCAATTTTGCCACAAAACAATGAATACACATACAAAGTAGATAATCAAGCAGATAACGTAAAATATCCAACGATAAGTTTGCCAATCTTTGATGGAAACATCGAGAACTGGCTTCAATTTCGCGATACCTTCGATTCACTAATTAACTCAAAGTTACGATTTTCTCCAATAGAAAAATTTCATTATTTGCGGTCATCGCTTCGCAAAGAAGCATTGCAAGTAATTCAGTCCCTAGAAACTACTGCAAGTAATTACGTAGAAGCCTGGAATTTATTAAAGGGTAGGTTTGAAAATAAAAAACTCATAGTCCACAGCCATGTAAAATCTCTGTTTGAATTACCCGCCATTACAAAAACAGCAGATTCTTTACGTCAATTATTAGATAACTTACAGAAACACATGCGTGCTTTAAAAAGTTTAGGTGAACCGGTAGATAATTGGAACACAATTATCATATACTTAGTTAACACGAAATTTGACAATGCAACTAAGATTGAATGGGAATCTTCTAATAAAGGAGAAAATTTGCCCACGTACGATGAATTTATAGAGTTTTTAGAAAACCGATATAGAATTCTCGAAACGATTGAAGTAAATAAAGCATCTTCTCCTAAACTTAGTAATCCGTGTTCTAAAGGCAATTCTAAAGATGATCAATATTCATTCACCACTCAGCAATCAGCTTGTTATTTTTGTAAGAAACCTCATGCAATTTACAAATGTCCAACTTTTCAAAATTTAAGTATAGAAGAAAGATACAAAGAAATATTCAAATTAAAGCTATGTCAAAATTGCCTGAAACCAGGTCATTATAAAAACAATTGTCCATCAAGCCACTGTCGCAAATGTTCGAACAAACACAACACATTGTTGCATAAAGTTTCAGATAACAACGAGAGTAACAATGTAACCATAGATGCACAAGCGTCATCTTCTTCTTATGTATCAAAAGTAGATGGTATAGAACTAAGTATGCCAGTGTCAGAAAACATTAGTGTTAATAACTCGTACAGTAATTCTAACAGAAATGATATGGTACTGCTCTCTACAGCTATAGTTTATATTTCTGATTCAAAGGGAATTAAACACCAGTGTCGTGCATTATTAGATTCTGCTAGTCAAAGTAATTTCATTACTGAAGACTTGCTTAATAAATTACAATTGTCAACATCAAATTTAGAAATTACAATAACGGGTATTAATCAGAAAACTACTAATGTTGTTTGTCAAACTAAAGCAATTATTATGTCCAAATACATATATAATTATAGGTTAACGTTACCGTTTTTAGTACTTTCGTCAATTTGTGGCCCAATACCAAGTAACTCGTTTAAAATAAATTTTAAAGTTCCCGATAACATAGAATTGGCCGATCCACGATTCAATAAGTCTAGTAATATTGATATGTTGCTAGGTGCGAGTATATTCTATGAATTATTAACGCCAAGACAATACCATCTAGGTAAAGAGAAACCCATATTACAAGAAACAAGGTTAGGCTGGATAATATCAGGACAATTAAGTTTACCTATTGCATGTCGCAATAAGAATACTCAATGCATTAAGTCTAAATCAGCAAATAGCCAAATTTTGGGAATTAGAAGAAATCCCTGCCCAAAGACGATTTTCATTAGAAGAACAATTTTGCGAAAGCTATTTTAAAGAAACCACTAAACGTGACGATACAGGACGATTTATTGTAAAATTACCTTTTAAGCAATCTTTTCATAATATTGGCGAGTCAGAATATGTTGCATCCAAAAGATTAAATTCAATAGAAAACAAGTTTAAAGGTAACGATGATTTTAAGCAGCTATGTATTAGTTTTATGAATGAATATAACATGTTAGGTCACATGTCATTAGTTGAGCCTAATGCTGAAGACACTCAGTATATTACCTTCCGCACCATGCAGTGCTAAAAGATTCAACCACAACGAAACTGCGTGTGGTTTTTGACGCTTCCGCGAAAACGTCCACTGGAATTTCATTAAATGATTGTTTATGCGTAGGTCCAACAATCCAAAATGACATTTTTGATATTATTTTACGATTTAGAGCACATCGATATGTATTAACAGCAGATGTAAAGAAAATGTATCGACAAATTCTTGTCCATCCTGAGCATAGGCAATTACAACGAATATTCTGGCGTGACAACCAAAACGAACCCATTCACACTTATTCTTTGAATACTGTAACGTATGGTACTGCAAGTGCACCATTTTTAGCAATCAGATGTTTACACGAACTTGCGTATCAAAATAAAATTCAACACCCAAATGCGTGTAATGTTATTTTAAGGGATTTTTATGTAGATGACTTATTAACGGGAGTCGATACCGTTAATGACGCTTTAACCTTAAAGAAAGAAATTTCAAATATTCTTTTGTCAGGAGGGTTCGAATTATGCAAATGGTCATCCAATGAAACGGAAATTTCGTCGCAATTTTCAAGTAAGAACATTGACAATATTGGTCCTAACGAGAAAGAAATTAAAACGTTAGGTATATTATGGAATTGTACTTCAGATAGTTTTCAATATTTTGTTCAACCCATGCTTACCAATAAAATTATTACCAAACGTCAGGTATTATCAGTTATATCAAAAATTTTTGATCCGTTAGGTTTAATTGGACCTGTGACGATTCAAGCCAAGATTCTCATGCAAAATCTGTGGAAATCTAAAGCTGAGTGGGATGATCCCATTTCAAATGAATTAAATACAATGTGGACAAAGTATGCAAAGCAAATTCAGTCTGTTAATGCAATTAAGATTTCTCGTCAAATAATTTGCCATGATCCTATACAAATAGAAATTCACGCATTCTGTGATGCTAGCGAAGTTGCATACGGATGTTGCGTTTATTTAAAATCTCAGAATGCTACCGTCACTGCAGTAAAACTGCTATGTGCTAAATCTAAGGTATCGCCATTAAAAAAAATAACGTTACCACGGTTAGAGTTATGTGGAGCATTACTCCTTGCCAAGCTACTGAAACGGGTTCAGCTTGCATTAAAGTTGACAATTACACAGTATTTTTTGTATACTGATTCAAAAATCGTACTAGCATGGATTAACACTGAACCTTGTTACTTGAATACGTTTGTTGCAAATCGAGTGGCAGAAATTACAGAGTTAACCAACATTGCTAATTGGTACCATGTTCCATCAAGTCACAATCCTGCCGACATCATTTCTCGAGGAATTGATCCGACCGAACTGAATGAAAGGTCACTGTGGTGGCAAGGCCCTAATTTTCTTTATGAAGATGCGAGTCATTGGCCTACGAGTAACAAATCAAATCTGAACGTCGAATCTATTCCGGACATGAAACTATCTTCTATTATGTTGACAACTATTAAAAATTCTGACTTTTCTATTTTTGACCGTTTCTCTACACTGCGTAAGCTACAAAATGTTGTTGCTTATATGTTACGCTTTAAGAATAATTGTTTAAACAAAACCACATATTGTAACGCATTAAATTTAGGTGAATTAAGCAATGCGATGATATGTATTATAAGACTAGCACAACTTCAAGAATTTTGTGAAGAGTTACATTGTCTTAAACAAATGAAACCTATCAGTAATTCCAGCAAACTTCTTACATTAAATCCGTTCCTAGATAATGACAGAATTATTCGTGTAGGAGGTAGAATTACACATGCCAATGTAGCATTTAACCAAAAACACCCAATCGTATTGCCAGCAAAACACAAACTGACAGAGTTAATCATTGAACATCTGCATTTAAAACATTTACATGCTGGTGCCCAGACACTATTGTCAATCATACGTTTAGAATATTGGCCATTATCAGGCAGAAATTCTGTAAAACGTGTTTTACGTAAATGTATCCCATGTTTTAGGGCAAAACCTTCTCATAGTCAAATTATGGGAAATTTACTTAGCGATAGATTTCATTCTGTGCGACCATTTTATAAATGCGGCGTGGACTATGCAGGGCCCATTTTTATTAAAAATAGTATTTTAAGAAATCGGAAGACTGTTAAGTCTTATATTTGCTTGTTTGTATGCTTCTCAACTAAAGCAGTTCATATTGAACTAGTTTGTGACTTATCTACGCATTCGTTTATAAATGCCTTGAAACGATTTGTATCAAGACGAGGAAAACCAGCTGATATATTCAGTGATAATGGTACTAATTTCAGAGGAGCTCACAATGAACTTAAAGAATTATACATCTTCCTAAATAACAATGACGAACGCGAAAAAATTGTTAATTTTTTGGTCAAAGATAAAATACAATGGCATTTTATTCCAGCAAATTCGCCCCATATGGGAGGTTTATGGGAAGCTGGTATTAAATCTACTAAACATCATCTTAAGCGTATTATGTCAGAAGCAGCTTTAACTTATGATGAATTATATACTGTACTCGTTCAAATAGAAGCTTGCCTGAATTCTAGACCATTTTTACCCTTATCCGATGATCCATCGGACCTCACTCCTTTAACCCCCTCACATTTTTTGATTGGCGACTCATTAACTGCACTTCCTCAACAAAATGTGACCGATGTTAAAATGAATAGACTTACTCGATACAAGTACATGCAGAAACTCTTTCA
Organism: Holotrichia oblita; assembly: GCA_023690525.1. NCBI lineage: Eukaryota > Metazoa > Arthropoda > Insecta > Coleoptera > Scarabaeidae > Holotrichia > Holotrichia oblita. The sequence continues at coordinate 158,934,977 of CM043015.1, read as the reverse complement.
ACATTTTTGGAAGCGCTGGTCGCAAGAATACCTATCCAGCTTGCAAGTACGAAACAAATGGAAGAAGATGATACCTTGTGTGCTGAAACAAGGAACATTGGTTCTTTTGAAGGAAGAAACAAGTCCACCACTTCACTGGCCGTTAGCCAGAATCACGGAACTTCATCCAGGACAAGATGGAATAATTCGTGTAGTGTCTGATCAAGATCTGTGTACTTCCACTTGAATAAACTTTACGGTGAATTGTATTTAATATATGTTTTATTTGTAGTTCTATTGAAAGTCGGAGCTTTCAAGGAGGCCGGCTATGTTACAAAGTTGTTATTGTTTCTTTACAAATTTTGTATTGTTGTATTCAATGATGCCGTATACTACGCCATCTGTTGGCAATGTTTAAATTTGAAATAATAGGTTAAGTAGTGCGCATGCACAGTATGTAAGATAGCGTGTGTACGTTTTTTTAAGAAGCTATTATAGATGTGAGATTAACGTTTCATTGTTATTTTAAATCATCCACCTCATCTCACACACAACATGGTCCTTCGAAAAAAGCATTAACAAATATAGTGGGCAGCTTTATTTACAAGACGTACCTAGTAATATAGATATATTAAAATATTACGTATATTAAAAACAGGTAAATAACGCTGAACTAAGGAACTAAGATGCAATAAAATATTATTTTTTCGTATAATGGTCTAATGCAAATCATTAGCTTCTAAAAATGCTTGAATAGTTTTCTTATCGCTACATTTTGTAGGAACGTTATTTTTTGCGGCGAATAATACGGAGCATTGTCCATCACCATAACACTACCTTTTAGTAAACGTGGTAACAAAGAATAGCAAAACCATTCTTCAAATAAAGATGACGTCATATCTTCATGGTAATCTAAACTAGCTGATTTTATATATTTTGCAGATAATATAGACACTGTCCAGTCCATCCTATATCTGAGCCAGCATGACAAATAATAATTCTCTTTCCTCTTGATACAGGCACGTCCATTTGACACATACTTGAACTGTCCGTCCAACCTTTGGTAACGGTATTATGACTATCATGCCATGTCTCGTCTAAATAGTATATTAGTCGTCCTTCTTCTCTATATTTTTTAACTGCCATCAAGTAGTCATACGGCCAATGAATTCATATAGTAACTAAGCTAAGTACGATTGCCGCAGGGCGCGTCGATAGTTGTAAACATTAAAAGTTACTTTCTTATACCGATGAAACGACTATACACAGGTAATTGATAGAGCTCGAAAACTATAACGGAATACATAGTGTTGTCCCTGACTTTCTTGTGGAAACTTTTATGTTTTACAAGAAACATTACATTACATTTTATCATTTTGTTAAAGCACAGTAGACGAAAAAAGAAGGTTTATGCATAGTCTAGGACGTCACTAAGGACACAGAATAAACAGAAAGGACAAATTTGTCGGAACCTTTGATGTTTTATTGACGATTCTGAGTGACCTTGAGGCTATTGTTGCCATTTTGAAAATATGTCCAAGAATGTTGGCGGAAAAGTTTGAATTTTCATTTCTTGCATCTAGATTAGATATGTTCGAAATGTACATCAAGTATAAGATAATTATATATAAAAATAGGTTTTAAACAAGAATCAAACAACAAATTTTGCAGTTACTAGATACAACTATAATATTTAACACATTGACCGCCGTGTGAAGCACGCATACATCGCAGCACTCATTGCTACACTGGCCGCGCCGCACACAAGTGCATCGCATGTAGTATTTTATGTCGGGCTGTGTCGCACACATTTGACTCGTATTTAAATGGTAATGTTATGAGAAACAAAAGTATCCAGCCTAGTAAACAAATAAATGTAGTTGGCCCGGCTTCAGTTGTAATACTTGCTGGACAATAATGTGAATAAATATATCTTCGTTTACCTTCGTTTCATTTTGTCTTTTTCTAAAGTGGTAAGCAAACGCAGCAAATTCGGAATCAAAAATTTAATGTCTCATTCAAAAATAAACACAAAAAAGTAGAATATAAATATAAAGAAAAAAAAAGTTTACTTCTTCAACAAAAAACTAACGAACAATTTAGAACATGGAAGAGATTCAAGGTTTTTTGAATGTGCAGTTATGGGCTGCAGTAAAGCAAGAAATACAATAAAATTTATCACACTGAACACACTTATAATGGGACAGGGTGGCATGGTGCATGGCGTCTGCATTAAATATTTGATTATAAGGCCACGCGATGCACACTTTCCTCGCACTTCAAAATCATATTTAGAAACAAAGAATTTTTAGCATGTGATAATATTTTAAGATTCTTATGACACATATAAGCTGTAAACGAAAAAAAAATGCGTGGCCCTGGAAATCGCAAAAATTCTTTCCATTACGGCGGTCAACGTGTTAATTATACGTTACGCTAATTAGGATAGTTGCCAACATACATCAACCAAGTAGGTAAAACGTACACATCACAAAATAACTAAACTCGCAACTAAGAACTAACCTCCAAACAAGCAATAAACAAGTAAACAACATTTCAGGAATATTTGGACATATTTTAGAAATGGCGTCTGCCAGTCATGTGCACAAAAACCATGACATCAATTTTAAAGCTTTTGTCCTTTCTGTTTATTCTGTGCTAAGGACACCGTTTCTAATATAAATCGGTGGAATCCTCCCATCTATATGCAGGGAGCAGAGAGTGAAGTGTTCCTGTATCTGCTGATTGCTGAAAAACAGAAGCGCCCGATGGACACAGACAAGAAAAACTTTAAAAGATTCTCTCGTCGATTCACATGAGTCAAAAAAAGCACGCTGCAATTTACAAGTCCAACTTTGAAAGTCGAAACTACAACTAAAACTGGTACATAACTGCAATTCAAAAAACGAACAATTTGAGTTACAATAGTGTTCGTTGGAGCAGTCGAGATAAATATACTAACATTGCTTTCACGTTGAGTCATAGAAGTGAGAGCTGTTAATTTTTACCAGTCAAGTTAATGGTCAAACATTGACAATTAACTATTAATTAATTTAATTGCATCTTAACTATAAGCGGTGCAAACGGCCGTTAATCATAAGTTTGCATTGTCTATGGAATTTTCTAACGTAGAAAAGCGTGATATGGTTGAATGTCAGTGCCAGAAAAAGTACTAGAGCTGCTGAAGTTTATTTTGAAAATTATTTTGATCGATGTCAGCCGTCGCTACCTACTTTTAAGAGATTATGGGATAATTTAGCAGATTATGGTTCGTTCGTTAAAACAAAATCAAAAAAGGGAAGGATGAAGAGAAGTAAACATATTAGCAAGTGTCGCTCAGAATCCATCTACATGGAGCCGACAAATTTCAACAGAAATGGGCTCCTCTCTTGTGAGAGTGTTGAAGAAGCATAAATTTCGTCCCTACAAATTATCAGTCTCACAAACTTTACATGAAGGTGTGAAGGTATAATAACATCAGATGAATAGCTTTTTGTAGATGGTTTAAAGATCAGTGTCAAAACGATCGACACTTTTCAATGAAAATATTATGGACTGTTGAATCTCGTTTCACAAATTGTGGAATGTTTAATAGGCACAATGAGCACATATGGTCTCAAACAAATCCACTTCACGTTGAACATAGGAGACCACAAATTAAATTTGGGTTTAATGTTTGGTGTGGTGTTATAGGATCAACTGTTCTTCCTCCTTTTATTTTTGATGGATCACTAACTGGCAATCGTTATCTTAATTTTTTACAACAAGCTTTCAAGGAAATGTTAGATAATTTAAATATAAGAACCCGAGCAATGCTGCAATGGTTTCAACATGACGGAGCGCCTCCGCACAATCAACTGAATGTTAAAATTATTTAAATTTGAACTTCCCTAATCAATGGATAGGACGAAATGCACCCATTGAATGGCCGGCTAGATCCCCTGATTTATCAGTTTTGGATTTTTCTGGTGGGGTGTACTGAAGGACACAGTATAGAAAAGAATATATGAAACAATCGACGATTTAAGAGAAGCTGTCTTAGTTGCTTTAATAACATCGATAGGCGTAAAGTCCGCAATGCTACAAATTCTGTTGTGAAGAGATGCAATTTGTGTATTCATAATAATGGAGGTATCTTTCAACATTAATAATGTTGTGTGCCCTTAATGAAAGTTTTTATAGTTTTCATTTTATTACTACATAAGATTTCAAAATATGTTTTCGTTGGATTTGTATTTTATCAGTTCGAAATTCAATTATTGTTTTCCATAAAAAACCATAAAATGTCTATATCTTCTTTATTTTTTAAAATAACCATATCAAACCTTATATCATTGTAATCAGCAAAAAAAATAAGCTTTTTAATGATGTCAAAACCAACTATGGTTTCCATTAAAAAAAACACAAGTTTGTGTCATAATTCGATAATGGTGAACGAAAAAAAAAAAATAGCTAGATAGTTTTATTTGGCGTAAAATTATCTAAAACTTTTGTCGGAACACTTTTTCTTTAACGATGCTAAGAATGTTTAAAGAAAATCGAACAATTTAGTTTTCTTTGAATAATAATAATAATAATAATAATAATAATAATTTATTATGGCTTTTTGACGTGCGTAGGCACGTATTAGCCTTGTCCTTTCATACATACATATATACACATACAAAAGTACTGTTACATGGTAAAAACATTAAAATTAAAATACGTTAAATAATATAGAATAAAAATAGGAATGTATGCTAACTAACATATGTACACGTGTACGTCACTCCAAAAATTCATTGACTGAATAATAGCCACCACGAACAAGATAATCCTTAGTTATTTTTTTAAATTTATTGATGGATTGTATCTCCCTCATCTCAACAGGTAGCTTGTTATAAATTTTGACACAATTATAATATGGAGACTTTTTATATAACTGAGAGCAGTGGGCAGGTATACAGAGAGAACATTCATTGCGCGTCTTGTATGCTTTATTGTAGTCCCCATTCTTCATAAATTGGTTTGCATTTTGTTTAACAAAGATAGCACATTCGTACATGTATAGCGATGGAAGTGTCATTATTACATTGTTTACGAAGTGCTGTTTGCAAGAATCTCTAGATTTTAAGGAGAAAATAATCCGCATGACTCTCTTCTGAAGGATAAATAACCTTTTCGCGTGGCTGGAACTTCCCCACATAATTATGCCGTATCGCAGTTTGGATTCAATACAAGCCCGGTAAAAGGTGATGAGTACTGGAACATCGACATTGCGCGATAATACTCGCACAGCAAACGTTAAGGAGTTGAGAGCATTACTAATTTCATTAATGTGATGTTCCCATGACAAATGTCTGTCCAAGGTCAATCCGAGGAACTTACTAAAAGTATATTCTGGTATTGCAACCCCATCTACACGAATTAAAACTGAACAATCAGACTGTTTATGTGGATCAAAGACTATTATCTTAGATTTAGATTTATTTAGTTGCAAAAAATTTGATTGTGTCCACTCGGATATTAATGAGGCAGATCTATTGCCAGCAAGAGATAGTTGGCTGTAGTTCATTCCATACACAGTAGCAGATGTATCATCCGCAAACTGACAAATGTCTTTCAAATTTTCTACGCTATTTTGTAGATCATTTACATAAACCACAAAAAGCAGTGGTCCTAAAACTGACCCTTGAGGAACACCCATATATAAAAAGTTTGATTGAGAACGTGTCTCAATACCATTTTGTTTGAGAGCTACAGTTTGGCTACGCTTATCTAAATATGAAGCTATCCAATCATAACATGCTCCACGAACACCATTATTATACAACTTTTGCAACAGCACAGTATGGTCAACAAGATCAAAAGCTTTTGACAGATCAAACGTCACGAATCCAACTCTAAATTTATTTTCTATCAGGTCGTAAATGTTTTGTATAGTCCCAAATAATGCATCATTAATTGATTTTTCCTTAAGGTAACCGAACTGACACCTTGAAAAAAACGAAAAGCCTTGGAGAAAGTTATACAACCGGGCATACATGACTTTTTCAAATACTTTAGAAAAACATGACAAGATGGATATAGGTCGATAGTTGGATATAAGTTTTTTATCCCCCTTCTTGTAAACTGGGATTAATTTAGCAGATTTAAGCATCGATGGAAATTGGCCTTCTATGAATGACTGATTTATCAAATGTGTTAAAGGATAAACAACAAATGCCGCAACATGGCCCAAAATAAAGCAGGGTATCTCATCGAGACCAGCAGATGCTTTCCTAGAAATATGTAATAAAATATTATATATTTCACGCTCATCAGCTGGAAACAGGTACATTGTATGCCTATTAGAATTATTTACAAATTGACCATCGTTAGAAGTCGACGTACCAATACATTGGAAGTGCTTAGAAAACATCTGAGCTAGCCGAACTGGATCGTCTTCACACTCACTGCCTCTGGTCAGTTGCATAACATGTTCCTGCTTACTTGAGTTAATAGTATCATTTACAATATTCCATACACAACGATTCTTATTTGAAGATGTAAGTATCAATTCGTTATTATGTCTAACTTTAGCTTCTTTAATCAAATTAGAGTACTGCTTTTTAAATTTATTATAATCATCCCTTGCGCACTGACCATTTTTTTGTAATTTATTTAAGAATCTTAAATTTGCAGATGCACGTAAAATCTCGGGTGAGACCCAAGTTTTGGTGTGATTGCGACAAGATACTCTCTCGAAAGGAAAAGCAATGTCAAAATAGTAAAAAAAAAGTTCATAAAAGCAACGGTAATTATCATCTACATTATTCTCACTCACGATACAATCCCAGCTCTCTAATTCCAGTGCTTTTTTGAATTTGTTTATGTTCGCTTGAGTGAAATAACGTTTCTTGGCCAAAATGTTGCCTTGCACGTTACTATTTATTATTCTATAGCAAGCAACCTGCGCGTAATGATCGGAAAAACCCGCGTTGATGACGGAGACGTCACACAGATATCCATCAACGTTGGTGGCTATATTATCAATCAACGATTGAGAGTGTCTTGTTACTCTTGTAAAATCCTTAACTAAAAGCTTTAAATCGTACGAAGTCAATACATCGGACAGTACCCGTGATGATGAACTCTGCATCGACATATCTATATTAAAATCACCACACACAAAGACTGTCCTCCTAAATATCATCAATTCATCCAACATATCAGATAATTTTTCAAAGAAAATGTCAACATTTCCGAGCGGGGCTCTATAAATGCAAACCACTATTATTTTAATATTAGCGAAAGTAATCTCTGTGGCACAAAATTCAAAATCCTTATCAATAGATTTGATTTTAAGTTCCTTAGATACAGCTTCACAGGAGTTTCTTACAAATATAGCAACTCCGCCATGTTTAAAGTTAGTTCGAGTAAAACATGAAGATAAATGGTAATTGTGTAGTACTAAAAATTTGGATTCATCCATAGTCAACCAATGTTCACTAACACAGAGAACATCCGGAAAATATTCATTCGTAAATACATTTAGTTGATCAATCTTATTTTTAATACATTGTACATTAAAATGAATCAACTTAAAACTACAAGCATCACTAAGAGAACCTGCGCTTAACTGAGAGGAAAAAACTATCCGTACTTGGTTTTAAGGAATTACAATCGATCAAATTGTCATGATTAACATAACTACCGGTTGAGTGACTAGTGCAGTAATTCACAGTCGGATATTCAACATTTGTAACGTAAGTTATTCCGTTAGCTATAGCTTTAAACAGACAATATTTTCCTCTCTTCGAAAGATGTATACCGCGCTTTGCCCTATGATCATCACACAGACTGTAATTCACATCGAGAAAATGAATGCTTCCACAATTCAATCTACGGATGCAGTTATATAAATCACAATTAAAATTATATATTTTCGAGTTACAAAAACCATTGTTTCTTAAATAGGGAACGGAAGTAACTATAACATTAGTCTGACATAGTTTTGACAAGGTAGATTCAAAACTTTTTCTAGAAAGATCGTTTCCTTGCAAACAGTCATTAGTACCACCCATTATTACAATCCAGTCATTCTTGCCAAAACTCCTGCACAGTTGGGGGCTATCTTTAACGACGTTATCCAGGCTAGCATTTGGTTTTATTATAGTTGATACTTGGAAAGTATTTGATGGTAATATTGAACTCAGATATTGTGAACCAAATCTACCACAACTATCACTTATGATTTGGATTCTGTTCGCGGTTGATGTAGATGCCAGTTTCTGTGGAGAGTCCTCTGAGGTTGGCTTAACACGATTGTCCAACCCGATCTCATTAGATTCGTATGTATTATGATTAGAAGAAGTTGTAGCGTTGAAATGACATAAACTCACCGGACCACTGAAAATACTAGGAGTCGTCTGAGTATTGATTGACTCACTGCCAGTAGGATCGGTTTGGGTCCCTACAAATTCATAGTCAATGAGATCCGTTTGTGTATCAACGTGAGTTACTTGACAATTTTTTATTTTACTACTCAGGTCTTTAATAGTTTGACGCAAATCTTTAACAACTTCAGTCTGGGTAAAGAGCTTGTTTTTGTAGTATTCAATCTTTTTTCTTAAGTCGCCATTTTCATCATTGAGATCTTTTATTAAACAATTAGCAGACGCCAATTTATCCCTTAGATCCAGTAAAGTATCTCGCTCTTCATTATCTTCATTGGCATTGCCACTAACTACCGAAATATAGCTAGTGTTAGGTGATTTATCAGCTTTGGCAGGACGCTTTGCTTTTTGGGAGCGTGTTTCAATATATATTGACATAATTTATATTATACAAATTCAAAATTAGTTATTAATTTTAGCCTAATAAGGAAAGACAGAGGACACTCTTCTGCGCCAGCAGGGCCCGTTGCGGCGACTTGTTAACACACAACACTGGACCAATCGGAGTTACAAATACAAATATATGATTACAGAGGAAAATCAAATTTTATTTAAATTTATTAAGTAGTATTGCCTATGAATATGTATGCGTTTTTTATTCTCATAAGATAAAAAGAAGGTATATATAAATAAAGCAGACAAAAAAAAAAAAGGACACAAAAATATCTGACAAATATATTGAAATGAAGAAGGAATATCATATATTTCTAATTTTCGCAATGAATCAATAAGTGATGGTAATTATAATTTAACCGAAATGATCAGCAAAACATTAGTAATCTAATGATATAATTTCTACCTTATTACCCCACAGCTATTCGATCAGAAATCACGTATAACACAAGAGACACTCAACAACACGTTATAATAGATTAAATAGCACACAGTCTAGGAATATCTAATAAACCATGAAAGTTATCGGAGAAACAAAAGCAGTTTTAAATCAAACTCGTAGAACTGCCCGTCTTTCCCAATTTAAGCGTTTTTCTATCTCCAGTAGTTTCTGAGATTCCAATACTAAACATTCAAAAAAACTCACCGTCTATATAATATTTTAATATATCTATATTACTACGTCTTTTAATAAAGCTGCCAAATGTATTTTATTTTGTCTACTTTATATTGTCTATTTAATTAAAGAGCTCAAATTTGTAGTCAATGCAGCCCATGTATTTATAAGTAACCCGTATCCTTTCAATAACAGTAAGAGGATTATCGCCGTAAGGGGTACAATAGTAATTGTAAATACATTAAAAGTTACTTTCTTATACCGATCAATGGACTATATATATATTGCAAAGTAAAGTGGGGCAAGAATTGAATCCTGCGGTACACCCGAGCGCAAGTAAAAGTTTTCAAATACGTTGTCTTTTAACTTTTCTGATTGCCATGTATTGTAAAGCAAAGTATGTAGTTAACGGTGTTACTTCCTAAAGTCATGTAATAAAAAATAGCACCTAATATTTTGTAAAATCAAGTAATATTAACACAGTAGTGAGTTCATTAGCACAGCAAAGGACGGTAGTATACTGAAAGTGTTTCAGTGTTCAGTTAGTTGCGAGCTGAGAATTCTCCAAACCGATAATACTGGGAGTAAGTTGATTGGCTCTAAATCTGAAAAATTTTGGCGAAGATGACATTTTTGGTAACGATATGCGTAAGAGGTGGAAAAATACTATCTGATGATTTGGAGACCTGCTCTTCGTTAATTAACGTAAATGAAAAATCGTCACTAATCGTACTTTTGGTGCATGCTTGAATAATGTAGAAGATTCTTATTATGAGCTACTGATTTGGATACTGAATTAACAAAATGGTGGTTGAATCCATATGCTTTTTGTTTGAAATATTATTAAGCAACTTATTCTAAATGCAGTTTAGGTTCTTGGTTCTATTTGAAGTTTGAAAATATGTCTTTTTTCAAGTATGATAGTTTGTCTAATGATCTAATGAGATTTATTAGTTCTTTATAATGTTTCCAATCATTCCCGGTTCTTATTTTTTTTAATTTTGCCTTAGCCCTATCTCTCAACGATATCATTGTTTTTATTGCATTAGTAGTCTAGGGTATTTTAGGTGCCCCAGGTATAATAGTTTTGACGGGAGCATGCAAGTTAAACAGTTCGACGACACGAATGAATACTATATGGACTTTAACGTTGATATAAAGGACGTAGAGGATTTCATCTAGATGTAGACCTACCAAATGTTGCTGAAATATAGTAGAAATGTATTGTTTTGATAATGTTGAGAATATTGTAGGTAATGGCGAATAATTTCAAGTTAAGTGTAGGCCATTATTTTACTCAACAATATAGCACATTTAGTGATACACTTATTTTTTTTTTGTATTTATTTCCGGTTCTTATAAAAAATGGACGACATTGGAGCGTTTTTTCAACTTTAATCGCTTTTCGCTCGGTAAATATGGGTTTTAGACCCAACTAAAGTTATATAAAATTGTTTATAGTAATTAGCAGAATCGATTGCAATATTTTAATGCCGAGTGTCTCATTTAAAAAACAAAAGTTTGATTCGTCACCGACTGCTTCGATCACTCTGTATAAAGAAAATATGTTTAAAACGTAGTCCACGTAGCCCTCAAATTACAAAAAATTAACCTAATTATACCAGCCCATCTTGGGTGGACCATCATATATCATACCCTGCTAAATACCATTCCTTCTGAGTTATTTGCAATTAAAGACAAAAAGTGACAGATACCGATATTACGTCACGTAGGGGATGAAAAGACAAATGAAATTTTGCATATACGCAACTGATATTGAGTAGTCATAAAGAATTTGAAGTTCTTCTCTGTAACATTATACAGGGTATTTAAAAACTTAGTTGTTTACAAATACGTTCAACCTTCAGAAAGTATTTTTTTTTTAATAGAAAGGCATATATTTTCTTAGATATTTTGCTTCTAAAAAAGATACTCTTTTGATCAGTATTACGTGTTTCTATACCTAAAATAGAAGGTAAATAAGTTATAAACGATTTAACTAGCCTCGGTACCTAAAATGCTCAGATACGTCAATTTGCGGAAGCAAAAGTGCTTAGCTTATTTGTTTTACATATTTACTTGTTTTGACATTCACCTGGCAATACTTTCTTGAGTTTATAGTTCAACCTGCTTCAACCTTTCAAACAAAACTGTGAAAAAATTGCAGCTGCAAAATTAAATTAAAATAAATGTCTTTAAAACTTCGTACCACTTGGCACAATGTGACTTGCTGTTTGTTAGTACACTTATTAATAAATATGCATAAATTCAAATAAACGATTCTATAGTGACAAAGATATATTTATTTGGTATAAATATTATACTTCCATCTGTCAAAAACTTTTACTTTTCACGATTTTTCTTTAGTTTGAAAAAGTTAATTATTAACATAAAGATCAAGAATATTTGAAACAAAATATTGTAATTTTTTGAACTAAAGTAGTATTGCCTTCACTGAATAATTTTTTCTTTTGTTTCGAATATACCTATATTGGTGTTGAAACCAGCATACGTTTTATTTAAATAATTATGGTATACGTATCAGTTTCATATTTAGCTTAGTTACCGATTAGACTGCTAATATATAAAGTTAATTGCTATCATGGAACTGTAGTGGTGTGAAACAAATATTACTTTTGGATACTAAAGTGAAGCTAAAGTTTGTTAATGACCAATAAGTTTTCTGTGTGCATATCTAATAAGAATTTAATCACATGTATTGTGGACAGTATTTGTTTTATTTGGTTACAGATTACTTTTATTCAACTAGAAATTAGGTAGGATTGATTATTCAAGTTTTATAAATCTATGTATCTGTAAAATATATGTTAAAAACCATACGCAACTCAAAAAACTTATTTTTTTCTTTGAATTGTGGCATTAAATAAAATTTAAAAAAATCTGGGATGAATGTAAAACATTCCATATATTTATCCAAACAAACATGTATTTATTTTGCAATAAATTTATTACAAGTTTCGTTTATCAGAAGACCACATGCAGTAAATATTATGTACAATCATTGTAAGAATTATATAATAGGACCATTTAAATATGAACAAAGGAATCATTTTTCCATTTAATATAAATTCAATTTATATGTAATAATGTTGAGTCTAGCAGTTTATATTATATAATAAATATTTACTAACACAAGAGGTAGAACATTTAACTTAAGAAAAGAAACATCAAACGCTTGTATTTTATATGTGGATAAGTTGGAGTTTGATGGCACAACTCAGTTAATGGATATGTAGAAAAAGTATTAGTTATGTAGCAGCCCAATCAGGCATGCTCAAAGATTGAAATTGTTGAAAATTAACTATTGACAAACCAACTCCAACAGAAGAATGCTTTAAATACAGATAAATTTCTATTGATTTTAGGACTACTTAGCTGCTAAATTTTATTACTCTAGAATTACGGAGGTTCATGCATATAATTTCATATGCAATTGGCGTAATTTTAGTCTACTGTGGGTAGTTTCTCAGCATATTTGTTGTCTTTGATATTGCAAATGCTGTTAGATGCTATCACAAAAAAAAATGAGAGTATACTTCAAGGTCACAAAACATTTCCATATTTGACGGTAAAAAACCTCGAACGAGTACCGAATATATCAAAGAAATACGAATATTTAATAAATATGGTCTATTTTAATTGAATAAATATTGTATATTTCTATCTAAACATGGCATATTTGTATCACATACTTACATAACGGGAGATATTTCGAGCGTTATGGGTTTGCAATCGACCAGCTAGCCGTACGTAAGAAAACAACATTGAAGTGCAAATTACCTAGTATGCAATCGTGTCATATATAAATATGGTTATATTTATGTCACTGTGTTGCCAGTTTGAATAATTCCACATTATATTAAATGCTAATCTAATGATTAGATTCATTTTTTTTTCTTTTTGCTTAAAAGTTTTGTCGCTATTAAGAAAGCTTAATGCTTCTAAAGAAATCAGTAATAAATTCCTATTAATTTTATATTTACTTTTTCTTATATACCTACTAATTTAATATTTCATTCGGTGCGTGCAGTTATAAGATTAAATTCCATTTTTTGAGCGCTTATTTTGTGTGAATTAGATACGTGATTTGTAGATAAATTAATCTAAATTCTCTACTTACCTACCAATGAAATCCTATTCAATAAGAATAGATTGTCACCCATATAACATGCTTCTATAAATGATTATAGTTTTCTAAAAAAAAAGTCTATCTAAATAACTAAACATGGCATATTTGTAGCGCATAGATAGCGGGAGATATTTTCAGCGTTATCAGGTTTTCGATCGGCCAGCTAGCCGAATGTATATACAACCTTGAGTTGCAAATTAGTATGGATGTTTATTGCATGCGTACGCTGCTGCCATGTGTAACGAATTTGCCATTTTTATTTATATCAAAGTAAATTAATTTTGATATACCTACAGGGTGTAAAAATAGTGCGATATTCTTCCATATCTCCATTTTTATGCAAAATACAGCTAATATTTAAATACAAAAGTTGTTTAGTTTTACGAAATTTATGACACAAAATTATTCTACGATACACAGAATGTTTAGTTTGCCCGTAAGCATCAGTATTTTTACATTTTTCAATGAAACACCCTACATATGATCACATTTTTGAATTGCCTGAGGAATTTTAAGGCAACTTTATATAGGATCATATTCAATTATCTTCATAAGTTTACAAGATATTGACATTTGTTTGAAAATTTTTACATTTTGCTCTCCAGAAAAATGACCTTATTTCGGTAACGGAAAAATGTAACATTATGAAACTTAACATAACGTTAGAAGCATCTTCTATAACGACAATAAACGGATACAGACATAAATACGTTATACAGAGTGTTTTAGAAAGTCTTTTTGAAACAATTGAAATGCGAAAATCTTCATTTTTTTTTCAAATTGAAACACTAAATTTTTATGGGTTAGTTGAAAGGGAAATTTAATTATCTATCAGTTTGAATAAAGCATGTATGTAGTTAAAATTTATGATTTTAGAGATATTTCAAATTATATCTCATTTCTGTATGTTGTTATGTAGATGTGCTCTTTAGAAGAAAGTTTTTCTCTCGTGTTGTTGGGGTTGTTCGGTAAACTTGCTCTTTTATGTATCCCCAAAGAAAAAAATAACATTTAGTCAGATCGAATGACCTTGGTGGCTAATGCACTGGGCCTCCACTACCAATCCATTTATCACGAAGTGCATTATTTAGATGATTTCGAACATTCCTAGAAAAATGGCACAGTGTCCCATCTTGTTGCAACCACAAATTCCTTATCACATTAAGAGAAAGAGCGTGTAGAAGATCTTCTAATTCAGTCTTTAGGGACGCTAGATAATTTTCTCCGCAGACTGTGCCATTAAAGAAATATGGAGAAAGTACCGGTTGCCTATTATTCCTCTCCATACATTCAAAGACCAACGATGTTGGTAATCCACGGTTATAAAATGAAGATTTTCGCGGTCATAATATAAAAAATTGTGTCCACACCGCTTTTATGGAAAGTCGCTTCGACCGTGAATAAAATAAAATTACGAAAGCCTGGTTCTTTCCGTTCTTTATTTAACATCCATCGGTAAAAGTTGAGACTTTCAAAATCATTCCCAGACAATTCCTGTAAATAATGTGTATGGTAGCCATGAAATTTGTGTTAACGTAAAATCCGCGAAGTCGACATATGGCTGATTCCTAATTGTGATCTAATTTTTCTTGCATATGGGGACCTTCGACTGATATAGCAAGTACTGCAAATTGATTATTTTCATTTGTAACTGGTTTGGCACGTTTATATTCTACATGTTCAGTTGCTTAAAATCGATCCCGAAGTCTTTCAAAGACCAAAGGTCTGGATGTCACTTTATATCAATTACATTAACGATACCCTCATATTTTAAATAGTACCTACAAACAAGTACTTACAAATTTAAAACGCACATAGATTTACAAATATGTCAGCACAGCAGACAAATAGTAAAGAAAGTTCAAATTTAAAATTTTTATTCAATGTTTGGTCTCTAAACTTTCTTTTAAAGAACACGCATACGTAGCAACATGCAGAAATGAGAAATAATTTGAAATATCTTTAAAACCATTAATTTGAACTAGATATATGCTTTATTCAGACTAATAGATAATTAAATTTTCCTTTCAACTAACCTATAATTGTGTGTAATGTTTTAATTTGAAAAAAATAAAGATTTTCCCATTTCAATTGTTTCAAAAAGACACTGATTTCTAGAACACTCTGTGTAACGTATTTAAGTGTACATCTGTTTATTGTCATCATAGGAGATGCTTCTAACGTTATGTTAAGTTTCATAGTGTTACATTTTTTCGTTACCGAAGTAATGGCATTTTTCTGAAGAGAGCAAAATGAAAAAATTTTCAAACAAATGTCAATATCTTGCAAACTAATGAAAATAATTGAATATGATCCTGTAAAAAGTTACCTTAAAATTCCTCAGGCAATTCAAAAATGCGGTCATATATAGGATGTTCCATTTAGAAATGTAAAGATACTGATGGTTACGGGCAAACTAAACACCCTGTATATCGTAGAATAATTTTACGTTATAAATTTCATAAAACTAAACAATTTTTGTATTTAAATATTTGCTGTATTTTGCATAAAAATGGAGATATGGAAGAATATCGCACTATTGTTACACCCTGTAAACAAATAGTTTTCTTTGCGGCGAGAACCTTTATGTATTTCAAATAAATAAATATTGATTTCTTCATTTTAGAACAATTGTTAGAGCGAAAGAAATTTTCCAAAGAAATTAGTTGTTTGTTAGAAGAAACACAAGTTTATTATGGTTAACTTATTAGAATCAATTCAAAAAAAATTATTTGGCTCAAATAATTTTTTTCAAAAATAGATATTTGTTTGTTTTAATTTCTTTTTCTGAGTGTAGTTAGTTAGTTTTTCAAGCAATTGTCAAACGAACCACATTAGACAAAGTCCACTATTAAAAAATTAGTCCTGAGTTCTTTTCTTCTTGACAAAAAGACAACAACGCTAACATAATTAAACGTATAATAAACTACACACATCGTTCTACATTTGTAAGAGATGGTTGCAATGTCCTAACATAAATGTACATAAATAAATGCCTAACAACTGTGTGACGTAATAAGAATAGTTTTTTATATTCGTATACTTATAAGACAACAATTAGAAATCCTCTTGTTGCAAGAATAATATATATCAAGTTTCCAGGTGCATGTGTATTGTAGACGCACAAATACACATGTATCTACCATATGACTCGAAAGGTATCGAGAGTGGGGCAAAGCACGTTTGAAGCAACAGGTGATTGTCAGTTGCCGGTAAACATTTATAGCGAGTGTTAGCTATCGCGCGCTTTTTCTCAATGAAAAGTCGTATATTTAACAGTAGTCAAAGCAAGTTGTATTCTGATTAAGCACACGAATTTATCTTGTTATTGGATTGAAGTTCTGTGACCTTCGCTAGGAGTGCATTTACGTTAATGTTATTAAAAAGTGATTGATGGTTCATTGAAGTTTTATGAATTGTGTTCAATTGTTCGATGCGTTTCTATATACATACGTGATGTTGCCTTGTTTATAATTTGATATATACGAGTGTTACATGTGTAGTGTTTGTTGTAATACGTATACGTATGTGATATTGCAGTGCTTTTTGGTATACTGACATGGATTGTTTCCATTAGCAAGGTAAGATTAGTTACAGTTTACTTACTCTTTTAGTTTACATTTCCTATCCTATCATTATGACATGTTATGTCTGCTGATGGAACGGTGAAAGGAACAGTTTAAATGTTAGTATTTTCGCACAGCAAAGTATTAAACTGATATTATAAGAACATTGTTGAACATATGTGTACATAAATGCCCACTCTGTATATATAAAAGTCCTCTATCTAACACTTTCGAAAATCGAAGAGATGTATTTTAACATGTTTAAAATATATTAAAAAATGGTTCCATCTGGCTGATAAAAAGTACTTTACAGGCATACTATATACCTTATATATGCAGGTGCCACCACTATTCCTTCGGTTTCTTATGCCTAAACCCTAAAAGATATCAATTTGAGACTTCAGTCAGATATATAAGTTAGGATGGCTTTGTTGTTTTCTTGAAAAAATTAAAAATAAGGATACTGTATTACTGGAAATATTCACATTTGCTTGTTATTATGACCTATTGTGCTTAAAATTGCCTACATGACATTAAACAAAATAACTTACATTTTATATTTTTTTCAACCAAAAATTGTAAAGATATTTATGTCTAAATTTAACGATTAAAAACTTATTAACGATATTCTTTAAAACCTTTATAAAAATTACGAAAAAAGAAAGAATACTCCACCTACCATTTCTGAAGATATGAGACTGATATGGAAATAATAAATGTTATTTCAAGGACCGTGGGCTCGTACGACACAGACAAAAATCGGCTCATGAATCCTTTAAATACATGTCCCGAATTAATTAATAAAGGGTGGTGGTGTTTTCATCTGTATAATAAATAATGTTTATAAAAATGTATATCATTTAATTACTCCAGATATTTTAAGGAAGAAGATATTTTGAGAAATCTATAACATTATGCATAGAAGAAGATCATCATTAATTTGAGCATCTTTTCATTAGATAATATTCTATTCTATATAATAAGGTCCACTATATTTCGTCTTCCGAGAATTAAAATATTCTTTAAAGAAAAATTGTATGCAGCTATAAGCTTTGTATTTTAAAACCATATATGTATATATTGAAAATACCTATCAAAATTGTGTTTTTTTTTGTAGAATACATACATTTTATTACATGTGTAAATTCCTCTGTTTCTTGGTATTCCAAGAATAGCGTATATTTATATAATCACAGGTATAATGTATAGTTTTATACAAAGTATTTCAAAATTTGTACATATATTTAGTTTTGTATAGAAATGATCGTGAATTCACATCCACTACACTTTCAACTGCACAACTTAAAGTAATTCTTTTAATGAATGTTGATTTGAAGGTATAAAATACCGGCTCATGCATTTAGAGAAATTGTGAAAATGATGGGTGTACATGAATTTTGTGTAGGCCAATATGCACTCCTTGAAAATTTAAAACAATAGACAACCTAGATTTCTCAAAAGTTAAGAGGAATTATACATTTTATAAAGGATTGAGATCGCCGATAAATGAAACAGAATTTTTTTTTTCAAAGACTTGTGGTTTTCGAGATTGTTTGAGTTGAAAGATGCCCGAGGAAGTCACGTGACCCAAACGCAAGCTCACATAGAAAACCTGTAAGTCAGATTATAGGGTTATGACATTACTAATATGATAACACAAATGTAAGATCCTGTTTTAACCATTAATACATAGAATTAGTACTTTGTGTACATGCATGTTAATACATATTACTGTAACGTATGTACTTGTAGAATATCACTAATTTTAATACCATACTACTCGTATAGGTTAGGTACTTGTACTTACATCAAAATGATCAGAACAACAATATCCTGTAGTCTTTTCTGCCAAAGGTACACCTCTCTTCATGGCAGTGAACCATTTTTTTTAAGTAAAAAGAAATCGTCCGCATACAAGGCACAAGTAGTTAAGCCATTGATTTCCATAACATAAACAAGGCTTCATACGTTACACGTTGTAGTTCACGTAAACGCCGCGTTTTGGGAGAGCGCTGTAATCGTGCTTCTTTCTTCCCCGATTTCTAGATGAAAAAATATATTTTTTCGTCTGGGAATAACAGAAATGGTTTTTTCTCATCATTATCTTTAAATTTAAAGAATAATTGTAAAGGAATTATTAGGAACAGTATTGTTATGTCGTTTAAAGGATACTTAAGATAATTTTTGTATAATATTAGCAATGAGTATATCTACTTAAATACTCTGTATAGACCTATACAACCTTTTATTTGTGAAATTACAAAAAAGAAAAGAAAGAACGACACAAGAAATAAAATATATCTACGTGTATATATTACGTGACACCTGTATATTTCAAAATAAAAATAATAATTTTAGAAAATAGTGCTGAAGGCAGTCTAGAATCTTTCCTTAATGAACTCTTCTTGTCGTTCAAATGGTGTGGGGTTACTTCCCAAGGAATGCCAGTGTAAATACATATTTCAAGTTACTTCCAGCGAAAATCGTTCAACAACAATTCTTACGAAGGTATGTACATGTATGATATGCTTCTTTTTAATATTAAAATGAAACTTAAACTTAAATACTAACAGCAATACTAACTATCGGCAAAATAGTGTCAATATTAGAAATTTATTAATATTTCGATCAATACTTTTTTTTTCTAATGCGTGGTGGATGCTTAGTTGCTGCTTAAACTGTTTGCTTGTTTGATTATCATATATAATACAACGAGTGGTTTTGTGATTATCGATAATCGCCGGCTTGACACGAGTTATGTTGCCAAATATTAATTCCACGAGTCCGAAGGACGAGTGGAATTATTTGGCAACATATCGAATGCCAATCCGGCGATTCCAGATAATCACAAAACCAAGAGTTGTATTCTTTAGATTATACAACGAATAAAGCACTTTCACTAAATTAGGTACGACATTTTGAGGTTAATTTCTAATGGGTACTAATACATATAGGAACTGTCATCACTGACAAGCATTATGAGCTGCCTAATAACAATGCATAATAAAGCAAAAAACAGGAATTAATAATACATATATATGATTGAACTTTACAAAATTCCATAAATTGTGTCCATATGTAGTTTTCAGATCGCACTATATTAAGAGGTTTCTTATTTTTAACTGTCTAATCAATATTTTGTAACATAATTTCGCCGTCTCGCGACATTTTCAATCAAATTATGACAGCTAGGAAATGTAACTGACAAGCAATTTGCAATGAACAGTCAACGATTAAAACCGGTTGCTATGGTAAATCAACAAAGATGATTATCGCTTATTAATGGAAAAGCACGGTGCTTGATTATCACTTATTAGTCCAGTAGAGGTATAGGGAATTAATACATTATGAGTTGTATAATCACTGCAACTCTCGCGGTGTAGTTTTTGTGTGTGTATAATTGTGTTTATATGGCCTTCTGACAGCATTATACAGCCTTTTATAATGCCGCGCTGTTGTTGTGTTTTGTTCCCAACAGCGAATGGCAGGTTGATCGGAATTCAATTCTCCGAGAAAAATGTCACCGTCCTTGCGGAGAATTGAAACTCGGCTCCTATACAACGATAGTCAACCGCCTAACCACTGCGGCTATCGACCCGTGTGGATCCAAATGTGGATTGATATTAGTCAACATCTAAATATTAGCCAATAGCAATCAATAGCTGCAATTAATATATCTATTTGTTGAATAAAAAATGCTCCATTCCTCTAGTATCAATTGGTGTTTACTATTATTATTTAAATACTAAAAGGCCTCACAAAAAAGCTATTATAGATATTGAAATAAATAGAAATTCTGGTTTTTTGAATTTTTATCTGAAAATCATATTGCTAAATCCGTGTGAACAATGTTTACGTTAACGAATAATTTTCTATTAATGGTTTAGACACGTTGGTGTACTAAACTTATTTAGGTTTGCTGATAATTTACACAAATCCTTTTTGTACATTATTTGTCGAGCCTAAAATGAGACAAGGGAATATACCTATGTAAGTTTTTACCATATTTCCTTATTATTTGCTCGATTTGGGGGCTTCATTTATTTTCGAGTGTTCTGGTACATCACTGGACTCACCATTTGCCGTTAGGATATAATTAATAGTATTACACCACTAACAGCGAAGCAAGCAACAAACCAATGAAACATCAGGCACACTGCTTTACACAGAAAGTGGTAGTTGTGATAAACAATACAGACCATTTACGAAGCTGTAACAACTACATAAAAATCAGAAATTTCAATTATCTCATATTCCCATGTCCTATACTTAGTTTTATTAGAGTTGCTTTTTTTATTGATGTTTTTGAACGTTTAAATTTCCTATTTCCCGGACACTCTGCATAGGTATATTCCAACTAAACATAATAATTATAAGCTGAGTGATTACAGAACCGTGCAACTGATTGCAAACAATGATAAAGATGCATGCATGACGTCAATATTGTGTAAGAGAATGTGAAATGTTTTGCAGATCATTGATTAAATTATCAATCAGCGCCTACATGTATGTTACAACAAAGTCCTTATTGTAACAATTAATTTTAAATATAAACAGAAGTATACGTAAAATATTTTGAATATATGTATCAGTCACACTTTCCATTCAATTCATTTGATTTAGTTTGCAGTTTTTTATTCATGGTACATATAATTAATAAATAAATTGCTGTTACTATTTCAAAAAAAGTGGTTAGTGTGAAGAAAAGTTTATAATGTTGAAGTAGAACGTTGTTAACTGTTATTAACTAGAGTTGAAAACTTAGAAAAGCTGCAGCATAAACACAATTTTCTAGCTGTAGGTACAATAATTGAACCTCGAATAGAACAAATTATGAGTAGTTGATATGTATAAGAAAGCGAATGCAATACAGCGTGTCTCTTTATTTGTGAATGCAGTAATCTTCGCACAACAAACAATCATTGCCGGTAATCGTTGTAAACTTCTAAAATATAAGATTTCAACAGCATACTTTTTAATTTGATTTATTTTATTATAATTACTTAATCAATGCTAACTTGATTTTGAAGTTATATCAATTGTTATGAATCAATTTCGGAAGGTAATATAGCTGTTTATATAAGTTATTGCTACAACTATTGTTTTGCCTGGTCGACAGAATGGAAATAGGTAGGGCAAAAACGGCCGGTGGGCCACCGAGCCATCGTGTGGTATGTACAGATATATGTTTCACAAATCGGTATGTTATGGTGAAAATTTTCTAAATATTTTACTGCTACTATACAATAAAAATTATCTCTTATCTCATAATGAAATAGAAAAGCTGTTCCGTATTGTTATATTCAAAATTTAGGAATGTGAATTTGATTTAATTTCACGGATTAAACTAATATAATATTTAAGTGGTAGGTCTATGTGGTTTAATTATAGAATTACAGCGTTACTTTGATTTGTCTTACACCATCACTGCGTTACCTAATCTCACTCCCTTAAATTTCTGTTTCTGAATATACATCAAAGATAACATGCAAGAACTGCCAATAACCCCGATGAATTAGTAGAGTATATTCAACGGCATGCTGAAGAAATGCAACGCAATAAGTATGTAGAACAAATAAATACCAGAAATATTACGAGTCTATGAATCGACGATGAATATTGTATTATTATAATTACATTATCTTTTAATCCTAGATACATACATATATTTCCGAGGGGTAAACCGCTGGCCGAAAATCTGTACACTATTTCCTTCGTCACTAGTATTTCTCCGTATTTCCTGCGAAATACTAAATATTTCCTCGTATTTCCTGGGAAATACTAAGTATTTCTTAGTATTACCTTGTATTTCCTAGTATTACTCAGTATTTCCCAAGTATTACCCAGTATTTTCCAAGTATTACCCAGTGCAACTCAGTATGTATTACCAAATATTACGTTGTATGTATTGCTCCTACAATTTTTGTATTTCTCAAATTTATTTGCCAGTTATGCATCAGTAGGAGAAAACAATAGATATGTTAAGTGTAATAGTAACAAAAAACACAGAATTTTCTGATTATAACAGAATGATTAAAAATAAAAATATATTGTACCACGGTAATACTAAAATAAAGGAGAAATTTCAAAATAATTAATTCTTTAAAATTTTTACCTGTCATAGTAATAGTTATTTACGAACCAAGTGCGTGAAATCATATTTCGCGAATGAGTGACCAGTTTAAAGCGCGAGCCGTAAGGCGAGCGCTTTATGGACACGAATGTAAAATTCTTCAGTAATTTTGTTTTTTCATCATCTTGTATTTCTGTATTATATTTAACAAGTCCTGTCGTTACAGTTCGAATTGATCATTGCCCATTAGTTGCAAATATCCATAGAATATAAATTCTTCATTTATCTCGGCTATATCATCACGACGCGAAGTGGCCAAACGTAATGATTTAATTGCGATTTAAAAAATTTTATTTTATACCAGTTTCTACCAGCGTGGCTCTCCTCAATGATCCGACCTATATATCATTTCTCTTCATAAAAAACCGCATAATAACTTTCTATGCGTAACATTCGCTATTTTATCGACAAGATCAAAATAGTCAGTTACTAAACTTTGATTAGCATCAAGATTTTCTCTAGCTCTTCGGGTTCTCTCGGTTCTTTGATATTTCTTTGTAAACCATTTTGAGTTTTGTTGGGTAAATTTTTTTTTTTGGCGGCTACCAGCCTCAATATACTTTTGTATTCGCGCAGAAAAATCTCTATGCACACGCAGGAACATGTCTTTAGAAATGCCTGCACATGCATGTCTTATTCTCTGCTGCATGTTTTCTGTTGTTGTTGGTTCTGTGTCATATGCAACAAATCGATATTGTACTCTTAAAATAAATATAGCGATTCTTCTGCGCGAATACAAAAGTGCATTGGGGCTGGTGGGCGCCAATTCGAACATCTAATTCGATAGTCGTCTGCTTTCTTCCACTATTTACCTCATGTAAACAATTTGTAGCAACTATTAACATTTATTTTCTACTTTTACATTTAACAAACAAATAAGAAACATTTGATGCACGGACTTTTATTGTCCTCATCTTTTCGAAATATCTCGATTAATATTAATTTGAGGTCATATATGGTTTACTATTTTCTGCTCACAACTTATTGCTCTTTTAGAATTTGATAATAAAATACCATATGCTATTTGAAAAAAAGAGTTGACCTTGCTATGATCTTTGTGTCTTTCTTTATAGTGTCAACAGTAGCGCCATCGAACGAGCCCCTTCATATAGTTAAACTTTTGTCTAATACTTTTCTTCATAACACTAATTGTTTCGAAAATATTACAGTGTTACACTTTAAATGGACCGTCCTGTATGTCTAACGTAGTACCGAATGTTTCAGTATATCCGTTCCAGTCTAATATCTCAGTTGCTATTAAGAACACGATAGATATTGAAATTTTACATACTTTTACACTTATAGAGACAAATATTTCATATACTACAACAAATAACATTACACCGCTTTTTTACGTTATTGTACAATGTATGTAATAGAACTCTATTTTTTTTTCAATTATGTATGTACCTATTCGAACACAACTTACACACACCAAACTACACCGCAAGAGCTGCAGTGATAGCCAGACGAGTAATACAGCTTACGGAGTCACAGCAACTAAGCACCCACCACACGTTAAAAAAAATTATGTATTATGTTTTTCTTTTCTGTACAATGGTGGTATTTCCTTAGTATTTCGCGGTATTTTCCAGTATTTCCTAGTATTTCCCGATATTTCCTAGTATTACCCGGTATTTCCTAGTATTTCCCAGTATTACCTTAGTATTTCCCGGTATTTCCTAGTATTTCCTCTGACGTGTACACCGAATTTCCCCAGCGGTTCACCCCTCGTACATTTCCACTTTTAAGTCAAATGAAACAGCAATATACCAATTTATTCGAGAACATAAATTATTATTAAAAATTGTTTACCCTCAAAGTGGAAATATATCTAGGATTGAAAGATAAATACTTACAGGTCATAATATAGTAGTAGTAAACTTTATTCATCATCAAAGATGGTAAAAACTTTTAAAAAGTCTTATGTTAGTAGATTGTTTAGTTTCTTTGTCCATCTCATTATATAATTTCAGTCCTTTATAATACAGATTGAGGTCCGCGAAGTTGG
Organism: Holotrichia oblita; assembly: GCA_023690525.1. Classification (NCBI taxonomy): domain Eukaryota; kingdom Metazoa; phylum Arthropoda; class Insecta; order Coleoptera; family Scarabaeidae; genus Holotrichia; species Holotrichia oblita. The sequence goes on along the minus strand of CM043015.1, from coordinate 158,909,712 downwards.
CACCACAAAGTGGTCAAAAATCGACAAAAATGCTAGAAAGAATTGACCATTTATTGACCACTATTGACCATCAGCGATTTCCACTGACCACCTTTTGTTTAGGCTACAGCTGCTATACACATATTTTGGGGTCTAATAGCGAAAATGCTAAAATTAGCCAATACAGAGATTTTGTTCATCGGATACGATTGACCTTCGTTTGACCATGTTTGACCACCCTTCACATTTTCAAAATTTTCAAAAATACTTAATTTTTTTCGAATTTTTGTTTTACTACAAACAGTAAAATTTTGTTGCAGTATAAGATTGACCAACGTTTGACTATGATTGACCACCAAATATTTTTTTTGAAAACTTAACAATATTCGAAAAAAATGAAAAAAACAAGTTCATATCTCCAATGAAATGACATCAAACCCAGATAATGTCATAATCTCTTGCGTCGTATTTTTCACAAATTTTGAGAGGTGGTCAAACGCTGAAAATAATAGAACTTATTGTCTCGTGTCTCTAGACCACACAAAACTGAAAATTATCGTTTGACTACCCTCCGGTTAAATTTTATCCGATCTTAAAGTTACATATAACAGTTTCAAAGTTTATCGCATTTTTCACAACGTGTGTAAAAATTGTCGCAAAAGCTATACGCAAACATACACGTGTATGTTTTCTTATTTGGTTTCGATCAAAATCATTAGTGTCAAATTTTGACATTTGTCCGAATAAATTTTTCTCAAGTATTTAGTTTTGTCTGCTCTATTTCGTGTTTTCTCATATTCTCTTGGTTAGTTTTTCTGGTTCTGTGTTTTATCGTTGTTGTTTTATTGTTTTGTTCTTTTACGATGGATTTTACATTTAATGAATATACCGATATGTATATGATGTATGGTTTTTGTAATGTAATGCTAACATGGCAGAACAGGAATATCACGTACGGTTTACAAACCGGAGACGTCCTACTGGAAACGTATTTTTACGACTGGACCAACGTCTACGTGAAACTGGTTCGTTTTATAAAAGGAATCCCAACGCAGGTCGACCTAGACAACGGCGCCGGCGTACATTACAACTGAAAGAGGCAAATTCTAGACTCAGTACACGAAGATCCCTCCGTCAGTACTCGACAGTTGGCGTCCACATTCAATATCCCCAGTAATAAGACCGTTCATTCGGTTTTACGTGAAAAGCTTCTTTATCCTTACCATATAACTAAGGTACAACCGCTCTATGAAAACTATAACCTACATCGTTTAAACTTTTGTCATAGTATGTTAAATAGAATTCATGAAGATGGTAATTTTTCAATAAGTGTTCTTTGGTCCGACGAGTCTATGTTTACCAGAGATGGTGTACTCGATATTCATAATTTTCACCATTGGGCAGATGAAAATCCTCATGCTATTCGGGAATACGGTCAACAAAGAAAGTTTTCAGTTAATGTTTGGCTGGGCATAATAAATCACCAAGTAGTTGGACCAATCTATCTGCCAAATCGTCTTGATGCCAACGGCTACTTCAATGTATTGGAACAAGTTATTGACGAGATGCCACTGAACATACACCGTAACATGTTTTACATGCATGATGGGGCTCCTGCACATTTTGCGCGTAATGTGAGAGAGTGGTTGGATGAACACTTCCCTAACAGGTGGATTGGTCGCGGTGATCGTATCTTATGGTCTACAAGATCTCCCGACGTTAATCCTTTAGACTTTTTTGTTTGGGGTTTCATTAAGGACAAAGTTTACGCTACACCTCCACAGGACGCTGAAAAAGTTAGACGAAGAATTAACGCGGCAGTATTAGAAATTACACCGGAAAGGCTAGAACGAGTAATACAGACAATACCTCGTAGATTGCAACTGTGTTTACAAACGGACGGACATCAATTTGAACAGATGCTTAGGTAATAGTGATGCTAATTTGTTACAAGAGATGCGTTCGAAAAATCAAAACTACTAACTTTGCTGATAATATAAAACTACAGTGTTGCCAAATGAATGTTAGTTTCATGTGGGCCCCGAGGACGCATAAAGCATGATACGACATTTTAGCATAAGAATTTTGTGTCAAATTCGAACAAACTGTGTCGCTACGTGTAGCTTTTCCGACAATTTAAATACACCTTGTATAAACAGCAATCGTCCAAGCACCGATCCTTGTGGCACACCCGAATTGACTATCCTTGCTTCTGACTCTTTATTCTCATATCTAGTTATTTGATATCTGTCTGTTAGATAACTTTTTAACCAAGATAGAGCTGTATCATTTATTCCATACCTACTCAGCTTTTTGACTAACCTATTTCTGTCTATCGTTTTGAAAGCTCTCTTCAAATCAAGAAAGACTGCAATCACCTTTTTATTCTTTCCTATTTCTTCCTTCCATTCTGCTATCACCATATTTAGAGAGGTTTCACAAGAATGGCCATTTCTAAATCCTGATTGAACATCAGAAAGTATATTATTTTTTTCCAGAAAGGCTTCAAGTTGGTCTTTCCATATAGGCTCAATAACCTTTTCCAATGTCGGCAACATATTAATTGCCCTAAACTCCTGACATTTTTTGGTGTTATTTACTTTTGGAATCGGCTTCACAATAGCTGTCTTCCACGCTGCAGGAAAAACTCCTTCTTGAAACAGACATATAGACACATTAATTACAATGACATAGTTTAGTTAATACGATTCTGAAAATGTCCTACTCCAGCTTGTATGTCAATAGATGCTGTCACGTATATGTATGTACTTATTTTTGCTGAATTGCTTCAACACACACCGTAATATGCGATTTACTAATTTGTGATCTTTGGCAATTGTTTGCATACACCTTATCGTTGATGTATCCCCAGAAATAGAAATTTTGGGATTGAGATCAGATAATGCAGTTGTAATGCTGTTGTACAAATAATTAAAACATGTTATATCTGTTTTATGTAGTTTGTTCGGTTTGGTCTAGGAGAAACTAAGGTAACTAAACAGAGTAGACCTATTACATATCTGGTTTTTACCCACGAAATGAAATCTAGTATACCTACATTCCCAAAATTTGAATATAAGGCTATGGTACACCTTATCTTATTTGATTCTGCGAAAATTACATACAAAGAATGTATCGTAAAATCAAACCAATTTATTTTGTCTTATTTTTCATTTTGTCGCGGAAAGAATAAAAAAAAACAATTTATACAATAGAATTAAGTAATATATTTCACTTCAAATAGCGAAATACCCTAGTCGTGGATGTCGCATATGTTTTCTATTAAATCAACACCTCTACGGATAAGAAAGCTTTCACAAAGGAATACTTTTTCGGTTATTTCGCTAAAAGTTAATTGTACACGTAGGAAAGATATGTAATTGAAAGGAAAAATTTCACTTGAGGTTAATTAAAAGATTATTTTGTAGTTGGCATGGGGTAAATGGAATTTAGATCCTGTTTTGGACGATATTGTAACCAAATTGGAAGAAACATTCTCAAATTTTAGTCGGGTTAACACTTTTTCCGAGTAAACTACTCTAATAGACATTTCATTCCGTTAAATTTTTACGTATGTATGTAAAAAGAAGTAACACTCGGTATCATGGTCACTGTAATTTTTTTTTTAATAATTGTATTATTTAAAACATAGGTGAAATTATAATATTATTATAATGTATCTTGTGATAACCTTTTTCAAAAATGTAAGTGTACTATTTGTGAATGTATGTATATGAAGGCGTAGGAAGCGTACGTATTTTATTGCTGTTCTATAATACACTGACATTTATTGAATATTACTAATGTTGGTTCACCTTTCATCTTTGAGTCGTAAGAAATCGCATACAAGGAAAAGAAATTTCGAAATAATGTTGAAGGTCGAAGTTAGAGTTTGACTATTGGTCATTAAGAGGATTTGGAAAATATACATGCGAAAGCAAAGCGGGAATAGAGTTTACGTTATATCGTTACATTTAAAACTTTTGAAAGTAGGTACATACTCGTATTTAAAAATGTGTACCGTTTAGAATGCGAAACATATACATAATCGGACTAATATGAATACAAGCAATTATAAGATTATTATTAAATCAAACAACATGTGAAAAGAATGTCTGAAAGTTATCTAAAAAATACTAAGAAGAGGACAATTGTCTTCAAATTTCGTTGACAGATAATACACGCAGTTTTGAAGATATATCCGATGCTAGACGGTTAATGAATTACTTGTATAAGAGAATTAAATAAATGATTGCTAGCCTGATATAGTGGAGTCGAGAAAACTTAGCAATTTCAAAATCGTGTTTACATCAAAAATTGAATATTAATTTTAAAAAGAAGATTATTATTTTGTAAATAATTTTGAATTGAGACAGTAAGTAGTTATTAATTAACAAATTATATACAGGGTGTATCATGAGGTTTCCCCCGGTTAATGGAGGTGATTCCTGAGTTTATGTGGAACAAAAAACGTATAAATACAGTAATGAGATGACATCCATAACTAAGGAGTTATAACAAATTTTCGAGACGCTTTGTAGCGAATGGTGCGCCAGACATGTGCGCGCAGGACAACCGATCTATCACTAAGCAATAGGGGAGTGGTTGCCTGGTGCAATATATGTACGTTCACTTTCTACAAGAAGAATTACCGCAGTTTATTGAAGATGTTCGTCTAGAAACAAGACGCTCAATGTACGTCCAACATGACGGGGTGCCTGCACATTACCATGAGGTAACAGCTCATCTGAATCAGGAGTTCCCACATCGATGCGTCGTTGGTTGTCTGCCTCTTCTAGAAAGGTCCTCTTCTTCCAGTTCCACTTCCTTCATGGATGTCCTTCTGGTGGTTCTCGGGTTTCTGGGTTGTTGTGGTTTCTCGGAGTCTTCTGCATGGATCCCCTCGCTGTCGGTATCTGAAACTAACGAAACATAAGTATTATTTTAATAATCAATCATCACCGCGTCACATTTGACGGAGTATCTCCGTAGTGGTGCGGTGTTCCCACATCGATGGATTGGTCGCGGAGGCCCAATCAACTGGCCTGCCAGATCCCCAGATTACTGCATCTGGAGGTGGATAAAAAACAGTGCGTACCAGGTTAGACTGCAAACACGAGAAGAGTTCATTCAACGCATTCTCGATGTCGTCGCGACAATAAGGCACGAATGTATGAAGTTACAAAATGTTATACGCGCCGTTCACACCCGTGTGAATCTTTGCCTTCAGATGCAGGAAGGAAATTTTGAACATTTGCTGTAAATATGTTTTTATTCTAACTATAACTTCCATTCTTGTTAGTGATATCTCGCATTAAAATTTATTTTTCTGTTTCTTCATATTACCGTAACTCCTCAATTATAAATGTCATCCCATTACTGTATTTACATTTTTGCTCCACCTAACACTAAGAATCACCTCCATAAACCGGGGAAAAACCTCCTCATATTTATTTAACTTTAATAAACAAACGGTTTGTTACAAAGCACCCCGTGCAACTTTATCATCTTCCTTGAACAAATAGAAATTCAATCAATTATGCGTTGGTGGAACAACATTTATTTGGTCACAATAAACTGACTGGAAGTATCTCACACATGCAGGTAGTGACTCTATCTTTGTATTGTATGAGCTACAGGTACACATTATTATATAATGTAAATTCGCTCATCAGACAATATAGAGCTAGAAATGTTTCTAGCGCAAATAAATTATTTTATGTGGAAGCCGTAGTACGGTAGGAGGCGCGAACTTTATTATTAAATTCATGCAAAACTTCCTATATCTTCTAAAGGAAACTGAATAACATGGCAAAACCCATGTTATAATAAAGGTAAGACCTAGAAGAATCGTAAACAGTAAAAATATACGGGGTATTCCATTTAAAATAAAGTAAGTTTAGTTTACCCTGCTTTTATTCGACACCCTGTATAGTTAACATATGATTAGGTTATAGCACCCCATGCGCTTCAACTTTTATCTTAATAACATTTTCTCATTTCTCTTATAATACAGGAATAATAATTGGACTTCCTCGCACTAATGCCCTGTATATTTTTTGGACTAAAATAATGGGACTTTCTCTATATCACTTTGAATGATTTATTTTCAGTTTACAAGGGTCTCAAAGTTGACTTTTTAGAAAGTATATTTGTTGATATCTCCAGTATCTATTGAGATATCTTTTTCAAATTTAGTGTAGATTTTATTCTTATCTAAGCACACTTTCTGTGTGATATCTAGCAAAATAACTCGAAGAACCAATAGAGAAAATAGGGGGTGTTGTTTCTTTTGACTTCCCATTTTTTTCTGGCGAATGATTATGGATTTGACACTGATCCTTTTTAGTAAACTGATAACTTATCAAACTTTTCGAGACTGATTACATTTAGGTTTGATGCTTCCTTTACTAGATATTCTTACTTGTTTGACTGGTGTTGTAATTTCTTATGAATTTTATGTGTTTTATTTTCACCTAGACACTATCTATGCTTTAATAAAAAATTATCAGATTAATCGAAATATCTCAATGCATACTTATACTTACTATAACTAACATCCTGAAAAAAAGCGACCAAATAGAAGGTGACCTCACTAAACTCCTATTTCTTTAGCTTAAAGAATATGTGGCCGACAACATCTCGTCTAATATGGTAGATGTTGTAGAATATCCATGTACTACAGTCATAACAAGAAATAACAAGTCCATTGTTTCAAACTAAAGCGGATTATCCGTTGTCATCAATAAATTACATCCTTATAAACAAACGTACAGTAAACGAGTTAGCGTATGAAACATACAACGAATTGTGCTTAAACAAAATGTTCTGTATCTGCCAGAAATAAACAAAAGGCATTTACATTTGTTTTATTTTTCTTGACGAATAAGATGTCACTTTGTCAAATAAGAATTCTATCTAGTTGCTGTTGCAATATGTTTACTATTTAAATAATCTATTTTAACTACCACGGATGTAATGTATGTATGTACAACATCAGTATTTGACTGTGTTTATGAAAAGACAGATAAGTTTTTTAAACGCTGTTATCGGGAAGATTTCTGTGTTGTAATAGATAAAAATCTACGTAATTCACCAATTGACTATTGGAAAAATAACTTAGTTTTATAAATTATTTTTTAATTATGTAGTGGTAACATTGAAGCACATTGGCATTGGCGTATTATATACATATATTTTTGTTTAAATGGAAAGAACTTTTAGTTAAAATGCTAGATATAGTAGTCTGAGCGATACTAGAACTCGATGGTCTTATTTGTACTTCAGTTAATTGGACAGCATTTTTTAATTACGAAATTTAAAGATTGTAATATTTAATTAGACAGGGAAGATTCAATTTTCTATGGATTGTACAGTACTAACTAAAATACCTACAATGTATTCATTATTTGCAGTAACGGCTAAAAGTGCAATCCACAATACGTAGGTTATATCAAATATTACATCCGTGTAATGTTGTTAGAGTTATTATGAGAATCATGTCTTGGAAACCATACACAAGATTAACAACATGGTGCGACTACCGAATAAGTTTTTGTTATTCGCAGATATACTGTACTACTGTAATGTATTTATACAAATAGTAACCAATTCCATTTACATGCTCATGTATTTTGTGAATTCATAAGCAATATTAGCTAGATAACCTTTCCTTAATTCAGTTGTTTTATCGAGTTACACATACATTTACATATGTTGTGTAAGTGTATTCGATGAGCTTGAATGAATATATTAGTGTACGAGCTTTATACGCAACGCAGTGTAAGTTTCAAGTGTATACTGTTTTATTCCAAAAGTTGATAGAAAATATTTAAAAACAATACAACCAATAATACAAATGCAAATTCCAGGATTTTACTAATAGTACATAGCCTAAATCTCCTAACTAACGAGTTTCGTGAAAGATCCTGTATAAATACAGTAATGAGCAACATGGATTAGGAGTATAAAACATATTGAATAACAAATAATTAAAAGTTTATCAACTGATTGTCAATAACACTTTCAAATAACACATAACCACAATTTTTTATCTTTCAATTCTGCTTTAATTCTTCTTTCCACATAGTCATGAGCAGACGACATCACGTTTTTTATCGATGTCCGACTTGGTAATGTATCATCCGAATACTTGCTCCAGAAGAAAACGAATGCTTCCTAGTCTAGTGAAGTGAACGGTAGTTTACATAGAATAAAACAAACACCTATATCAAATGTTAATTATTCGCTGTATTGTTTGCCACGAATTGTAAAACATTATTTTATACTTTGGTACACCTCAAATAGTTGTTGCGCCTTACACATTTAATTCTATCACCTTCGTATTCTAAATCCAGCATACTCGCTATTACGTTTTCTAGTTTTTTCGAAATACGCCTTTTCCGAAACGTATCTAGCCGCGACATTTTCTAAGTATGTGTGTACTGATAAGCACTCACAACGAAAAGTGGAATAATATTGAACTAGTGTGCTTTGATACGGACACTCGAATTTACGTTACTCTCCGCACTGCACTGAAACTTGCCCTTCTTTGCCGATTCTACTACTACTCTACTGAAACGAATGTATAACACACGAAGGCATTAAATATCTTTGAGATTCTTCAGGTAACTTTGTGCATAAATTATAGCAGCTTTCTATTTGCCACAATTCTCATTTTTCCTCATCTCACTTCTTACTTCATTCTCACATGATTCTCACTTCAGCAAAACAAATCACTTACTGAAAATGCAAATAAAACGATGCGTATTAGTGACAAAACTGAAGTGAGATGAGAATTGTGGCAAATAGAAAGCAGCTATAATAATTGACTACAATAAGTTGATATAGTAAGATAATCTATTAGAATATTCATTCAATCCTGCAGTCAATACAAAGGTAGTACATATACCGGCTGTTAAAAAAGGTTGTCGGATATTTTACCCAATTATAGTACTGGTGGATATAAACAAAAAAATTTTAGTCAACATGGGTTCGCAATTCAACTGTTTTTGACACATAGTCGATTGCATATTTTAAAATAAAAAAAATCATTTTTAGGTTTAGAGAATAGTTCCCTTTGTCAAACAACTGATTGTGACTGAAAATTAGTTCTGTCAGACATCTGTCATCAGATTTTATTTATCATTTGCGTCAATTTTTTTTTGTTCTTAATTTATGCATAAGTACACAAATGCAGAAATGGCTGATATGCATTTTATGTACGGTCGTGCGAATGGTAATGCCACTGAAGCACGACGTATGTCTGCCGAAGAATTTCCAAATCGGTTGTTACCGAGAGATAAGATTTTCTCAAGACTTCATATCCGGCTGTCCGAAACTGGTTCATTTAAAATTAATGGTGGTTCTGGTAGACCTAGATCAGTTTCTTCTCCCGCAGTAGAATTAGATATTTTGAGACGGGTAGAAGACAACCCAAATATTAGCACCCGAAGACTTGCCGCAGAACTGAACGTCAGTCATCCTCTTATTTGGGGAATTCTGCGGGAACACCAGCTCTATCCCTACCACATTCAACGCGTGCAAGTTCTTGCTCCTCTCGATTATGATGCACGTAGGGTTTTTGTCATTGGGTTTTACGAAAGCTGCCAGAAACTCCTAATTTTGTGGTTCAGATTTTATTTAGTGACGAGGCTGGGTTTCATAACAATCCCGTCTGGGCAGATGAAAATCCCCATGCTGTTGTTGAACTGCATCATCAAAATCGTTTTTCGCTAAATGTTTGGCTTGCTATTTTTTGAGACTGTTTAATTGGTCCGTTTAATATCTCTCTAATCGTTTAACGGGACAAGTATACTTGGATTTTTTAAGAAATGAATTACCCGTTTTGTTGGAAGACGTGCCACTTTTTAACAGACTAAATATGTGGTTTATGCACGATGGAGCTCCTGCGCATTTTTCCATCGTAGTTAGAAATTTCTTAAATCAAGATTATAACGAGAGATGGATAGAACGGGATGGACCAACTGCATGCCCTCCTAGGTCCCCTGACCTGACACCTCTAGACTTCTATGTTTGGGGGCATCTAAAACAATTAGTGTACGCACGACCTGTAAGCAATTTGGAAGAACTCAGGCAACGAATCGTAAATTGTTGCGAGGAAATTCGGAGGACTCCAGGAATTTTCGAAAGAGTGCGTCGATCTTTCATAAGAAGGTATGAAGAGTGCTTAGAAAAGAACGGTGGACATGTAGAACAACTTCTTTAGTTTTACTTCAAATAACCGTTTGTTTAATTTACATTGCGATCAGAATTTATTTGAAAATTTTTATCCTATTAAAACAATATGCAATCGACTATATGTCAAAAAGTTGAATTGCGGACCCATGTTGACTAAGACTTTTTTGTTTATTTGCACCAGTACTATAATTGGGTAAAATATCCGACAACCTTTTTTTAACACCCTGTATAATGTTTTCTACAAAAGTTTCTTATTCGGGCATAACAAAAGTGTTTCTATAATAAATATAGCTATAATCACATTCGGAATTTCAATAAATTACGTCGTCCAAATAAAAATTGCTTCACTTATTTTCCTTGACAAAATGCAGTCGTTGATGACGTATACAATTTTGACTTTCTTATTTGCGACTATAAGTGGTGGCGATTTTTAAAGACATTTATTATATTAATTTAGGCTTAAAATCATACAATTGTGTACGGTAACTACACAAGTTATAGTCACGATTAGATTGTTTCTTAATGCTGGTACATCCGTGTACATCCAGTTCTAGTAGGTAATTTTGGTAAGTTTCGTAATCTTCGAAAATAAAAAATGTGAAAGCTTATCGGATTTATTGGATTTATATAATTAGTCTAATGCATCTTTAAGAAAATAATATTCAGTTTATGTAGGTAAGTAACGTTATTTCATGCTACTTATTTCAGTGGTTTTAGCAACTTCGAGATAATTGAGTACGATTAGTAATACCTTAACGATATGGTTGATTGGATGCAAATAATTGCATTTGGTGTAGAAAACGGCGTCGACGAAGCCGCGAACTGATTATGTCTTAACAGGGTTATTATGAAATCGGTAATTACACTACTCTCAATGTAATTACCTATTCGATTTGGTTCTGTAGTACACTTATAAATGATATTGCGGTTAGTGGATGACGATTTTAAAAATAACTACCTATTGGTGGTACAGCAGGAGAAAAAAGTAGCCTGCCGGTGCATGTGAGAAAGACGCCCTTCACTCAAAATGCACGGGTACTTTATTGACTTAGTATACCTACATGGACTGTCTGTGGCACAGACATTATTTGTATGCACTCTAAGACAATAAAGTTCCCGTAGGGTTTGAGTAAGAAGCCTCCTTCTTTCGCGCACTGTCCGGATACTTTTTTCTCCTGCTCTACAGCCAGTAGAGAAGATGTGTTACGGAAACGTTGCTTGTATTTAGCGAAATAATACTAAACGTAGTGGTTTTGCTCTGTCTAAGTTATTGATGAAAATATTTTCAAACTGTGCACACATAATGCATCAAATATTTTATGTTTTGAAAAGTCGAACTATTGCTTTATTCACAGATGTTAGTTTCAAATATTCACTGACATAAATTTATTGACAAATTCTATAATAATATTAATGTTAGTGCTTGTCGCCATATAGTTTTTATTTTAATTCTTAGAATTTACATTAGTAAATCCATTTTATATAAGGCAGATTGTATAGCCAGATACTTTAAAAACGTCCTTCATCGGTGTACGAATCCCATATGAATGACATTTCCACAGCGTCTGATTGTGAGTGTATTAAGTAATGTAAGTACATATTCCTCTTCGAAGAGTATGTATATCAAACTTTCTTCCGCTCACGCCGATTCGGTCATTTTCGTTCGGTCGAGATTTTCTGAATACCCAACTATACACCTCAAGGGGCATTTACAAAAACTACCGAACGGACATGAGCGGAAGAAAATTTGATAAGCATTTCAAAGGGGAAGACATTATTTAATACGCAAACTATACATATTTGATCTTTACCATTTAAAAAATATTCCTGTTACACTTGGTAACGGTTACAGCAGTACTTAGTTCTTTTTACTTACATTAATTTATGACGGTTACTTCTTTTATATTTTTAATGAATCACTTTTTTCACGGGTAACCTCGCCACAGTTATTGTGTCCCCATATTATCTTAGACGTCGGTACACCCGAATAACAAAGTCAGCTATCTGGTCGACAGTTAATTTTCTTAGCTTGGTCGACCACTAAATAGATCCGCTTTTTCTCTTCAGGACAGTCAGAAAGAAGATGCGCAGAACTTTCCTCTGCACTCCCACATTTTCTTTATAGGGGAGAGTTTGTTAGCCCATAAGATGCATATGGTTGTTCAGTGCGCAGTGTTCAATTAATCTCCTTGTAACTGATTTCAGCTTTATTAGGACTTTTGTATCGGTGAATCCATTCGATTAAGAGAGTCGCTTAACAGCGGATATGTACTTACATACGTACATACTCTACATACAACTGTGCACCATGCAATATCGTGAACTGCGTATAGTTTGAATAGGTTTCATTTAATTTAAAGATTGTTAAAAGCTGTCGTTAGGTGTTCGGTGAAATCGACAATAGCAGCAATTTTATGCTGTAAATAACGTATTGTATTTGACTATATGGGAAATTATATTGCTATTTGGATGTACATACATTCCAATGCAATTGAATACTTTGTTTTAATAATATAGTCTAAATAGTTTTTTTTTTCGTGGCCACGGTTAAGAATCTATTGGTACAATATCTTACTAGAATTTGTTGCCACAACAATTTTTTCTAATAACGACATAAGACTGTTGATGTAACAAGTTAATTTGTTGCAATAGTTTGTTATCGCTTTCAATAAGTGTTGTTATGGAGCACAACAGATCCATTGCAGATAAATACCACACACTACTATTACTAACAAGTTTAATGTTAAGTATTCCTTATTAGACATATAAAAATGTATTCATTATACCTACAGCAGTTGATCTAAGGTTTATTTCTGGAATGTCATACGTTTTCGGATTCTAAAATTGTAAGATTAATTTACAGCATGATACTTTTTGCGAAATTATAAAATTCACATTTCTTTCCATTATAGTTATTATATACGATATTATCGATACCTATCGTTAGTCAACTTATTTTTTAATTTATCAACGAATAAGAAATCAAAGGTTTGCATCAGCAATGGTCTATTATTTCGAACTTCACGCTAAATAGGAAAAGATAGAAATGTTTTATTATATTCAATCTATTCAAGTTTTCGTAATCGATGGTTTCGGCAACTTTTAGATTATTTCCTAGTTGCATTCTCCTTTGTTACGGTTGCTGGTTCAGTGATTGTTACGGTTCTTAATTATATAGTAAGAGCGATGTTGTCACTTGTAAATATTTTTTATTCAAAGTAAATGTATAGAATGCCTACTCACGGTATGCTGATTTTTTTAAGTTCTATAAGAAATAACGCTTCTTTTGCTTGGATTGAAATGTTCTCGTTATGTATTGTGAAATATAAATAACCTTTGTTAAACTGTTAAACTTGTGCAAACTACATCATTATGTTTTATGTAGATAAAACATTATTTTAATGTAACGTATTATATCTAGGCGCATTGGAATGTAGCCATTTTTTTTAGATTCGCAAACATAATAATATTCAAAAACGATTTTCACAAATTCGTGTTCTGTAGTTGTAAATATAATCGCATTTTATATGCATTTATCGTATTGCATATGATGTAACAATCTGCAATTGCATACTAAACAGCACAACTTCTAGTTAGGCTGAGAAATACTTTATCTTTATAATATTGTGTTAGATCTAGCATCTTAACTAAAAACGGCTAACCGGGTGTATATGTATGTATTGGATCAAGATAGCTTATTTTACAGATTTGTAACAACTTTTATTAAGTGCTATGATCCATTTCATTTGCAATAAAAAACTATCTTTGAGATGAATTCCTTTCTGTGTCTTTATTTTTTCTTCGATTGATTAGTCAGTCTTGTATTTGTCAAGAATTGTAGTATGAGAGGAGATCGCTGCAAAATTTTGTAAAGCGTCAATACATAAAACCGCCAATAGGCAAAAAAGAAAAGAATTATAGAAATAATGTTTCTTAAATAAGCCTTGCAGATTAATGTAACAGTCGTCCAATGTATGGATCGAAAATATAGTACTAGTGCCAATGTTAGATGTTATCAGTCTTATCAAAACTTATCAAAAGGATTGACCCCAATGTTTGCGCTACCTACTATACATTAGACATGTTCATATATGTACGCACGTCCGTCATGTTGATGCCTCTATTTGGGACAAATTAATTTTGACTCCAATCATTCCCAATTTGTGCAGCTCAACAGATCAGTGCCTCGAACATATGCCTGTGCGAAATCTCGTTGCTGATCTGGGGAAGTGTGCCACAAGTACCACAAATAGTTTTGTTTTTTTAAGAAAGGACGAATCGATACTTGATTGAGCAAGTAATTCCTATGTAGTGATAATTATTTGGAAATATTTAGCGTTTCCCAATAGTTTTGAATACTCTCTTCTATAAAATATATCAGTATAGAAATAACAAAATCTGTAGGGAATATGTAGTTACTCAGTTAATAGATAGTTTACAAAATCGTATATTATTGGTTTGCTGCCTTTGACTTTTATGACTAGATCGATAGATAGATTGTCTATGTGATTGACGTATTCGTATTCAATTAATTTGTTGATTTAGTCTGCAAATGTTTTCCGTGTTTGACGACAAGATATATCAATCAATGAGTGTGGTTTAAATGTTGAAGGGTTTCTTTCTTTCTAGGTTTTCAATCAATGACGTATATATGGACTTATACTTTGTTTATGTCGAATGTATATACCTACCTACCCGCATTAAAAGATTCCAAGAAGTAAGGTATAGTGAATTGGTAAGATGCAATCTTCGACATTAGCTATCTTCATAGCCTTATAATTACTATAATGGATGTTTCGCGTGAGCTTGTACATACATACATTGCATATACTGTACTACAGTGGATAATATACAAACTACATATTATATACATATTTACATATTTTTACTCATTCCTTTGCAGTGGTAATTTACCTAAATAAATTTCAGTTTAGAAACATGCAAGTAACGTTTTTATTTTTTAAGGTGCAGGTTTATGTCTGTAGTATCTTCTATGTACTATATAGATATATATCATATATATCATCTTCATTCAAATTCATCGAAGTGTCCTCATTGGTACAGATATTTTATCATAGCTGAATTCATAATTCACGCAAATATTGATGCTTAACTCAATAGATTTTAATATCCTTGTATTACAAGGTGGACATTACACAACATATTTAAATTCTACGAAAATTTAAAATACATCATGTTAAAATACCATATTATAGAAATAATATGATATTTTAATTATTAATTTAATAATAATACCAATAACCTATTATAACAGCTGAGCTCTTCAGATTTACTACCTACTCAGTACCGTCGGATGTCATGATAGCCTTGGACTTAATATTTGTATAAACGACGATAGAACCATAAACGGCGTTTATGTGAACGTAGCCTTGCTGACTATGATGTGCCAAAGGTAGCTTCCTTACCGTTTTTGTATTCAACTTCCCTCAAAATAAATGCTGATTTAGATAGATTTGTATATTGTATACTATTTATATGTGAAAAATTTACATGTAATGAAAAAGTTCTATATAGTAAATAAAAAAATAAAAGAGTACTTATTAGAATAACACTTTCAGAGGAATTAAATTGTTGTAAGGCAAAGCCTTTATTTACTAAATAGACATTCTCCGGTGAAAAAACGCATTTAATTTGAAAAAGATAGTACATATATGTACAGTGACGTGCTTTAGTACTGACTCAAAGTGCCATAAAACTTTATAAATATAACCCTTACGTATGACGATATATAGCCGACTGCCCTCGAGCGGTGTGAGTCAGTACTAAAGCACGTCACTGTACATAGGAGGGTCACTATTTATATTTTGAGCCTAATAATGAAAAGTACTAACTTGTTGAAAATTGCTTTACCGTTTCTCGAAGTATTCTCTTTTATGATTAATACACTTTTGCATGCGTTCCAATTTTTTCCAATTTTCTTCAGACACCTTCAAAACATGGTTTTTAAATGCAACAACTACTTCTGCCGACAAACATCGTTGTTCACGCAATTTATTCTTGACGTTCGGGAACAAGAAGAAGTCATTGGGTGCCAAATCAGGACTGTACGGCGTATGACCCATCAATTCGATTTTTTGAATGTTGAAATAGTCGGTTGGACGAGATGTGTGAACACTCGCATTGTCTTTATGGAGAACATCTGACGGCGCTTGTTTGTTCCGTATTTCACTGAAGACTTCCGGTAAATAAATAGTTGTACACCATTCGGAATTGACCGTTTTACGTTCCTCTAATAGTGTAGTTGCCACATGACCAGTTTTCCCGAAAAAACAAGCGATCATTTGTTTCGAAGTGCTTCGAGGGCGTCACCTGTTACAATCTTCTATACAGCACCGCCATTGTACTTCTTGAGCATTTGTGTGCACTAATCGACACGAGCATCTTTTTGAGATTTTGTCAAATTATGGGGATCCAACGAGAACAAACCTTTCTCACGGCTAACTGATCGTGCAATATTTTATATATGGTGGAACTAATGCCTAGGGTTTTCTCAATCTCACAGTATGTCGCATGGCGATCTTGCATTATCAGTTTTTGCACAACAACTGATTTTGGACGACCTTCACGAATTTTGTCAGTGAGCGAACTGCGGCCACGATTAAAATCATTGTACCAGCGTTTCACAGTGGCAAAGGATGGAGTTTCATCGCCAAATGTGGAAGTAAGTGGATCGATGCACTCTTGTCTTAATAATCCGCGTCGAAAGTCGTAATAAATCACGAAAATGTTCTCGCGTTAATTCCATTTTTTCGCGAACACTCAATTTACAAATCACTGTAAATACCACAAATAACGCTCTTTTGACAAAAAGTCTAAGGTAGGTTATGTTTAATAATGTCAAACTTTCTTATGGAAACGTTAGATGGCACCTGACAACAATCAATGTTGCCAAGGCTCAAACTATAAATAGTGACCCTCGTAAGTATATGTGTGTGATATGTTACCGGATTATTAATGTCGATATTGAATACTATACACAGCTTATAAATAAATGTAAAGTTCCTTTCCTTTGACCCATGGGCACAAAGATCAAGATAGTATATTTATACATTTGAAATTTTATATGCCTAAGTTAATTCATTGTTATTTCTTTATTTTCTATAGACTGACAATTATAATAAACGAAGAAAATATAGATGTAGAATGTAAAAGAAATGCGCTAATAGTTCAATAAATTTAGTTTTTTTTTCTATAATATTATTAGTGTCACCATTGGGACGAAAGGTCTAATCTCGTGAGTAAGAATCTGCAGGTATTTTTTTATTTAATCATTTTTTTTGTTTTTTAGAACTATCATCTATAATGTCGTCATTAATTATAAAAAATAAATCACTATCTGAGAGGAACTAGAAATTCTCGACTTCGTCTCCTATCGTCACAAATCACGAGAATTCTTTTCTCAGACGCGAGAATCTATTATCTTCCCGGTAATACTAAAATCGAATAAATAATTCTAGTGTTACCAGAGTATTAACTAATGTATTAAATATGTAAAATTTTATAAATGGAATAGAAATTTAGAAATTTTTTAGATTGAACTGAAATATTGTTCTACTGAATTCATATATGTACTATAGTATATGTATGTAATAAAATAATTAAATGGTCTGGCTACGTAGAGGGAGTAGAAGAAAATAAGAGTATGAAATATTGATAACTTTAAGAGTGTCGAATTCATCGTTCCACGTACATATTTTTGTAGAAAACATTGATTAATAAACTAATATTTTTATAAGACTTTCAACTTATATGTATTCGAAGGTCTAATGAACATATTTCTCTGAACTTTATACCTACACATATATGTATGTATGTACATATATTCACCTGAATCTTATGCATTAATTATAGCATTACTATCAGCGAACTAAATGGTAACAAACTCCCACATCGGCAGGCAGTTTGACTCAATAAATATGAATAGTATCGAAGTATGCGAAATACATCAGCAAAAACAAATGTAGTGCTAAACTAGTTGTCTGAAGTGCGCATAACTGTATATCATAGCAAAGATAATTTAGGTGGCTATCGAAATAATTACTAAAAAACATAAAATAACACTAAACACCTCAACCTACAGAACACCAAAAAATGGTTTTTTGGCGTTTCGTGGATTGAAGTGTTTAGTGTTTTACTTCTGTACCAAGAGTTCCAGTGAAGAACTTCACAAAAACGAACATAGCAATCCATTCCAAGCTCCGCGGACACACTAATGGCGCACTCGGTATTAATGCGTTTGAATAAAACATACATGTTCAGAATCAAAATATTTATTTTGTAAGTAGTATATTTTACATAGTGATTCAATTTCTTATGCAGAATATGGTCAGCGAATTAGATATCAATATCGTCATGTGACTATGAATTTTTTGCATAATATCTTACTTTTACTAGCACAAACTAATATCTATCATGGTATAATGGTAACTAAAAATTGGGAATGTGCAACAGGTAGGTAGTCCGTGCAGGGTATCGATTTCGAATACTGGAATCGGTTAAGTGTCGGCAGGTATCTATACTTGGGAACCGATACCTTGGTATCGATACCTTGAATCGATACCTCAAATTGATTCCTTAAGTCGATACCTCGAATTGATTCCTTGACATTTTTCAGGCTGATTTCAATAATTATTTTCAATAACATATCCACGGTATCAACTGTACGATATTATGGTCCTTTGGCTTTTTTATAACAATTACTGTTATTGTACGCGAATACGCACCTACCCTCATTCATTTTGAGTCAGTATATGAGAACTAGTTCAATAAATATTTGTCCAAAAATGATTTTTTACGATACCGTAATTGTTACCGTAGTTCGTTGGTATCGATACCCAGGTATCGATTCCAAGGTATCGGTACCGATGTTATCCAAGGTATGGTATCGAATACTGGACGATGTGTCGATACTTCGCCCAGCCCTAGTAACAACTAAGTAATGGCTGTCGATAAACAATTTATTAAATTCTACTTATAAGGTAACACTAGTAACTGTCAAATTCAAGATTCGATATAATGTTCATATTCTTGTCTGACTGGGGGGTAGGCTGGTGTGAGCTTGCACTGCCGACGATTCTCTATGAGACGTTGTTAGAGACTAGTCACTTTGGGTTCTGATCAGTGATCAGGTAGTGCATAGCGAATGCAGACTTCGGAATTTACATTGCGTGTAAGTTCCAGTCCATTTTTGAGGCTGGTCAGGGAAGTTTAGGTTTCAGGGAATTAGGGTAGAATCCAAGAGTATATATATACAGGGTGCCCGGATTTCGTAGGGACAACATGGGTAACTTTTTTATTTGAAGACATAGGGAAACGGTTAAATTAGCAAAAAGATGTAGATTCAAAAGCTCACTAAGAATCCATTTTCAAATTTTACTTCATTTGTTTAATATTGAAGAGAAACTAAAATCTCATAATTTCTTTTATTTGGCGTAACGTTTTTGTTACTAAGATGCGGTTTGAAGCAATTCAAATTGTAATCTAAATCCTTTTATTGACGCTTAATAAAACAAATTTCTTATGCGCAAATTTTTAGTAATCTCACCTAACCTCAAAATTTTAAATTGGAACCCTGCAATTTTTGGAGCCCATCTAAAAGGAGATTTTTTCACAATACAACCATGTATCGCATGATATGGAAATTTTGTGAAAATTTGGAAAATTAAGCTTATTCTGATTACGGGCAGACATCACAACTTTTTGTTTAGCGCGTTATCTGTGAAAACAACACGGTTGTCATGATACGAATCTGTCATAAGTGTCAATGTTATTACTTTAAGTTATAACGGATAATTTTGAAAAATACGATGTATTTTGTACGTATATAAAAAGTTTGAAAAGCGTAAAACTAACATTTAATATCACTAATTTTATGTGAGCTTACTATTAGTAACCTAATCTCACCTCAAAATTTTTTATTTGCTACTAAATAATGAACAACAATATTACATTGCTCAAATAAATCGCCATCGTTTACAATGCAAAGTTGACACCGAATACTATTTATTACTTTGTGGATACTATAGGGATTAATGGTGTTAGATGCCTCAAGTATTGCTTCTTGCAATTCTTTAACATATGTAGGACCATAGATTTTATTTTTAACAGTACCCCACAAACCTTATCTCACCTCAAACTGTTTTATTTGAACTATGTAATTAATTCAAATGAAAAATTTTGAGGTGACATTAGGTTACTAATAATACGCACACATGAAATTTGTGTTACTAAATGTTAGTTTTACGCTCTTGAAACTTTCGATATACCTACATACAAAATACATCGTATTTTTCAAAATTATCTGTTATAAATTGAAGTAATAACATTGACACTTATGACAGATTCGTTTGGGACTCATTTATTTGTTCACATTAACAAATAATTACCATCTTTGGTCCTTCATCAGGGCTATCTGTTAATTTAAGAAAACAACTATCTAAAGAAAAAAACATTATGTAAAAATAGCTGATGTTATAATTATTTACAAAAAAGCATTAAAAACTTATCAATGTGAATTATTTTAAGTTAATGGAATTTTTGTGTGTGAAAAGACTAAGAAACACCAGCAATTTAAAGCACTTAAAAGATCCAGACTCCTGCCCCCCCATTTTAAAATACAACCTATTGTTAAAAATATGAAAAGACCAAACTAATCCCGATAAGTTTCAAGGTCATTCCATTCAGTTTTACAAATTGAGCTCAAGGAGACCAAAACAAAATTCAAATTTTCAACATGTAAATTTGGAAAAAAATACATACCTACATTAAGTGTAACAATTTCACAAAAATTGGCCAAAATTTAAATTTTCTTATTAGTTTCTTCAAACAGTAATCGCACCACATATTGCATTCACCATGTCAAAAAAAAGGTGAAAATGTCTCAATTGGAAATTCTATATATTAGTTAAAAACTTTAGCAGCACTGACAGACTATATATTATATAGGTATATGTATAATATATATACAGTTGGCTTCACACTGCCATCGTATAGTGATGGATATAGGATACTCGGTTATTTAGTTTTTTCGAAGGTAGTTTGGCTTACCTTTTCCACTAAGTAATATGCTGCAAGTTCTGTTAAAAATAGTTGATGTATATTAAAGTTTCGTACAAAAATTGGAGGGAGAAATTCTACCTCTAAACAAATGTGTTGTTCTTATACCAAGGTACAGACTAGGTTACAGACTGAAAGAGGTCTATAAACTTTCATCAAAACCGAAATTTGACAGTCGCCGGTATTCCACTGTTAGTATTTATAACACTGTCTGTCTATCTAAATCTTATAATATTGCTTGTGTACAAACATTGTTGAGTAACATACACTTTTATTTCTACAAAGTTTCTCATATCAAAGCAAACTGTACTACTTTAAAGTTTTTTACATTATCGATCATGATGTTTATACTGTGCGACTTCCTTTTCTACTGCACCCTTACGTCTTTCAAACTAAAAATACCGCATCTAACCCAATTAACAGTTAAGGTTTATTTTGACTAAAATGGTAATTTCATGGTAGTGTTATATTACTATATATTCTAAAGTCATGTTAATTTAACAACGGGCTAATTTGTGTATAAGGTTAGGTATTATTTTAACATAATGCTTTTAATAGGATTCAGCCAGGAACTTGTTTGATTTTCCGTATAACCATGTTATTGGTTTATCGCAACGATATTAACAAGAATGAAGGTGTGTTAGCCTAAAAGCTCAAATGTCTTAGGTGTATAGTGTTGAGTTCTGATTTTGTTAAGAAAATGATTTTGGTCCATTTCATTATGTGCAGAAATAATAAACTTGAGTACCACAATCAAAATTCGCAGTGACAGTAATTGATACGAGTGATATATTGCATTCTAGGTTTACGAGACCCAAGTTTTACGAACGAAATGCCAAGTTTGTTACAGGAATGAAATTACGCTCCTGGCATCAAATACCATTATGTACATCCAAATTTCACTCATTTCTTCATGAATCTAACACATCCGGTTACGTTGTAGTCCTAGAATGTTTTAATGGCTGTACAAGTTACACTTTGATTTAAAAATGACAGAAAGCCACGAATAATAGAAATGCTTCAGAAAATGGAGAGTTGCTATTTTTGAAATGAAATTATCAAATAGGCCACAGAAGTCACAAAAAAGAGGCCTAATTTTATATATTATTTTGCTACTAAAATATTAGATACATATGTATATGAATGAGTTTTTTTATTATTCACAGGGCCCTCAGAAGGATTTAAATGCAATGAGTATATGTATCAATGTTGAAGCGACGAAGTTGTATTAACAAGAAAATTTTTATGTGAGAAAAAATTGTTTTTATTGTTTTCTTAAAAACAGCAAAACACCATTTTCAAAGACAAATAACTTACTATTTGCTACAAAAATGGCTTACCTCAATATTACTTGATTTCTTTGTTTCATGATCGTGCAATTTTATTGTATGTTACAATATTATATATTGTATCTTATGTGTATTACTATATCTTTATTGAATTAGTTTCCTACGAATATTCTTCTGTTTGCCATGAATTGTTCTACTTTATCGATGATCGACTTTGAACATAGTTTATTTGTTGTTTTCTCCTTTATAATTAAATGTAAATGTGATTGTTTTAACTAGAATAATATTTCTTCTTATTCCAAGACAGTATAGTATGAGGAATATAAATAGTGATGTTTTAGGGTTTATTTAGACCGTTCTCTATTCATTAGGTGTAAGTTATACGTATGTGCAAACTGAATTTTTGCGATTTTACGAATTTCGTACAAAAACGTACAAAAACTTAAAGCGTGACCAAGTAATAGTACTATAAAAGCTAATTTCAAATCATTCATTGTTAATGGAATTGTGCCTCTAGAATACTCCGTTTCCTGAATTAAACTTTGCGTATCCTTGTCCCACTTCTCGATTAATCCTGCTTGTCCGGCTCTTAATGCTAACTCGTTGTATTTGGCATAGATAGGAAAATTTTTGGTGAAAGCTGCCCATATATAATATATTTGATTCTCCTTAAATCGATATAATTTTGATCTACCTTCGGAATCAACATAATAATTAGAAAGATAGTTTACTTGTCTGGAATTTTTGTATACAGCAAAATCCCTTTGTTCTGCAGTTCTGTTTATGCATTCTTCTGTTACTGGACAGTTGATCCAATTTGCGAATATTTTATAATTATATTTATTGGATGTAAAATTGAAAACTTCACGCACTGTAGTAAATCCACCGTAATTTAAATCAGATTCGGCCAACTCACGAATATTCGATATTTGTTTCTCGTATGTTGGCATCGTTAAAAACGACATTAAGACGCTTTGAAATGTGCAGCTCATTATAAAACAGTATACCGACCAAAGTACAAACATTTGTTTTAAAAAAGACGTTTTCGGTTGTGCATTAAAACTGGAAAGTATGACACACCATATTCTTATAGCACATTCTTCAAGACTTCTATATTCGCTACTTTCGTCCCGTGTCATTGCAATAAATTTCCATGTGAAAGTTGTACATACGGCAGAAATGGCAAATAGGCACCACACGTCAACTTCAAATACCAGCAGGAACGTTTGCCAACCTTCTAAGAGTCTTGCTCGAGGGGCATGAAAATGTAAATAGGCATAGGTGTAGCAGGTAGTTGTCGAAAAATCTTTAATAAAAGATTCATTCGACATTACTGAGCCAACCATTAAGTCTGCGTCTTTAATATATAACTTATTATACAAAATGGTGTAAGTGCCGTTAACTAGTCTGTGGCCCCATATAGTATGATTACCATCAATATATTTGATCGAAAAGTTTAGTATCTTGCTAAATTCCCTTACCATTATAATTTCATATCCAGGATTTTTAAGATCTCTAGGATTTATTACGTATGGTGGAAGTGTTACTACAACTAATTTAACATCGCAGTTATAGAATTGCGAGGCTTTGATCGTAATATTTAACCAGCTTTCACAGTCCGTTTCTGTGATGCTTGACGATATGTTCTTACCACATTGTTCATTGATTGGATTATATGTATAGAATGCTTTTTGGTTGGTGACCATAGCATTTATGATATAAGAATCCCAAAGTATCTCAAAAATGTTTACAGTTTTTTCGCATTCGTCACATATTATTACAAATTTTGTAGTTGTTGTCCATTGGCATGTAAAATTTTGTAATAATTCTTTCAGTTCATTGCGTGCTGAAATATGTATTATGAATAAATTGGTCGATGGAATGCAAACGTAATTTTCAAAGGTATTTATAATTGTTGGTACAATATTCTGGGACCCTCCCTTCAGCGTGATATTATTATGTGCCGCATCTAAAATATGAAATACACATTGATATATACCGTCGTCAAGACATGATGCTGCTGGAAATGAAAACACAATAATAGTAATGATTGTTACTAACTTCATTTTGGACAAGACTAGGATGTATTACTTTCAGTTGTATCATTTTATAACTTTCAAGCCAAGTGTATTGTTCGCCTTCGATATAGATTAATCATTTTCAAATAGGAAAATAATATGATACGTAAGTAATACACAGAGGAAATTGTTCAAATGATATGTTACAATTACGTATTTGAAGAAGTATTAGATCATATAATTTCTCCGTGTACATAGTAGATACATAGATTGTAGATTATGTATGGAATGTGTACATGGAAAGTGCAGCTAACCATTCTAAATTTATATGTAAAATTGTGGTGCTTCTTTATACATACGAGTTTATCCTGGTATGCATTGATAGACATAATTGCTTTCAGTTTATGCTTACGATTTAAATTCATTTAATTGTTAAATACATCTAAAGTACTTATAGAGGTAGATATATACATACATGACATGTTTGTATGTACATCTCTTTGGTGTTAGAGTTAAATTATGCAATTTCGTGGTTTGTATGTCAGCTTTCTAAACTTTTCCGCTACAAGCATATAGTATATGATAAAGTTTACCAGTGTTAAACCAAATAAAGTGAGCCACGGCTAATATTGTACTAATTGCATCCCAACGTGTACGTTCTGGTTGACAACTTGATTTGATTTTAAACATATATCCACATATGTACAATATTGCTACTGCTCAGAAGCTTACGCAATTTTCTTAATCAGAACAATAATATCAGTAGTAATCAGCAGATTGTTGTTATAGCATTCAAAACAAAAATAGCGGTTGTATTCTAATTGTTTCTAGTTAAACTAATTAGAGTAATATTTTGTAAAGTAGACAAAATTGACATCATTCTGTATAATATAAACGATTCGGAAGGAATGAAAAATAGGAACATCAAGAGACAAGATTTCCTAGCTCAATGTGGTACTTTCAAATATATCACGAATTTGCGGAAGTTATTACCAAAATTTGTAGTTCTACAGCGGCTCAGCACATTTAAATGTGTATGAGAAATATGCGACATCATAGCTTTTAGAGGTTCTTCTTTTTATCGATGGTCGGCTAGTAAAGACTATTGTCGCTGTTGAACAGGAGTCTTGTAAAATGTGCAGTGTTTGGTTACGTAGAGGTTGGAAGGCGTTGATAACAATCGTTTAGTACTACGTTGTCGTAGTTATGATTGCAAAACAAATCATAATAGGCTTCTGCGCGTCGACACTATAAATACAATAGGAGTGATAGAACTTTCGACGGTCATAGGTGCACAGTGTTAACTGTCATAACGCAACTCAAACGTCAATTGTGCTTAGTATACTCTGACATTTCACGATGAATAGATTAACTAAAGAGCAACGTATAGTTATCGTACAAAGGTACTACGAAAATGCGCGATGAAGAAAATGCCGATTTTGGTAAACAAATAATCTTTTCAGATGAGGCACATTTTTGGCTTGGTGTTGTCCATAAGCAAAACTGCCGTTTCTGGTATGAGAACAATCCCCAGCAACTAGTCGAGAGGCCATTACACCCTATGAAAATTACTGTATGGTGTGGTTTGCATGCCGGCGGAATTATCGGTCCCTACTTTTTTGAGGACGCAGATGGGCATACTGTAACAGTCAATGCAGAGCGCTATCGCAACATGATAATAAACTTTCTTTGGCCTATAATTGCTACTGAAGACCTGGAACAGAAGTGGTTTCAACAGGATGGCGCAACATCGCACACTGCCCGAGCGACAATGAATTTATTGAGAGAACGTTTTGAGGAGCGGATAATTTCGCGACATGATCCTATCAACTGGCCGCCAAGGTCGTGCGATTTTACGCCGCTGGACTTTTTTCTTTGGGGATATGTAAAGTCATTGGTGTACACTAACAATCCTCAAACCTGCGATGACTTAAAGTCAACATCACCCGAGTTATTCGCGAAATTCAGCCCAACTTGTTGGAAAAAGTGATTGAAAATTGGGGTAGTCGTCTAAACGTCTGTCGCCGCAGCCGAGGTGGCCATCTTAATGACGTTTTATTTAAAACATAATGTTATATAATATATTACAAAATAACACAATTCATAGAAACATATCAATTCGTTTTCATTTTATACCAAGTTAAAGTTATATCATTCTTATTGGTAGACCCTCTATTTATTAATTAAATTGTTACTACTCCTCTAGCATTAAAGCATTTAACAACAATAATAACATAAAATATATTGCTTATTATTATTTATTTGTGCTGTCGTTATTGACATTACAATACCTTAAGTTAGCGCACGCATTCTGGATATATTTTCTGGCTTTATTGGTAATTAAATCGGTATTTTGTTCCTCGTATCCAGCGCTGTAGTGGCCGCGGCTCAATAGGATAGATGTAACAGAGTCAGAGGGAATCAGTGTGACTTCTTCGGACTGTTTGTTGTCGCTTAATAATTACATATTATATTGATGCCAAATATACGAAAGACTATTAGAAAGTGGCCGCTGACTGACAGCATAAATGATTCTGTTCGGGAATTGTCTGATATAAAATGCGATAGCGGCTTACACAGCGGTGTTTAGTTCCTTAAGCAGCGTTATCAGAAATCGTTATTATCTACTCGATGAAATTAAGTAAAAACAAACACTTTAGCATCGCGTACGCTTCCACAGTCTCACATTTCTTAAAGTCATATGGTTACATATAGGTACATATATATTTTCTCTGTTAAGATTCGTCAACTTACAGACAGTCAATAATAATTCCTGGTTAGGCAACCGTGTTAATTGGAGTTGAATGATTTTTTTCTAGTTTGTATGGCATTTACTGTAGAATAAAATTTTCAGTCATCACTAAACTTGACCAATTCGCTACACATACCAGGTGAGATACAATTTAAATTATAAGTATGTATTCACTATTTGGCGGTTAAGTGAGCTCACCGATCTTTGTATATTAATATATGACACGACTGCATACTAATTTGCAATTCAAGGTTGATATTTTTTGGCCGTACGTAAACCCTATAACGTTCGAAATATCTCCGGCATTGGATGTGGTAAGTATAGGCCATGTTTACTCATCACTGGTAAACTAGAAATGTGTGAAATTTGAGTATATAAAATTTGAATTATTGTTAGTATGCGCATTTGTTTGCTATACTCCTAGGTGTGGCTGCTATATGAAGCCCTTGTATTAAACAAACGTAATAACGTGTCTGAAATCTTTAGAGACTTTCTGAAAAAATTAGCAATATGTTTAGCGAAACAACGTCTATAATCTTATCCACACATCATCAACTGGAAGACTTTAGTGGAAACTATACTCGTACACATTCTCATAAATATTCCTTCATTTTGTTTTCTTAAATTCAGTAAAACATCAATTTTTACTAAAGAATACTTTGTTGCTGTGTTGTACACTGTTGCTGTGTAGAGATACTCATATGAATGAGTTCGGTTTTTTTAGAAACACTATTCGTAGTATATAGTAACAATTCACACGTTACATACATATCTGTGTAAATAACATATCTAACCGTAGATTAACTGTATTTATATCTTTTAATAATAAGTCCTATTAGTCTAATAAACAATATACTTACAAGCAATATAATTGATATATACGGCCTTGGTTTAGTGCTGACAAAATATTGAGAAGAAGGTGTTTAGTGTCGCATTCAATGATTAGAAAGTAGGTAGCACAACTGTTTATTAATGTGTACGCGCAGAAATGCTACGTACACGTTTGTTAAAGTAAACTAGTAATTTTGTTCAAAAAAGTTGACTGGTTATTTCTGGGTTACATTTACAGAAAGCGTTATGTACATTTATGTTACCATTGATAACAATACCGATAAATTCATAAATATTTAGCATAATTAATAGTTTTTATGCATACGTATAACTGAGAAGTCTAACACATGTATGTATATGAATGTGTAAGTGTGCTATATATGCACATGTACGTAGTTGTCAATATGACTTCTTTCATGGAATTTTGATGTGCTATTAAATGACTACTACACGAATATAAATACGGATTTATTTACTATCTTACAACGACACTAAACGTATCGGATTATTTATTTAATTTTAGAGTGAATGTTTTTATAAAGTATAATGCCAAAGTAGTGCTAATGTTTATGGAATTTTAGGTATATGCGGAAACTGACTTATAATATAATAATAATTATGTATAAGTACCTACTACAAATTGTTCTTCCTTTAAATTCTAATACTCCTGAGGACAGTGAAGTTGGTAGAGTTGCAATATTGCCCTATATTTTCCCAGTGGTGCGATTACTGTAAACGATAATGCAAATGCTTCGTTAAAATTCTTGACAAATTCCTAAATTCAAGTCTTTAAAAATTTCGTCAACTTAGTAACGTATCAGAAGTTGTTGATCTTGATTGGAACTGCATTATAAAGTTACAGTAGTTGCAGTATTTCCGAATTTCGAAAAGCTGCCATGATGTTGTGTGAATTTCCGCCTCAGCATTACTCTTCTTGCAATTTTTACGTTGTTGTTGGTTGTTGTTTACATGGATTGTGTGAAGTAAGTGACTGCTATATTCTTAAAGAAAGTGAAAAGTGTGAAGTTTGAAGTACAGTAAAAATGTAAGTTGAAAGTAAAGTTACTTGTTTCACCCAAAAGTAGTTGAATATGTTCTAATAGAAACTTCTACTTTAATTTAATTTTAAATAATAACACACTTCTACTAAATACTTGTTAACCGAAAACAATAGTATTTTTTATCAAATAAAAATATATGTTATGTGTGTATAGTTAAGGATAAATAATGTAATACAGTAATTGTATTTGTATTAGCAATATTTTTTCCTGTGTAGGCTACCTCTTAGAGCATGAAAAACTACAGAAAACCTACACTACAAAAGTAAGCACCGGAGTTCGAACTTAGTACTTCTGAACTAAACAGCGAGTGTGCGACAAATTTTGCTACTAGCTCGGCAATACTACAAAACTTGTGAGTTTGGGAATCAAATCTCACTTCTTTTTGCAGCTTGTACTGAAAATTCAAAATTAATATAATATTGTTGCCTTCTAAAAACAGTTAAGAGAGAATATTGAAATTGATGTTTACTATGTTGACCAGTATAATTTTTTATATATTTTTTTTAATTGACGATCGTTTTTACATAGTATAGACACATCGAAAAAATCATAATTAGAGTAGACTATGTGAATGGATTGTTACTTTAGCCACTTTCACATAATGACATTTATTCCTTGACATTTAATTTGAGATTATAAACTTTGGTTACAATAAAATGCCACATAATAAATGTCATTACGTATTTTGTATTTGCAATCGATATACTTTCAAAAAATATAGGTCCAATAATCTTTCCCCGACAAATAAATGCCAAAACTCCAATTTTCGTAGCCTACACCAATTTTTTTTTCGATGGCACGTTATATACATACAGTCACTTGCCATATTAATATTACCACTAGATAGAAAACATTCAATCACATTTTTAGAAAGCTGTAAGACGAGATTGACTTTCACAAATATTTCTAGTAAGTTCAAAAATTATTCCTTGAGAGATGTTGCAAGAGTGCATCGTGTTGTTATACGTCTAGCGAAAGGGATGAAGGAGATGTGATTCACTCCAAACGAAAGAATTGCGGAAGAAAACGAATAATAATGGAAAGAAATGATAGAAATTTGATTGCTATTGTAAAGAAGAATAGACAAAAGACATTGAGGGAATTACATCGAGACACACAAGCTTCAGGTATAAGTAGTTCACGTCGAACTTTGAATAGACGATTAGCGGAATTGGGGTTGAAATCACAACAACCAACAAGACCAACACGAAAGCTCCGCTTAATTGAAGCTATGAGGAAAAGACGATTAAGGAAGGCCGCTTTAAATGATTCTCTAATCTGCAATTTTTACTGCTAAATAATTGAAATTCACGTAGTGGTAACATTAATATGACAAGGGACTGTACATATGTATGTACATACATATATCGGTGCTGTAAGAAGTGGTTTGAATTGATTGTCTAGATTGCTTTCGCTTCGAAAGTTTTGTTTGAATTGCGAGTGTGAAATCTTTGTTGAGATAATCAATATTCATAGTGCATAATATATGTACACTTTTCTGAGTACATGTGTGTTACATTCATAAAAATAATGTTTTGTTATATTTGTTATACCATACTGATTGCGACAGACAGATTGTTATTAGGAACTATAAATATTGAACACGATCACATAGATGTATAAAGCTGAGCCATTTTGTGGTAAACGATACCACCTCTAATTTGTAATCATATCGCATAAGAAAAGCGTCAGGCTATGCTATTTTTATCATGAAGTACTACACTCCTGTAGTGATGGGTCGAATTGTTATGATAATATCAACGTATAAGAAATACGGATTTTTTGTAAGTGTCGTACTATACGAATCACTGTCAAGCTAAAAATTCGTACCAATCTTGTACGATGTATGACTTAGTACGGTATACAACATTACTTTTGAAACAATATAGTTACCGTATATGTACTATACTAGTGTACTGTATAGCACCCCGTATCTGCCGTACATCTTTACGACGTAATTACGGCGCATTTTGAAGAAAGATTTTCATTTATTCCCATACAAAATACCAATAATGAGTAGACAAAGTACATACATCGATTGGAATACGGTCAAAACGTGACTCGAACCTTTACATGATGAAACAGTAACTGTTTGATGTGTAGTTTGCGCCGATTGCGAACACTTAAGTTGTCAGTTGAAAATACAGCATCCTCACAGCTACAGTAACGTCACCAGGTAGGTTACAAGGTCAACAGCAGCAATATTCCAGAATCATTTTAAAATACTCCTAACACTTTGCTAGAACCCACTTTATAGGAAACAATTGTGAAGAACAAAGTAGTGTTAATATTATGACATCTTTAAGGTGGGACTAAATATTAACTCCACCAAAACTACACTAGTGGCCTTCACAAGGAAAAGGAAACTCAATCTCAAAACCTTCAAGCTGGATGAGCAGAGCATTGAGTGCAAGACAGAGACTAAATATCTAGGTTTTACACTAGACAATAAACTTTTCGGGAACAAGCACGAATTAGAAGTAACCAACAAAGCCAAAAGAGCCCTAATGGTTTGTAGAAACTTAGCAGGAAAAAATTGGGGATGTAACCCAAAAATTCTGCACGTACACTGCAATAGTGAGACCAATCATCACCTGGGGCAGAGTGGCTTGGAGCAAACGTGCCAGTCTGACCACAACGAGGATGCACCTCGTAAAGATACAAACGCTGGCATGCGTTTGCTTTACTGGTGCAATGAGCGCATGCCCAACGGCCGCTTTAGAAGTGGAACTAAATCTCACACCTCTTCACATTTTAGTGGAGAGTGTGCCTAGACAAACCACATACAGACTGATGGGAGAAGGCCCCATCAGGCAGAAATCAAAAATCCTACTACTCCATTGTGGGACATCCCCCGCGATGGGATGTCGAAGAAATTCAGCCTCGGAAAAAACTTCACCACAAGGCTAGGTTTCAGAAGAGACTGGTATCAAAACACCATAAAGGAACTGAACAAGAATGCCATATTATGGTATACAGATGCCTTTAGGACAGCCGGAGGGACTGGAATCGGAGTATATGGGCCCAGAACCAAGTATTCTGAAAGTTTAGGGAAGTCCCCTAGCATCCTTCAGGCGGAAATACACGAAAGTATCGGAAACAGGAGATTATCATCTTGACCCATAGTCAAGCAGCCATCAAAACACTGAGTTCCTATACAATCAACTCACAAATGGCTTGGGACTGCCTGTCTAAGCTAAACGATCTAAGCAGGGAAAATAAAGTCACTCTCATGTGGGTGCCGGGACACACCGGTTTAGAAGTAAACGAGGAAGCTGACAAGCTTGCAAAAAAGGGAGCGAGTGCATCTCTCTTGGGCCCTGAACCTTTTTGCGGCATCAGTCAGAGTACAATATTAGAGAAACTAAAAAGAGAAGTTGATCAAAGGAAAACCAAGCACTGGTTTGATCAACATGGAATGAGACAAGCGAAAACGGCTCTGAGAATCTATAACCAGAACAGATTCAATGAACTTATTACCATGAGCAAGGACAAACTTCGCTTACGGACAGGAATCCTATCAGGTCACTGTCGGCTCCGAAGCCATATGAAAACAATTGGACTAGCAGAGACAGCAGAATGCCGTTTCTGCGAGGAGGAAGACGAAACCTCGATACATATCATCTCTGAATGCGTAGCACTACGTAATTCAAGGGCCAGGCACCTAGGATCTTATGAAATACAAGTGGGAGATCTGCCAAAAGTCAAGCCATCCCACATTCTAAATTTTCTAAAGCAGATAGGCCTAGCAAGAAAGTAAAGACGAGAAACCCTCAACCTCACACCAAGAAAGGAGGGACACAATAGACCTTTCAGGTCGCAGTACGATATCACCCCGTGGCACATACATACATATATACATACATACGTGACATCTTTAGAATGTTTTATTTACCATAAATTACACAGACATATTCAGAAGAAGCGCAGTTGAGTATTGATTACAGTGATTTGAGAACATTTCTGGACAAAACTATTGGTTACGTAACCGACTCTATAACAAGCACTATCAAAATCTTTTAAAGTTGTTTCATAGTACATACGTAAAAACAATTTATTGAACAACATAATTTAATTATTGAAAAAGAATTTTCCGAAAGTGTCTTTCCCATATCTTTCATATTAACCGAACACATCCGTTAATTTGGTATTTAGAATCCTTGCCATCTATTTTGATCAATATTTTAAGACATTATTATTATCATTTTATGTAATAAGTAAATTTTATATAATAAATTAACCTGAACATATCTACCGACTAAAGGATTATTATATCATGAAGTAAAATCGTTAAAGTGTAAAGATACTCAGGGTACTTAATTTGTATGCGAACCAAAATTTGAAAACGATATGTTTGCTTTCAAGGTCAGTTTATGAAACATATCCGTCTGTATCTGCTGTTGTGTAATATAGGTACACATTATTATGTGTTAAAGACAAGTATTACGTAATAACTAAACGGGAACACCCCTTACTTACCAACGTATAGATTTCGAGGAGGGAACGAAAAGGGTTGAGTTACCATCGTATCTTCTCTTGCACTCGTACTGGCAAGAAACTTTTTGTCTCATCTGTACCTATTACGCCTTGTAGTTAGTTTAATTACAACAAATATCATATTCGGCCGTTATTAAAGAAAGGATTTCAGCAAAAATGCATCACTTCTTTACATTCTACTTACATGTATGCCATATGTGTATATGTAACTGAAAAAAAAACGACGTGAATACAAATGATAGTTAGTAACTCTATCAAAATCTGAACAATATGCTCACACACAACGAATGGGTGTTAGAAAAACTATGAATAATACTGGCATATTTGCATCAATAGTTTGAAAATACGGAATATATTACTATCATTTATTATATTTTCTGCATTATGTTATTACGCATCTTTAAGATAGTTATAAGTTATACGATTTCGTTTTCTTATGTATGTGTTATTAATAATGTTGGCATCTTTATACCACATACATAGTGGGATATATTTCGAGCGTTAACGAGCATGCAATCAATAGCTTGTCGTACGTATGAAAGGACCCTTGAATTGTAAATTAGTATGCAGTCGTGTCTTGTATAAATATTCCACTATAGGTGAGGTCGCTTAACCGTCCGACGCGTCGGACGGTTAATACAGTGCATAATTTTTTCTTATAATTTAAATTAAATGAAAAATTACATGGAATTTGCCACGTCTAACTATAAGTGAGATGTCAAAAACAAAAATTGTGATAGCAAAGAATCTCTATTTCAAAAATAGATGTTATTATAATAAAATATATACAGGGTGTTACAAAAATGTTGGGCTGGCTGTATATAGATGGATTCTACAACTAAAAATAAGCAAAAAAGTTTATATAAACATATGTCCTAAAATGGTTCGTTACTGAGTTACAGCCACTTGAAGTTTTTCATTTTTTATTTTAAAAAAGGTTACAGTAAACGGGAGTTTTTAATGTAAATCATATGAAATAGGCAGTCCGTGCTTTTTCTTTTCAGTCGTGATAGATGATTAAGTCATTTGTGATTAGTACTGTTTTCTAATTAATTGTACAAAATGGCAGATTATTCTTTCGAAAAGATGTCCGACATGCATTTAATGTATGGTTTGGCACATTGTAAGGTGGATGACATTTTGAACATTTATTGTGATTTACATTAAAAACTCCCGTTTTCTGTAATCTTTTTTAAAATAAATAAAATGAAAAACTTCAAGTGGCTGTAACTCAGTAACGAACCATTTTAGGACATATGTTTATAGAAACTTTTTGCTTATTTATAGTTGTAGTAACACTTTTGTAACACCCTATATACAGATTATTCAAATACACCAAAACATTACAGATTGTCATGTTACGTGTATTGTTATGAAGATTGTATTAACCTTGCTTTTTCCATATTTTTACATTTTTTTAATCCGAATGAAATTTTAAAGTGTCTTTGTATATGGAATTATGCCTTTATGTCGCACCATTCTTGCAATATTTGGTCTTCTATTACTACAATTTTCTTGGACCAATGCTGACGTGCTAGGTCACCAAACTTGTAAATATTAGCAAAATGTGAGCTAAACTTGCGCAAAAACTCCAACTAGTTGACATAGTTGAAAAGAATTTTTTTTTAATCAGAAATCCCAGTTTGTTTAAAATAAACTCCTCGACAAAATAAGGAAAAATGTTGTTGATATTTAGATTTAGACAGTTGATCAATCTTATGTCGTGTAAAATATTCCTAAACGTTATGTAGCGCCTGTGCTTGTAGTTTAAATAGTTGTTTAAATCACGAAAATGCATGGAAATTCTGTTGTGTTATCAAAACAACAATGCCCACACAACTTATATTCTTATTTCAATTTTGTAGTAAATTTATATGTAGCAACTAGGATTCTTTATAAATAAAATATTTAAGCGTTACAATTCGTACAGTATGTTACGTTTCGGATGTTTCAAGTTTTTATTGTTTAGCACATGTTCACTTTTCCATAAAATATACATATATAAGGATTGTTAAAGCAGAATATTAAAAACAACACTAAAATAGATTCCGCTTCTATTAAAAAAGATATTTAGCAGCGACTTTAATTTTATTATTCTAAGAATCACATTCATCCATAAAGAAATGTTCTGCATGGATGCTGCAACCGAGGAACTCTCATTACGTTATTGAAAAAGACCGCACTAATGTATCAAATGCATTCTTTTCTGTTCGAAACCTGAAGGGAAATAAATTAGAACCTTTATATTTCTTATATTAACCACTTTATCATAAATACGTGCAGTAAGGCAGACATTATTACAACGTATATTGAATCGAAGATGGTCAAGAAGACGTTGAATAATGATAAATCGAGTTGTTGCAGTGTGCATTCTTGCATAGAAACTGGGTTTTGGTTTTGTTCTTTGATTTTATATAGCAGGGTGCATGTCTGTTGCGTATAATAACCTATACTAGTTAGGTATAAGTTAGGTAAATTTTATTTCTGCAAGAATGATGAATGTGATGTATATATGTACATATTTAATTTGTGTTTTAATAAATAGGTCCCTTGTTGTAAATGGATATTAAAAAAGTATCTAATAGCTACATATTTTTCAACTAAAGACTCCCAGTCGTTTGAAATGCAAAACCACTCAGAAATTCACCTTTTTCAATAGACATATACCTATGTTTTTCTAATTTCAATGATACATTAGTGATATTAGACCAATCACTATAATATAGTAGTGAAAAAGTAGCTTTACTGGCAATTCGTCATATTGTATAAACTAACTTGTCTAACAAGT
This sequence comes from Holotrichia oblita, assembly GCA_023690525.1. Taxonomy (NCBI): domain Eukaryota; kingdom Metazoa; phylum Arthropoda; class Insecta; order Coleoptera; family Scarabaeidae; genus Holotrichia; species Holotrichia oblita. The sequence continues at coordinate 158,873,221 of CM043015.1, read as the reverse complement.
ATATTTCCAATATAAAATGTAAACTACAGAACAGATGAAATACAAGAATTCGAGAAATACAGATATGTAAAATACGCGTACAAAATAAAACCTATATATGGCGAATCAATAAAGATCGATGCGTACATATTAATCCAGATAGTTTCTAGTGCATACACATGTGTATATTTTTAGATTCGTGTAACTGTATCCATATCCCAATAACAGCTATTGGACCTTTTCATTGCATCACACTACAATTAAGTCAAGGCTAACAACTTCTATAAAAATAAAAATATGTTGTCTGCTGAAATTACAGTAAATTTCGATATACCTAATATAGTACATTCCAAAACCTTGCAACTTTTTGTTTTTCCAGAAATATACGCTTTTTACTGCTATACGAGCTGGAAGCGTTCGAAACTTATCACTTATTACTCAATGATGTTTTCTTCATCTCTTGAAATAAGCAAATGTATAGCACAATCTGTTTAGGATAAGTTTCGCGTATAAGGAAATCATGTCGATTGAAAGTGAATTACGTTTAATGCTAACATCTAGGTATATGTGCTATCTATTGCAAATGAAATGCGAATTTTTCAACGGGATATTTCCACTTAGTAAATAAAGGTTTTGTTAAAGCGAATTTTGTTTCTACTTTTATAAACTATTTCAGAATAATTTGTTTTAAAGTAAAGGTTTTATTTACTTAAAACACATTCCTCATTGAAAATTTGTATTTATTTTTGAAAAGCTAATACGCTCATACATGGGGGATGCATACTTTTGTATATCGGTTTACCGTCATATTCGTGAAAATAGCATTGCTATAATATTTATTAAAATCACGGATTAAAAGGTATGAATAACAAAGTTAGTAAATATTACTCGCCGTATTTTGTATTGTTTCTACTAGACTAAAAGACTAAAACGAAAAACATTACAAAAATTGTGAGACAAAATGATATTATTATCTTGTTTGTATTGTTTCTACTAGACTAAAAGACTAAAACGAAAAACATTATAAAAATTGTGAGACAAAATGATATTATTATCTTGTTTGCTAAATTGGCAATTTTTATTATAGACTCCATACTTAACACAACGATTAATTTAAATTGATTTCCATATTTCTATGCACACTTTTCAGAACTATTTTGTATTTCGCGACTTAGCTGCCGAAAAGGTCTTTTTTATGTCTGTTTATGAGTGTTCGATTACATGTAGACCCGCTGATAGTACACTAATAAAGTGATACTATTGTTGATAAATCATTTTTAGCTTTACGAAAAGTGTGTACAGTTGATATCCTCCATAAAAACTCATGGCAAAGGCATTTCTTGTTCTGCGTAGGGTAGCGTTACATCTTACATTGTAGTCACATAGATGTCAGCCACTAAAATGCCGTCAATTTTGTGCAGTGGCCCAAGACCATGCTAAGAAAAACAACCAGCATGTTTAATCGTTTTTCGTTTTTTGATACTTAAGCTTAAATTCCGGTAGTGGAGATGTTTTGATATGTTGCTATATTATTTTCACCGTTATAAGAGAGCTACTAACCTCTAAGGAGTTTTCAAGGCCTTCCAGCATCAATATGTAGATAACCGTGTGGTATTAATCATTTATTCTCTCGATAGAAAATAAAGATACATCATGTCCATAATTGTTTGGAGTCCTTATATAACTTTTCAAGATATAATCAAACAATTGAGAATACTTTGTTATTAAAATAATTTCCAGTATTTAGTTTTATCTCTGTATATGTCTAAATAAACTGTACCGATTTACAAGGCAGGCACCACAAATTCTTGGTCGGGTTCAAACGTGTTCACACTGTGTTGTATGATATTTGCATATATGCGAAGGCCACACTACACATCTATGCATAATACTGCTGTTTAGTAGCCAGTCAGACATGAGCTGAGAGCATCAAAATGCTATCAATAACTGAATACCGCGTGGTTATTATAAGTTTACAAACAAGGTAATACGGCTAATCACATTACACTACTTTATTTTCAATTTCGGAAAAAATATTTTAAAAATGATCGTCGGCTAATTGAAGTGATAACTAAACAAGGCTTATACTTACCACATCCAATGCCGGAGATATTTCGAGCGTTATCGGGTTTGAATTGCAAATCAGTATGCAGTCGTGTCGTATATTAATATGCTCACTTAACTGCCCAATGGTGAATACAGTGCGTCATTTGTTTCTTATAATTTAAATTAAATGCAAAATTGCATGCGTAAGCCACTGGTATGTGTAGCGAATTGGCCAAGTTTAGTGATAACGCTCAACAAATTTCAACTGTTGTAGAAATGGTATTAGAAGACCGCCGTTTAAACGTGAAGGAAGTAACAGTAACATCCAGCACTTTTAAAAGAAGTGCTAGCGGAATTTTCCCAATCATTTGGGTCTTTTTTCTGCTTTTAAACGTTAGCGTCGGGTGCAATGTGTACGCACATTTTTAAATACGTGTGGACATGACCCAGACACATCATTCATTAGACGCTTTTGTAAGACGACTTTATTTGTGCCAAGAAATGAACGGGCAGCATTTTGAACATTTATTATGAGTTTGTTTATTCAACTACATTTCTATTTCATTATTAATTTTTTACGATTTTTTAAAATTATTTCTCAATAAACAACTTTATAACGTATGTTTTTGTATTTTGGGAGTAAGTAGCTCTCAATTGCTTTAAAGTTATACCCTTATTTCTATTTTAAGAAAGCAAGATGGCGTCGTCCTGCCCACATTAATTGCACAAAACAAGTGAAATTTATGTTAAAATCTTGGCTATAATATACAGTTTAACGCTACCAAATAGCAAATCTAAATTTCTAAGCGTTTGCCTCTTATTCCACTTGGTGAAGTACTTTAGCCGCACCATGCATAAGCCTGTGTATTATGAACGAAACAGTATCAGTTTGACAACTTATTCTCAGCTTATTCGTATTATTATTAATAGCGTTTTCCACTTACAGCACTAGTACACATTAAGTGTAAATTTAGACGGCTTCTTGTTCTCCTTTTGATGTTTCAGTGCCCATTAAAAAATATTATGTTCAACTTAGCGCTCTTTTCCGGTTAGCTATGACAAGGAAAAACAGGCAAGTGGTGGTGACCGATTTAAATGAAATTTGGTGGGTTTGTAGACTGATGCAGTGTAAGAACAACAGTAACTTCCATAGATGCTAAATTGCCCGTTTTCGGGGGGTGGGGCGCCCTAAAGCCAACGCTACCCTTCGCTATTTGCTTTAATATCTCCAAAACTATAAGACATATCAAAAGAAATTTAAGACAGATATATAACAGTTTTATGAGTACTAAAAGATAGCGACAATAGTTTTAAAAAAATATAGGGGGTGGGGGTTGTTTCTGGAAAACAAGAACTATGACAGGCAAACTATTGTCGCTATCTTTTAGTACTCATAAAACAGTTATATGTATATTTGTCTTAACTTTTTTTCATATGTCTTATAGTTTTGGAGGTATTAAAGCAAATAGCCCCACCCCCCGAAAACGGGCGATTTTACACTGCATCAGTCTACAAACCCACCAAATTTCATTTAAATCGGTCACCACCACCACTTGTCTGTGTTTCCTTGTGAGTGAGCACTTTTCACAACTTTGGACAGCTCTATGCAGTTAGGTTAGTCACAGAACATATGTGAAATATAGAAATGTGATTAATGATAGTCAATTGTGTTGTAATAGTTATCTATTTGCTTGCTAAACCCGGATGGTTAAACGAAGGGATAAGACGACGAAGGATCGAACAGAATTAGATTGACCAAAGACGTCGGTGATGACAACAGGACGAACAACGGAAACCATGTCACACTAAAGATAAAAACTATACATAAGAAGTATAAGAAACTTAAAGATGATAAGACGCAAGAAATATAATAAGCTTATAAGGATTAGCTTGTGCTATCTAGAAGACGTGGCCTTTCCTACAGTCGTTACGATCCATCAACTATACAGTCCAAATCTTCTTAAGAATGCACATACAAAAAATGGGTGATCTGATATATTGTTGAGTCATAGTAAAATTGTACGTAGGAATTTAGAACAGTACGTTGTTATTGCTACCGTTCAATGCATAATACTGGATCATTTAAAAGCTGTACAGAGGAATTAACTGAGAAAGTTTTAATGTAGTGCTATTGCAATGCATGCACAAACGAAAAAGTAAAGAAGAATTAAGCTCGGAATGAAATAATGCAGAGACTTCTGAAGAAGCTCTATTTAAAAATAATATGTCTATTTTTACTTTTTTGAGGGTAGTATATACGTTATTGGTAGATGACATTATTGAGCGAGCCACAAACTGTGTATCTTACGTAGGCCATGCACAATTAGTCACGTCTGAGCTTAAAGAATTGATATTTATAAGTGTCATCCATAAATAATTACTTTTCGATGTTGGAAAATGTTTTTTGTCTTGTTTAGGAAGGATGTTTCGAGTAACATAAAAGATCAAATTGCGCAGCTCTTTTAGAGAGTATTCACAAGTGTGGGCTTATTAATATTTCTAGATAATGTTCGGGTTGAATAGTACTGACGAACGACACTCGGATTTGGAAGAAACCAGTACACATTTTCTGGTCGACATTTACAAACGTACAACAGAAAAACATTATATTTGCGGAATTGGCAAAACCGCAAACCCTCACTCCAATGGCTGTTTTGAGTTTCGTCCATCCAGGTGCTCAAAATGTTTTCTACATCTTGGTTCGCTCGCTCTACGGATCCCTGACTTTGCGAATGACGCGGTTTTTCGTGAACCATTTTCAACTTAGGCCACATTGCAGAGAGTTCGTAAATAATTTGATTTGAGAATTCTCTCAGTTATCGGATTGCAGGATGTTTGGTGCTCCCAGGAAAGAAAACACCAGTAACCCAGTAATACATAAATCACTTCTGTAGCACGTTATATATATATTTCGTTAAGTGGTCCTAGTAAACTAATATGAATTTGCACCCTCCATCTGCACACGACTACATATCTATCAGGTCTACCTGTGCACGAGAATTTAGGTCATTAAATATCATTGGTTTTAAGACCACTCCTTTTCTTGGCATATTTTTCTTTTTGTGACATGGTTCACACAAACTTAGATACGTCATTATAATGTCCCGCGCAGTTGTATGATATTTTCGTTTCAAGTTTTCTTCCATTCTAATTTGTCCTCCGTGTCCACTCTCTATATGAATCACGTTGAACAGTAGGAAGTACATATTTAATTTCACCATTTGTTTTACTAATTGCCACAATAAGTTTTTTTGTATCTCCAATACACAAAATATCGCATCTAAATAGACGCCTGTACTCTTTTGTAGCTAGTGCTTGTTTTGCATTCTGCTTTTCTTTATCCTTTTCAACTTCATTTAAAATCGTATCATACTTTTCACGGGAAATTATGCCACTATTATTAGCTTTTGATATTATACTTAGTTTTGTCATAAACTTATCTTTAAAATCACTCACAGTCATTATAATAATTATAGGAACATAGAAGGAGACAACTCACGGGTTTGTAGCGAATTTCGAGGCTATCAAAAACTAACGTTCACTAAAAGGGTTCACATTTTGTCTAAACCGGCATAGACAAGACGCAATTTGTCTAGACAAATTGCGAATTGCCGTATTATGTATTTCGGACTATGTCTAACACCACTAGGCACTTCTGGTTTTGTCTAGACTAAACGCGAATTGTTTGCGCGTTTTATCTGTAACATATATAAATCTTTCAATGTTTTCCATACCTAATGATCTACCTGAATGTGTAGTGATTTCGAATTATGCATTTGACAATATTTGAAATGGAAATGTGGGAACATACACGTGAAATCAAGATAATATAAAACGAAATAGGAATATAATTTTCTTCATAAATAGAGGAACAAATCTAAAGCAAATTATTACACCAGTTTGAATATACACTTACGTACACGCACTAGTATTTCATCTAGCGACGATTAGTTTGCAAGTGCAAGCGGTTCAACTTCTACCTCTCTATAGGAAATACCTAACAGTACAATAATTACCCATAATTTATAACGAAACATACGCGACGTACTTAATTGTGCTCTTGTAATAATCACTCGCCTAAGAGCTATGTTAATTGTGAGATCTCAGAATGAACGTTAGACGTCGTTGTTAGATGCCGTAACCAATGACAGCAACATTTTCAGCTTTTATAAAAATAACTACGAAATGTATGATTATATAAAAAGACATGTAAATATGATGTAGCTTGTCTTCCGTATTTTTCCAAGTACCTATACGAGTATGTTATGCTACCTTATGGGTACAAAAATGGGTAGAATCCAGCTTGTGAAGCCATTATATCAAATGTTAAAAGTATTAGATGTTCACTAAATCTTCTAAAGTAAATGAATTGCGTTCCTTACATATCATCGCGGATCCTGATTTGTCAGAAAAAAAGGAATATGTCCATTCCGATGTTAATGGATTGCGTTAGAACGTATGGCGCGCTCGCACTCCTGTATTTACCAAACGTCACTGGACATATCCCGTATTTAATACTGTTTTCTTATCTACCACCTACATACCATATTTGCTCCAGTTGCCGAGAGGACGAAATACGTTGCGGTGAAGGCTGTTCATTCATCCTTCGAAATTCCACTGGTTCAATGCTTTTTAAAAACTATTCAGCAATTTCTCTATAGGCCGTGTGATGGCTTGAAAGGAGAAGCAGGTTTCTTCTTTCAAGATGCACACGATTTGTAGATTTTGACAATACGCTGCCCTCACCACTTCGATAGTAGTGATAACCTTTAGAGCCCACTATATTCTACTACAGTACCATACAAATATGGATTTGGCTGAAGTCGTATATTAGTACATGTAGCCATCAACCAATGACTTCCGCGTGTTTGAGGTATCCCTCATACTTCAAACCCGCGTAAGTACCATTGAGTTTGAGGTATGCTGTCCACAATATACCTTAATTAAATAAGGTGACAACTTTATTATTTCCAACAAAAGAGCTGAAAAACCAGTATTAAAACGCAGGTAAAATTGAGCAGTATCTGTGTAACTATTGTAGAACTATTGTAGAAGTAATGGGATATATTTAAAAACTGTTTACTAAATTGTGTTAAGTAAACTTCTGCTTGCTAAGTGGAATCGTACTACTGGTTCATAATAGCTTGGGGAAATCTTTCATTACATAATCGAAGGGTACATAAAAACAATTGTGCCCACTGACGTGCATTGCATTATTGTTATTTACTAGAGTAGTAGTAGTAGTAGTGTAGTATACTAGGGTAGTAGTAGTAGTAGTGAGTGTGATGTTCATTGTAGCAAGTGTTTCCTATTAAGAACTATTAAACTAAACCAATGTTTAATTAGATGTCAATTTGATTGGGAAGAAATCATTTGATGATATCTATCGTTTCTAACAAATTAATATATCAATTAAAAATCAAGTACTAGCAGACGTAATTCTTTATGGCATTTACAAGGAAATTGAGTTATTTAGGATTATTGTAAATGTAAAATCATCTTTCTCGTCAAATGATGTTAGTACAGTTTATGTACGTACGTATGTATATGCATATTCGTTGAAAATACACTTCGTTATGTTATTCCGTATCCTTTACACGGTCACTGGAGTAGCAGACATCTCAACGTCTCGCCTCCTGGATTCAAAACAAAAGCGTGACTCATAGGTGACTGGGGTGAGCAGCGAAGCATTTGGTATTCACTGGTTGTAGATGGTGTTACATCACTTGTTTTGTGTAAATACACGCGTAAACATGAGAAGTTTACGTCGATTGCCGGAAATTAAAAGTAATGCTTAGATATACAGATATTAGATAATATTTGAAAAAACATTTAAACATCTAATATATATGCAATATTTTTGTTTTATTTATTGTACTTATTTATAATTACAATTAATTTATTCTCCTATTAAAAAATTAACCAGTAAAGTATCAAAAGTCGACTATTTCGCGATAAATACGTAGCATCCTTCTGCTATTGATGTGTTCAACGTTTCCTTTTAGAACATCCTCTCATGACATGATTTAATTTATAAATACGTTTCCTATTCATGCATATAACTTCTTTCCATATTATCTTATCTTCCTGAGTCATTGTGCACGTTTTATGTATGTTTATGCTAATCTCTGACAAATTAAATATTGAAGTCGAAATAATATCACCAGGTAGTGGCACACACGGAAGAAAATGTTTATGACTCCAGAAAATACATTGTTTTTAACGAAACGTTGTTGTACTTTGGTTCATATAAAGCTGAACGTAATTCAAAAGGAAAGTGTTGAAAATCATAAATAAATTATACAATTAATGCTTCAGATAAATTAAAAAGTCAGAGTAAAATTAAATATGTCTTAATGAAGAACAGAGACAAAATAAGCATGTAACAGCCAAGGATACATGTTTGAGACGTTGAGTTTTGTTTTCTTTTGACTATTAAGACTTGCAAAATTAAGGTACAAGTTTGACATGATTAATATAGTTATTAATAAATTGTATTATGCAGACTACTTAATAATGAACTTGAAATACTTACCAGGGAAAGGAAAATAAAAATTAAGTGGGTATAGTATACGAGAATATAAGGGACAGAGGAGACGAATAAACCAAGAAGTAGAAATTATTTATCGGAAATCAAACATAGATACTACATTAGAAAATAAGTAAAAGATAGCTGCAGCAATAGATACTCGAAGCAGTAGGAGCGACAAAAATTGTATTATGGTTTCCTATCTATGGAAAATGGAATGTGGAAAATATAATTCTTTCTAACTAAAATTAAAAAAAATAATAAATAATTCTGGATGATATTTTAATATTAATTTAAATGTAATTTTAATATCAATTTAAATGTAGGTATGAAGATTTTATCTGTGACAACACCTTAATTCCTGCAACTATAAGTTACGTATGTTTATAGAACGTGAACCAAAAAAAGTACCGGAAGTTGGGCAACCACCTGTGACAATTCACACGGTTACACATACTGGACATACACACAGAGGTCTAGACAAAACGGACCATCACCCAATGTAGAATAAAATACTTAAAACAGTTTATGCATGCCCGGTCACATTTCTTTGCACTTCATGAAAAACCTATTCCCGTAGGAAATGAATAATTTGTTGAGTCGAATTGTATATATCCTTTTCATGACGTTTGTCATCAAAATAACGAGCTTAGAAATATTATAAACTTATTCGAGATCATAGAAATATCGTAGTTGTATTGTCTCACGCTAGACACCATTTTTATGAAATGGTGCACACTATTGCAATAGTATATTGCAGACAACCCAACTAAGCAACTGGCATTGAAGTGTATTGGGTGGTAATAGTAGATACTAAAACGTTGATTCGAGTTGATGGTGTATAGTTACCTGTAGAGGGTTATTTTCATAGTTATTTAATTAGCCATCTCAAAAAAAATCTATTCTATATTTTTTACACTGGATTGTAACATTTGTGGAATTATGAATTGCAGTGTGAATTATTGTGAATTTTGTCAAGCAAAATACTTAGTCATAAATAACCACTAATATGCAACTACATAATATGCTCTGTCGGCAAATTTTTGTTTTTTAAAATGTGAACATAGTTCAATTCAAAATAGTACTAATATAAAAATAGAATTGGTTTCGCATTTGCAAAGTTGTATTAAAAATTTGAAATTAAGGATTTGCCTTTACCAGCAGCGATAAGACATAAAAGCAGACGGATATGAAACCAATTTGTTCATATACATAGAATTAGTCATTTAGTATTATTAAAGGCTTTCTTCCGATTAATGCCCAACTCAGACCGCTGACAGTATAAATTTGTAATTTGTACAAGGTGTTGATTTTATGTTGTAAATGTCAGCTAGGACTGAATTTTTAGAAATTTCACTGCTAAGGGACTAAAAGGGGATGGAAAAGTTTGTATGGAAGCATTTTTAAGTCCAAATTTACTTGAAAACTGGTCTTGCTGTGGCTTTGTGCAGTATATGATACACGTGTTTCAGCGTTGTTTAAAATTAAATCTGTAAGAAGGTGAAGGAGGCTGACAAGGATTTGTACTATGATATCAAGAATTAAATTGGTCAATGCTGGTCATGGAATGTAAAACGCTTGTCTTAGTTCAAACCATCTTTTTGAAATAATTGAATCATTGTAAAGCTACACTGACATTATCAATAACCTACAAATGTGTTACCTACTTAGTTCAGCTGTAAAATAATAATGAACTACAAGTTATGAAATAAATAACGTTTTTATTAACCAGAAAAACTAAATTACAATAATTGTTGGAAATGTCCCCCGTTTTGTTTAATGTACAAGTTTACGCGCCTCCTTATGCTATGAAAAGCGTTTCGCAGCATTTCTGGCGTTATGGTTGCACATTGCCGAACAATTCTTTGTTGTAGTTCTTGCAAATTCTGTATCGGATTTGCGAAAATCTTATTTTTTAAACAAGGAAAGATAAAATAGTCCATAATTGTCGAAGAAGTTGATCTCGGAGGAAACTCAACTTCCGTATGCAAACTTATCAGCCGGTCATCAAAAAACTCGCGGAAAAAAGCAAGATTTTCTCGTGTAGCATGTGCTGTTGCACCGTCTTGCTGGAAATAACCGTATTGAAGTTCATCATCGTCTAACTGTTGCACAAATTCAGTCAAAAAATATTTCTGTACCTTTCTGCGTTGACGGTGAAATTGAAGAAAATTGGCCCAATTATTATTCTGCGAGAAACTGCCATCCAAACATCAATTTTCTGAGCATGTAGTGGCGTTTCAATAAAAATATGCGGGTTATCCACATTCGCATATTCTGAGAATTGATGTATGCCGAAAGGTGGAACCAAGCTTCGTCGGAAAAAAAAAGTTAAGTTCAGCAGATCGTCATTCATTAAATTATTAACGAACCAATGGCAGTACGCAAGGCGTCTAGGGTGGTCTGCAGGCAGAAGAGCTTGATATGATTGCATCTTATATGGATGCATGTTCAGGTCCTTCTTTACAATCGTTTGGCATGTTCCATAAGAAAGCTGAATTTCTTGAGAGATACGTTTTAAAGGATTTGTAGGCTCTTCTTCCATACGTTGACCAACGTCATTAATAATTTCTTTTGTACGAACTCTTGGTCTACCAGCACCTTTTTTATGCGTCACATAACCAGTTTCGCGAAACACTTCAACACAATTTGTAAGGCATGCATAAAAATTGTCCGGTAATACTGCTACGGCTGGGAAGTGCTCTCGAAAATTGCCCAAACGCAAACGTTGACTGTATTCCCAAGTTCCATTAACTAGCACACCCGTTCGAAAATAGGCTTCAATCATGTAAATTTTGTGCTCTGTGGTGAGAAGCATGATTCAGAAACCGTGCAGGATTAGAAAACTTTAACACAATAACTTGACAGGTTTGACATTCAAAAAATTATGACATACCTAAATGTACGATGCAGGAGAGGGAGAAGAGGCTGGCACAGATTGTATGTAAAATAAAATTTTTATTGTAAAACTTGGTATGTATTAGTGGACCGAAATAAAACAAGTTTTTTTTGCGTTTTTTTTAAATTCAATCGGCGAAAGAATGGTCCCTTACAAGTTCACGTTGGTGCAAGACCGGCATTCGTCATCTAAGAAGATGAGCTCTTTAATAAAAAAAAGTATCTGATGGACAGGCGAATCGAAATTTCCTTATGAGGTAGACATTTTTAACAAGTTCAACATACTACAGCCAATTCAATTCCAGTGTATTTTGCCTATTAATAGATGACCGGTTTTTGTGCTTTATTTATTAGGAAAGCTTGACATTTTCTAGGCAACCTACGCTTAAAGGAATTGCTGGTATAAACTAGTGCTGCGGAAATCGCCAAATATTACAAATTGTAACAAACCTATACCGCGGTAGTACCAATGCGCACCGTACCACCCTCTACGTTAGCGCCCCTGTCGCCAGCGACCCGGCTTCGCCCACGCACCCCCACTACCGAACCTTCCCGAGCCCTCACGGACCACGGACTGGGGACTACAAAAGGAGGCCACCCGGGCCGTAACAGTCAGTCTGACGCCGGACTCGCCCCTAAGGGAAACCAGGAAGCACTGGAAGGTCTTCCCCTTTGGTCAGGTGCACTGTTGAGGTCTCTGCCTATGGTATCCCAAGATTAGGACGGTGAATCTAGCCGACACGACGCCGACGTCAGGTGCCGTCCCGACGCGTCCCGCCGACCGCTACGTCACTTCCATTCTTTTATTTAATGACTGATGTGTATATTATTATGTATGAAATAAAGCATTTTAACAATACTCGTGAGTCGTTACAACTGGCGCCCAACTAAGTGGCCCGAAGCCAAGACGGGAAGAAAAGGTCTCCGCGAGCACTGTCCAGAAAAGGTCTCCGCGAGCACTGTCCAAAAAGGTCCCCAGTCCACGGGAGCACTGTCCAGAAAAGGTCTCCGCGAGCACTGTCCAGAAAAGGTCTCCGCGAGCACTGTCCAGAAGGTCCCCAGTCCACGGGAGCACTGTCCAGAAAAGGTCTCCGCGAGCACTGTCCAGAAAAGGTCTCCGCGAGCACTGTCCAGAAGGTCTCCAAGTCGAAAGGAGCACTGTCCAGAAGGTCTCCAAGTCGAAAGGAGCACTGTCCAAAAAGGTCCCCAGTCCACGGGAGCACCGCCAAGAGTTTTCACGAGCCCTGTCCAGAGGGTTTTCCCGCTGTTAAGAAGCCATCCGAAGGAAGCGTCACATGGAACACGTCGGCCTTGGCCTAGGTCTGACGTCGGTTGCCATAGCCTTTTGGTTCCTGTTCCGTCACTTCTGGCAGAAACGAACTACCGAGCCCGTCACTGAGGAAGTCGAACTCGAGGACCGCACAAACTTTGCGCAGGGAATTCTCCGCCCGGAACAAAGGATTGACGTATGGTAAGGACGCGACGCACCTCCTACGACATGGCCGTCCAACTATCCGAGGATCAATTCCGCGAACTGATGCGCACCGCCCAACCTCAGCACAGAAACAGACACTTCACTCAGTGCACTGCCCGCTTCGATGGAACCCGAACCCAGTCCGCGGTTACGGAATTCCTGACCGCCATAAAAATATTCAAGTCCGTAGAAAGGATCACGGACGCCGACGCCCTCACCGGTTTGCCGCTGTTACTCACCGGCGAGGCCAGCACGTGGTGGAATGGAATAAAAGGTACCATCGCCACTTTCTCAGACGCCACCCAAGCCATCCAGCTTGCCTTTGCCCCTCAGAGGCCAAATTTCCGGGTATTTAGCGAAATCTTTGCTTGTACCCAGACCGCAGAGATGACGACGGATCAGTTCGTCACCTCCCAACGGGACAGATTCTCCCAGCTCTCAGAAGACCTGCCTGAGAAGTGGCAGATCGATATGGTGTACGCCCTATTACGCTCCAAGATCAGGGATCGCGTACCCCGCGACGACGTCACCACCTTCCAGGACCTCCTGAAGAAGGCCCGAGTAATTGAAGCCGCCGAACGAGACCACAAAGGCCTCAAACCCGCAAAACCTGCCGCCGAGCCCGCTCGAGCCCGAGTCAAATGTGACTTCTGCAAGAACTTCGGACACCCCGTATCCGAATGCCGGAAGAAGGCCCGTACCCAAGCACCCACGGAGGAAGCGGCGCCCCGTCCTAGCACCAGCACCCCAACGAACCCCATCCAGTGTTACGGATGCGGCACCCCAGGGGTCATCCGCCGGAACTGCCCGCGATGCTCAAAGGCCCCGGTCCCCGTCAGTTTCTGCTACGCGGACACGCAGTCGATGGAGCGACCAGCCGTGGAAATCACCATCCACGGGATACGAGGCACCGCCTACCTCGACAGTGGAGCGAAGGCCACCCTCGCTAGCCCGGAGCTTTACCGGATTCTAGCCCAGTTCGGACACAGTTTCGCCGAGAAGACCATCAACCTAGTCCAGGCCGATGGGAAAAGCCGGATCACGACGGTGCGCTCAACCACCGTCCCCGTCCTGCTGAAAGGAAGAACCATCAAGACCACGTTCCTGGCCCTTCCCGACACACCAAACGCCAAGACTCTATTGGGAGTGGATTTCCTGCACGACGCTGGTTTAGTTGTCGATTACAAGCATGCCCAGTGGCACTTCCATGGGAATCGGCATCAATGTTACGGTTTCCTACCCAAGGACCAACAGCCCCTCCACCCTGAGGAAATGCAAAAACCCAAGCGTTCTCGTGGTCAAAGCCCCAGCCTCACAGTCCCAATCGCCGGACTGCTCCATGAGCAGCAACCACCCTCTGGCCCGACCGAGCCAGAACCCATGCAGTGTGACCACGAGTCACAGCTCATCGAGGGATATGGACCTACTTATCCCGCACCCCATGCGGAGGACATCCGCCATGCAGCCCAAGTCCTGCAACCCCTGGACAGCCAGTCCCGCGCTGCCTATATGTGGAACGACGCCCAACAAGTACTGGACGCCATCTGGCCCACCACCGCCAACGATCTCGAGACCCTAGATCTCGCAGCCATGGAACCCCGTCCACTGTGCCTACGTACCGACGAAGGTACCCACCTCAACGCTGATGAAGCCGCCCAGCTGAACGCTCTGTTAACGAGCCGCCCCGAGCTATTCCAGCTCCGAGGACCGCCTACCCCCGTGGTCACCCACCGCATCGACACCGGAGACAAGGCTCCAGTCTCCAGTCCCCCGTACCGCGTCACACCCGGACGCCAGGCCCTCTTAAATGCGGAAGTCCAGGCCCTACTCGACGACAAGATCATCGAAGAGTGCGAAAGCGCTTGGACATCCCCGGTCGTACTCGTCCCGAAGCCTGATGGGAGCATTCGCCTGTGTGTGGACTACAGGAAAGTCAACAGCATCACCGTCCCGGACCTGTATCCACTTCCCCGTTTGGAGGACCTACTCCACCTCACAGGACGATCCACCTACATCTCAACGATGGACCTCCGAAGTGGTTATTACCAAGTGGAAGTTCATCCCCCGGACCGCGATAAGACCGCCTTCATCATAAGCACCGGAATCTATAGGTTTCGGCGACTGCCTTTCGGATTAAGAAACGCCCCGGCCACGTTCCAGAGACTCATGGACAAATTTAAAACGCGTGTGCCCCATGTGAACGTGCTCGTCTACCTCGACGACGTGATAGTGCTTTCCTCAGATTTCACCGCGCATCTCCGCGACCTGAGTGACTGTTTTGATGCACTGGCCCAGTTTAGACTTCGTATGAACCGTGAGAAGTGTCATTTCGCATGTGGTGAGGTACGATACCTAGGACATGTAATATCCCGCGAAGGAATCCGTACCCGCCCGGACAAGGTCGCTGCCATATCCCAGATGGCCGCCCCCAGGAATGTCAAAGAGCTGCTGACATTCCTGCAAACGTGCAACTGGTACCGCCGGTTCATTCCCCGCTTCGCCGAGGTTGCCCGCCCGCTAACCAACCTGACGAAGAAAACCGCTGTATGGACATGGACCACACCTGAGGAAGAAGCTTTCCAAAAGCTCAAGACCGCCCTAACCACCGCCCCAATTTTGCGACAGGCCGAGCCAGGATCCCCCTACATCCTGAGGACCGATGCCAGCGCCTACGCGATAGGTGCAGTATTACTCCAGGGGAGGGACCCGAGGAGCATCCCGTCGAATACGCCAGCCGCCTCCTGCTGCCTGCCGAGCGGAACTATTCGACCACTGAACGGGAAGCCCTGGCCATCGTTTGGGCCGTACAGAAGTTTCGAGGCTATATCGAAGAAGCCTCCACGGTGGTCATCACGGACCATCAGCCTCTCAAGTGGCTGATGTCACTCAAGTCGCCCAGCGGACGGCTTGCCCGATGGTCATTGCAGCTGCAACCCTTCAATTTGGAGATAGGCTACGGCCCTGGAAGAGCGAACGTTGTTGCCGATACCCTATCCAGGCCCCCAGGATCTCCGGATCCCGATCCAATACCCGTGGGATTCGTCTCCATAGACCTCCCGCAAATTGGAGCCGAGCAGCTACGAACGGAGCAACTCAGCGACCCCGAACTAAGGAAAATCACCGAGGCTCTGGAATCCTTCCAACCAGAAGTTGCCTGCCGATGGACTGCCCGAGGATATCTCCTGTTCCAGGGAGTCCTTTACCAGTACTCAGCTGAGGATGACAACGAGGAACCCCGCCTAGTCGTCCCCGAGTGCAACCGTCCCAAAATTCTCCAAGAATTCCACGACGCCCCGGAGGCTGGACATTTTGGAGCTGAACGGACCATCCACAAGATCACCCGCCGGTTCTACTGGCCTGGACTCCGGCGAGCCGTTAAGGACTACGTCCAGCAATGCACCTCTTGCCAACGCTACAAGGCTAGCAACCGGAAACCCGAAGGTCTACTCCAGACCCCTGTCATGTACCAAAGGTTTGAATCCCTGGCCATCGACCTATTTGGTCCCCTCCCAAAAGGACCCGGTGAAGAAACCTGGATCCTGATAGTCGAGGATTGTAGCTCCCGCTGGATCGAGCTATTCGCCCTGCCCCAAGCCACTGCCGAAGCCTGTGCTAAAACCCTCGTTGCCGAGGTATTCCTGCGATTTGGGATTCCCCGCCGAATCATCTCCGATAACGGAACCCAATTCGTCAGCGGAATCATGCAGCAGATTTGCCACTGCCTAGACATAGAGCAGAAATTTACCCCCGTGTACCACCCCGCAGCCAACATGGTGGAACGCAAGAACAGGGACATGAAGACCCTATTGGGTATCCTAGTGGGTACCTCCCACACGACCTGGCCCGAGAAGCTGCCATCAATCCGGTTCGCCCTGAATACGGCCCACTGCTTAAGCACCGGACGAACCCCAGCATTCCTGACTTTTGGTCGACAACCCCGGACCCCGAGTGAGATCACTCATGATTTCCGAACCATCGTCCAGAGTGAAAACTTCATTCCCGAAATTACCCCGAGGTTACTGCAAATAGCAGAGACGCTGAAGGACGCCCAGGAACAACACACCCGAGAGCAAGAACGCCGGAAGGAAACCAGCGATCAGCACCGGAACCCTGCCACCGTCTACAGCCCTGGAGACTACGTTTGGGTCACCTCCCATACCCCCAGCAATGCCGCCAAGGGGTATACAGCCAAACTCAGACCCCGGCGTGATGGACCCTACGTCATCCTCGCTGCCAAGGGCCCATGCAGTTACGAGGTCGCCGCCCAAGAAGACCCCACGACGCCCCTCGGAGTATACCACTCCTCCGCTTTGAAGCCCGTTCCTCCCGGACAACTGCCTGAGAACCCAGTCGTCCCACTGCGCCGCCGAGGACGACCCCGCACCCAAAACACCCAAGGACTCAGAACCTCGACGAGGACGCCCCACGGTTCTGAAGGGGAGATTGTAACAAACCTATACCGCGGTAGTACCAATGCGCACCGTACCACCCTCTACGTTAGCGCCCCTGTCGCCAGCGACCCGGCTTCGCCCACGCACCCCCACTACCGAACCTTCCCGAGCCCTCACGGACCACGGACTGGGGACTACAAAAGGAGGCCACCCGGGCCGTAACAGTCAGTCTGACGCCGGACTCGCCCCTAAGGGAAACCAGGAAGCACTGGAAGGTCTTCCCCTTTGGTCAGGTGCACTGTTGAGGTCTCTGCCTATGGTATCCCAAGATTAGGACGGTGAATCTAGCCGACACGACGCCGACGTCAGGTGCCGTCCCGACGCGTCCCGCCGACCGCTACGTCACTTCCATTCTTTTATTTAATGACTGATGTGTATATTATTATGTATGAAATAAAGCATTTTAACAATACTCGTGAGTCGTTACAAAATCGATTAACCGACTTTTCCTCAAACCGGTTTCATTAAAATCGATTAATCGTGTTGAGTCGAAACCGGTCTTTAAAATCGATTTTTTATACCGATTTTAAAAATCGGTTCAAAACCGGTTTAAAATCGATTTTAAAATTGGCTTCAAAATGTGTGTTTTAAATGGGTACACCAAGTTTTTCGATTAGAATTTCTGTTTTGATGGCGACAAATCGTCAAACATAAATCCAGTTTAGCAATAACATTGATTCCGCAATATAAATTTTTTTTCGAGCAGAAAGAAGTTGCAGCAACATTGTCTTTTTATAGTATATACGTTAGGATACTGATTTTTACTTGTTTTATTAAATTTCATTAATTCATATTACCGCTATTTATTTTTTTATGCACGTTAACCACAACATGCTTTATGAGGTATAGATAAATAACAGGTGTTGCTGTTTAGTATCTCAACGAATATATTTTGCATAACAAGCACAAATGAATGAAAGCATTATATTTTCGGTATTTTTTTACAAAACGCACTACATTCTCTATCTAGACATCATCGTGAATGTATTGCAAATATTAATAAAACAATTGCTAAGCCATACAGAGCGGATTCAATTTTAAAATCGATTTTAAAATCGATTTCAAAACCGATTTTTCGATTACGATTTCCGTTTGATGGCGGTTAATCGCTTAACACAAAACCGGTCTGGTATAAAACCGATTACGATTCGCAGCACTAGTATAAACTATAAGGAACTCGGAGCCACTGCACGGCGAGAGTGACTCCAGAACTTACCATAATGTTTGAATATATATGGATTACACAATTAGTCAGCAAGGCCTTTCGATCTTACTCTGAATTTCTACTGTCCGGGAGACATCAATGCCCAGGTCCATGAGATGTTGGTTAACATGAGCAAAGAGATAGAAGAACGAGTTAAAGCAGTATTCGATAGGTTGTTACCCCAAGATATTTGGAGAGGAAAAACCCATTGGTGATATGCAACGTATTACTCTGTTAGCAATTAAGATACTATTATAATTTTCACAATTTCACACATAGAACTATAATTGATGTCAAAATAAGTTAGTATACTCCGCATAGTAAGCAGAGAATTAAAGTAAATGGGTTAAGCAGTGACATGTTTAGAAGGGATTTCTCCACTGTGCACGTGTAAATTTCTTAAAATTAAAACAATTTATTTTTCAAAATAATGCAAGAATCGCTCGATTTTTATTTTTTAAAAAGGTCTCCGATTCTTTTGTTGATTTTAGTAGAATGTTTATTAATTCTCTAAATCAAAACATTAATGTTTTTGATACCTTTTATTACAGTATTTTCGTGGAACAATATTAAGGAGTGCATAGAGCTCACATTTGTTGTAAGTGGAAATATCAGCAATCAGCCGCATAGATAAGATACATTACTAACGTAATATAGGTGTCAGGAAACGGACGTCAATCATAACCAAGTTTACGTCATCTTCCGAGTAAAAGCGCCACATTTAAATATACCAAAGCATAGCATTAATTTTATTATTTCAATTTATACACATTTAGTAAATTGGTTTACAGTATAAATAACAAAGATGTATCTATAATTATTTTATATTTATATGAATAAAGTAAATTACAAAAGAATAACGTGTTTGATAAAAATAATGCCCTTTCATTATCACAGTACTTAATCCACGTTTTAAACATAACGGGAGATTTAAAATTTTCGTCTGAAGAAAAAACTGTTTTTTGCAAGCATTTATCTATACTTATTACCACTTTTATGAGTGAAGTTATCTACATACAAATTTCAAACATTTAATCAATTTTTTTGACATTCGTTGGCATTGGCGTTCTGTACAAAGTTTCTATAGTACAGGAATTATTACCATTAGATTACAACAGACGATGGGAATGTTGTCATAGGCTATATATGTACTATGGTGGACTTCCCAAGGTGGACACCTAATGTACCCTGTGTAACAAGTACTTAGTCCACTGACATTGGTATAAGTCAAAGTGACACAACTGACACAAGTGTCACTCATTTATTTATACGTTTTATTACGATAATTTGTACAAAATGCCACAACTAACTAATGTTGAAAGAGCTGTTATTATTTCTAAATTAGAAGACAATTGGTCTTTACAAAGAATAACGGCGCATATGCATGTAATCAAATCATGTGTTTTTAAAATTAAAACCATTTGGCAAACTGAACAGCGGACAGAGAAAAGGGCCAGACCTAATGGACTTAGAAAGATTTCTAATGAGGAAGAAGATAAGGCTTTAATTCAATATGTATTGGAAAATCCGTTTACAACATCTGTTAATGCCTGTGCTGAAACTCATTTTCAAAGACAATTTTGTTTACCAACAGGATAATAGTCCAATCCATACAGCCAACATTATAAGAACCTGGTGTAACGAAAACCATGTAGATGTTCTCCCATCGCCTGCCAAAAGTCCAGACCTGAATCCCATCGAAAATGTCTGGGCTTACATGGTAAAACGAATTTATCATACTAGAAATATTAGACCTGCTAACACCGAAGAGCTTTGGCAGGAAATACAAAATGCATGGGAAGCAGTTCGACAAAACTACGATATGCGATCGTTAATAGGATCAATGAGAAAAAGACTGCAACATACAATTGCGGCTCACGGTGGGTCTACAAAATATTGACTATATTTTTATTGCTGTTTAGTTCATATTTCACTTTTACATTAATAAAGTTTCAAGTATTACGCCTGCCTTTAAATGCTTTTAATTTAAAAAGTTCTATATACGCCACTGATTGAAACCATTTTACAATAATTATACTATAGCATCCACTGTCCACCGTCATGAATTATCGCATCATCGAAAATACATATGAATTTCAACAAAACTCAATTGCCCCCCATAAAAGTTGGAGTTTGGTTAGCTATGTCCAGGCAACGAATAATAGGGCCGATTTTTTTTGAGAAACTGTAACAGTTCAACGTTATCAACAGATGTTAGAGTGGTTTGTTGGAGAATTACAATAAAATGAGCTTGGAGAAGGTTATCTTTAGTGTGATAATGCTCCAGCTCATACTGCTCGACAAACCAATATCGTCAACAGTTTTTTGCTGACAGAGTTCTTTGCGCTCCGCCACTGACTTAGTTCAAACCTTCAAAACAAACACGTGGCATATACCTACACTCTGCCAGTATCTATAGGAACGGATTTGACAATCATTTTGAATCTCATAGCACACGTGGTACACTCACAGTATTCATATTTTGATTTGGGTTAAGAAAACAACATTTGCTACTACATTTTACTGGAAACCAATTTCTGATAAATTAAACAATAAAAAACTAAGTAATTAAATGTTGTGTTTGAAGAAAGAATGGAATTCGAAAGAATCAATAATATTGAATACAATTCTTATATATTGTATTGAGAATAAATTGGCAACAAATCTTTCCAGATAATCAAATTATTATTAAAAATAGTCATAAAAGTCATGTTGATCTGAATCAGGCCCGATTTACCGCAAAGCAACAAATCTTTCCAGATGTTGCTATGGTTATACGTTTTTGTGGTTAATTGTGACACTTGGCTGTCAATGTTAGATTTGAAAAGGTACAAAAATTTTTTACTTTACGAAATAGAGGCGAAAATTCATAACTTTGAAACCATTGCAGATAATCAATTGAAATTTTGGATTATTATTCACCACAAAGGAGAGGTGAATTTTTCCATGCCTACTTCGATGCTTATAACTTTGTTCATAATTAACTTATTAGAGAAATATTCAAAACACATTTAAACAATTAAGTTGTTCTGGTCGTTAGTGATCGATTTGTGGCGAAAGAAATCGTTTTTTATGTTGTATTTGTAAAACAAGCGATTTTTTTACCTGGACGAATATTATGTAACACTGACTGTAGGTGAAATAGACTTTTGTATCGAAATATATGCTCAGATCCTGTACAATTTTCCAGTTTGAGTTCGAAGTTGTTTATTCTGTGGTCATATTGTATTGATCCACAGCTTTACAAATTTTCTTGGAAAAGTATTTTTGTGCCTAGTCTAAAATTTGTAATGCTAGATATGAACTTCGAGCGCGACAAAGTGGATGCCACCATTAACTTAGCCACCTCCGTACGATTATTGAGTAAGTTTATGTGGTACTAGCTTTTTGTCTGATAGTGCTAGCTGGTGCTACCTCTAAGTAATTGAGTGCTAAGTTTTGAGATCAATATCTGCATTGGGCGGGGCCAGGTTACTGCACCAGATCCGCGGACTTACTGGACGGCACAAGAGCTACACATTTCGAACTTGGTTGAAGTCATTTGATTGGTAGTCTGACATCAGGATTCTCTAATAATTTTTGAAATAATTTAAAAACTATTCGTAGTAGCTTGACATTAAACAACCATGTTTCAAATTTTATCAAATTATAGCACGCAATCTGTAAGTTACATTAAAAAAATTACTTATTAACGATTTTCTAAGTTTACCTTTGTCTGATCAACCACAAAAATTGGGTAACGAAGTTTAGACATCAAATAAAAGTACATACTTACATGTCTTTACATTTACGGTAACTTCATATTTCTTTATTTTCCCATATGAAGGCCCTTAAAATGTGAACAGAATTGTTAAATATTTAAATACATTTAAATTTATTGTGTAAAATATATACCTATATTCCAAGTTTCATTGAAATCGTAAATACAGTAGGTATCTATCATGGTCGAGAAGAAAATTATTCGGAATACATGATCTATTGTTTTTGTGGTAGGGAGTATAGTCCAGAGAGAGAGAGAACTATTTTTCATGTTTTAGAAATTTTCATTAACTGTTGCTTTAGAAAAAGCTAAATTTTTATTAAAGCCAAGCAGTTACACAAAAATTTTTATTTTGCCATACTTAGAATATATTTTTGTCTTTACATAGTTTTGGTTTTGCAATTTGTAACTCTTCTGAGATATAAATATGTACGTTTAGAAAATACCTTTTTCGTTTTGAATAACCTAACATATGAAACACGTGGGGTTGTTGCCTAAATATGTCTGCTGTAGATCTTCTTGGAAGTAAGCCAGTTGAAACTCACTATTGTAAAGTTGTTCAATAACAAGAATCAAGATCAAATTTTGATAAATACTATTGCATGTTATTTTAATAGTTGATGCGTTATTGTTTATATGTACTTACCACGTGTGTGTTCTCATCTTGTGCCAGAGCTTCGGAATTTTTGTACACAACACTTACCGTTTTATGAGTTTACATATTTCGTGAGATAAAATCATGCTTAGGGGAAACGATCATAGTAGTTACGTTGGATTAGACAACTATCTAATAAAAATGCTATCAACAGAAACAACAAAGAAAGTATGTCTGGTAATGATAGTGCTCAAACGCGACCTAGATATTTTTACTAAATAAAATCATTGAGGGAAATAATGCGATTAAATTAACTAATACAGAAACATTAGAGTAAACTTTCAACTTTAAGAGGTAGCTGACAGCCAAATAAGCAAACAAATAATTAAAACTACAATTCGAACAATTCAACATCTGCGTACAGTAGCTTATTAGTTTTATTTTACTGGAGTCTTGGTCAAATCTGTATAATCGTTATTTGCATACATAGCACTTTACTAGGTGTTACATTATATAAAACAGTCGTAATGTTTGCATTTTCACCACCAGTCACACTTCGAATTCTTACATAAACTAGAATTGTTGTGGTTGCAAAGTTGCAGGATTCGTCGACGAGGTCTGTAATGATGAAGTACTTTCTGATTCCAATTTAGTATTATTGACCATTTCTTCGTTATGTTTGTAATACTTATTTTTCTGGCGAAGTTTCACACGGTCTCCCCAAGATAGCCAGGGTACCATAAATCTTTCATTATGTGCAGGTGTAAGTTCTTTAGGAGAATACTCAACACAATCTTCCATAGACTGCAGCATTAACTTTGGCCCTGCTCGTGTTCTTACGCTACTTAGTTCCTGGTGTTCTGTAGTGTTTATTGGTAAATGAACATTTTCATTCTCTCTTAATATTTTAGAGCATAATGTTTTTTTTCCATTTCTTTCTTTATAATAAAGAATTACATTTCCTTTCCTCTCTGCGAACAAATTTGGTTGCAACTGAGGCTGAACACCAGACATGCTTGCATTTCCTATCTGCTTTATAGGTATACTATTGTTAGAAAAATTATAAAATGGAGTTACTTGTAAATATGATTGTGGTTTGTCAGTTTTGTTGTCTGCATTCGCGATTGCTAGGCCGCATGTTTGGAGCTGCACCTCTTTGTTACTTCGGACACCTAATGAATTTACTTTTTCATTATTAGTTGCTGGCAAGTAATTTGTATTTGGGTTGTTATCAAATTCTTGTGGGTATTGTAAATTAACTTCGGTTGAACTTTCATCTTTTATTATTGTGCTATATTTGCGTTGTTGGGCATATTTTGATGTAATTTCGGACGAATCTTTACTAAAATTGCTACGCCTAGGTCTACTTTGCATTTGAATGTTTCTTCTTTTATGTGATAATGCTTTTAATTCTTCTATTTTCTTCAACGTGCTACACCAGTCTTCATTATTCGGTACACCTAAGGGCTTAATGTGTTTAGGTTGTAGCTTAGGCGTGTTTAATACTTTATCTTCCTTGGTTGAATACTGCTTTTTATACAGCAGTAAATGTGGATCACTTGCACTTCTTTTTGCCGGAATCGCATCTTTTAAAACGTAGGCCCTATCTTCCATTTCATAGGATTGATTTAATGCTTTGATAGCGTTTTTGTATTGCGAATTGGCGATATTTTGCAGTTTCTCTATATTTACATCGCGAAACGATGATGAAGAGTTCAGAGTATTATTGTAAATATAACTAGATGCAATAGGAGTCAAACGACAAGGCTGAAGCTCACGATTAGATACAGTAGTACACGTATACCTTCCGCTTGCAGACTTTGGACGATTAGCTATTTCTGTCTGTGTTCTCCAAACTGAATAATCTGAGTAATTAGTTTGCCTCGACGAAAATCTATATGGTGACATAGATCTTGCTGACGTAAACACAGCGCTGTTTGTTTCTTGCTCTTCAATCGACAGGTTTCTGCGAGGAATTGGCGAGAGACTTCTGCTACGGTATGAGATGGGGTTGGCATGGCGAAAACCTGTAGTTCCAAATTGATATCCAAAACGAAGCGCCATAATACTAAAATTTTGACCACCGTTGAACATCTAAAAATTTAAAATATGACACATGACGGAAAGTTTGATTGATATCGTATTCATCTATTACAAATTTTCAATATCAAGTGACTGTTTTACTTACATTGAAAAATTTTCCGCAAGTCTCTTATTTACAGATGATGTATAGCTAATGTTTATATGATAACGATGATGAAAAACCCAATCATTAACAGATTTGTGTATTTACTCAAAAATTTTTTGCTGGTTCTACTTCTACTTGTTTAATAAATATTTATCGCTTTCCAGCTGAAGCACCTCTGCGTTTTCTGGATGTTCTGTTACTGTACTATTGCCGTCAAACTCCTTTTTACACACTTTTACTTAATTTTTTTTACAATACTTGCACGTAAAGATGAGACTTCTCCTTCCCAGTAGAATCATCAAATATATGCAGGTGACAAATGCTGAATCACGACTTTTGCTTATAGCAATTGCTAAGTATGTTGAACCTACCTAGATATGAAAAATTATCTCATTGACTACGTAAACACATTTATGGGGAAATTTAAACACCAAGTACAGATATGTGTATTAAAAAATGGGACAATTAAAACTATTAATTACTGTATGAAGCAGACGTTCGTTCGATTAAATAATTGCATGTTAAAGTGCTTGTCAGAAATTGAAAACGTCAGAAATGTCAGAAATCGTTTGATAATCTGTAATGTGACATATTCATGTATAACCTTTGAATATCATCTATTATGACAATCTGAATATGCTGTATGTCACGGCAGGTCCGTTTACACAGATAAAAGCTTAGGATTTATGCTTATCAGAGTTGTCCCATTTTGTTTTGCACACAGCTGTACAATAACGCAAATATAAATGTGTAGTTTGGGATAAATTGTGATAATTATAGAAAAAATCTGTAAACTATACTGACGAAGCAATTACGAAGCTGTTACTAGATACATTTCAAACGTTTCAAATTTTTAGAAACTATGCATTAGTGTTTCTGACTGACGGTGCCAATATAATACGCTGCAAAAGCTATTCTATAAGAAAGGAGAGCAAGTTTTTGCATTTTGCATGTAAAATTCATAGTTTGTATCTTGTCGTAGGTATTACTCGTATATTTAACAATATCCTCATGTTCTCTAAATGTACTCAAGAATCTCAGAATATAGTGTGACGGTGTAACCAACTTTTATATACTGGCAATGTGATTGTAGATAAATAAAAGCCGTGGTTTTTCTTTATTATTATTATTATTGTAGTACTGGTGTAATGCGTCTACTGCTACTCTACTTATAAATGACTTTGAAGTAGATGCTAATTTCTTACGCTATGTTCATAGTGAAGTGATAACGCAAAAGACTAGCGGCGAAGCTAAAGTAACTACATAAGTAGACCCCATAGTGACACTTAGCGTTTATACTGCTAGAGTTGAGATTCCAACATTTTATTTCAGTGGCTAGTTTAGTCTCGTCGGTAGTCTCTCGCACCGTTGCTTCACTCTGAAGATAACCTTACTTAGCATTACTACATTCTACTTCTACGAAGCGGCTTTAAGGTTACGTTCATAGTGAAGCGACGAAGCGTAAGACTAACGGCAAGACTAGAATAGCGACAGAAACAAGAACCTACAGTCAAAGCTTAGCGTTTATACCGCTAGGATCGAGGTTCCAGGCTCTTATTTCCGCCGACACTGGCATCTCTAGTTATAACCTGCTGATAAAACAATCATAGAGATCTGTACGAATTGATAAACACGTGTAAATGTTCAAGCGCGTGGCATATGGCAAATCATGTTTGCGACTCAACTGCGCGTCAACTTTTATCGTAATAACATGTTCCCATTCCTCTTATAATACAGGAGTAATTGGACTTCCTCGCACTAATGCCCCACCCTGTATGTATTACCACCAATGATACAAAATCTGGAAACGTAAAAAGTTTTTAAGCCAGGAAATGAAAAACCTAAAAAAATTATGTTGCAGGCGCATAATTTTTCCATATTTTCCATATAATTATAACTTTCTCTGTTGCTTCTTCTTCTTTTGTTTTGTTATAAAAAATTATTGCCGAAAATAAATGCAAATGATTCTTCAGATATCGTCAGTAAACAACTTCCACAGCAACTTGTATGTTTTTTTTTCTATTCTCAGTTTTAAACTATAATATCCCCATTATATTTAAATAAATTCTTGTTATATAGGGTCTTATTGTTGATAACAAAAATTTGGGTTGGGCATCAAAATGCAGTTTGGTGTTTTCTTAATTTTATTAGTTGATGACGGGATAAAAGTTTTAAATGCATGCAGAGAATGAAACTTACGTAAATCTCTCAAGTGAAAATATTAAACCTGACTCTTTTGTAGAATCATGTTGCCTGTGGAGGTGGTGAGTGAGAAGACTAACATGTCAGTCTTTTATACCGACGGAGTACATCATAAGATACTTTTTCTTCAAATAGATTTACTACTTGCTGTCGTTTCATGAATGTATTTACTAAGATATGATTGGTAGCTACAAAGATGTATTTAGTACCTAATCCCAATAAATTTCCAATACGTATTAATTGATTTTTCATCATTACGAAGCAGGATTATGTATTCTCCACATTCAGACATTAATTAGAATGTCAATTTTTAAACGATAATGTAAATGTAATAATCAATAAGTCAGTATGCTTTATTTTAATTATTTTATGTCGATTACTGATACGAAGCTTCTAAAGCTGATGTACATTTATTTATTACATAACTTGCCATACAAAAATCTCATGATGTTTTATAATAGCAATAATAACACCTATGCAAACAATGCTAAACGAATAAGATATGTAAAATAGTGGTAAGGTGAAGGTAATACATATATTGCTTGATATAGTGGCGATTGATGTCAAATGAAAGGGAATTGGAAAGGTGAATAATTACTAACAATATGTTACTTCACTAGTGTTCCACTTTGATTTACATTTTATTTAAGTACATACAATTTTAATTTTTAGATACGAAGAAATAGTAAGTTAATAATTGGTTATGAATTAAAATGGTAATAGTATTATATTTCGGTTGTGTAAATTTATATTAATAATAGTAAGCAAAACTAGATCGGTAAACTGTTTAATTTATACTTTCCATTTACGAACATTTTTTAAGTATCGATAGGTATCAATACTTTCGAACTGATAACTTAATATCGGTACTTAGGAATGATTTGTAGGTATCGAATTTTCAATAATTATATTCAATAACGTATCAATATCAAATTTACCATATGATATTTTGACTTTCTTTATAATATTTATAGCTATTGTACGTGAATAATTATAATATACAATACAATTCGTTAGTATTTGGATCAATATATGAAATATAATTCCATAAATATTGTTCGTTTATGGATAGTTGAAAACTGTTTCAGTACCATATTTATAATTTGGTAGTGTCTTAATATCATGTCTTTCGGATCTACTACAGTTGATCCAGTAATTCTAGAGGTAAGTTGTGTAAATATTTGTACCAAAATTAAAAGTAGCACCCGGGAACTTTGTTGAATGAAACAACTAGCAATATAGCCTGACTTTTTTGTTTTTCAGAAAGAACTAGCTTAAATCTAAATTCATTTGACAATAAATAAGAATGTTCACGGCCTTCTAACATGTACTAAAGTCGCTGAACGAAATATACAAAAAATACTGTTTTGTTTGGTATTCACTTTGTGTAGACCAGTGATTAAAAGTGTTTTATTTTGTATGTAGATAAATTGACAGTTTCGCCATTTTTATTATAGAATACGCTTATAATGAAATGTGTGATGTACATTTTACATACTAAAATGTAGATTGATAAGTACGCTTTTTAGTGTAGCGATGAATCAAAGAACTTGTTTGTAGATATTCAGAAATGAACAAATGCCATCTGTGGAGAAGCCAACAAGAAACGTAAACAGGCAAGAGCTAGAAGAAAGAAAATCCCAACCATTGCTATCATTGAATATTCAATGTGTCAACAGGAAGTGTAATGATTTAGAGATTTCTTAAATATTAACTTTCCAAAAATTACCGATTTAGCAGAAACTAATCTTTTCAATTTTGCTGCGACAAAGATGCAAAACAAATGAATATTTGAACTAACACATCTTGGACAGTTATCAAGAATATAACAAATAATACAAAAAAGATCGAAAATATCGCCAAACATGTTGAAATAAGTTCAAAAAATTATATGGCAAACGCTTAATTTTTTTTTTTTAAACAGTTACTTCCAGCTTCAAATTACATGTTAGAGAAATGTTCTAATATATTATAACTTACTAGTTTCCTTGCTTTGCATACATATACATGCAGCTGTAAATCTTACTTTATGTTAATTTTGACACCGAAGTGTATTTATCTGTAGACTACTATTACTCAGAGATTGTATGTATTGCATATTGACATCTCCCATTGCTATTTAGTTACTCTCTATGGGTTAATAAATATATACTTATCTATGGTTCTTAATTTTTTCGTTTCAAGACTTTTTCAAATACCGTGGTATTGGTTTCTCGGTATCGGTACGCTAATATCGTTGTATTGATATGGTGACTTACGATTCCAAGGTATAGATCGAGTATGAGACACAATGTATCGATACTTCGCCCAGCCCTACTAGTAAGTCATTTTGTAAATAGTTTGCTGATTAGTTTTTGTGATAATGATGGTTCCCTTTTAACATGTGGTGGCTACTAGAAATAAAACTTGATAGTGATCCCAA
Organism: Holotrichia oblita; assembly: GCA_023690525.1. Classification (NCBI taxonomy): domain Eukaryota; kingdom Metazoa; phylum Arthropoda; class Insecta; order Coleoptera; family Scarabaeidae; genus Holotrichia; species Holotrichia oblita. Next base: position 158,843,473 of record CM043015.1, on the reverse strand, counting down.
TATCTACTAATTTTGTTGTATTAGTCCAGAATAAATTGTCGTTTTGTAGGCACAATAGTTTCGGTTCCTGTATAATTTAACGTGCAACCAGAATGCAGTTCCAAATTAAAACCAATTTCGTTTGCATTATACTATTTTGTACTCGGTAGGTTTGGATGTACGATTTTACACAATTTATTGATTGAATTTTGTAGCTACGATTCTCTTATTTTGTTTCTTCGCCATGTTGGATTAGCGAATTTATTTAACTATTTCTTTCAAATTACAGTACGCAGTGTAGCAATGCTTTGAAATTTTTTAACTTAATCATTCCATTTGCTCCTATCACTAGTACTGCCGTACTTCTATTTTGTTTGTCATTTTGATCCGTAGCAGCTGAAAATTTAGGTTATACTTTTTTTCTATAAACTTTATCCATTGCTATAAATGTTGAACACATATATTCAAAAATAATAAGAAGGAAATGATGTGTTACGTACAGTTGCATAAGACGTTGCTCCGACGGCAAGCAGTTGACTATTTTCGTTTTCCGGACTATATAACAAAATTTCAGCTAAGCAATTTTTTACCGGTGCATTCAGCAAGCTGTTGGCAATATCAAGCCATATATTACTGTATTTTCTTATAATACCCACTTCATAGCTGTATGAGCACGTTTATTTTAACGTTTGACGCAGACGTGGTGATAAAAAATATTTAATAGTAAACATAATTTTAATAAAACATGCAATTTTAATCGTAACAAAATTATTAAAAAACAAAATTATAAATTTACACATTTATAAATACAAATCTGTCTTTAGATGTATTTGTTACATAAGTAAGTACATTTTTAACGTTTTAATTTAACGTGACTGAATATTCAGTCAATTATGGTTTTTGACGTTTTACATTATTTTCTAACAGGTAATGTGAACCATGGCTACACCTATCTGGACTTCTTATAGTCATGGATAGAACTTAAGACAAAGGTACTTTGTAATACCGATACAGCGACAATTTATTTTAAATTAGCGAATGATAATGGGGAACAATACAAAGTGTTATGTAATAGATCTTGTTTGAAAAAGACAAGCTTATTCAACATTTCTTCTAAGACTGCATCCCTTAAAAACTTCTAATCAAAACGCTTTGTGTCAAGCATTCAAACATCTTGGTACAATTCTAATATTACAAAGACGTAGTTCGATGGAGAATTCAATATGTATTGCATTACACATCGACACACACACGACTTCAGCTACTATATAGATTATTTAAAATTGGCAAAGTTTGATGTTTGATACGTTTAATTGAAATGCTACAAGTATACCAAACTGTAATTAAATACATATACTGACTAACTCGTAATAATTATATGTCAATAGTAAAAAAAAATCGTGAGAAGGTCCCACTGTTCAGATATTATATGATGGGAGAAATGGAAGATTCAAATAATATATGAAGTTGCAACACAGGTCTATGTATGTAGGACTGTAGGATATCCATCGTTGATCATTAAATAGTTTGTAGCTAGGTGCGAACGCTGACTTATTCTAAGAGTTAACGGTGGTTGCTATATAATTACTAATGCTGTATTTACAACGGCTGTTACTTTTTCATTAAATATAATATACTTATATATGTATGTATATGAATATATTATAAGAATACACATATCAAAAGCAACACTACATATACTATACTTCGTACATTACAATATTGCATGAATACTACTAGTTTTCTCAGCTAGCTTCTTGTATCCATATTACGTTTTTCAGTCTTTTTAATATAAATTGAGTGTTTATAATAATTATAATTACACATATACATAGTTCTTATATTTATTTAAGTAATATTGTAAATATGCATATAAAATGCTAAATCTTTATTGATTTTCATTTTTGCATCATATATACTTAGTGCTAATTATTTATTTTATATTGGTACCGGTATATTCAGCAAATATCTTAATAAATAATATAAAATATTTCTGTAATACGTATAGAAACATGATAAGCACCATAAATTCGCGGTCCGATGCACATAATAAAGAATACAGAGTTCCCTGGCGTCCGAAAAGAGTATGAGCCTCCTTGTCGGAGCTAAATATTTTATTTCTATTGTAAAGCATAAACTTGTTTGTTTACTTATAATTTGCGACAAAACGCAAAATAAACAAATACAAATTCACTTGGTTTTACGGTATATTGCAAAAAGAGGTAATGAATAACTTTTATAGTATAGTAGCAGTAAAATATTCAATTCAAAACTGGAGCACCACTTTACACAACAAAGCCTAGTCAGAAGGTTTTTTTACCGTAGTTTACAAGTCGAGTTAATAGTCAATAGATTTCCTATTTTTTGTGATTTTATTTAGTTTATTTTGTACCCATTTATTTTATTCACTGTAACATACCTATATACTACTAGTATAACACGGTCAAAACCTTCAAGCCCTAATAATACAGACTCGATCCTTGGAAGCCTTCCATATCATTTAATAATAGAAACTAACTAATTTTTTATATTATCTTTATTGATATTAAACTGTTTTCCTCGCATGACTACTAATTTTGAACGTTTTAATAAAAAATATCACATTCTTTACATTCTGAAAGAATACGTGGTAGATCGTAATTTTTGCATGTAAATGTTAGATGTGTATTACCGGACTTTCTAATTGAATTACAAAATCAACGCAGAATTTTACAATTGTGTCAGACATCGTAAATTACAACGATCTATATTTAGGATACGGACACAATTAAACATAATTTTCTTGTAATACTTTCAACTCTTTCACATGTAGATTATAAATCGATGTTGTTGTACTGAATAACCGTTCGTAACGATCTTTTTATTTTATTTACTATTAATTGGTTGGGACTTTATAATAATTGGTAACAAGCAGATAAAACTGTTTCCATAAAATATATACTTACTAAAAAGCAACTTAACAATTTAATTTCATGTATATATCATATTTTTCTAGAAAATATTCTTTATTACTGTTCCCACAGTTTGAAATAATGAATGATTAAAGTTAAAGAAGAGCGGAAACGCGAACATTTGGATTTTGATTAAACTTCAGAGCTAAGGAGGTTTGGTATAAGAAGAACCCTTGCAGGGGTTTTTACTATTTTAACATTTTTGTAAACTTATATTATTATTATTATATTATACAAGGTGTCTCAGCGAGAACGTTAGAAGTTTATGGGGTTCTGCCCAAAATTTGAAAATTCAGAATTATATATGTATAATCGATTATGTTCGCTTCAATTAAAATATTATTAGATTTTAACGCTTCCGGTTATACCGGAAGTCGCCATCTACTTTGTTATTTTTAATGGAACCTATTACCTATTTCTAAGCTTTATAAATACCTTTACATTTTGCAATTTAATTCGGACGTTTTATTTTTTATTCAAAAAGTCAGAGAACATTTGATTTTTCGGATATCAATTTAGAATTCCTAATATGCTTAAATAACATGTTGAGGTATATTTTAGGGTCCGAGAACGGCTGTCTACATTGCGTGGTTACTTTACTACGGCACGTTAACTCTTCGAAATTTTGAGGAACCAAAAGTATTTGAATAAAATTGCACCCCCACATTTTATTACTTAATCGTCTTCGGCGTCCAATTTTATATCTTTTATACTACACATGTCCTATACATAGTTTAGGAGATAATTCCCTTTTTTAGAAAAATGCAGACAACTCATCGATAGTTGTCCAGTGTGCCATGAAGAATAAGTGTTTTCAAAGATTTATTATCAAAGTCTAGCGTCAAAATCACATTTCGTCGTTCGATGCTAACCGAAATAAAATCTATTTTTAATTGAAAATTGAATATTTTCTTCTAAAAAATAATTGTCCGAAAAATCTCTAACAGGGCGGATATGATGAGGGGTGCACCGTTTTACTGAAACTATATGGCATTGTCTTGGACTGCTTATCGTTGTGGCCATACAGCTTAAGAAGTCATTGAATTAGCGCCCACCACACATTTGGAAAAATTGCCGCAAGCATCCAAACTAGGTAATTTTGCAGAAACTGTAAATGTATTTTGCTTGTTGGGTTTTCTTTAAGGAAGAAAGATCCTATTACACTATTCTCAATTATTCTAGACAAAACATGTGAGTGTGTGTCTCAACTATCCAGTGAAGATTTACTCTTGCAAGAGTTGAATGTTACAAGGGCGATATTCTTTGTTTTCGTCATGTTGCATGGCACAGTTGTCTGATTTACCTCATTTTTTAACACAAATAGTAGAAATGTATTACGATGATTGTCTTCAATGCTTGGCAAAATGTTAATTTGGTGATCATAATTAAACCCTTAGACGCGCGGTTTTGGAATATCTTTAACATCATCAGTTTCTCTAAAAACTTAAACTCAGTGACTTAGTAGATTGCCTGATGCGATTTGAGTTATTGACATTAAATATATTGGAAACTTCCTGCTGAGATCTGGTCTTATCTCTGGATCAATTGAGAATTAAAATTTCCGTCCTACCTTTGTGTCATAGTTAAATGCATCATAGTGTTTTATTTAAATAATTTAAGTAAGTACCTACCGCTAATATAAAAAGTTAATGTAGTAGTTGGTAATAACAGTTTAAAACTGATACTTTTGGTGCTTTGTAATGATTTTAATTACAACAAAATCAATAATCCCAATAACATTGCCAAAATAAGTTCTTGTTTATAGTTAAAAATTTTTACTTGGCATTTCCAAATTTTTCAATATAAGTAATTTTTATTATTAAGAAAATTTACGAAATCTGTTTATAGCCACCATTCAAAATTTACGTGTTTTGCTATTCAATTGTCATTTCCTCGAAATTTTTCTAATATAAGGCATAATTTATATCATCGGTTAGAAAATGAAAAGATCAAAAACCTACGAAATCTGTAAAAAACAACAACATAAACTATAGCTAAAAATGCTGCTGCTTGAGAAACAAGTTTTTGTTTATTACTAATAAAATTTACGTGTTTTTTATTCAGAAACTTTCATCGATTAAAAATGATAAGTTCAAAGTTAAGTTCCCATTAAAAAAAAAGTACGTCAATACTAAAAACCAAAAATCGATTAAAAATTAGGGATTATGCAAAAGTGTGTATTTCTATCAATTAAAATCGAGCTGTTCCATAATTTTTCGTAAAAAATGTTTATTTTGCTTTTACTGAATTTATTCCGTACCTTTAGGAGCATTTACTGCATTAATACAGTAATATGTATGTGATAGAAACACAAACTATCATTTTGTTTTCAAAAGTCGTGAGTTCTTCAAAAAACAGTATTATTAAATTACCTACTCTCTGAAACAAGAATGATTAGCAGTCGTTAATAACTGTTACCTAGTATCGATTCCAAGGACCTTAATCGATACCTGAGTATCGATACTAATACAACGATACCTAGGTATAGATACCATACAACGATACCTAGCTTCTAAGCGATACCTGAACTACGGTAACAACTACGATATCGTAAAAAAATCATTTTTAGACAAATATGTATCGAACTAGTTTTCATATATTGACTCAAATATTAATGAATGGGGGTAGGGTGTAATTCTTCGCCTACAATAATAATTATTATAAAAAAGCTAAAGTATGTATCATAATATTGTATATTTGATACCGTAGATATGTTATTGAATATAATTATTGAAATCAACCTAAAAAAATATGTACCTACAAATCAGTGTTAGGTATTGATACCATGATATCGATTCAAGGAAGCAATTTGAGGTATCGATACCAAGGTATCTGTCGATACTTAATCGATTCCAGTACTCGGAATCTATACCGTGCGCGGAATAGATACATCGGTAAGTATCGATACCTCGATTGATATCGATACGCGATACCAAAAATGTCCTCCGCCCTAATTACTACAATAAAATCAATAAAAACATTTTCTTATTTTTACTACTTAATTGTCGGATATTTTGTAATGTACAGTACCACAATAGTGCAACTACAGAGCCAGTTCATGTTACACGTATGTGTTTCATGAACAACAATTGCGGTAGTTATTATCACGACCCTTTTACTATAAATTTGCTTTATATCTGGATGGTTATGAATTTTCAACATGTCTGCTTCTTTCTAAACTTATTAGCGATTTCATTGTCTTATTTGATCATCTTCAATGGCCCAATTCGTACTACTAGACGTTACGCATTTTTTTACATCCTTCAGTCAATCACAAGTTACTATTTTTATACGCATGCGAGGTGTATGTGTGCCCTTAATGAAAAATAAGCGATATTAGCTTTTTTTGTTCGTAAATCTGAACATTGTAGCAAGAGGCTTAAACTACATTTGCTCTAGGAATATTCAGCAACATATCACGGTACTGCTGCCACAAGACCATTTGAACACAAACTACACAGCAACAGTTGCAGTAGCTTTTTAAGCTGTATCGCTTGTATGATAGTTAAGTCTAACTATCTTAAGCGATACAGCTTAAGAAACCATAGTACGTAGCACCCATCACATATAAAAAAAATCGTCGAACAATAAATATAAAATGGTACATAACAATTTTCTTCATCAAATATATTACTGAAAGAATTTTTTGAAATTTGAAATAGTGAGGGTTGTTCAATTTGTTCTAGGTTTATTGTACATTGTTCCAGAGCAAAATAATATAACATTCTCAAAAAGGGGAGAAACTATTTTGTCGATCAGCCCCTCTCCTTTTGAAATTATGAAAGTTGATAGAGGTTGTTCTACCTTTGTTCTATATGTATTGTTCTAAAATTTTGACCTTATCCCATGTGTATTTCGTGAGGTAATTGGGAAAAGCGAAATTTCGTATAAATGTCCCCATTTTTCCAAAATTAAAATTTTTTGTTTTTTCCAGGTTTTCCTTGGTTTGTTCTATGTTACTCCAACGTTTCAACATTCTATAGTACAGACTTCGCGCAATAATTGAGGAAAAAAGCCACGCTTTTTCGAAATCCGAAAATTGTTCTAGATTCATTCTGTATTGACTCAACTGTTTGCCTTCTATCGAGGAATAGTTTTTAAAACAATTGAGAAAAACGAAATTTCGGCAGGGCCCGTGTTTCGAAATTTAGTATTCTAAAAGTGTTGCAAAGTTTCAGCCCTTTATTGCGCATATGTCGGGTAATAATAAAAAGAAAAGAAATTTTATCTCTTCGAATTTAAAAATAGCAGGGGCTAACTTCACGCTGGCAAAGACATTGCGTTAACGATTCATCCAGATAATAGTGCTGGCTTTGCTGCAAGTGTGTTTTTTACGTTTCCAACAATCAGATATAAAATACTTGGCCACAGTTTTTCTTATCCCAAAGAGGTTGTGGATCCATTCAAGTCAGACATTTTCACTATGCCAACATTTGAATGGAATACGTGTTTCAATGTTTGGTTTGAACTAATGAAAAAGTAGATAAAATTTAATGGTGAATATTTCCAAAAATAATAAAATCGATTATTTACGTATTAAATGTTTTCTTTCTAACTTTTCTTGAAATGTCGACTATTTCTCATAGTCGTCGCACCAAAAATTCCAGAAGACTTTCATATAAAATTTGTTTTATAATTCACTGTTATTATAACATTACACACCGGTTTTCTTGCGGATTTCGTAAAAGGTAATAAAATACATATTTGTGATTGCAATTAAAAATATCCTTCAAAACGCACCAGCCGCAAGACAAAATCTTTAAGATATGATTTTGTTGCTTATATTCACCGTACAATTTATTGTTACTGATACATTAATTTATAATTTTATTACTAATATAGTAATTGACAAGATACAATTATTTGTGTCTTACTTTGGACCTTGTTGTGAAAAGGGAAGTAATCCCAATACATTATGAAACTTGTTACGTATTTATTTTAAACAGAGAGTAGCGAGTTTTTTTAACACAAAATGAATAATGAATAATATTTCCTCACTAATTTAATGATTGCAATCCCAGTGTTCATAGCTTTTAATTTTATTGTACAGATATGTTTATATTGTACAATGATGCGCTTAATTGTTATCAACCTAAACATTACAAATTGTTTCTTCGGACTTTTAAGGAGTTTAGAGAATATATCTTTGGTATACAATTGATAGTTTGTTCTTGAATGATTACACACCCACCCGCACACAACTAAAACAATAGCGGTCCACCGTGCCTGGATTCCGATAGTCAATAATAGTTGAGTTCAACAGCCTTATACGTGAACTTGCACTAGATTGGTAACAACTGCACAAATTCAGGATGCTATGAAGAGAAATTTGCAGCTCCGTTGACTTACATACATATATCGGATGATTCGAATGTACATACTATTCGATAAATTTTAGTAACATATAAAAGAATGTCTTCCGATAAATATATGTTATACTTAAGAAATATTTGCAATAAAATACAATCCGTTTGTCTAGTATGTAGCTAGGTATGTTATAATGTTACCATTGTCAAGCTTTATTCAGAATGTATCAAATATATGGTCTTATTAAAGAAAATTGATTCGATTTTGTGAGAGCTGTAACATTTTACTATTAAATGTGTGTACAGTGTATGAAAGTATCTGCGAAAGCTCAATATCCCTGTTAGTTAGTTATTCCGCTAGGAGTATGTATTTAAAATTATGTTTTTGGTTTTATAATTATTTTAGTACGTTTTCACAATATTATTCAAAAAGAATAAATTACTTCCACAACACTATTTTCGTTTTACAAATGGGTCATTACTGGAATTTAACATAATTCGACAATAATACATTTATTGTGAAAACGACACAAGGTAGGCGTAGGAAATGTTATATAAAATTGGAGTAAAATTTAATGTAGAATTTAAAAAGATGACAAAATGTGGGTGTTTCTATTTGAGAAAATGCCTTCTAACGTTTTTGACTTTTCCAAATTTGTACCTAAATTTTGAACTCTCTGTATATGTATTTAAGACTGCAACTATACGAATAAATCACTTTCTTACTTCTTTACATGTCAGCGGAATTAGGCTTCTCTATTTTGTATCGTTTGCTAGAAATATTTATTACTTGAGAACATTGCAGCTGACAAATGGCCGTAGCCGGCTAAGTATGGGCGATTTTTGGCTGAAAATTAAGGCATATATTTGACCGCCTAAAAGTTGCCCACGGCCAAATTTTTAGCTCTGTATATTGAACGGCCTTCGAGTAAAAAAATGAAAACCAACATTTTCTTGAAAATTTTTATTTCACGATCGGGTTGTCCGATCGAAACGAAAAAAAAATGGAAATATGCACTTTTTTAGACGCTATCAGAAAAAAAATATTTCCGTCCATCACGTGATCAATTTTTTTATCAAGTTTTCGTTTTTTGAATTTTTTTGACAGTAGTTTTGGTACAATCATTTATCAACATGTATCTAACGAATTCGTACAATAATTTTTATTTATTTATTGTTAAATCCACAAATTGTTGCAAGAAAAGGTATGTATTTGTGCAGATATCAACATAATTTTAAGCCATTGCATTGATAGCATTCACCTAAAGGTTATAAAAAAAATATATCAAAGCAAAATAGTCGATTTTTTTAGAAGATAAAGGGTTTCAACTGCTAACGCCAGCTTTGAAAGGTAAGCTAAAACGAAAAACAACTGCGGAATGAAATGAATCTCGGTTTATAACAAAAATTCGTTGGGGGTTGAATCAGTACATGGTATGTTGAAACAAAAATTCCAGCTTCTCGATAAAAAATTATATAATAAAATGCTTCCAAACATTGGTATTTATTTCAAAATAACCGCTTGTCTTCATAATCAGTTTGGAAAACGACTTACATCTGATCTTAGTTACTCCGACGAGATAGTAAATAGAATGAAGAGTCAGATAGATGTTGAGAATACGTTAGCTACAGAAGTTGAAGCCGACGGTTGGCAGCGCAAGAAACTTCCGTTTGAAAACATTACTTCTGACGACTTGAGTGATTTTCCCGAAATGACATACAAGGAGCTGAAGATTTTATTCACTGGTTCCATTATAAGAAAGCGATATCATATTTAGCTGAAATGATGGCTGACTCCGATTCTATTAATCTGCAATTTGTCAAGGATCGAACGCACATATTGAAGTTTCAAATACAATCTCGTCACATTAACAGCAATATATGTATGTATGTAGATGTTTTATTGACTATGTGCCGTACGGTGTTGGATATTCTGCTATTCGGCGATATGTGTGTGAGTATGCTAACAGATGTTGGGTGCTGTTCACATGTAACAGGAATTATTTACTATTTGTCATTTGCAAGATACCTGTCAAAAATTCCAAAACCTGCTCAAATATTGAGTGAATTATTTGGGAACGACAAATAAACTATTGTAATTGCGGATGATAGCGACGAAGATTAATTAGTATGTCTGTATGTCGTTTTTCTTATTGGTTAAATAAGTAATTCATAAAAAAATCGACTATTTTGCTTTGATATATTTTTTTATAACCTTTAGGTGAATGCTATCAATGCAATGGCTTAAAATTATGTTGATATCTACAAATAACTTTTCCTGCAACAATTTGTGGATTTATCAATAAATGAATAAAAATTATTGTACGAATTCGTTAGATAAATGTTGACACTCTTAACTGAATGTTTTTTTTACTATGGCGGAAACACACTCGTAATGGACTCGGACGAACTTGGCTCTGATAAACCTGACTGAGGATTTTCAGCCAACGCTGATATGTTATCGTCGTTCGCCTGAACAACAGCCTCAGTTTTTCTTCTTTTCAGGCTTCTGACGCGACAGTTTCCATATATAACACCACCGATAGATACGCTTTTTTCAAATAGTTTGAAGTACTCGTTTATATCCACTGATAATGTTACCTTCTTTGATATCCCTGGAACTTTCTTTACAAACTTCTAACAAATAGGACACTTTGGATTACTTGTTCTCGCTGACTCCTTATTTTATGAAAGAATAAATTCTCTAAATACGCTACTTCAACGTATAAAACTAAACACTCGTTTACTCACATACCGTAAAGGTGTTACATACTGATTTTTGTAATGAAGTTGCTGGCTTTTATACCAAATTCTCGTAAACACAATTAATAGTTTCAATAGATCAGCATATTTATAAATTTGGAATACAATGCATAATCAATGCGGTCAACGACAAAGAAACCATTGTAATTACGGATGATAGCGACGGAGATTAATTAGTATGTATTTATGTCGTTTTTTTATTGGTTGAATAAATAATTCATAAAAAAGTCGACTATTTTGCTTTAATAATTTATTTTTTATATAACGTTTAAGTGAATGTTATCAATGTCTTAAAATTATGTTGATATCTACACAAATACATAACTGTTCTTGCAACAATTTGTGGATTTATCAATAAACAAATAAAAATTATTGTACGAATTCATTAGATAAATGTTATTTTTTTACTCGAAGGCCGTTCAATATTCAGAGCTGAAAATTTGGCTGTAGGCGACTTTTAGGCGGTCAAATATATGCCTTAATTTTCAGCCAAAAATCGTCGGGGGCCGGCAACCCATACTTACTCGGCTACGGTCTTTAAAAAAAGAACAAAAATATTTCATTAACATACACATTTTAGGTATATCAAACAAAAATGCCGCATATAGTTGAAATAAAAATTAACCGGAAATTCGAATTTCTCATAAAAAGTGGGGTATTCCGTTTAAAATAACGAAGTTGGTACTAATTTCCGGTTTCAGATTTGTTCCACAAACCGTACTTCAGATTCTTTCCACATCAGCTCGTCGCGAGACACACTGTATATTAATAGGTGCGTCCAGTGTTATGTCCAGTGAAATACGTATTTTTTTAGACAAATATTCTTGTATTTTAAATTTAACAGAATCACATATGTATTAGCAAGACGTTTTTACTAGCGAAAAAATCCAACATACCAATTGGACCGACCGAGATAACGTATCAGACGAAATATGAATTTTAACAATTTCAGAAAATTATACTTACAATCGATCATTTATACTACACAAATCAAGAAAATACCATGCATGAAATAGGAACAAACAACTCTTATAGTACAACAACTGTCTCGCAATGAACATAAGTGAAACCGGACAGACTAATAGAAGGTAAAGGGGGAGACCGAAAAAGCCATAAATGCAATAAATTGAGGTGACTGAAAGAAACAAGGAAATAACAACAAACTAGATGAAGGACTACAGCACAGAATAAGAAGTAATTGAAAAATGCATTGAAGAATGCGCTCAAAAGAGTTTGTTTCGGGTGCTATCGTGAATGTAGTTTGTTACATTAGATTCTAAAGGGGCGCGTTGTATGAAGTGATATTTTACACAGTCGCGCATAAAAATACGTAGTAGGAAGTACAAAACTACTTTTTCACTGATTAGTGATACAAATTTTGAATTAGATTTTTTTCTCGTATTTTAGTTTGTGAGCATGACCACCATTTTGATTTTTTTTTAATAGCACCATGGATCATGTGATACATCATTTTAGAAGTAATTATTTTCTCTTTCAAGTGGCATTAAACGTGAATGCGTTTACATAATAAAATACGATGCAAATATTGACAATCACATTGCTGCTATCACATTTGATACCTATACTGACCATTTTGAGTCAGTGATGAATAACTATTTGCAATCGGGTGATAATGATTTGTTCCTACTACTAGGTGATTATAACTGTCCGTCTATCGATTGGACCGTGCTTGAGGGGGAGAAAGCTGTACATCCTATACGGATTATCGGTACCAAGGCGGGGTCTCTTATGGACTCCATAGCATTTATGAATTTGTCACAATATAATTTTATCTCGAACGTTAACGGTAAACTTTTGGATTTGGCTTTCTCTTCCGTTGATATAGATGTCAAATCAATGTTTAATGCACCACTATCACGGATTGATAATTATCACCCACCTTTACTGCTCACACCTGATTTTTCTCTGTTGAGAAGGGCAAGTAAAGTTACTATACCAAAATATCAAGTTCGTAAGGGCAATTATGTAGGGATTAAAATATATAAATAATTGCGATTGGTCGACATTGTCTGAAGGCAGTAATCTTGATGGCACTGTTGATTTATTTTACAATGAGCTGTATCGAATCATACAGAAATTTGTTCCACCTTGTAGATCGAGTAAAGGATATCCCCATTGATATTCTAATGATCTTGTACACTACATTAAATTACAAAAGAAATTCCATATCAAATATAAAAAGTTTAAAAATTCAGCTGGCTACAATTACTTTTCCATATATAGAAAGAAAGTTAAGACTGAACTTAAAATTTGTTTCGAAAGATATATGAATAACATGAAGACCAATATTATTAATAACAGCAAACAATTTTGGGCGTATATAAATAGTAAAAAAGGATCTTCCAATATTCCACAAACAATGAATTTCAACTTAATAACAGCTTCTGACTCGCAAGAAATTTCAAACTTATGTGCGCATTACTTTCAGTCCGTGTATGAGCCCTATACGAGTGCTAATCTTGTTATGTCTCAGGTTACTGTATCAAGTGACACGCTCAAATGTATTGCAGAGGATGTTAGAGATCGCCTGAAAGAATTAGACTATAACAAGGGATGGGGTCCTGATGGGGTTACATCCTTTTTTATCAGAAAATGCGCGTATACAATTTATTATCCTTTATATTTAATATATAAGAAGGCCATAAATACTGGTTCTTTTCCTGAACGTTGGAAATCCTCCTATGTAACTCCGATTTTCAAATCAGGAAAAAAAAGTGATGTTACCAATTATCGTCCCATAAGTAAGGTATCAACATTTGCCAAGGTTTTCGAATCCATACTTAACGATCATTTGCTGCGTCACATCTTACCTATCTTGTCTGAACGACAACATGGTTTCATACCTAAGCGATCTACTACGACCAACTTATTATACTTCACAAATTTTATATCATCGGCAATAGATAGAAAGCTGCAGGTAGATGCAATATATTCCGATTTTTCTAAGGCTCTTGACGAGGTAAATCTTTCTCTATTAGTTAAAAAATTGAATTACTATGGGGTTGTTGGAAATGTATTAAATCTTTTCCAGTCGTATTTAGTGGGGAGATACCAATATGTGGTACTAAACGGTTGTAAATCCGTTCCAATATCTGCATCCTCGGGTGTTCCCCAGGGCTTAAATCTTGGACCATCTTTGTTTTTACTTTTTATCAATGACCTATCAAAAGTATTCGACTGTGAATTCCTACTTTATGCTGATGATCTTAAGTTGTTTTTCGTTATTAGAAATTATGCTGACTCTACAAGTCTACAACAAAATTTGACGGCCTTAAATGAGTGGTGTGTTAACAATTACCTTCCGTTAAATATAAACAAATACGTATATATATCATTTTCCCGTAATCATGTCAATCTCATCAGGACATCGTACAAACTAATCAATATCAATCTACGGCGTGTCAACAAAATAAGAGACCTGGGTGTAATTCTGGATGAGCAGATGAATTTTAGACTCCATGTTGATGGTGTCATCAGTAAACGCAATAAATTACTCGGGTTTATCTTTAGACACACTCAGTATTTTACTTCTATACGAGTTTTTGTACTATTGTATAATGCTTACGTTAGATCGCATCTGGAGTATTGCATGTAGTTTGGTCTCCATACTATCAAATACATATCAATCGCATTGAATCTATTCAGCGCAGATTCACTGCTCTCACGATTAAAAGATGTGTTAATCATCTGGAAAGTTATCCATATGAGACACGCTTAAAGATATTAAACATGCAATCACTGGAAGCGCGGCGTAAAATGCTAGATGTCTTGACGTTGTATAAGTTGTTGCATGGTATATATGATTAAGTATTCAGCTGACCTATGTTTTTTCCATATATAGAATTTCGAAATGAAAACGCATTTCAGGGAGTATATTATTATATAATGGTACTTAATTAATATTTACATATGTACAAACACACATACAAACATATAATACAAAATTAACTCAAACTTTGGTCTTCAATATCTGCACATAGAGAAATTCTGGCAATTAATTTTGTCAAAGTTTCTTCCGATATCTTGGCCCATTCTTGTTGGAGAAGGGTCCGTAATGCTGATGTTGGAGCGACTGTTTTCATAATTCATCCCACAACAACTCAATCGGATTGAGGTCGGGATTCCATCACTGTAAGACTGCCCTCCTCTTCTTTTTCATGTCTCGGCATATTTTGGCTGTGTGTTTGGGGTCATTGTCGTGCTGAAAAGTTGAATTTTAGTCGTAACTCCGATGGTTTATGTTGCAAAATAGTTTTGTACCTTTCTTTTCGCAGAATCCCATCAATTTTTACCAGATCCCCGACAAAGTGCCTGCGAAACACCCCCAAATCATCACCGAACCTCCTCCGTGTTTGACAGTCGGTACAATACATTGGTCCGACACTCGTTCTCCTACCTGCCTTCGCACAAATACGCTTAGTCTTCGTGAGCCATAAATTTCAAATTTCGACTCGTCATGCGACGGTCCAATTCTTGTGTGCTTGTGCCCATGCATACCGTTTCCGCACTATTTTCTCACCGCTATCAAGTCGCATTGAATTGCTTCACTGTAGTTACGCTTTTTGTTTTCTGCGCCCCACGCTTACTTCAGCCGCGATTTCCGGCGCGGTTTTTCGCCGATTTCGTTTACTAATCATTACTATTTGTCGATCTTCTGCTGGCGTAGTTGTGATCGATCGTCCACATTGGATAAACTACCACCACTTGCAAATTTATTTACGTTGTAGTCCATGTTTGTCTAAATTTGTCGATTGCTTTAATTCATCTAACAATTAATCGCACGCATCTCAAACGACAACTCTTTAGTTTTCGGCATTATAACACAAATAATTAACAAATATCAAAACTCGCAGATTACAATTCGATTTTATGTTATCTCAAGAACAGAAAATTGCAAATTAACACAAACTCCACTGATATGGTATAAAGAAACCTCGGATTATAAAATTTTATTACAAAATCGACAAACTTTACTTCACAATTCCAAGAAAGTGACATTAACAGGGATAATCCCGTTATTGCTCACAATAGGTAAAACGAATTTATATTTCTAAGAACTTACTAATGGACCATTTTCGATTGAAATTTACTCATAATGTGTTTTTGTATGAAGGTTCTTTGTTACTATTTACATTATTTATAATAGATACTTTAAACGCAAAATGCTAAAAAACTTGACGTTGTATAAATTGTTGCATGGTATATATGATTGTTCAGCTTTAGTATCCGAGATTTATTTTCATGTACCTAGAACCACAACTAGGAATATTGACTTATTTTATATGCCCTCGGTTAGGACCAACTTGGGTGTAAATAGTGCCATGACCAGAATGTGTATGCTCTGTAATAGCATACATACATGGTAATGAAAATGTAGATATAAATAGTATGACACTTGTTCATTTTCGTACACGGGTATTCAATTTGATTGGTGAGATTTAAACTTTTGAGTTTTGTTATTGTTGTATGGATTTTGGGAACGTCTCTGTTGGGATGTGGACTGCCATGCGTTAGTAGTATAAATATAACTGTATTTATAGCTAAACATTATGAGTATTATCATTATTATTGATTTTTGTATTACTTTGCTTTTGTATTATGCGTATGCACTCATTTTTTGTTTAATTAAGTATCTGTGCCAAGGGCTTTTGCCTGTTTACAGATCTACAATACATAAATAAATAAATAAATAAAAAATAGAAATATTTCTAGATTTAGTTATCATTAGAATATAATGCAATTTAGAAGTATTGTAATTGACCACACATTAATAATTAGAAAGCATGGCCTACTTAGATGAGAAAAAACGTCACCTTTAGAAATTTTTTGAAGAATTTCGTTAATAGGTTTTAGTCGTTAAATTTGGATATAGACATCTTTACAGTTCTTGCTAGGGGGTTTACTGTACTTTCACGTAGGGTAGTTAAATAGTGGTATCCCATTTATGTTAAACCAGTTGTTTATATTTGAAGCAATATAAAATATGAACTGTTTCGCTGAATACCAGCTGCCAATATCAAGATACTCTACCGATTTATTGAAAGCACGCTTTGTCAAAATAACTTTTTGCGAATGTGGATTTTTCAAGGCATATAGTTTTCGTGTTTTTAATTTTTTCTAGAAAGCCTACATTTTCATAAAAATCCAATTTTCTCGCAATTGGCAGTAGATAGGTATAGGGTACCATGAACAAAGTTATAAGACGTAGAATCCGAAAATGGTGTTCCATTAAAAATAATCTAACTTTGATATATTGTAATATTGTATATGTTGTCGTTTTGCATATTTAACTAAAATGTCAAACCCATATCTTTTAGCGTTTAGATACACGGTAGTTCGTTTAAATTTTATTTTAGGAAGAATAATAGATACAGACTTGGTGAAATGGAGGACTTGTCATTTTAAAGTTATGAAACAAACTTATGTTTTTAATTGTATCGATAATTTCCTATGACACCATGTATTTTTCCAATTACAACAATGTAGATACTAATTTATATGATGCCTGGTGAGGAGTATCGTCTACATTAGATATGTTTTTGTATGTCACTTTGTTCTAGCTAAGTTTTTAAGTTCAAATTAAAATGCTTCTAACCCATTTATTTAACAAAATAACCACAAGAAGTGACATTGCTGTAATTTGGAAAATAAGCTTTTAATAAAGTGATAGCCAACTGTGGATACCATTAAAAACACAAGTTTGTTCCATAACTTAAAAATGCAAGCCTGATAAATCTTAGAACTTTTGCTTTCCAACTTTGCCCAAATTCAAGTACAAAGTAGTTAGAAGAAGTTAAAAAAACATAATGGGGATATTTCTTTTGTAGGAACTAGCTAATCGCATATTTAATAAGTTGTTGTTTTGTCTATTCATCAATCTTGGTTTTAAACGAAACTGATCGTATTTTCTGTTTATTATATGTATATGTATGTCGTTCCTTTAACTTTAATACACTTTCGTGAGTAATTGCATATACATGTGTAAACGGTGGAGCAAATGAAACTATGGTTGGAGTGTGGATTGACATTGATTACACTGAGAAACATAAAAGAAACTTTTCTTTGCCTCTAAAAGAAAAATATGTGTATCTTTTCTCCTATATTCAAATATGATATCGATTATTCTCCATCACTCAAGATATCCGAGAGGCAGACAATTATAACTTTAAACATTTTAATACTTTCCGCACTCTTACCTAACATTCTAAGTCTATTACTGGTGTGGACCCACAAATATACTTTCCTAAATTTTAGGTTAGGCCATTCTTTTGTAAATTATTGTCTTATTCTGACTCTACTTTCCCATTCAGGTGTGTTCATTACTAGATTACGTTTGTATCTGTCTATAGATGTCTGGCCATGCATAACAATAGCAACGTACCATTTGAGTAATCTCATTTGGTTTCATCACATTTCCAATGCTCTAGGAGCTTAGTCCACAATGAACAACTGGACGAAAAAACGCTTTCAAATATAAAACAATAAAAATGTGGGAGATGGAGGAATTTCGAATACATATTTGGAACCATTGTAAGAAACTACATTAAATACGACTATCGGTTGTTACGAGAAAAAAATCTTGTTGATTTGCGTTAGGTATCGGTATTTTTTAGTCAATGCGGAATATCAAATAGACGTTTAACTTAATGTCCATCACAAAAAGTTTCTTTTACATTTTTGCAATTTAGTGCATGTAGTTGTTAATATAATCAAGAAATATTCCATATTTAAGGCTAGACTAATTACGGTAATAAAATATGTTCATCGGAAATTCCAGGAATTTTATCTACCGAACGAAAATAAGTTTTACAATAATTTCTCTAAACTTTCTAATGATATGTAAGCGGACAATATATTACGATCATTATACCACATATTTATCTATTCCCCGACGGCACCACATATAGTAAGCAACCACGCTATTTTTTTAACGTACAAGCTTATCAAAAGAATATTAGCAAAATATTGTTCAATAGTCATGCTTATTCGCGACATCTAATCATATTTATCGTAAAGGTGAGCTAGTATAACTTGCAGCATTTCTGTCTGTGATCGACATGGAGAACTTTGGTCTTGCATATTACTTATGCAAAACAAGAATGAAATCACGAGGCATCTGTCCTCAACCCTCGATTAAATCAAATGTATGTATGTATTTATACCTATGTTTTATTACAAACCGTTTTATGTATCTGCTGTAAAAAACATATGTCCATTGCATCTATGCTTACAGTAAAACCATGGCAAGTTACATTAATAGCATAAATTTCAGGAACATAAAATATTAAAGACTAACAATATTTAGTCGTTTTTAGTTTTGTGTATTATACCAATTATTATAGGTTATAGTAGATAGAGGTAATGATAATAATAAATAATTATAATTTCTATGACTAAAGTGAGATTTTATTTCACTAGTATATAAGAAGATATTTTACTGCCCTTCTAATTCAGTGTTTTAGATTATTTAAATTGTTCCTACTTTGTATGGCACATTTATTTACATATTAACAACTTACAATTTTGCTTGACTGATAATAAAAATTACTGTAATTTATTTCTACTGCGAAGAAGCCTGAACTGTAATAAAACAATGAAAAATTGTACACTTTTAAGAACCACCTGCATGAGCAACAATCGACATTACAAGAAGTGCCGACAAACGGTACTACTCATCAGAAGTGCGAAAAAGTAAACTAACTGTATAAATAAGATTTACAAATACACGCACAACCTGTTCGATTTACAAAAGAGATACCGCTAGAATAGTTGCCAAATGTGAACAGAAGATAGATCACTCAAAAGCAAATGGCCTTCTCTCTAGAATCGTTAATTATCGAAGAATAATAGTTAAGTTAAGAAGAGAGAAAGAAATACACTAGCATTTACCAGAATAAGAACTGTACGTTTCTAATTGCTCATAAAAGATTAAGGAGATATATATGGCGTATAGTTTGACACGAACACTTTCACAATCCGCTTAAATGCTTGCCGCTAACGAAAGTTATTATTTTGAATGTTAACTGTACGCCTTAGGATACAGTGTTTCTTACCATAAAAAGGTTTTGGAAACAAATTACTTTCATTTTTAATAGATTACAAACGTTTCTTATATCACTGATAGTTGCTCGGGTTATTTTTATAAGTAATATGTACTTCTAGTGTAAAACCTGTTTTAAAGCTTGTAAACTCTGTAAAAATCAAAAAGGTCAAATTAAAATAAGAGTTACCAGCGCATAAAAAGTATATCTGCCTATTAAACGTAGATAAGATGATTCTACGATCATCTTATCTACGTTTAGTTAACGTTATGACAGCCGTTACTTCCCTTCTAAATATCTGTTTATGTTATATTGATTGTCAGTCCTACATTCTGTGTCTGCAAATCAACTATACTACGATAAATAAGCAAACATTCACCCGTTTTTTTTTTTTTAGAGAAAGAATCGCTAATTGAAATAATATATATTTTGACTTAACTAGCACTTTTTCGAAAATTTTACCTAAACTCAAGTTTTTGTATATTTTATGTATTAATTATTGGTGTTTGCAGATTTTTCGTTTTTGTCACATTTTTGGAGGTATGATGTCACCGAATAGTATTTTAAATGAATCACCCCGTATTTATATTTTTTTTTGAGTAGATATTTTTTCCTGAATTCACGAATACCAGGTTTTGTGGGTCTCTGACTTGTAGTTTCATAAGAAAAAAATAAAATGTAACGGCACCTAAATATTTATTAAATAAAAAACGAACGACAATAATTGAAAATTCTATTCGTTAAAGCGTCCATTAACTTTAACAAATAATTATGAAATTCATTTCTCGCTTAAAGATTACATTAACTTTTAATGCAGCATTAACTTTTATTATGATATCGGCCCTAAGTAATTATCGCAGTTAGGTATACCAAAAACTTTTTATCTACAATATTTTTTCTGAGTTCTGTCAAAGTAAAAACGTACATATATTCGAATAACACTATTAGGTACAAAAACTCTAGTTTGTTTGTTCTTTTATCACATTTGATTTTACAAATTATTTGACATTAATACATTATTAGTCATATCTCAACTAAGTGAACGTGAAGAATTATTTTATTGATGATTGTTGGTTTTGAAGATAGAAAGAGATCTTTACGAGAAGCCGCCGATTTATTTAATGCTACATATCCTGACAGAATTTCTCCAATTTCAAAGTCAACAGTGTCTCGGAATTTACAGAAATTTAACGAAACTGGCAGTGCAAAAAATATTCCCGGTAGATAATGAACTTTATATAATTCTAAGTGTACACGAACAACCTAAAAATTCAATATCAAAACTTGCAATAAATAACGATATTAGTGGGAGATGATAAGAAGGATACTTAAAAGAAATAGATTTTATCCTTATAAAGTGCAATTAAACCAAGCATTAAATGAAGATGAACCTGATAAACGAATGCAGCTTTGCGAAGCCATCATGAATTTAAATGTTATGAATAATATGTTTATGAATAATATTGCGTTTTCCGATGAAGCAACATTCTGCCTAAACGGATTTGTAAATCGACATAATTTCCGGTATTGGTCGGATAATAATCCGCACTGGATGAAAGAAGGTCACACACAATAGCAACAAAAAGTGAATTTGTGGTGTGGAATAGTTAGAAGAAATACAATTGGACCTTTTTTATAGAAGAAACATTAAATGGTGATAACTTTTACGCGATCAGATAGTTCCAGAATTAATTCGTTTGTTTCGAAATCGTATTAATCAGCTACAGTTATCAGAACAAATTTGGTTTCAGCAGTATGGTGCTTCACCTCATTATGCGGCTAGGGTTAGGGAATACCTGAACACAGTATTTCCGCAGAGATGAGTGGGCCGAAGAGGCTATATTGGGTGGCCGCCGAGGTCACCGAATTTATCTCCCCTGGATTTTTTTCTGTGGGGCCATTTGAAGTCGATAGTTTATAAGGATTTACCTCAAACTTTTCAAGAACTCAAAAATCGAATCAGAGCAGCGGTACAAAATAGTATAACGCCTGAAATGATACAATACTGTCAGGCAGCCGAAGGTTTTCAGTTTTTTGTAAATAAATGTTCATAGAATTTTCAGTTATTCTTGTTCGTTTTTTATTAAATAAATATTTAGGTGCCATTACATTTTATTTCTTTTCTTATGAAACCATAAGTCAGAGACCCACTTAGTGAATCCAGTAAAAGATACCTACTCAAAACAAAAATATAAATACAGGGTGATTCATTTAAAATACTATCCGGTGACATGATACCTCCAAAAATGTGACAAAACGGAAAGTCTGCAAACACCAATATATAATACATAAAATATACGGGTCGATCGCCGTAGTGGTTAGGCGGCTGACTATCGTTGTGAGAGGACGATAGGTGCCGTGGTTCAATTCTCTGGAGGGACGGTACATTTTTTCAGAAAGTTTAATCCCGGATCGACTTGCCATTCGCTGTTGGGAGCAAAGTGATTAACAGCGCAGCATCATAAAAAGGCGATATGATGCTGTCACAAAGCCATTTAAACACAAACTTACACACACCATACTACACCGCAAGAGTTGCAGTGATAGCCAGACAAGTAATACAGCTTACGAAATCACTGCAACTAAGCACCCACCACACATTAAAAAAATACAAAAACTTTAATTTACGTTAAATTATCGAAAAAGTGCTTGTTAAGCCATAATTTCGGTGTTCCGCTCGCTGTTCCCTGTATAGGATGAGACACCACATTCGCCTCGATTGATATACAAAAAACGGTAACATATATTTAAATTCTCTTTGTTGGAGCATATGTAAGTCCATTGGGAGCACGTTCTAAAATTATTTTGAAATATACAGGGTCTCCCAAAAGAAAGTTACACATCAAAGTTATCAAAATTTAAATGGAATGCCATGTATATTATTGCATATTTCGATGACTCAGACTAAATAAAGGCAAGTTACTGTTATATTCCCTATACCTAGGTTCAACAGTTTCTGAGATATTTAACAATGTTTGAAAATGTAGATCAATATATAGAATGAGTACCTGCTGTATGTATTTAAGTTCTGCGTTTGAAATTGTATTGTTTCATTAGCACAATCATACATCTAATGCGAAAATAAAGATGCTTTCTAAAAATTATAGATTGTGGTCAAAATCTTACCTCTAACTGTGGGTACCATTAATGCTCAATAACATAGTCACACATAGTCACTCGATTTTAATTTTATTTCTCTTTTAAATGTTATTAAGATTCCCTATGCCTATTTCTTATAGCTTCTTTGTAAAAGTCAATTTAGTGTTTTAAATGGCGATTATGTACTAGAAATTTGGTTAAATCAAGCCAGCTTTCACATGATGGCAATAATTTCAGACATTAATTTTGTCTCATTTATTTTTGAAAGGTAGGCAGTGCTGCATTGGACGTCGCCTCATATTTATTGGAAACAAAACAAAATTAATCAATACATGTCTTGTTGCATACAAATTTTCACCATAAACTTAATACAAAAGAAAACAAAGAAACTAATGATTCAAATATCACTCAATTCATGTCATTTTCAATACATAAATAAATTCTTGGTTGAAATCTTTTCATATTGTCAGGTGTTGTTTATGGTAGGTACATATGTTTTATACAATATTTTTCACGTGTACATCCTTACAACAAAAAATCTGGCCTCGTTAGGTCTGGGGATCTTACAGGTAATGTATTGAAAATAACGAACATGAATTTGAGTGTTTAAATATATGTGACCGTTTTTTGTATATCAACCGACGCGAATGTGGTGCCCCACCTGTATATAAATAATAGATGGTCTAATCTCATTTATTTTTAAGAATAACTCACAGCGATTTGCGAATTATATTTTTCACATAATTTGTAGGTAATGGACGACATATTTCTTTTAAAATGCGAGATAGTTAGGAAATATCATGTACACTTTTCTCGCGAAGTTGTTGTTAGTGTCTGAGGATTGCGAAGGCTAATCCATTGATAAAATATCATTTACAGACTTTGACGCCTTGCAGAGTTTGCTGCAATGTTTTAGATCACTATCGCCTTGTAAGATCCAATCTACACGGCTATCTTTAAACCACACTTTTGCCAAGCTTAGTAGTTCTTTTTGGAATCATGTAAACTCGTACAAAATTTCAAAACTTCGCGAATTACAGTAACCCTAAACTTGGCTGTACGGTATTTACAGTGCGTCGTATTAATCTCCGCTGAAATTTTCTGCGATCCAGATGTTGTGTATCGAACAGCAACGGTTTAGTAATTGTGCTTCGATAAGCGATATTGTGTTGGTATAATCTGCTTGTAATTGTCATTCAGCTAATATTGATATTCATACTGGCTAGCTCTGATTGTCTCTGATGAAGAATTAATTGCTGTATTTTCTTAAGTAAACTAATAATAGTCTTATCTTGCCGAGTTATGGTAAAGCGGACTTTTCGCGTCTTGGAAGATTTTATGAGTGTAAAGAGCACCGCCTTGGCTACAATTTACCGATCGTTCTCTCACGACTGTTACCGACAAAAAAATTACTGCTATTAAAAAATAATTAAAGAGGGCAATAAAGCAACTTATGTGGTAATAGAGCATCAACACAACATTGGATCCTCAGCTATTAAAGTAATCCTGCATGATTCTGACTTCCAAAAAGCAGAGCGTGTAAAAATCTGCCATGAAGCGTTAAATTTCTAAATAATGGCAACAATTTTTTTCCAAAATTATGACTGCTGACAAAACCTATTTCCTCCTTTCGACCTTCCTACCTACTTGCCAAGAGAGTCTTGTACGGATTCACGAAGATAAGGAAATTACTATAACGACCACTAAACAGCGAACTATGTGAAAAAAGTTAGGCATGCGGTATTCTTCAGAAGTACGGGCTTAGTAAATGCAATTAACCTAGATGGACAAACAACAGTTACAACTAAGTGGTGCACTGAAAAATGGGTGCCTGTTCAGTAGAGTTCCAGAAAAGGAAATTATGCTCCACCATGATAATGCATCGTCCCATACGGAAGTTTTAACTCGCACGTTTTTGGTTGGAGCAAATATAAAAAAAATAGAACATCCGCCGTATTCACCTGATTTAGCAACGTGTTTTTGGCTATTTTTTAGGCTTAAACACAATTTGCCAGGTTGAAAGTTTTCGTATGAAGAATAGATTGATATTGCAGTTCCCGCTTATTTTGAACGTTGAAGAAAGAATCGAGAGATTTTAAACAGTGCGAAAAGAAAGAATGGTCAAGTGTATCATTGCTAAGGGGAACCACTTTGAGCATATTTAAAATAAAATCCTAGAAATTATTAAACGTGGTTTTTATGTAACAAGTTCAGTTTGTCCCTTGTACAAACATTCTTAAAGCGAATCATATGTTCTAATTTATTGTTTTTTGAAATTTGACAAATACATATTAAATATGTTCGTGATGGGTATGTAATCGCATCCTTCCCTGTATTATTTGCCAAGACTATTGCTCTTGCTGTGATTTCTGCTATATGTAAAGTGCTTCCTGGCTTTGTTACTATATTATCTTGTCGTAAATAATATAGCGCTGTTAATTATGTCCCAAGAGCAGCGAGGTATCTTGTTTGGCGTCTAACTTGCCTAATTTCTACTGTTCCTATATAATTCTTTACTATTTTGATTATAATATACGTAATTATAAACAATCCATACATTTCTTCAAAGCTAAGAAAAGGCCACTGTGGTAGGATACTCCATAAAATAAAACATGCAACATTTAATTCAGTTTCGATAAAATTAATTCAGAAATACATTTTATACTTTTACCGAAAATTGCGGCTCTGTACCACTGGCACTGTGGTGAGCTTGTAAAGGAAATTTCTATCGAGTCTTAATAGGGTGTTGGCTAGATGATTATATTAAAAAGCTTTCAGATAAATACCAAAAAAGGCTCGAAAACCACGGAAATGTGTAAGTTATATCCTTTGTAAAACGTCGCTGTAACTGTAGCTATAACATATTTTTAGTAGCATCCTATAATATAATATGTATATATGCTTTTAGATTACTCCAACGACGCCCTACTCGCTTATATTAATAAAGCAAAGTATTTACGACTTTGTGTCACTAACATTAATAACAAATTTTTTGAAACACGTTAAAATAGTGTATTTTTAAGAGAGTATCTTACTTACAATCAGACAGAATTTATTCGTAGAGCCAGTCTGATAGTTTTCAATCGGCAGATAAGAAATCTAGATGAAAAATATATGTATGAAAGCAACACAGTCGTAAATAATTTATTCATTATTTATTTATTCAAAGAGCCATAAAGTTTCCACAAAAATCGAATACATTATTCTTTCTTTAGTTTAGCCATAGTTAGTCAATAGTAAATAAAAAATACTAAAAGAAAGTGTTACTAAGAAGATGCCAAGGTATATACATATGTATATTGGTATATACATTTCGGGTTTTATTATCTTCTGTTTCACTTATTGTTAGACACGAGAGTTTAACATATCTCATCTCAATGACAAAACTTATAAATATATCACATATGGTCCATTTAAAGTGTAACACTGAAATATCTTCGAAACCATTAGTGTTACGAAGAAAAGTGTTAGACAAAAGTTTAACTATATGAAGGGGCTCATTCGATGGCGCTACTGCTGTCACTATAAAGAAAGACACAAAGGTCATAGCAAGGTCAACTCTTTTTTTTTCAAATAACATATGGTATTTTTCTTATCAAATCCTAAAAGAGCATTAAGTTGTGCATAGAAAAGTACGAAACCACATATGACCTCAAATTAATATTAATCGAGATATTTCGAAAAAATGAAGACATAATAAAAGTCACAGCAACAATGTCTTTCCTTCGTTTGTTAAATGTAAAAGTAGAAAATAGATGTTAATAGTAGCTACACATTGTTTGCATAAGGTAAACAGTTGAACAAAGCAGCCGCCTATCGAATTAAATGTTCAAATTGGCGGCCACCAACCCCAACACACTTTTGCATTCGCGCAGAAGAATCTCTATGTACACACAGAGCCAAAAAATAGCGTAAATACAATAAAAACGTTCGTTAATGTAATAACTTACGCATTAAAATTGAGCCGATGCAGAAATTTATTATGCCAATGAAACCCCGTACATTATAATAACGTACCCGAATTCGTTCATAACCTTAATAATCAACTTTATTAACTTTTCAATGTATGCACATGGCGTTAATCATTTCAGTTATTAATGTAAAAATCGGACATTGTTACTGAAAGCTATGCATACGTAACATTAATGAATTTTGTTTTTTTAATGTGTGGTGGGTGCTTAGTTGCAGTGACTCCGTAAGCTGTATCACTTGCCTGGCTATCACTGCAACTCTTGCGGTGTAGTTTAGTGTGTGTAAGTTGTGTTTGACAGCATCATATCGCCTTTTTTTTAATGATGCCGCGCTGTTAATCACTTTGCTCCCAACAGCGAATGGCAAGTCGATCCGGGATTAAACTCTCTGAAAAAATGTCACCGCCCCTCCAGAGAATTGAACCCCGGCACCTATCGTCCTCTCACAACAATAGTCAGCCGCCTAACCACTGCGGCCATCGACCCGTTAATTAATAGAACGTTAATTAAATAAACGTGATAATCAATAGTTACATATTCTATTAAATGTATTTATAGAAATTATGTACAATTTCATTGATTTCATAAAGTATATCCATTATTTTATAGAACTTGTTTAATCTGTAGTATTAAAAACAATGGCTGTATTCACCATGAAGTAGTGAGTTTGACGACTACCATAATATTTACTCCAATTTGCTTGCTTTCTAATAATTACATACTAAAACATTGCAGAGTTGTGATATATTACGGGTACGTTTCTTTCATGAAAAGTAGCAAATTCTATTATGTATTATGCGTTCTAAAGAGCATTTGTTCCAGTGTGCATATCTACGGCAATGTGAACCAGGAATTCCAACTGTAATCTGAAAACATGGTCAGCTCTATTTATTATTACGTATAATCGTTGTAGATTATTTATTCAATATTATTTATACATACCTTAGATGATATACTTTAGATCTAAGAAATCATACTTACTGTTAAATCATCTATCAGCGTCCCAATTGATCGAAGATAATCGGGTTTTACTCGTATTGATGTCTTTCAAATTAATACGAAAAGACATAAAATACATTTGATGTTCATTATTTTAAAGGTATTTTTTTGTATTACTCAATTGAAGGAATAATTTTGTTAAAATTCTATTCTGAAGCTGTTGCAAATGTTTTTTAATAATTTTTATTAATAACCTATTTTTAGGAGGATGCTAAACACGACACGAGGACGACTTGCCGAATTCTTCGCTACACATTAAATAGTGGTTCCGTTTTGCTCAAACATCGCAGGTGCAGATCACATGATTATTTATTAGTTTGACCGTTATAATACAAGCTTATTCATGCGAGCATTTATTCAATGCACAACATTATTGGGATATATACAAAGGCCATATCGGCCGGTTGCTTCTCGCTACATATAAAGTTAATTGATTTCAAAACTTAGTTCAACGAATGATAAAATCCAGATTTTGTTATCATTACTCGCGCCTTTTATGCAAGTTTACAGCTTGAGTTAGCATTTCTCCATTCGTTTTTTTTAAATCATAACTATTTGTCGGAGTTCTCGTAAGCTCCATATGAGATTAGTTGAATGATTGTTTTCCGTTTTCTTTTTCTCTGCTCGTGTGATCAAATTGAAACAACGAAAGTGTTTTATAAAAATTCTTCTCTGCCGTTCGTAACAAACTTGTTTTGATATACTTCCACGGACGGCCGGCTAAACGTGAAAAAAATATTATAAAGATACATGGCTTTGATAAATATTTTGTCTTATTCAATGTAATCCGTATTCATTGACACAATTATTGATAAATATTTTGTCTTATTCATACATCCACTCAATGTTTAAGTTATTGGCTAATAACGAGTCTTCATTGTATTAATGTACGAAAATCCTATATTTAATTAATTTTTAGTCTATAAACAGCATTTATCAATATTACGAACGAAATTTTCTCTGTGCACGCAGTAACATGTCTTCAGAAATGTCTGCACATGCATGTCTTATTTTCTGCTGCATATTTTCTGGTGTTGTTGGTTCCGTGTCATATACAACAAGTCGATATTGTACACTTAAAATAAATATAGCGATTCTTCTGCGCGAATACAAAAGTGCATTGGGGATGTGACCGCCAATTTGAACATCTAATTCGATAGCCGGCTGCTTTCTTCAACTATTTACCTTATGTAAACAATTTGTAGCTACTATTAACATTTATTTTCTACTTTTACATTTAACAAACGTAGGAAAAACATTGCTGCACTTACTTTTATCTCCTCATTTTTTCGAAATATCTCGATTAATATTAATTTGGAGTAATATGTGGTTTACTATTTTTCTATTCACAACTTATTGCTCTTTTAGGTTTTGATAAAAAAAATACCATATGCTGTTTGAAAAAGAAGAGTTGACCTTTGTGTCTTTCTTTATAGTGACAACAGTAGCGCCATCGGATGAGTCCCTTCATATAGTTAAACTTTTGTCTAACACTTTTCTTCATAACACTAATGGTTTCGAAGATATTACAGTGTTACACTTTAAATGGACCATTCTGTATGTGTTTTAATCTGTTCGTGAATGTAGTAAAATTTTTAAAACTTTGATGTTAAATTAGAAAATTTGAATCACAATGAGATTTTAGTGTTTTAGTGTTAGCTATGTTCTGAAGAAGGCTGAAATAATAAAACCCGAAACGTAACAAAAGCTATATTCTGTGTTTCGATTAATAAACCCTAACTCAGTATTTGTGCTGTAAATACCTATTTCATAAGTATTATACGTATATAATAGGTACATACATTCATATGTACAACTTTCAGTTAAATGCAAATCTTCCAGCGAAGCATTTTAATTAATACATGATGACATTGTTTTAAAGTGAATCAAATTAATCTGAAGTTCATCAAAGGTAGTAGTTTTTTTAGAGAAATAAACTTCGCTTTAAAGCAAAGCCTTTATTTACTAGATTAAATTTTCTCTGTGAAATATTCACATTTGATTTGAAAAATGATCTAATTTGAAAAAGGTGGTACATAAATAAAATGTATACAAGGTAAAATAATTTGGAGTAAATTGAGATACTGACATGAAGGAACATTATTATGCCACAGACCAGTTTGTTTTTGTTAATATATGGAAAACATACCTAACTATTTTTTATAGAATATATTTGCACAAACTGTAACCCGAGAGCTTTAAAAATACATGTCATGTTAATTTACTTTTTATGCGTCTTTATTTACTATACATGTTACTTATTTTGCATTTTGTTAAAGTTGTCTCGTGTTTCATACGTTAAGTAATTGCTACTTTTTGTTCTGCTCTTAGGGCTTATTACATTTATAAACCTATTACAAATGTAGGTTTACAGATGAAAATAACTTAGTTTAATATTTGGTTATTATATTAATGTAATGTAGATATAAAAAAGTAAAAATATATGCACTAATATTAAGTTGTATTGCATAACAACTGACTTCTCTCAAGTAACGTGAGAATTTCACAATTGTTTAATATTTAGACGAATTAGAAAACCGAGGATAGTTTTGACCTGACCAAGAGCAACGTTGGATACGTTTAAATGTCTTCGATCCAATGTCCAAATTTGTTGTCATCTTTAATACATGACGTCATTTGTAATGTTCTTGTGATTAAAAATTATTTTATTTGTAAATATCTCTTTCAGATAAATATAGAGTTGTCATGTTTTAAGATTTACTATATTTTCTCTGTCTTTGTTAGTGTATTTTAGTATATGGAAATGATAACTAAATCCATGTGTATTTTGTAACACTTTAAGGTCGTCTATTTATTGTAAACAATATATTTTTTTTTATAAAATGCAAAGCCTTAAGCCAGACAGAAAACTAATTTACACCGTAAACCAGAAAAACGGTGCGTTTCTGTAGAATTAGATTTTATTTAGTTTGTCCATATCTATTCCACACATAGAAATAATTATTCATTTAATCTTAACTTTTAATTAATTTAAAGTTATGAATTTTCTAATCGTTATTACTGATATTATGCTATTACTGCTACAATTTAAAATAGTTCACTACGAACAAATTGGGACACTTACTAGTCTGTACTATCTTTAGTCTCTCCCATAAGTTAACTCATCCTATGAGAAACACAACTTAATTAGCACCATATGTAATCTTATGTATGCCTTTATTGTAAACATTTATACGAAAAAATATTGGTGCGCACTGTTTTAGACTAAAAATGATGTGAAACTAGCAAGCTTCTCTCTTTTATAGATATCCGGATATTGCACAGTATCTCAGAGGCACCTTAATACAATTTATATAGTGTTAGGACAAGTTTTAATACACACTGACACTAATTAGTGTTTAATTACACCATAACTCATTAATAAAGTTTCAAACTACTCAACACCTACCATCGCATGCTATTAATAGTAAAATTCTCATCCCCACCTATTTTCTCACTTCTCATACGAAGAATAGCATGCTCTCTGATATAGATGAACAGAATTCATCTCACAATCGGCTATCCTGTCTTAGGACGTAGGATCTATCTCTAGATCAAATTTACTCAATAAATGCCATCTGGAGTGTGCACATGGTCACCACCTAATGGACTTAACAATATAGCTTATCAGCTATCAGCAGCCTACTAATGGACTCAATGGGCCAAAAGCTAAATAAATTATAGTTAAATGCAGCTACTTTCTTTCCACTGCGTAGCCAATCACTGCATCCATTAATGGTCAAGTTGAGATTGGTTAGTGATAGGATGACTTTCTATCATTTACTCTTATAGTCCAATTTAGGGATAATCTTTCGACAGTATAACTGCCAATTATCACATTAATAAATGGTAAATATCAGGGCTACCTATTTATAGTACAACTTGCTAACCGACACATTATGATATACTAAAACATTAATGAATGAGTAAACATTAAAACAGCTGAGTGTATAGAAGGAATTATTATGTGTGCATTTCTTTTGTTGGTTGATGTTTGAAAGTTAAACAATCTAGCACTCACTACTACTTGCATTAAACTTTGTATCACTAAATCGTATCTTGTCTTTAGACCAAACATCGTATGTCTAAAGCGTGGATTGAAAATGTCGAAAGCAATGAGTTACGACTACTGATATAATGTATATTATCTCTGCGCAATATTTTCACCAGTCAAAGTCTTGCCTAGGTTAAAGCGTAGCCGTCTTTAAAAAAATAAGCGTTATCAAAGTCACAGTCACACTTCTGATTTCTAATAAATGCCAACATTTATTAATATTTAATTAGAAGATAATTCATTCGTACGATTACGAGCTGTTCAACATCTATATATATTTCTATACTGCCAATATTTAAAACCTTAAGTACAAGTAAAGTCACTATAAGGTGCAAATATCTGCAAACAATTTTCTAAATTTAGATAAGAAAAAGTGAATTCTGGATTCTTAAGGAAAATCTCCGAAAAGCAATAATATCCACCATACTGCATTGTTAAAAAAACCGTGTATTAGGCACTTGTAATTGTAGGGATGCTTATTAATCATTAAGGAGG
Organism: Holotrichia oblita; assembly: GCA_023690525.1. Lineage (NCBI taxonomy): Eukaryota > Metazoa > Arthropoda > Insecta > Coleoptera > Scarabaeidae > Holotrichia > Holotrichia oblita. The sequence goes on along the minus strand of CM043015.1, from coordinate 158,810,794 downwards.
TCTTCTCGTTTCTACCTTCAGGAAAAATATTAAGGAGAAATGACACGTATTATCCAGAACTAAAATTTACTTAACCATGCGTAGATTTATTACAATTGCGTAATGATGCACTTTCGTAATTCATAACATCAGTAATCAGAATACATAATAATTATAACTAACTTCCAAGAGTAGAGGCGCCAACAGAATGCTTTCGAATTTCTCTAGATGGTGTTCTTTCACAAAACTTTACAGCTTTATCATCGTTTTCGAAATGCAATTTACAACAAGATAAAAGTGAAAGATTAGAGATGATGTTATAAAAACTGATTTCATTATACACGTATAAACATGTACCTATGTTTTGAAATATTACATAAATGAGGATTTTTTCCGTCATTAAATCAATACCTACCGAATTTGTTAACCCGGATTAGAGGCACGAAACATGCCATACGCTAAACGTTCAAGTTTCATAGTAGATTAATATCAAATAATCAATATTTTCCAGGAGTAGATTATAAAGAAGGTAGCATTTTTCTTGTCACATATTTTACACTAGTTATTTATGTATGCATATACATACATATCTATGTAGGTACGCATCTACGTTGACCAACAGACAATTTTATATCGTAGTACAGTAGTTTCAGAATATGTACTTATTGCATTTCTATAACCCAATTTTCTACGTAGAATACCATTCGTATTCGAAAAAAAAAACTGCCTTGCCATGGTTGGGGAAACAAAACAGCGCTGTTGCATGACGAGGTGCTTCCGGTGTCGGTAGAGCCTTGACTGGACGTTACGAAACGCATGCGTCGCCGTTGCCAGGCGTCATGTGTATTGTTGAAACATTTGAATATCTACGTCAGAATTGCCACCTTGATTGTTACAGTTTTCATGTGAATTTCAGTGGTTTCAGTTCTCGGTTGATTTGTTTGTTAATTTCTTTGGGTTGTTGTGATTTGCTTTTGTGATTTTCGTGATTTGATTTGTGTTTGCTTTTCAGTTTGTTTAGCGATTTAAGTGCTAGCTTCAGGGCGGGAATATTCGAAAATTTACATTCATTTCTTGTTTAATTTATATTTGGTATGTTAACACCGTTGCGGTAATTATTTTATTATAGTAATAGTGGTAATAGTTTCTAATAAATGCACATAATATGTAAATATAATAATATCGGAGTCCTTATACGTTTGGGTTAATTGCAGTATTACAGATATTTCGTTGTTTATTTACACTTTAATTGGGTATGATTCATACGCTATAAATGATGTTTTCCGTATAAAGAAGTGATGTACATCTACAAGTAAAATAAATTTAATTTATGTTATTTTTAGAAATATATTTGATTCCTTCAGTAAAGTACTACGAATTAATGTGTTGGTAATACAATAGAAGAATAGAAATAGTTGTTAGTTAGAAATAATCCATTTTGTAAGCCTTTTTGCATATTACGTGATTACTTTATCAATTGTTTTAGTGAACAACGAATGGGACGATAAATAAAGCATGCATTTTTAATGTTGTAGTATTTATCTATTAAAACTGTATTCGTTGGTAAAATGCACGTTATTATCTTGGTACTGTATGTATGTGCATAATTTCCGTCGGGTAATTCCATTTAATTGTCTAAAGGTAGTCCTATCAAAACACCATCTTCTGAGTCATTTAGAATTTCTATGTGTCGCGTTATGATTATTCACGGATACTTAAACTTGTTGTAAACTTAACTGGTGAATTTTGAAATCGCATTTTATACAAAAAAATGAAAAATTCCGCAAAATATTGAAATATATATGTACATGTAATATGTACTGCATGAAGAACATTATGTATTGCAGTCGCCATTAAGATTGAAAACTTGCCGTTAATAGCTACTGATCATGCAACGATATGTTTTCCCTACACCACTATACATACATGCTTTTAAGGAACAAAATGTGTCCGACTAGCATCGGGGTTCATAGAAAAATCAATGTGGAAAGGTTATCATCGTCAAGCATAGTATTGATTGTTTCGCAACTTCACCTGGAACTATTGACCGCTTTAGGAATAGTGTTTAGAATACCAAAACGGTTCTTTATTTCAATATAAATACACTCGTGTAGGTTTATAGTCGAATACATGTGAATTTAGTTCAAACTATAAATCTGTTTATTATATTAATAAACCGAAATTCCATACCACATCTATTGCAAAAATTCTTCGTTAGTATCTAGGTTACAATCTACTCAACCAAAGCAAGTAAATAGGTACATATATAGTTCTAGATATATTTTAAAACGATATTATTTTTATAAAATATCCTTAAGTACGACTTCTCATTATCTTTCAATATTACTGCAGTACTTGGCTCAAAAACAGTATGGGCGCATTGATGTAATTGCAGTGCTATTAAAATGTCAATAAATGGCATACCAAAAATAAGTTAAAGCATTATTCCTAAAACTAAATAGATTTTGCGAATTTTACTCAATGATAATAGTAAAAAAATTAATTTGTTGAATAGTTATATATTTCAGTTATATAACATATGCAAATATGTATAAATGTGCAACAAAAATTTTGTATATATGTATATATATAGGTACTGACATTAAATATATATGAATCTTTCTTGAGATAAATTAGTTTTTCGGAACTTTTGAAAACTACAACATTTCTAAACAAAAAATGGATTAAACCAAATGAACATAGAATTTAAATTTGTAAGTTGTTTATGTGGAAAGTTGTAATAATTGCCTGTACTTTAGCTTTATGGAAATCATTACGAGTTTTTTGAACTTACGTATTTTTTTCAATTTTCTGTATAACTATGAATTTTCAAATCGATTTTGCTTAATTTATTCCAATAAGAATTTTTAGATCTTTTTATTTAATACATATGACCTAAAATTTTCTTTCTATTCGGCATCTATAAATGACTTACTGTCTTATTACATAATTTTGTGCAAAATTCTTTCCTAATTATATTACTTTACAATAACCTGTTCTCCAATAATTGCTTCTTTTTATTTGGTAATTTACAAAATTATTTTGTGATTGGATATCGCTACTATTAAACTATTTCTGGTCATGACTATCGTTAGCACATGTCCATAATATTCAGAGTTACACTAAAAATTTTTTTGGAAATGGTATTTATATTGCAACTAAATTGATGTTATCCGATAGTAATTTAGTATATTTATTATATGTACTATTTTAAATCTACTATTTTAAATGGATATTTAAAAATAACGTTTGGTACCTATTCCACAACACCTAACCGGCTCGGCTGTAGCAACCCTAGCCTTTCTTTTTGGAATTTATATAATTCTTCAGACATTTTTTTCATGTGTCATCCTCTTCATTTATTCATATCAAACTGGATTTTTCAGGCATAATATGCTCACTAATAGCTGTTTTTCTTTGTCATTCCATTTTTTTTTCGAAGTGATTCACTACTAAGTCTTCTTATTTTTAGCTAAAAACTTTCTTCCAAAGATTTGAGCATGTATATCTTTATCTGATTGCTTATCTTTTTATTTCAGATTAGCGAGTTTGTTGCATAAATAACCCGTTGCCCTTGTTTTATATTTTCAAGAATGTCTGCAATCCTTACCATTGTGTGTTCACTTGTTACCTATACAGGCAATGGCTTTACGGAGACCGTTTACTAGAAGTTTACAGCGTTCTGGCCAAAATATACATTTGAAAATTCGGAATTATATATAATCGATTATGTTTTCTTCAATTAAAATAATGTTAGATTTCTAGCGCTTCCGGTTATGCCGGAAGTCGCCATCGACTTTGTTATTTTTAATTGAACACCCTGTATATTTTTACATATTTGGATTTACCTATTTCTAAGCTTTATAAATATCTTTACATTTTACACCTTAATTCTGGCGTGTTGTAGTTATTTGATTTTTTCTAAAAAAAAATTGCTATAGCAGACATTTATTCAAAAAGTTAGAGAACACTCGATTTTGCGAATATCAATTTAAGATTCATAATATGCTTAAACAACATCTTAGAATATGTTTTGGTGCCGAGAATGGATGTCTACATTGCGTGGTTACTTTACTACGGCACGTTAACTCTTCGAAATTTTGAAGAACCATGTCTTAAGTTTTTCAAATGGCACCCCCATATTTTATTACTTAGTCGTCTAATTTTATATATTTTATACCCAATATGTCCTATACCTAAAATTAACAGTTTAGGATATAGTTAGGTTATCGATATTTATCCAGTGTGCCATTAAAAATAAGGGTTCTCAAAGATTTATTGTCATAGTCTAACGTCAAAATCAGACTTCGTCGTTTGATGCTTGTGTAGATGTAAAAAACTATAAAGAAATTGTAATAATGATCGTTTGAAATAGTGACCGTTCGCATTCAAGCACAGTGCTAAGCGTGAATAGTCATCCTTATGTGTTGCTTTTTGTAGTTTTTGAGGAGAGAGCCTGTCGAATGCTTCTCGCACATGCGCTTCTAATTCCTCCTTCGTGTTCATCAATGTCTGGTAAACCTGATCCTTGAAGAAGTCCACAGTTATCAAATCTGGAGATCTTTCAGGCAAGTTCTACAGTCCTAACCATCCTATCCACGTGTCTTCGAACATTAGGGTGACTCGTTGATACTAACAGCTTTTTCTCAAATTCAAAGGCAGGTTGTTAAGAAAATTTTCAACAACAGTCCGTAACAAATTTAAGTAACGCACTGCCGTTAACACGCCGTTAGAAATGACGTAAGAGAACCTGTCATTCATGATAAGGCAAAAGATATTGAAATTAAACCTGATCAGATGATTTTTTCTCGGATCGCATGCAGATTGACTGAAGCCCAAATATGGTTATTATGCCCGTTAGAAATCCTTCACGCGAAAACTTAGATTCGTCTGTCCAGATAATTTTTTGAAAAAGTTCTCATTCTCTTGACTTTGAAGATATAGCATCTTACATAAGTTAACTTAGTCGTCAAGGTCTTGAGGATGAAAGTCTTGTACTAACGAAAACTTGTAGTTGTGGAAGTGGTGCTTCTTCAAAATCCTATGTACTGAAGACCTACTGATTTTCAGATCTTCTTTGGTAGCTAGAACTGAGACGTTCGATTTTGCTTGGAAATAAGCCAAGGTATTCTACTCTCCCTTTTCATTATCAACTACAGGTTTTTGTTGAATTAACACATGATCAATTCGCAAAATTTGCTTGTATTGTTCTAAATTTACTGTTTCTCATCGAGGGAAAATGTGGATAGTTTTCGTTAAACATTCTACAAGTTCTACTAAGAATTTTGTCGCACTTTCCGTGCATAAAAAATAAATTAAAAGTTTATTGTGTAAACATTGTTTTCGTTGTTGTTATCAATTTTCATTCCTTAGAGCAATAGTGTAAAGGCACTTAACAGATAATTATTAACTTATAAACATTAAACAATGAAGTCTGACTTTGACGTTAGACTATGACAATAAATCTTGGAGAACGCTTATTTTCCATGGCACACTGGATAAATATCCATGAGTTATATCAGTATTTAAAAAAAAACCTAATTCCTTCTGCACTATCAATTTTAAGTATAGGACCATGTTAGGTATAAAAGATGTAAAATTAGACGCTGAAAATGACTAAGTAATAAGAGATGGGAGGTGCCATTTGAGAAAATTAAGTTATGGTTCTTCAAAACTTCGAAAAATTAACGTGCCATAGTAATGTAAGCACACGATGTAGACACCCATTCTCAGCGCCAAAACATACTCCAAGATGTTGTTTAAGTATATTATGAATCTTAAACTGATATTCGCAAAATCGAGTGTTCTCTGATTGTCTGAATAAATGTCTGCCATAGAAAATTTGTTTAGAAAAAAAAACGAATAACTGCAAATGACCCTAATCAAATTGCTCTAAGTAAACGTATTTATAAAGCTTAAAAATGAGTACATACAAATATGTAAAAGTATACAGGGTGTTTAATTAAAAGTAACAAACTGGATAACGACGAAGAGCTAGAAATCTAACATGTATGTAATTCTGAATTTTAAAATTAATATTTTGGCCGAAACTCCATAAACTTCTAATGAACGGTCTCGCTGAAACACTCTGTATATTTTCGTATTTTAATTAGACTGGTTTTGCCATTGAAAACTAAATTTTGCCTTTTCCTATGAAATATGTTGTGGTTTCTCTGTGTTTGGAAACTCCACCAATAATATTTTTTTCTAGGGTTTGTAACATACATGAGATTTAATCATATTTATTGTATCATTAGAAATATTTTTTACTATTTTTTTTATTTAAACATGCTGTACACCATATAATCTTTCACTTGAACTTTTCATTGAAACTAAAGGAAAAGAAAACATTTGTTTTTAATGTGGTGGGTGCTTAGTTTTCCGTGCTTGTCTGGCTATCACTGCAACTCTCGCGGTGTAGTTTTTGTGTATGTTGTGTTCAATTGGCTTTGTGACAGCATCATATCGCCTTTTATGATGCCGCGCTGTTAATAACTTTGCTCCCAACAGCGAATGGCAAGTCGATCCGGGATTAAACTCTCTGAAAAAATGTCACCGTCCCTCCAGAGAATTGAACCCCGGCGCCTATCGTCCTCTCACAACAATAGTCAGCCGCCTAACCACTGCGGCCATCGACCCGTTTTTTTTGTTTTTTTTAATAATAATAATACCATAATTATTACTCTAAGTTTATGCGTCAAATAATTTTTACTTGTAAATTATGTCACTGAAATTTATGATGAATCGTCAAAATAGTAATTATTTGTTAAACATACGTTGATTTGTAGTAAAAATGTAATGTATTTCTTTACTTCTGTTCCGGGAATTCTCTTCTCTTTAAAAGAATAATAGAACACATAAGGAGTAGTGCTTTCTCTTCAGTGTCTGCCTTAATTTTATACATTTATGGTATAGGAAGCGACACAACTTGCTAGGTTAATAGGAATGGCTTTATTCAGCAGATGGTATGAATGCGATTATGTCGATGACTTACTTGGACACAGAGGTTTTCTATTTTTATCTATTTCATTTGTTTTCCAGTTATTCCAATTTCTTAAATTGTAAACAGACAAGCTTGCCCGATATGCGAAGGCTTGCAGGAAAAATTGTCCAGATTTACTAATCACTATACATATACATACAAAGCCAACGTATAATGTTTGAAGATCATTTACTCTCTGTTTAAATTTTAAGTAGCCTGCATAAAAGTTTTCGTTTTAAGGGCCAGTTAATTAACATTTTTGTATTACATCTTGCACAAACCTGATAATTCTGCTTATACATGTTTTGACAATATATGTATGTATATGCTTTCCAATATGTGAAGTATTAAAAATTAAATGCATAAGTAAAACTGGGTAACTCGTTCTATAAAATGAACAAATAAATTAGCAAACGCTGGTCTCTAAACCAAGAAAAATTGTATTTTATTTACAAACCAATATTATACTTCAAACTATGAACTATAAATCGTGTAAAATTGCTTAGAATATAATTATTTGTGTAAGTTTTATCATATTGACGTTGATTTCTTTAAATTGACACGGTCTATTTTATATTTAAATATATCTTTTATGTATGTATATATTTAGTTAATCGCTTCTTCAATAATTCTCACATTAAGCCAATATATTTCGTTCTGAAGTTCAACTGGCACCTTAACAAATTTAATTTTTTCAGTTATCGATTCAACTTGTTAATCGATTAAAGTTCACCAATGCGAAGCTATTTTCGTATATGTATTTTTTAAGGCGGTAGTGCTAGGTAATAATACAGAAATTTTGTTCCGTTATTCAATATCATTCAAGTTCTGCAAAACCGTGTTTCGTGCAAATATTCCGCCCACAACTGGCCATATTATCGACTGCTGCAGTAGTATCGTGACTGTAAAAATCATTTTTTGATTGTTACTGCAGATTATCTAGAAAACCAAGTGCGTGTCTTAAATATGTTTTCCACTGTGCGACGTTTTTAAATATTTTTAGTTTCTTAAGATTAAGGGGTTGAAAAGCTTTCTATTTTTAAAAAGTTTTAAATAACAAATAAATTAGAAACGTCTGATTATTGTCTCTAAAAAGAAAAATTAGAATAATGATAATAATTAAAACCAATATTATATTTTCAAAACTATGAACTATAAATCGTATTAAATTGCTGCTAGATTATAATTATTTGTGTTAAGTTTTATCATATTGACGTTGATTTCTTTAAATTGATCTATGGTTGGTTTATCTATTTAAATAGTCAATTTTTTGTTATGACTATATATTTAGTTAATCACCTTCTTCAATAATTTTCACATTAAGCCAATATATTTCGTTTGAAGAAAACATTGATACCTTAACAAATTTAATTTTTTAGGCATTATCGATTCAACTTATAAATTTTTAAAGTTCACCAAATCGAACGCTATTTTCGTATATTTACTATTTTTTTCAAATTAAATGAGATTTTTTTAACAAAGAATTTGTATTTAATAAATAAAGGCTTTGATTTAGAGCTAATTTAAATTTTGTTCCGGTGAAATCAAAGGTGATTTACTGAACAAAATCTGCACCACCGGAAAAATTCGTGTTTAATTTCCGCAAAAGAACTGGCCATCAATAATGTGACTGCTGGGATATAACATTTCGATGAAAGTAATGTCCGTTATTTTTTGATTGTTACTGTTTTTAGATTATCTTAAGAACATTAATAAAACATAATAAATAAAGTTAGTTTTTATAATTTAGTTACAACACATCACCATTTGTCATGGGTACATCGTATTTGCCATTTCGAACAAGTTCCAGGTATTTAGATTTTAGTTTGATTTCTTGGTATGAATTAACACTAAAATTTTCAAAATAATAGAATAATCCGATTGATAATTAATTGTTCTTGTGTTATTGCAAGTAATATTTTCAATTTTTCAGTTTACTACAATCACAACAGTATTGGTACTGCATAGAAAACAATATTGCAAACCAACGCATTAAAGGGTATTCACAAAATCTTAAGATTATGACAGTGCTGGATATATTTTAATGTACTTGCAGAGATTCGTAATTCTTCTATGTAGTTGGTGTTATCTTTATTTAAAATTGTCAATTGGCGTGTTGCGATACTTATATTTATATGGTTTAGTTAGTGACTACACGATTACACCTACTATTTCCTAAAGATAATCACTTCATTTCAATCTTTTATTCAACTATTAAGATCCAATATTGTTTAGAAGAAACATTGATATTTTATTAAATTTTGTGGCATGATTGGCCATTACGTCAAAATACAATAACAAATTTTGACAAATAGCTCATTGTTCATAAGAAAATTAGATTGAAAAAAAATTCAGACATGCAATTTTAATACGTTTTTCTACAACAAATGTGTTTTTACAATATCTTTTTCAAATTAAAATACGAGCTATTTTTTACACAAAGAATTTGTATTGGGTACAGTTATCTTATAAATAAATTACTAGCCTTATGAAATTTTACATGCATTTCCAACTTTATATAAATTTTGTACAAATTATAGAAAAGTGGCAAATTCTTCTTTTTTGGGAATAGTAATAGGTACATTTTAATTTGTTTCATTTCTTACCAGATTTTTTCTACGTATTTAAACAGTTTGTCCGATTTTGACTTTTTCTCAAATTAAATCTACAGTCGAAAGCAAAAAACAGTATTCTGTCATCGACTATCCGATTAATTTTCAGTAAGTGTTTATTTGTTCTTTATTTTGTAATCTATCAAAACTGATAGTCTTGCAAATGATTCCCAAGCAATAGATTTTTATTGGTTTCAGTCTTTAAATTACTACAATCACAACAGTATTGGTACTGCATAAAAACAATATTGCAAACCAACGAAACAAGTAAAGGCCTATTTACAAACATCTCTCGTCGATTATGACAGTGCTGGATATATTTTGATGCAAAATCAAGTTTATATGTATTCGTAATTCTTCTGGCGTGTTTTTCTTTCGATACTTATTGATTTAGGAATAATATACTTTAAAAATGTAATAACATTCAGGTAAGTAGATAAGTTGTATGAAACAAGAATTACACCTACTATTTCCAAAAAAATAATGCTTAAATATCATTTCAATTTATAATATTTTAACGATAATTTAAATGTATTTCTAATTCCACCGAACGTGACAAACCTTTTAGAATAACTTTTTACGGTAAATATTGTTCCAACGATTAAATCGTCCATCGTTAAAATAATAATTAAAAGATTGCATTTCAGACAAATGAAAAAAGCTCATTGTTTTGCATAAGAAAATTAGATTGAAAAAAAAAACATTGCAATTTTTAATAGTTTTTTTTACAACAAATGTGTTTTTTCAATATCTACTTTCACAACGAAAAAACGCGCTACTTTGAAATACGAGCTATGATTTACATGGTTTTTTTAATGAAAAAGTTTGTGTTCAACTTTGGAAGAAGTTTTTATCAGTTATCTTATAAATAAATTATTAGCCTGTATCGTTTAATTTTACATTCATTTTTTTAACATCAACTTTATAAATTTTCGTACATATTATAGAAAAGTGGCAAATTCTTCTTTTCAAATTAGAAAAGGAATAGTCTATCATAGGTTGTTTTCAATTTGTTTCATTTTAATAGTAACATCTTTTTGTTGTTTAAAACTAAAAAGTTTGTCCGATTTAAATGAGTTTTTAAATAACATTGAATAAATTCTTATAGTGAATGACTCTCTAAATTTCAGTTTTCATCTCATCGACTACCTTGAAAATAATTTTCAGTAAGTGTTTGTCTTAAATAACTTGTCTTCTATATTTTTAATTATACTGGAAAACTGATAGTCTTGCAAATGATTCCCAATAGATTATAAAAAATTTTAAATAAATACGGTTTATTATTCAAATATTATTTGTATTCCTTAATAATGTTTTCGAAAAAGTATGCGAATATGAAACAAGTAGAAGGCCTTTTTTAGAACTTGATTTTGAACATACACTCAAAGAATTATTACATCTTTTCCTCTTTAGTACAAAGAATAATTTGTCGTTAATCACCTTTATTGACATTTTAAAATAAAATCAAGTTTATTCAGTATCGGTGTCAGTGGTGAAACATAAAATATCGTCGCGTTTTTTTCAATCGGTCCTATTCATATTAGGAATAATGATATCTTTAACCATCATATACAGCTGCGGTGACTCGGTGATTTTTAAATACATCGACGACATTTGTATTAAACTCCAATGATAAATTCACATTGTTCAAGCATAATATGCTTCTCTAAAATTTTCAGGATGGATTTATAATCAATTTTAACGATAATTTAAATTGTATTTTTCAATTCCATGGACAATAGTTTTATTAATAATATTTGGAACGACATTAGGTACATTACAAGTTTTATCTTATATTTATTTCTATTAAAGCGTATAAATATTAGTTTTCTGTTTGCCCTTCTTTATCATTTTTTTGTAATTCATAAAGATTTTCAGTTGTATATTAGATTTTGACCAATGAAAAAACATATTAACGCAATTTACTTCTACACAAGCTATTCTAAGCACGTTAACAGAAAAAGTAGTCGAGACTTATGTATTATACAATAAATTATGGTGTTACACTCATTTATTTTATATACAAAATTTCAAAATTATATGTACTTGTTTAAGTAATTACGCTATTTATTATCAGAAAACTAACAATTAAAAACAGCACTTCCGCATATTCTGCAAAATAGATGCTTTTATCTTAACTAATGGGCTATTATTACAGTCAATTTACACCCATCCGTGGCGTATGAGTTCAGTATCAGCGTTATCCATGGTCGATCACTGATACCAGTCCACACACGTCCGTCCGTAATACGCACTGCAATTTCAGTGAAATATTAAACCTGGTGTTCATATATTTTTTATGCGATAAACCATTAGATTAGTTTTTCATCCAGTCTGACAGTTTTACGGAAGTAGAAAAGAATCGCGTCAGTGAACAACAAAAATATAATTGTCGACATATTCAAAACGGAACACACACCGCCGTAGTAGTAATGATGATTAAAACGTTACTGTATCAAACTTTTGTAACAGGTCCATTTGAAACAAACGCAACGATATTTTATGTTTCACTCACGGTGATACTGAACTGATGCGACACTAATGTGTGCAAATTGGCCTTTAATATAGCGTTCACTATAACATTATGCAAAGCGGTGTATCACAATCAAAGAACAGATTTGGGCAGACCCACCATAGGAAAAATATAATTAAACAGATAGAATTGTGTTGTGTTATTCTCTAAATCATTCTCTAGTTTTTTAGTTCTCAAAGATTTTCTTGTTTATTATAGAATTTAATTTTAACTCAGAAGAAAGTAAAAGTATAGTAGCAGTTACAACAAAAATAAGCAGAGCTGCTAGAATTTAACAATGGAAACATGTTTGTGATCGTACGCTAAATAAATGAAGGTACAGCAGGAGAAAAAAGTTTCCTGACAGTGCATGTAAGAAAGACGTCCTTCACTCAAAATGCACGGGTACTTTATTGACTTAGTATACCTACATGGACTGTCTGTGGCACAGACATTATTTGTATGCACTCTAGGGCAATAAAGTTCCCGTAGGGTTTGAGTAAGAAACCTCCTTTTTTGGCGCACTATCCGGATACTTTTTTCTCCTGCTCTACGTAGAGAAAACGCAAGAGACATTCAATACATTCCAGTGATAGGTGTTATATTACCTTACTTTAAGATTTAGACATATAAGGTTATAATAGCAACAACTTATGCCTATAGTTGTTGCAATTTTTCTTAAAAGGATTACTTACATGCAATCTCAGTAAAAATCACTATTTTGGTTAGTTGCTGATTGATTAATACTGTGGGATTAAAATTTTGTAGACCGTTGCAATTCATGTTTGCTAGTGTAAGAAATAATATAAAGTCATCGCATCTAAATTCGAAAATAGGTTACCGTATAATTTAAAACTATGCTTTACTAAAATAAGGAAGATTTTGTAATATTGCCTTAAAAATAACTGTTCCAGAATTCTTTAGTACGATGAAAAATGCAACAGAAGCAAATGATAGAAACAATAAATATTATCAATTTTATTGATCAATGGTGAGTACGTGTGTATGAAATAAGTAAAAACAGATCAAAAATTTTTATAAGTACATACCTACTTTATATATACATATATTATAAAAATTTATGTATTTATAAAAGGAAACAACGTTTTAATATTTACACCTTACGCTTTAAAAATAAACTAAATTACATCAAGAAAGGTTTAACGTTTCTAAAACCAAAAATAACAGTTTTGTTTCATTTTTGAATGAAGTTTATATCAACCAGGAAGAGATGAATAAATTTGCAAATTAAATTATAAATTAAAAAAGAAAACCGGTGTTCATACACATGTATTTAATTAACGTTGGAACTTAATTTGAATTGCAAAAATCTAAGAAATTGATATAGACGAACCCGAAGGAATTTATAACGTAAGTTACAGTATGTATTTGTGTGATGTGCAAGTGTGTGTTCAATGTGTACTTCCTCTTTCTGTTTACTTTGCGATGCTCTATACTTCTGTCTGTTAAAATCTGTATTACAAAGTGATTTTATTTAAAGGACTTGAATTACTTTGTTTAATATTATGAGTGTCAAAAAATTATCTATTTCATATTATATATAAGTAATGTAATATAATTGTAAATATAATTTGTTTAATTGTTATATACGTAATTTATTACTTAATAAGTACACTGTGTAATTATTATATTCTATTAATTAAAAATTACGCTATAAACGAATACCGGTTTTAAGGTTTTAATTTTTAATTGATGTTTTCCGCAGAGTAAACTAAAAGCACTTAAGGACCACAGTTTTAAGTATGTACGAACGCATTGTGTAATGTTTTTCATCTAGCCATAAGAGAATCAATTAGAGAACAAAAGAACGGTTGTGTAGTATATCTAGTCATATATATACATATTTACATAACCCTATTTTGTTTTAATAACGTAATCCAAATCAACACCTCAAATTTGGTAGATAAATAATTTTACATAAAGGTATATTATAAATCAACCGATTTTTTTAAGAAAAAAAAACAAGAAAATATAAAAAGCTTACTGTAACCTTAAATACTCACAAAAATATTTGCATGAATTCCACAAAATTAAATTTTTTATAGAACATTAAATTTATCAAATTTTTATTAAATACAGAGTTATTCACAGAACTGGTTCGTTATAACTTTTCGATGTTCTTGAAATCCTACAATTCTGAAAACTTGTAGTTATGGATAATGTCATCTGGTCTCATTGGCGAAATTATTTATACTGTTGTATCACTTACGGTTTACCGGAAGTTTACGTCAACTTTCTTAATTTAAATAGCATGGTATATTTTTTATGAGTTTTTTAGATTGCTGATGCAATTCTGCATCAAAACATATTAAGGTATCTTGTACCCAAAATTAGCTGTTTTTAAGTTAGTCAATTTTTTTAACACACCCAGCTGCAACGTTGTGTTAAAAACTGTATTTCGGGAACCATTGCAGATGAAGACTTCATATTTCACATTTTACTAGCCGAAATACGGCGCATAAAATCAATATCTCCAAAATTATGTCTATGTATATAGAGCCGTCCAAAATTAACACTCATTTCAACTAAGTCCACATCGATAAAAGTCACTTTTTTAAAATGGAACATTCTATATATTATTACATTTTTTAATACATTTAATAATTCTCTGTCATTCATTATTAGACATATTAGCAAATTAAATATACATAGTGTATATCTGTCAAGTAAATAGCAAATGAAACACAACAGATAAGAAACGACATTTTAGATTTATTTTCCATTTCAAGTTACAGCGAACGTTAATTTTGGACGGCTCTGTATATATGGACATAATTTTGAAGGCGTAGATTTGTTGTGTATTTCAGCTAGTAAAAGTCAAATATCAAGAATTGACCTGCAATGATTCCAGAAATACAGATACAAGTTTTCAGAATTGTAGGATTTCAAGAACATCGAGAAGTTCTAAGGAACCAGTTTCGTGAATAATACTGTATAATATCCGAAAACTTAATTTCCATTCAATCAAAATGACAAGGAATAATTACTGTCGGTACCTGTTACATTAATTTACTTTTTATATATGTAATTATTCGAAACAGAATTAAATAATAAAATCTAATGAATGAAGAGTATGTAATTTATTTTTCAAGTATGAAAGTTTAATCCAATTTGAATATATTTAGCCCGTAAATTTATTCTTTGTAATAATTTCGCTATACTACCAAGTGTAGATTGCGTATGTTTATAATATGTATATTACTTTTGTTGTGATGTGCTGTTATTACCAGTAGTGAGATCTGACTTTATATAATATTACATGTATAATATTCAAGTAACTTATTCAATGTGAACATATTTTCACACAATTTGATTGTATACTTTCGTTACAATGTTCTCATGTTAACACATTGTTGTTTATCTTCCTTGTTAGATGTGCTGCTATCGACATAAATTAGATTCCCATCTGTTAGATGTTTTTTTTAATTTTTCTTACTTCATATAAAACTTGGCACTGGAAGAATTCACAGATTATATTTGAATCGTGATTCTTTTAATGCCATATTTTATGTGAGGTACTTAATCAACCTTCAGTGAAATATTGTATGTACATATATGTTTACATTTGTATCTAATGTATATTTCTGGGAGTAGAAATAAAAGTATTTGCTAACTAATACTACTAATTTTATGTTGTTTACCTAATCATTTTTCTAATAAATTTCTAATTTATTAACGTTAAGTGTGGTGAATTCAGTTTTGCAGCACATTTTGTGCATAGTTTTAACATCATATTGTCATATAATTGCTGGACTACGAGTATTTTTTAAATTAACACAGACTCTAGTATTAACATTTGAGACATGTGCGTGAACTAAATGTAGTTCAGGCAATTTTTAGTTAAAATATCTTTGCTAACATTTCCTGCTTATGTCTCTTGAAAATACGACTCAAAAAGTTACACAAATTTGAATGTCTGTCTTTTAAATTCAAATAAATATAAATAGACAGCATATTGGTTAGTTTTATTTGTGTCAGGATAAGAACATCTACATACTCTTGGAACAATATAATATATATCAAATGTGGTAAAGGATGTAAGATACATCCAATCCTTTTTTTAATGCAAAAGTTATAGTCTTTTTCTCGCCGAAATTCACTTTTTGTTCTTTGTATAAAAGGAATAAGTTAACAGGTAAAAACGATATAAATAGACAGCATATTGGTTTTTGCAGTTTTTTTCCATTTGTGTCAGGATAAGAACATCTAATCATAATAGCTTGGAACAATATAATATATATCAAATGTTTTAAAATAATGTTTAAGAATACATCCAATTTTTTTTAATGCAAAAGTTATAGTTCCTAATTACCAGAACCCGACCTTCCGTAACATTGAATTAGCAAATAGTATACCTATCTTTCTAAGCACCACATACGGAAATTATTAACGAATATTTTTTGTAAACATCTTTATGGATAAACTTTACAATTTCTCAATATTTAAGCCGACATAATATAGCAGTTTTTGTTCTTTGTATTTGGTAAACTTTCGAAAATTTTTGTAGTCGAATAAAAGCAAAATTAACGTGACGTGGTACCAAAACGATTGCCCAAAAGAAGAAAAAATATCATACTTACTTATATGTAAAGCTAATTAACTAAATAGTGGATAAAAATTTTAATATCAGATCGATACCTATGTATCAATACTTTGGAGTCAATACCTTGGTACTGATATCTTGGAATCGACACCTAGAAATCAATATAGATTTCGATATCAATATAACGATATTAGCCTACCGATACCAACGATTGATACTACCATATTGTAAAAATCTATAAACGAAAAAATTAAAAACCATATACATCTACTGAAATCTTTCAAAACAATTTCCAGCTATCAATAAAGGAACATATTTTTACGATATTAACTCATTTCGAAAACCAGTCGTTTTCACACAAATATTTATGGAAATATTTTTCATATATTTACCCAAACACTAATGAATGAGGGCACGGATATTGTAATTGTTCACGCACAATAAATAAAAATGTTATAAAAAGTCAAAGTATTGTAAGGTTGTAAATTTGATGCCGTAGAATATAATTATTGAAAAATCGATACCTACATATCATTTCTAAGTATCGATACTAACGTATCGATTCAAGGTATCGATACCAAGGTACTGGTCCTCAAGTATCGATACCTATCGATACTTAACCGGTTGCAGTACTCGGATTCGATACACAGGTAAGTATCGATACCTCCATTGGTATCGATATCCGATACCGAAAATGTAGGTATCACGCAGTCCTAGTAAGCATAGTTAACCGTCCAATGGTGAATACAGTGCGTAAATTTTTTCTTGTAATTTAAATTAAATGCAAAATTGCATGCGTACGTCACTTGTATGTGCAGGAAATTGGCCAAGTTTAGTTATATTCTTTAATTTAAACAAGCATTTTATCCTCTTAAGAGAGCCACGTATTTAATAAAGGTAAGACTGTAAAGGCAAATATCCAAATCCATTAATTCAGTGAAACTCTGGTAATTTGATCAAGGATAACGTCGTCGGAGAACACAACCTGTTGCTGTAAGTATAGTTAAGCGTGAGATTGAAAGTTGCTAACTGTAAGGCTAGTTAGTCATAAACATGGTTAAGCAAAGCTTTTCGATAAGAATCACATTCTGTCAAATTAAGAAGTGAATTAAACAATTCAAATCAAATTGGTACTCACTAATGTGACTAGTAATTTTCTGAATCTTAAGGTTACCGTCCAATATACCGAGCGGTTGAAGAGGAGCGGAGCTATTCTTTGTAAGCACACATGTAAATAAATAGAATCTCTTCGTGACGTAATTGGATATGTTTTTCAATAATCCATCAAGCTTTATGACACGACTAAAACTGATCTGAAATAGTATAAAAAAATTAAAAATCTCTTAAGGTTAGATATGTCTTAAGGCTAGATATTAAATGTTTTACGTTTATTTTTTTGTCCAGAAATGTACAATTGATGTAAATATTTAGAAATTTATTATCTAGTTTCATATACAGATCAAATTACCATGTTAGATTTAATTTCATTCCGGTATTCTTTTGCGACCACCCTTTGAAAGTACTTCCGCTCGGAGATAAACGTGTTCCATTAAACGGAGTTAATTATAACTATCGACAAGATAACAATATACTCCATATAAATGGTATTTCCTCTTTTAGAATGCAAATTTAACTTCGGGTGATATGAACATAAAGATAAGTATATACTGTACAAATCATGCACCTATGGTCGGTGCTCGGCTTAGTCACGAACAAAATAGGCTGGAGAATTTGAAAACCATAACAACTAGAATAGTGCTCTCCTAGACATTTTGTAGAAAATTTCATGCTCTACAAAAAAGGTCTTACAAGTTTTCTTGATATTTTATACGGTTAAAGCTGGATTCGCAAAAACAAAAGAAAATAACCGTAATTGTCCCCTTCTTTGACGCTATTGACACAGACTGCATGTCAATAGCGTCTTTTACATAAATAAAACCAATATTATAATATCACTTCGATATACATATGTCGAATTGGTTAAGTTTATGAAAAAAAAGTTAAAGCATTCAACAACTTTCACTTCAGGTATTTTGCAGGAGTTAATAAGGCAGATCATTTAAGAGATGTATTTACGTCAGTCGTCAGATACGAACGTAAGTCAATAACGCAACATTTAAAACCTCATTGATTTCAAGGTAGGCATAGTATAGGTGTCTCTGATACAAGTTTCTATTTAGTTTGTGGAACCAAAATAAAAATCGACATGAGGCTCTCTCGTTATTTACTCAAACAAGGAAAGTTTCTGCTAAACTGTTCTTATGAGTAGCGGCGAGTTTAGAACTCTTGCAGATATCTAACTGACCACTTTGTTCGAAATAAAAACTTAATATTAAATAAAATAAATATTTAATATAAAACTTAAATATTACATGGTTACAGTACACTCTCCCAAAATATAACTTGTGGGAGTGAACATAAGATCTATTTTTATCTATCTATCGACAGTAGAGACGGAACTGCAGAATCTATTTGTGTCTCGATCAGTTAGACTAACACGAATCAGTTACATTTAGACATTGTTATCGAGGAATCTAGAGAGTGCTTTTTTGAAATCATTCTAGAACTGGAAGTTCAACAATAAACTTGGTTATTATTGGATATTAAGGACAAAAACTTGCAGAAGTTATTTACAAGTGACCATATATTAAGTCTTCATATTTTCTAAATCAGTCATTAATGTTAATGAAGTACCTCATAACAGAACATGACAGGATATTTAAAAGTTTTTGGAATGTTTACATATATGTATTAAAAAAACAGTGGACTTAAATCGAGAACGCGGAGTGGTCAATGTTCTACGTTCACAAGTAAACACAAGTAACATTTATTTCTATCAAGTGTTATACCGTTTGGATCTCTTAAAAGCTAAATAGTAATAATACACGCCTTTCAAATTGTGATTGTTAATTCTTACTAGTTTACTAAATTAATTTCTAAAAACCCAGTTGCAAAACGAAAGAAAAATTGTATTGTTTTAGCTTCTGATTAGAATGTATAGGAATCCACGACATTTCGGAAAGTAGTATACATTTTTAGAAAAGTAATGAAAAAGTAACTCCGCTAACCGCATAGATACTTTAACTATATAATTGATTTAGTAATGTAATGTAGCACGTTGAGAAAATCATTATAACATTTAAGCTAATACATTAGCTACTCATACCTACGGCAGTAAGAAATATAAACATATACAGTAAGCGAAGAGCTACTATCGATATTTGCAAATATCGGCGTGATGATATACCGCACCTGTAAATGACTGAGGAATAGTTCAGTCACGAACTTTTTCGTTAAATGAATATGTTTTTTACAGTTAAAATGGAACTGTAATTTATTTTCTGAAACGAGTTTTTTTATTTATATGAAGTAGTGCTCAAATATGAAATAAGTCATTATCGCTAGAACTAAACAAACAAACGCAGCATTTGTTTAAGACGAATGCCACTGGCACCTTCGCTAATATAGAATGTAGAGTCATTCTAGAATATTATTTGTCTACGCAATATGCTAGATTAGCTAGATGATCATATTGATTAAAACTGTATTCTCAAACTTAGGTACTATTTTTATTTTTTACATAAATATAAATAAATCCTAAATGTAAATCTCACGCAAATTCAGGGTTAAAATAATATCAACTCTGTTCATAGCGTTCGACACATTCATTAATTTCACCAGTTTGTATCAAACTAATGTCAAATGCTAATCAATAGTTCGTACAGTTGTGAGATAGTGTTGGGTGATTCGACTCTTTTTACAGATCCGTACCGTTCATCAGTATCAACGAAAGATTCGTACCTTATTGTCCATATCAAATAATAAAACTTACCCGTACCAATACTATTCAACTATATTAGTAGACATTACGTTTTATTCCATACAAAAACTCAATCTCTAATTTAATTCTAAATAAATATAAATAGATAACATCGTACAAATAAGGATACGGTGTAGTATACAATGCACTAGTACGGTACATACCCATACATGTATGTACAATATCTAATATGTACTAGTATTTAGTATCTATATTATCTGAAAAATCATATTGTATATTGTATTAATACCGAGTCGCATATCATGTAAATCGTACTAGATTGGTACGAATTTTCAACGTGATGGTGATTCGTACAGTAGGATTCTTACGAAAGACCCTATATTTTTATACGAACCGTATGAGTTCGATCCATCACTAATGAGCATCTTTTCGAAAATAAAATCTGCATTGCATATTTAATAGGCATATTTGGGTATTCCGTTTTCGCTTATTAAAGCCATGCGTTTAATAGAATATAAAATATCAAACAGTGGTAAGAATTAGCTATTGTCCTAGTCTACTGTTTTCCTTTTCTCAATGAATATAACGTTATAAATTATGCAATTTGAAACGAATTCACAGTTACAGTGCTTGCTCTACTTTAAAAATGCCATATCCATAGATTTCATTTCAATAACCCTTGAATTTTAACGGATTCAGCATTGTTACAGTTAATGTGTGCGCTTGCAGAAACGGTATTGCTAAGGTTAGCATAACGCGTCCACCGTATTCTTGGTTCGTATTGTATTTTTTACAATTCATTGCTCATGTTGATTGTATATTTAGAGCGTAGTTCAAGCAATGTGAGTATTACACTCGCATAAATTATTGCAAATATGCGAAACTTTCTGTGAATTGCATACACTAACATTGTTAATTGAGTGCAGTCCTATACATCCAAGGAACTATTTATTTCCTTGAAATATATGAAATTTTTGCTATTTGAAATCAATTGAAATAAATATGGATTTGGCGTAAATATTTGCTGAAGTAAAGAAAACATATTTCACACAATATTTCGTTGTTGTTGTCACTAATTTTTCAGATATTTGATTGCTTTGTATCGTGTATTTCTACATATATGCAAAGCTTACAATTCTCAGTCCTTCCTTCATATACAATGTTTGGACGTATAGTACAGTCACGTATGTACTATAGCAGACAAAAGAACTGAATCACCTATTTTGCGGGGTGCCGATAGCGATTTAATCCCTGATTTACTATTTGTTTTGTCAACTGTATGTCTCAATCCTCTTGCATTTGCACAACAATTAGTATACATATTTAAAATTAATTATTATTGTTAATAATCAAATTAATTTTTATTCAATAAGTCAATCAATATTTCCTGATATACAGACAATAGCATCATTATATCATATAAAGTAATTCGCTATAGTGCGCGCAAAGGGACGAAGTCAAATAGAATACTATGAAAAAACAATAGAAGCATTTTAATCTGAAAAATGATTATTTATCTACAACGACAAAATACATGATGAAGTAGTTTGCGATACTTGTGAGGGTCATCTACCAGTTGATTATTTTACAGCGGTGCCAAATCTACATAATTATTAAATATAAATCGTTTGCTTGATTTTATATCAATACAATTTGAAAATAGGGCTTGATACACATATTTCTACAAATATTTTATATTTGTATATACAATTTTGTCCATTAATATACGATATTAACTTCACAATCTCTATTCCCCTTTACCTTGATAGGGGAATAGAAATTACTCAATTAATTTTTAGATTTAATTATTGAAATTTGCTATGAGCATGCAAAATACGTCTACACATGTCTGTATGAAGCCCAATTTTAAAATATGTTTTAAATAAATTATAAAAACATTATATTATGAAAAAATTTAACTGTGGCAACATCGCCAACTGTCAAACGGTAGTCGGGCCTCTTAATAATTCAAAAACATTTTCTATCTATTGTGTTTTGAATGTTGTAGTTAAATCTAGAATAGCAATAAACGGTAAAGGTATACTGCAAATAAGTAATAAGTAAGGGGTGACTGGTAATGAAGCGCTCAAACTTTACAGCGTGTTAGTAAAATCATTTCCAATAGATATAGCCCAATTTGCCTTATCCAAAGTCGCCCGTTTTCGACATATTGTGTTTTTTTGTGTTTTCGAAGTCCACTAATTACTCTCAGTCAAACTTAAAATTTACGAAAATAATGAAGCTTTTTCTCAATTTTTCAGTTTGTCTGCCTAGAGGACATCTCAACATACATCATTTATCGGTGACAATTACGTTAAATACTTGGAAAAAATTAAAAGAAAAAAAATTAAAACTTCCGCTTTTGATGAGACTATAGACACAATCGCTACCTTTGTGACTATTTATTTAGCGTATGCCATTAATAATGGAAAACAATATCAGCCAAATGGCCGTCACGGCTACGCGTGCAGGACCATATTCTTTTCATGAAATTTTTCCCAATCGCACATTTGCAGCTGTATGTCCTCGATAACGTTACGAATTCCATCTTAGAGGTCTTGAATTGATTGTGGATCATTGGCATGGACCGCAGTTTTGACGCAGCCCCAAAAGGAAAAAGTCTAAAGGGTTTTATATCACAAGATCTCGGTGGCCAATTGTGATCGCCTCTTCGAGAAATCATACGGCCAGGAAACTGTTCACGCAAAAGAGCGATTGTATAGTTACTTCTGTGGCACGTAGCGTCGTCTTGTTGAAAATAAATGTCAATATCTTCCAATTCCGGCCATACAAAATCATTAATTATCGTTCGATAGCCCAGTCCATTCACCGTAACAGTTTCTGTGGCCTCATTTTCAAAAAAGTTAGGTCCAATAAACCCGCCATACCAAAAATCCCCAATCAGCAAAGACACGACGTTGCTGATGGTCGGTAGGCGTGAATTGTTGTATTAACTCAACTTTAAAAACCTTAATACTTAAGTCTTTATACAAAATAGGGTGTAATGTCGTTCGTGGAATGCCCAATTCCAAAACTCGACGAGAAATTGACACACCTGGGTTCTTCTCAACATTATGGGCTACAACAGCAATATTCTCATTTGTTCTTGAGCGACGTGCACGAGTTCGATTCTTCACATCACTAACTTGTCCCAACAGCTCAAATTTTTCCACCAGTTTCACAATTGCTGGCCGAGAAGGTGGTTCATGATGACCGAAAAATACTTTAATTTTGCGAACCGTGACCGAGAAATTTTCACCATTTTTGTAGTGAATTTTAATAATTTCAATGCGTTTGTGAAGCGTATATCGTTCCATTTTTATTAATAGCGTAATTTTTACCTGTCATCTGTCAAGTAGTTATCGGTTGAGTCATGACAACTGTTAAAATGGCGGGCTATTGAAAATGAAACGTCTTATTGCAAGACCCTATATTATTGACTCATTTAACTTTTATATTAGGTATATACTTCTGTATGCACATACTACAAACCAGTGATGTGCAGTCTAACCGAACAGATAAACTATTCACTTCCGATAAACTGTATGAACTATTAATTAGTATTTCACACTACAGTTTGTTATGAACTGGTGAAATTAAGTAATCCGGCCAGAGCGATATTATTTTACCCTTGATCTCGCGTGAGATTTACATTTACGATTTATTTATATTTAAGTAGAAAAAAAAGTATCTAAATTTAAAAACGCAGTTTTAAACGATCGTCTAATTAATCTAGTATGCATATTGTGTAGAAAAGTAATATGCTAGAAAGACGCTTTATTATATATCAGCGTTTTATTTACCGTTGTATGTATGTAAATTGGCTGTAAAATGGTTTGTATAGAAATTAATAAATCTGCAAAATGCAGTGCTTTGATATCAATTCAAAATGATTGGTGTTTTCTAATAAGTTTAAGATCCAGAAAGGGTATACTGTTACTTAACTCAAGTTTTATAGTGAACAGGAGAATAATGTTGAAGGATTTGAAAATATCAAGGATAGTGCTATGACAATCAAACAACTGAGAGATAGCGCAATGTTATTCTCGTATTTATAAGTAAACTCTAATCTGGACGTGAATTTTAGTATTCAAAAATCAACAACTCATCCATTACCATCAACGCAAGTATTTTGGATTTATGGGTGGACCACTAGGTTTGCCAAAATGTTGTAAATAAAATTTCTCATCAAATAGAAAATAAGTGTTGTTCATGAATAAAAATAATGGGATCGGTAGGAGTATGTAACGTCGTGTTCCAATAGTTTAATAGTGGTATCTTCAAATTAAATATTGGTTTTCTCATCGTATTCAGTTTTATTCATCTGCACAATATTGCCACCTTTGTCTGTTTATACGTATATTGCATATAGGAATAAATGTTTTGTTTGTCTACAAAACGATTTGTAAGATGATAGTGGAGTAGTTTCTCGTTCGGAACCTCCGAATCAAAATTGTCTGAAGTTGTAGAGAGAAAATAAACAATCGCAGCTGAAGGCTGTCGATTTGTACAGGAGCTTACTTGAATTATTAAATTAACCAAACCAGAAGTAAATCAGAATTAAATGAAAACACTAGGTCTGTATCGCTATGTAAAATAAAGTCTCAAAAATAAATACACAGCCACTAATTAAGAAAAAGAAAGAAATTTACGTTTTATGCATCTTTTTTAATGAAAATGAAAGGAGTACAGCAAATCAGATCCACCACATCGAAAACAATTACATTCGTAAATAATTTTATATCTTAGCCACAAGAAGAAATTGCTAAAAATAAAATCATTAAAAATAAAAAGCTTGTAAGAGAGAGAAAGTCGAATTATGGATAACAAAAAGGATAGAGAACGTCTCCCTGCCTACGTCATACCACTTGTAGAAACAGCTTTTCCTAAACAAATGCCAATTCCGGTTAGACCTCAATCATCCACTTAATGGCTTTATAATATATTTCACTTACCAAGTAAGTTACAAGAAGATACATATAGCTCCCAATAAACTCTAGAAAACGCATTAAAATCAAAATACATAATTCAACAAATTGGCACCCGTATCACGACGGCGACGTGCGCAGATAAAGATTTACACTAAGGCGTTCAGATCGTGAAGAAGATTGAATCAAATGTATCACAAGCGTGGATCACATACGTGATGCCAATACAATACTCTTAAATATCACTAAATATCCTAAAATACTCAAGAATGAATAGAAGTTAAAACAAACAGAAAATGTTTTAAAATAATTTACTGTACAGTCGTTCTCTCAACCGATACTTAACCGATTCCAGTACTCGGAATCGATACGTCGGTAAGTATCCATACCTCCATTGATGTCAATAACCTATATCGAAAATGTAGGTATCGCTCAGCCCGAGAAACAACCATTACAACTTACCTGAAATAATCATTTACGAAACGGCAACTCTAGTACATTGGCCAAAAAAGGATGAAAACACAGCAAAATCTGCAGTGCCTTTTCTATATGGGAATTGCACTCCTGCCCAACCGTCTCAAGTTGTATTGTAATAAAATTGTGAACAGTACATGTCGAGTATTTAACTAAAGATATCCAAACTTATGCAAAATGGCATAAAAAATGTTTATACAAAAACTCAAACAAGAAAATTAAACAAAAAAGTGTTACAAAGGACTAAGTTAATTAACATGCTTTTCTAGCTTCTTGTATTGATATTTTTTAGGTCATTTGACATGAATTTGGTTATTTCTCGTCAAATATTCCACATGTACTATTCACAATTCTACTACATTCTCCACGAATGGAAAATAAATAAAAAATATCGTTTCTTGTTTAATGTATTTCATTAGCCATTTTGCTTGACAGATATAAAGTATGGGTGTTCATAGTACAAATACAATATCAATTACTTTGACATTACTAATATTTTAAATACATTAAAAAGGCCTCTTTTTCAGATTTGCACCAGGAAAGCACTAAAAAACTCGAAAAGCGTAAAAAATAAAAGCTATTATGTCTAATAATGAAAGTATTGTGTATTCAAAAATGCAATAAGATATACATACATAGACTATTCCATTTAAAAAATGCGACTTTCATCGATGTGAACTTACAAGGAAACACAGGCAAGTGGTGGTGACTGGTGACCGATTTAAATGAAATTTGGTGGGTTTGTAGACTGATGCAGTGTAAGAACAACGGTAACTTCCATAGATGCTAAATCGCCCGTTTTCGGGTGGTGGGGTGCCCTAAAGCCAACGCTACCTTTCGCTATTTGCTTTAATAGCTCCAAAACTATAAGCCACGTCAAAAAAAAGTTAAGACAAATATATAACTGTTTTATGAGTACTAAAAGATAGCGACAATAGTTTTCCTGTCATAGTTCTTGTTTTCCAGAAACAACCCCCACCCTTTATATTTTTTTTTAATTTTAAAATTTTTATTTGCTAAAAAAATACACAAAGTTATGCAGAATTTACCCATATATATTAAACATGCCGTAAAATAACTCAATTTATAAAAAAATAATAACATAAGAATTGTGTAGGTATACATACCTACGTAAGTACATAATATGTGTCTACGTATGTATGTAAATAACATTATTTATTGTTATTGATGTGAACAAATCATAAGTAGTTATCTATCAACTGGGCAAGTTAATATTTGCAGTTTTTAGTTTATTGATGACAAGTACATTTCGCAATTGGTTTACAGATGTTTTCTTACCGAATACTAACGCTGAAAGTGTCTTATTATTGGATTCGTGGAGTGGGCACTGTCCTAAAAAAGTAAGCAATTTAGTACCACATTGTAACAACAAACTTTTACTTTTTGGAATTGTGAACGCCGCCTAAAAAGTATAAAACACTGATCTGCAATCCGTGGTAAACGATACAGCGAACAACTAACATTTGATATAGCTATTGGTTTTATTCTATGTAATCTACTATTCCCTTCGCTAGACCAAGAATCATTTGTCTTCTTCTGGAGGAATTATTCCGATGATACATTACCAAGTCGGACATCGATAAGAAATATTATGCTATCTGCTCGTAACTATGTTGAAAGAAGAATTAAAGCAGAATTGAAAGATAAAAAATTATGGTTATGTGTTATATGAAAGTGTTATTGACAAGGATTCAGATTTTCTCGTACTGAGACAAATTTGAAAATGTGTCAAAAGATCCATTAAGTTGTCACAAGGATTATTTTAAATTTGCAAATGTAACATCACTCGATCTGAAAGGGTCGTTTTCATCATTAAAAAATATTTATTTCGCACGAGGTACTCATTTGACTGAAACAAGTGTGGAAACATATTTAATGATTCCAATATTTAAGAGATGCCACCCAGTTTGTGATTTCATGGATGGGAGCTTATTGAAACAGTGTGTCAGCACGTTATAGATATAATATATTTTTTATCGTTACTTTATGTGTAAACATTGATGCGTCCGTATCGCCTATGCTCACTCATGTCACGAACGTAATGATGCGAGTACGACGAGTACGAAAACGTTACTGAACGCTCACCTTGATACGGCTGCTCGGTTCCTCCACGTTGTGCTCGACACTGCACTGAAACTTGCTCCTCTTTGCCGACTCTACATATAACAATCGAACTTCATTTAACGTGGTTCACTTCCAATGGACAACTTGATTGTCTTATTCGCTTAGAACAAAACATTCCTATTTAAATTTTATTAAAGATAAACGTTTTCGTTACGCTTTTAATTTTAATAAGTTGGCTATTGATAAACTGTTGCTTAAACTTAGTAAGTATTAATATGATTTCTTACATTTATTTACTTATCATTATTCTCGACTAGTATAGTTATAGTTATGCATAGAATAGGATAGTTATAGTTATGCATAGAATGTTTGCCATTTCTGCTATGTTATGGCCGGGTGCAGCAAATATGTTCTGATAAATGTGTTACGCAAATTTTATGAAAATGAACATCAATTGATCAATAGCAAGTTGTTTAACGTAACAGATCAATCTGTAGAAAATTTCCGAACTCAGTTTATACACTGAATAAAAACAAAATAACATAAATCAATTTTTTGTTGTTGCATATTTTAGTAAATCTGACTACTACACGATGTGACAATGAAAGTATAAATATATGTTAATACGAGTAGTAGTTGTGATAATATGTAGTATACAGTGCGATCTAAAGTATGTTCTCTCCCCTGCTAACTTATGATCGGTTTAATAGAGAGGTTCCAGTTTTAGGTCATTCATATGTAATATTATATACTACATTCCTGAAGTAAAATTTCTATTTTGTTTCAAAGATTGACGACATATGCCGTCAATTTTGTACAGTGGTCCAACACCATACCAGGAAAGAGATCTCCAAGTCATTATTTTCGAGCCACCGTGTCTTATTGTTTTTTTTTGTGTATTTAGGATTGAACGCAGACAGTGGAGGTCGTCTGACATGTTACGAACCATGAACATCGAAAAAACAATTTTAGATTAATCGCTGCACAATATATTACGCCATTTTGTCGAATCCCATAACTGATGTGCGCCAGCAAAAGCCAATCTATTTTTTACTTGTCGTTTATTCAATAAGGGCACCTTTCTGGGCCTTCTGGCCTGTAAATTTCTTTCTATTAGTCTCTTTCTAATCGTACAACTGCTGATAGGGAGATTGAGTTCCTGTTTTATTTGGCTAGAAGACACAAATGGGTCCTTTTTAATGAATTTGAGAATGCATCTATCTTCTCCAGTTGTGGTTTTTCTGTGACCACCACGATTTTCTTTGCGTTGTGTACCGTGGGTTTTCCTTAATTCTGCACTGGATACTTCTTCCTGTCTGTCTGATGTAGCTTTTTCCATTTGTATCTTTATTCGGCAGGTGTAACTGCTCTATCTTCTTGACAGTGTTCAACTGTGTTCTTACATTCTTCTTATCTAACGTTTTCTTTAATCTGTCAGTTATTCCAGCGATGTATGGTAGGTATGCCTATGTTGTTGGTGCTTGTTGACTTACATCCTCCTTCTTCTTCTCTTCCTATTTTTGTCGTATGTCCTTGGTTTTGTAACGGTTCTGCCATAATGCGTTGTGTGCATGTTGAACCTCAGGTGGTCTGTGTTTCTTATCGCTTATTTTTTCAGCAACGTGTTGATAAGGGATCTCCTGTGTTGCGGGTAATGATGGAACGTAGCGGGTAGATATCGGTCGGGATGCGTTTTCTTACGATATACGGTGTGGCTTATCTTGCTGCTGTAGTCATGTTTCACTAATACGTCAAGAAAATATAAGGTGCCATTATTTCAATTTTCATGGTGAAGTTAATGTTCGTGTGTTGCCTGTTCCGATGTTACAGAAATTCGTCCAATGTCTCTCGTCCATGTTATGCCATATAACAAAAGTATCGTCTACATATCTATACCAGCACTTCGGTTTTAAGTTGCTTCAATAACTTCTTACTCGAAAGCTTCCATGAAGAAACTGGCGATGACCGGCGATAATGATGATCGCATTGCTGCACCACTCTTCTGTTCCTAAAAGCTTCCCTTCCATAAGAAATATGTCGAGGTCAGGCAAACTCTTGCCAATTCTATTAGATCTTGTAGTTCTTCCGGTACTAACTGTTGGATGATTTCTAGTATTTCGTCTATTGGTACATTCGTGAAGAGAGACTCTACGTCGGATATAACTATAATCGCCATCCGATATGTCGTGCTATTGAAGTATTTCCACAAAATGCTCTGAATTCTTCAAACAGCTGTTCCTATCCTAGCCTAGCAACATATCTTACCAATTTGTAGGTGGGCGATCCGCACGACGATAGGTCTGAGAGAGTTTTCTGTTTTGTGGATCTTTAGCAACCCATATAGTCGTGATGATCGATTTTCTGAAGGAAGTAGTCGTCTTTGTTGTTCTTTGGGTATAGATGAGCCCTTGATAGCTTTCCTAATTTGCCTCTCAATCTTGCGAGTAGGGTCCCTGTTTAGTTTATTGTAGTGGCCCGACGTCAGAAGTATACGTATCATCTTCTAGTTGTAGTCTTCTCTGCCCATTACTACAGTTGCATTTCCTTTATCGCCTCGTACGACGATCAAGTTTTCGTTCTTGCGAAGGTGTTGTAAAACTTGTATCAGATGACACAGACAGAATAGGAACGTAAAGCGATATTAATAAAATATTGAATTTCTAGGCTACATATTTCAATAATTAAAAAGTACACACTTTAGTAAATATTAATTATCTTAACATTTATTTAATTTTGTAAGATAAGTCAGCAATAGAAAATTATTTTGTGGTGATTCTTCTATTATGAAATTTTTTGGCGTGTAAATTCAAATTTTACTTTGCAAATATAATTGCAACATTGCATGCAACATGAAACTACATACAAAGAGATACCATACAATCAATATGAATATCACATCTTTTTTAAAATCAAGTTATTTAAGCAGATTAATTTCAACAGTATGTACTAATATTGAAAGGTCTATCGAATTAACGTTAAAATCATTAGTAATCAATCGAAATTGTATCCAAATTATTGTTACGATATTTATCAATGATGATAACAGAGCTACATTTCTTATTTCTTCATATTTGTTTTCACATATAGATCATTATTCGTATTACTGAACATATATTAACATTTGAAAGCGATTGTAAAGTAAAAGGTAGATTTTATGTACTTTCTACATTAATTCGACTATTTCCCAATCGAAGTTTTTTAGGAACGTGTCACTATGCTAAGCTGGCTATAACGTTATTATTCGTTCGTGTTAACTAAAAAAATGCAGAAGAAAGTTGTGGTGAAATTGCATCGTGACTATGAACTGCTTTCCACTTCTTGATATTGCTGTCTCGAATATCGACATCAAGAAAGGTTAAACACATGTACAAGCGAGTGCCATTGTTAGATAGAGAGTTAATGTTACACATATGTATCATATCGATTCAAATTCGCTAAGGCAAGTGGAAGCCTCTGGAAATATACATAAGTAAGAAGTAAATAATTTGTAAATATTAGCAATATTTATTAGCCTACTAATGCATCACCATGTTATCGAATTAATATGTTATCCATAAGTATAGCTAAATCAGTGGACATATCTTTTGCAATATATTCACACATACATACGTATTTACTAACTTAATTATGTGAAAACTCCAATATACTCATCGGCGTGGGTAATGCAATTACTTATACGTCCATATATGTATACCAACTAATTTTATACCGTGAGAATACTAACTGCGTTATAGAAGATGATCTAAGATACGACTAATAAAATGTGTATTATGTAATTCAAATGCGGTTACTAAAAACTGTATTTGCAGTGCCGAGAAACGGAACCTAATCTTACAAACAAATGTACTTAGTCACAGAAGATGATGTTCTATTAACCTTACTTAATTGTATCACTAAATTAACGGTAACAATTGAATATAGGCTATCTCAGCCGTTGTCTGCTTAAGATTTTTCTTCAATATTCAACATCAGCGTGATATAGTCGTTGTTTTTTTTATTGACGATTCCTTGATGACTGTGTACAATATAAACTCTACAAGCGATTGCTTGGTGTTATCATTTTTCATTTACTGTTTTATAGCATCTCTCAAATTACGCTGTACTATAAACATAATAGGTATCTACTTTAAAATGTCGCTAATTCCAACAATTAAATTCGATATTCAATTCTAATTTGAAAAGTGTGCCTTACTTTTTTCTGTTATTTTTATAAACTTCAGAAATGTTTAAAATATCGCTATTTTCCTTTGCTATGTACAATTCTTGGTAAATAAAACAAATTCTTAGTCCAAGTGACAATATATTTACATTCCTAAGAAAAAATTACTAAAATTACATATTCTTGAGCTTTCGGCAACATTCGGGAGCTTTATTACCTTCTTCAGAAGCAACTAAAAGCTTATACAGTGTGGAACAGCCAAATGGAATAAATTCGATAACAAATAAATGAGGGTGTATTGGGAAAAACGCTTGGACACGTCGATTTGTATTTTTAAATGCGCATTTTTTTCAAAAAAAAAAATTATACAGGGTGTGTCATGTGACAGTGGCCAATATCAACTTTCTTATTTTAAATGGAAATCCCTGGATATTATTTATTTTTTGGGTTCTTCGGAAAATTCTAGACATAATTCATGTACAACGTCCCATACCTATCTTCAACTGTTTCGGAAATATTAATTGTTTTCAGATTTATTACGAAAATTAACATTAAAAAAAGAAAATTATTTTATTTCACAAATTCGCTACATTACACTAAAAACCTAATAAGTAATACTGATTATTTCTTAATAATGTAAAAAAAAAAAAAAAAAACATTAATGTCAATGTAGTAAATGTTCAAAATGCTCGCCGCGAACGTCTTGGCAACATGCTAATCTGGTATAGAAATGTCTTCTAACATTACTCAACATCTCAGGCGTGACTGATCTAATCGCAAGCGTGATTCGTCCTTTGAAGTCATCTAAGTTGAGGGGTTTAGTTTTGTATACAAGACTTTTGACATATCCCCACAAAAAGTAGTCTAATGGCGTCAGATCAGGAGATCGTGCTGGCCATTCTATCGATCCGCGCCTCCCTATCCACCGATTTGGAAGAATTTGGTTCAGGTACTGCCGGACATTGATTTGGAAATGGGGCGGTGCTCCATCTTGCTGAAACCATACTGTATTGGCAGGAACTTGTGGGTTTGCTGGATTAGGATATAAGTTTGCGAAAGTTGGCACGACGAGCAGTTCTAAATATTTATCTCCATTCAAGTTACCATCAATGAAAAAGGGACCTATGATGTGATTTCCAACAATTCCTGCCCAAACATGAACTTTTTCAGGATATTGCGTATGTTCCTCTCTCATCCAGTGAGAAAAATGCGCATTTAAAAATACAAATCGACGTGTCCAAGCGTTTTTCCCAATACACCCTCAGTTATTTGTTATCGAATTTGTTCCATTTGGCTGTTCCACACTGTATAAGATTTCTGACAACACATAATGCGACACTTTTAGAAAGCATCCGTAGTATGTATTTGTCGAATGAGAGTGTTATTTAAAGTTATTCTTAGAAGAAATTTATAATTATTGGAATTTTCCAAATTGTAGCATATAATCAGTGCTGTTACCCATATATGTCAGCGTATAAGTAGTTGAGATAAAATTTTGTATTTTACTGAACTATCAATATTACAAAGAGTAGATGAAATTGTACTTTGTAAAGATAAAAGTGTGCATTAAAAAACAAATACAGCAGATTTTATACTTGACTTATGTACACTGTATTATATATACAATGTCCAATTACAAATAATGATATTACGGTCATTTTGACTAAGCATAAATTTACTTAAATAAAATCAAAAATTTGATGACTACAAAACCAATAAGTAGTAAATTTTTTTCAATTAGACCAGCAAATTCAAGATAACTATCATAGAATGCTACCAGTTTTCTAGGTGTATTTAAGCGAATTTCTACGGCGAAATTACTGTAGAAGAAATATTCAGTCAAGCAGAAAATACGCATACACCAATTGCGTAGAATGTTCACGATCACTAATAAAATATTAGCAAAGTAGTTTTTATCATCACCTTGGCATACTTAAGTAAACTCTCGGTTACGTTAGAAATTAAGTACAGTTAATAAAAACGTTTTCTGCTGTATTATAATCTTACCGTACACCGCGAAATATATCTGTCTGAGTTATTTAGTTGTATTCGCAACAGTAATAACTAATGTGTCTGATATCTGCCGATGTTTTACTGCTTCAACTTGTTAGAAGATTTGCTTGTTTTATTTATTAAACCAATTACATTATTAATTAGAATTTATTACCAATATATAAATATAAATTGAACTTGTGTCTTACAATAATGTGGCTAGACTAAATCTAAAACTTATTTCTCTGCTCCAAATTCTGTCAGAAAGTCATTTAAAAAACTACGTTTAAAAAACAAAGTTGGCTTGAGTCTTGAGGTAATTCGAGACATTATATTTTTTGTGTGATAGAACAGAGTCGATTGAGTTTTATTCATATTTATAAGAAATCTACTTAACTCTATCCACTCTTTATCACTCGTTTGATCAATTGTAACAAAAAAATCGTCAACACTTCTTGAAGAAATTATTAAATTAATGTCACCTGCATATAACGACATATTGGCGACATCGTTCGTGCAATTTGAAAAGTCATTAATAAAAATAACGAATGAATACTAATAGGGCGATAGTTATTAAACTATTTAAATCACCTTTTTTAAATAGAAAGCGTGTTTCAACTTAAATTAAAACCTACCGTTCTCAAGTGAAAGATTAATCACATAAATTAAAAACATTGCTATGTTTATTTGTTGCTGAATGAACATTATTAACATTACGCACCCTGGTCTGTAATGTGTCATGGTACCTCTATCTACACTTCAAAAATGCATCCTAAAAACAAGAAAACAGCTAATCAATTTCAATAACTACTTCGACGACATTCTACTATTTTCATGTAATTTCTATCTCCGCTGTTTCTAGATGTTACATTAAAATCTCTAAATTTATGAATTATGTCTTCATTAATTGTCTCGTGGAGTTTTAGTGAGCATACTACATATGGTATCTCGAGTATAACACATTCAGTGACTGCATACCCTACTGAATACTTATTTCTTTGAAAATTAACAAAACATTAAATGTAATCGTAAAAACTTAATTTTTTAATTGTGTATTTTATATCACTTCTATATTTCTTATGAAAAGGACACATCAATTTTATATTACATTCTCTAGCTAAAACTTTGTAAGTCAAATTTGATATTATATGTAGAACATAGAATACTGCATCACACATATAACAATATGGAGTTAAATTTAACTTTATTTTAGTATTCACTCGTGATAGTCCTTTTCCGTTTCGGACTTGAAGCTTTCAGCTGTTGGCTTTTGCTGGATGATTCCTCCCGTAGGCCGCAAACACAATTTTATAACAGAGATAATTTGTTTTCTTTAAGGGTAGCATTGTTTCTATAAAAAATGGTGTTGTGTTCCGTGAAATTAATGTACGCTTATACTACATAGTAAAGTGAGTTTGGAAAATATCTTACTTATGTGTTAGACTGCGGTGGATATGCAAACACACTTTACTTGCAACAGGTAAGCAACTATTGTTAGTGCAATCACAATTACCATTCTTTTCTAAAGTTTATAACACTATCAGACTTACAACTCCTAATAACACATAGTACTATTATTATTATTTAGTATTATTAACCACCGTTTCTTGTTTTGGAGCTTTATTCTTAAATTAAGTTCTATCAAGGTAACGTAATTAGCTTCCATCCCAATTGATAGTAATGTTTGACGTCTACTATATGCATAACTAAGCCGCAGCTGCATAATGTTCAAATACGTTCTCTAGTATATCAGCACTCCTTCCGATATCGAATTTTTTAGTTTATTTTGCGCTTAAGAAAGCTATTGAAAAGGAAAAGATATCATTTGAAAATGATATATTTGCTCATATTATAGAGTTAAATGATGGATTAATGGGTATCTGATAGTAAAGAGGTTTACTTTTCTCTAACGGAGTTAGCATGAAGTGGAGATAATTTAGGCTTTCCGTTTTGAAAAATGTTATCACATTTTTACTGATTTCAGTATTTGTTATTTTGAACTTCAGAATGATAAAAGCTTATTTAAGACGTATCAAAATCAGGAGTACTAATAACAAAGAGTAAAATTTAAATATTAACATATTAAACAGCACTTTCCATACTGTCGAGAATGAGCCTACACTATAATTTATTAAGATCATATTGTGTGTTTATGTATTTATTTATTCTTAACTTTCAGATATACTCGTAAATCATTTTGCTACACTCTGCTAATTTTTTACTGTCGTTCATTTATGGATTAATTACTAGTATAAACATTAATATTAGATAATATAACGTTATAATATTCTAGCATCAAAAATTAATATCTAGAGCGTAGAAATTCTCATCGTGAAGCATTGAATACATTCCTGAGCGAGGAAAAGCATAAATATTTGATGTGAGATAATACTTACATAAAAGTGATATTGTACCGTAATTAGTTTCCGCGAACGGTAGTTAATATATGTAAGAATTAAGTAACTTTCCGGATTCAGATCACAGATGCTTGCGTATTTAGTATAATAATCACTTATTGCTAACAATAAGTTTGTTTGTGTATAAATAGATAAGAATATCTATGTACTTGCTATACGTTACACTAGCATTTATTAATAGAAGTACAATATATTATGCTCTTAAACAAACCTTTTCGATGTGTTTCTTGCTAATCTGACTTTTTAGGTGAGATATTGTGCTAGTCAAAAAACGATAAGGCAGTATCTTCATTCAGTAGTATAGAAGCAAATAATTGTCGATGAATTGGTAGCACTGGATGATTGGTCGACTACTTCCACATTAGGAATATCTTGTTTTATAAGGAATTTTTCTCTCTAAATTGAGGTCTGGCATACATAAACTAGAAATGTATAGAGATGCTTCAGGAGAGAAGTATACTATTATTTCGCATTTTAGGCTGCAACAGGCTACTGTTTTGTGGATAATATTGAAAGTCACATTTGTCAATTATTTCTCGTTGGTTAACCATTGAAGAACGTATTTAATTGGATTAAATGGCGTTGGAAAATATCTTAGAAAGATTACAGACGTAGTATAGATTATATACTAATTTTATAAATATGTATACGCATTTTTTATATAGTCTCACAACAATATGAAAAATATTAAACCCACGCATACAATTCATGAAAAGGATACAAAAACCATAAAGCATGGTTCATATAGTGGTGCCACAGACATCATCCCCTGCTCTCACGCCAATATTATGTTTTCATTGGATTTTTTCTCTTAACAATAAACTCAAAAATGCAACGCCTAGTATATAAAAGCCGGTCCATTTCACATAATTGCTAAAATTAAACGGAAATCAGTTTTTGCCGTCTTTACTTCTGGCACTTCTTATAGTGACACCTTCATCAGCAATTGCGTGATTGATATCAGACACTACTAGCATTTTAGCTTGTATTATTAAACCTTCATTGGCTTCTTCTCATTGTTGATCTTGATAAAATTGGTTTCAGCAGATTCTACACAACAACTTTTACCATAACTTCCACCTTCAAGCTGCGTTTCGCCAGTTTTACGTTTACATTCAAAGTAGGTATGCCAGATCTGATGCTTCTTTGGAATTCATAATACAAATAGGGCATTCTTCTTTCTTATAAATCTTCTAATCTTTTAAAATCTTATCCATCTTTCTATCTTTGAAGACTTTCTTCATTAATCATTGCTTGACAAATACATATTTTGCGATATAAAGTGATGACTAAAGCCCTATGTTTACAAGGCAACCGAAAAATTGCTTCGGATGAATTCCTTGTTATTACAAGTTATCTAAGTAGTGAGCATATTTTCATTGGCCCGTGCCACACTGCACTGGTTGTGATGGTCTCTATTCTTACTATGAATCTAATACAAGTTTTACTTTTGGCCACATTTCTTTTACACACAGTCTAAGACTTGGTTACAAAATTCACGTCCTTTATGCGTGCAGCAAAAGAAAAATGTTAAGTATGGTATTTCATCTGCTCTTTTCGACATTAAAGTCTCAGAACTACAAATTTCGTCAAGTGGTATGATACACGATGAGAAATTTGAACTTTCTTATTAGGTTTAGGTTGGTAGTTAAAGCTAATTATATATACCAACGACTCATATTTAAGTTTTACGGAAATTAAATTTATTAATTACTTTGATATTTAAATCATGAAGAATGCAAACGCAACTACAAAACGAAAGTAACTAACGAATTCAACTTAACAGCAGCTATTGAAACCGATTAATATCATTGGTTGGATATAACGTCATTTGTTCATTGTTTATCATTCGGTCTTCAAAGTTATGCCCAATTACTGACAGATAGGTTGAATATAATGTCACATAATTCCTCAAAACGAATAAACAGCTTTAGATTTTTGTTTGAATTTAATGATGGTTGAATAAGTTTTTCGAAACCATGGAAAGTTAACACCATCATAAAGTATCTGACACCCTCGAGATAATTCACTATTTTCACTGCTATTTATTTATTACATTACGTTACGTTTAAACATCTACAAAAAATGAAAAATAATTTAGAACAGGTATAACTGGATAAATAATAAAAGTAATTATTATGTATTCAATTTTTTTAAAGACAACTAGTGTGGTCATTTGTAACTCTCTTTTACAACATATCTCCAGCATTTGCTATTGGATTCATATCCGAACACTGAGGCGTTTCATTTTCGTTCATACAAAAAAATTTAATCCATAATTTCTGCATATGGCAGAACAACAGAATACAATTAACTAGGCCTATTTCACATTTAAGACATTATTTTAAACCTGATCGGCTTTCCCTCGAAAATTGTGGTTTTTATCAGTCGTAGCAGTCAACTTTAATAAACACAAACAGGCATTGGCCGAAACTATGTATAAATATTTGACTATAATAATTATTATCCTTATTATTATGAACTTTCTTTTTATTTTATATTGTAAATAAGTTTTGCTTTAAAAGGTAAATATTATAACGGTAAAGATGTTTTTTACATTTTATAAATGCATTCTTTGTTATTAGATATTATTATTAATGAGCATATCAATAGTAGAACTATTAACTGCCACTTAATGTAGCTACGCTTGACTTCATGTACTTTTGAATAAATTGGAAGATTTCTTTTTTATAACTGAGACAGACAGAGAGCAAAAAAATGGTTCATTCATACATTACATCATCTGTGTACACTACATATGCATGTATCTTCACCAATAAACTTCTAACTGATGTAATATGTTTGCCGTGATTCATCGTAGTAGTGGGTGTCATAAATGAGTTGTTTTAATTTCCAGATGAGCCCTATCGAGAACGTTGTTCCGAATTTGGGTCCAGAACCTACGCAGACAACCAATATAGAGATTCGAAACAAGCAGGATCGATCAAGAGATTTGTTTGGCGTTCAGCTGGAGGTAATTATACATTACTCGTACCACACGAAATGTTTAGCATGTGAAGATGATGCTTACGATATGCAATGTTTATACTTCGACACAAATAGAATAATTTTAGATAACGCCTTGTATATAGCTAAATTGATTTTTTCGCGGAAAACCTAGGCATCTCGCTTTATCGATTATTTTCCGGTGAAAACCGGTTTTTACTTCCAATCAATGCGTACAGAACATGTGTTTGTATCGGTTGCTCGGTAACCGTTCCATGGTCTGAAATACTAGTGCGGAAATATTCTGTCGTGTTTCGGTTTTATTTCCTTCACCAATCATGCGCGGCAGGAGTAATTGCACTTCTCGTTATCTAATTCGGTATCAAGAATTTTTATTAGTTTTCCGCATTTTCCAAGAATAATTGACCAGCACACACTCCGTGATAAAACTATCACCAGAATGTTAACGTAATGTAAAATATTTTATATTCGACTGCATCATAGTTGCCTATTTTATGAACTACTTTACCGTCCATAAAGTGCCACTTTAAAGTACTAGTACTTAAAAACTGAAAAATCGACTCTTATACAGAGTGGCCCATTTAAAGTGTAACACTGTAATATCTTCGAAACCATTAGTGTTATGAAGAAAAGTATTATACAAAAGTTTAACTACATGAAGGGGCTCATTCGATGGCGCTACTGTTGTCACTATAAAGAAAGACACAAAGGTCATAGCAAGGTCAACTCTTTTTTTTTCAAATAGCATATGGTATTTTTTTATCAAATTCTAAAAGAGCAATAAGTTATGAATAGAAAAATAGTAAACCTCATATGACCTCAAATTAAAATTAATCGAGATATTTCGAAAAAATGAGGACATAATAAAAGTTAGTGCAGCAATATTTTGTATATAATAAGACATGCATATGCAGACATTTCTGAATACATGTTAGTGCGTGTGCTGTGCATAGAGATTTTTCTGCGCGAATATAAAAGTGCATTGGGGCTGCTGGCCGCTAATTTGAACATTTAATTCGATAGCCGGCTGCTTTCTTCAACTGTTTACCTTATGTAAACAATCTGTAGCTACTATTAACATTTATTTTCTACTTTTACATTTAAAAAACGAAGGAAAAACATTGGTGCACTGACAATTTGTTAATATCTTAATACCATATCTTTGGATCTATTAAAAGTTGATCCAGTAATTGCACGGGTAAGTTCGGTAAATATTTGTACCAAAAATAAAAATACCATTCAGTAAGTAATTTTCTTGAGTGAGATAACAATAAAATATTTTGAATCTTCGGTTTTTGTCATATGTTGGTTTCTTTTCAAAAAAAAAGTTAAAAATCATTTTCACAGCTTTCCATCGTGTACTAAAATTGTTTCGCTAAGTATTTGCATTATCAATTAAAAACCGATTCAATTCTAACAAAAGAAATAGAATACTACAAACATTTTTGTCAGATTTTTATCGCTTTATAAAATATAAAAAAAAATCTATTTCGTTTGGTATTACTTGGTCTAGCTTAGTGATTAAAAGTGTTTTGTTTTCTAGTAAAATTGACATTCCCTAGTTTTATTATAGAATATATTTATGATGAAATGTGCGGTATATATTTTGCATATTAATATATGTAGATTGATAAGTACGCTTTTTAGAAATGGAGTTGATTTGGATAACTTGTTTGTTGTACATACTGTATACACTGATAAATATCAGTTTATGTGCAGATACTGTATGTTGACATGGCCCATTGCTATTTAATTACTCATTATGGGTTAATACGTCAATACATACTTTTTTTTTTAAATTTTTTGTCCAACACGAAACTACACCCGAAAAAGACCATAGAGTAGCAAAATAGTTATTTACGAACCAAGTGCGTGAAATAATATTTCGCGAATGAGTGACCAGTTTGGGTACGAATTCGCGAAATGTTTCACGCACGAAGTTTGTACAATATTTTTTGTACGAGAACTATAATAATAATACATATTGTTAACTACGTTATCGTTTATGACCATATTATTAAGGTTAGGGATTTATGATTTTAAAATGTCACTATAAATTAGTCAAGTTCCAGGAAGTATCAACTTTACTTTTACGCACTCGTGTTTAAAGTGACTTTTTACGCACGCAAATCGAATCGTGAAATGACAGGTTTTGATAAGCGAGTACAAAAATGATGTTTTGTACATGGAACCGCGTCAAGATTTTTTACAACACCGTAGTATCAATTCATTGGTATGGATACCACAGTATTGGTTTTTCGGTTTCGATAGGCTCACATTGGTCGACTAGTGTTGATCCTGCTACCTAGGTATCGTTGTATTAGCATCGATACCTCGGTATCGATTCCAATGTAATGATATCAAATCAAAATGATGTATCGATACTTCGCCCAGCTCTAATCTCGATTTCTGAGACATGTCGCCTGGAATTTGACTGTATGTAGTCGAGTTTCTTTGCTTTAGAGTAATTTAGGGTCATCCAGATTCGAAGATGTGTGTACATACATACATAGTACCGTTGCTTTTGTTTTTGACATTATTTATAATTGTTTTGGAATATAAAGTTATTGTAAAAAGTACTTATTTTTGATAGTGTACAAATGCTTAGTAGCTATACAGAGGTAGTTAATAAAATATATAATATAAATAAAAATAATAATAATAAAAAATGCTCCTTTATTGTCTATTTCGAAAGAAATAATAAGCTGGATAGGTATAATCCTAATAAACAAAAGATGTACAAATTTACGTCAATTTCATAAAACAACGAGTGTAATACAACAATGATGGTTCTTTTTACAGAAATGTAGTATTTTTAACTTTTAAGTATAAACTATTTTTAATTATAAACTCATTTGATAAAAATGAGAGAAAAAAGAAACTAAAATCTCCTCAAAAGCGCGCTATTTAACTCATAATTGTCAATTTGATATTTGAATTGTGATTGCAATAATTCATGAAAAATTGGAATGGTTGTCAATTAATGGCCTTCAAAATAAAGAATGGTTAACTTTTGTCAAATAAAACACAATGTTTCTTATAGGAAAACATTTTATTAAAGTAATTGATCCTGATCTAATTTATCCATAGCACATAAAAACAAAAACAAACTTCAACCTCTTTTCTTTAGTCACTCTCTTCTCAGTCACAAGCAATTTTTCAAATTCTCTGCAATGATTGCAACGCCGTCTGTACATATGTATGTATGTAAACATACGTTAAGGGCTATGTTATTGAAAATAAAATATCTTCATCGAAATATTTTACTGTTCTTTATGTCAACAATACATATTTTTATTATAGTTAGCTTGTTTGATTATGCAGGACTTCATTTATAAACAACGGTTTCTTATATTTTAGCCAATAAATTTACAATAATTAGTGCTTAAGTTTAAGTAGCTTACGATACTGCGATGTAGAAGGAAGTATGGTTGTATTTAAATTAATCACGTACTGTTTTTGTCAGTGAAAGTTGATGTACTGTATAGTTAAAGAAATTGTTAGGCTTTCTAAAAACTTAAGAAAATGCCTCCAATCCAAAACAAATATTTCATTTAGTTTCTGTTTTATACATTATGTATAAACATTTCCTTTCTTATCTGTACGTACATACATACATATATGAGTTGTCTTAATTTTTTATTTTCTAAAATGTAGGAGATAATATCGCCCGGAAAATAGTGGTAATCTTGGATGTTGTTTTTCAGGGAATAATTTAGTGATATAATTTACTAATTCGTAACTCATAAGATTCACAAATTGACAAATTTGAATCTTTGATTATTCAAATAACATTGAAAGTGACTGCCTGAAACCATCGTATTAGTTCGGATTTCTACACAGATTTTCTGACTAACCTGTCATCATCTACACAGGTAAAAATACGGTGTTGAATTTAACTCCTTTCTAGTGTTCTCTCATCGAAGAAGTCTCCGCTTCGAAGTTAAATAATTTAGCTTTAAACGCATAAGTTTATCCGTTGACGTTGGATGGAGTTGACTTCTTAGTTACGAAGTCAATAATGACCTCATAAGAAATTCTGTACAGATGACATTCCCTCCTTTAGAGCGTAAATTCAACTTCTTTAGGGAAGTAATTTTATAGTCAAGGATGATATATCTCCGTAACGAATGACATTGTTTCTGTCAAGGATAGTATTGCGTTTAGAAAAAATTTATATTAGAAGTTTACCGTTTACTAGTGAAGTAAGCTTGCTTACTAAGCTTATGTTACTCACGAATAATGTATAGGTATATATACTTGAATAAATTAATAAATATACACCTTTCACTTGTAAGCCACTTGTAAGCCACTTTTATTTGTGTAATTACAATCCCTATTTGTTTTCACAATTGATGACAGTATTATGAATAAATCGTTCATTATTATTATTTGATGCCATTTGAACCTAGTTGTGTTCAGAAAAACGAGAGGTGGAAAATACAAAATTTATTCATTTAGCATATTTACCAATTCCAGAAAATCAAATTCGAAAATTGCAAATTTGTTATACACCATTATCGCCTAAAAAGTATGAAAGAGAGACTATATGGAAAATGCAGGGTGGTCCATTTAAAGTGTAACACTGTAATATCTTCGAAACAATTAGTGTTAGGAAGAAAAGTATTAGACAAAAGTTTAACTATATAAAGGGGCTCAATCGATGGCGCTACTGTTGTCACTATAAAGAAAGACACAAAGGACATAGCAAATAGTCAACTTTTTTGTTCAAATAGCACATGGTATTTTTTTATCATATTCTAATAGAGCACAGATATTACAGTGTTACACTTTAAACGGACCATCCTGTATACTAAGAACATTCTTTGCGTTAAAT
Source organism: Holotrichia oblita (assembly GCA_023690525.1). NCBI lineage: Eukaryota > Metazoa > Arthropoda > Insecta > Coleoptera > Scarabaeidae > Holotrichia > Holotrichia oblita. The sequence goes on along the minus strand of CM043015.1, from coordinate 158,766,505 downwards.
GCCCTTAGTCAAGTGCTTTGCAAAGCAATGCTCTTGAAAAAGCAATTAAAAGAAATATATGTCACAGGGAAATTATAAAATGATATTCGTCACTTATATGTAAGATAGGTTTTTTAATTTGAAACTGAAATACAAACAGAAAAGATATATTTTTCTATAAAAGTCTTCTTAAAATTGACAATCTTGTTTTACTCAAATAAAACCGTTCTCAATGACAGGACGAAAAAAACGTAAAATGGACTACATAACGTAAGTGAGGTCAAACTTGACCTGCATTTTGGGTGTAGTGAAGGCTGAATTATTCGTAAACATCAGAACATGGAGCGTACCATTCCGATCATAAGTAAAAGGTTAAACTTCCAGAATCGTCATCATTAAAAAAATGGTCTGGGATAATATGTTACTCAAAATGATAAAAAAATAATAATTTAGCTGTGGATATAAAATTATATTTCAGATGAATTGCTTTTACCGGTCAGTCAAAAATATTTGTCACCTGGACAAAATTTTCTTCTTACAAAATCTTTGAATGGAGCAACATACCACACCTCAAAAACAGTCTTAAAATGAATAGAAGACAACAATGTACTTCCATCGATTTGATTTCAAGTATTGACATTTGTCGCACGAGATAAAAAAAGGGCTACGGAAACATATTGTTGAAACAATCCCTGACCTGAAACGAAAACTTTAGGATTTATGGGATTTATATAAATCAAAATTTTGCTTAGATTTAGTTAATGATATTCCCCGTAACCGTTTGAAGATATAGAAAATAATAGCTATGTTATCTAATGGTAAAGATTAAACTATTTTTTTTCATTTGACGTTTTTCTATATCTGTCAAATTTACCGACTTTATATAAATATTTATTATAATAAAAAACGGCGTTAAACAATCATAATTGTTTCAAGTTTTTGTATTATTTTTTGATTTTTGCTCTTAAAATATCAATTTCGGGAGAATTCTGCAGCGTGTCAACTGATATGAGACGAGGTTGGTATTTATGAATATACAGAAAGAAAATTCTGGTAGTAGCAAATGTAAATACATATATTAAAGGGACAGAAATACAATTTTCTCCGTCTAAAAATAAATGTACTAACAAGTTAAGTATATATAATAATAATAATAATAATAATAATAATAATAATAATAATCTGTCTTTATTTCTATAGCGAACTACACAAATATATGTACTATAAAAGACAGTTGTATTGAATCGAAAAGCCATAAAATTTCCTCAGGACTAAATCAAGTAGCGAAATATAAACAGACAAACAACTTGGTCAACTGTAAAGTGCCAGCGACTATATGCTGTAAAATATTTTAGACATAAGTATAAAGACATTAGGTAGTAATATCTTCCGCAATAGCATGCACTGTAAATACACCTACAAATAGCATTATCATAGTGCCCGCTGTAATATTTATCAATATATGTGTTAGTCGTCGTATACACATAATTTGCGATATATAAAATACTACTCGATCCTTAATTATATTAATAGATGGATATTTACTTCTTAGAAAGAGTTTCTAATGTAGTTACGGATTTGCTAATACAAATAATTAAATACTTTTATTTTACAATGATTGTATTATTATATTGTTTGATGCATATATTCGTTTATCTGATCGATTTATAGATTAATAGGGTGATTACAAATGATTATGGATGTGGCTATAGAAAATGATGATCCTTTCGAAGTATTAATGTCGTAACGCATTATCATCTTCAACATTTTCGTGAAATATTATGTTAAATAGATTTTTTTAGTTAACCTTTATTGTTAATTGTTGGAAAATTAAAAAAAAATTAAAACTTCCGCTTTTGATGAAACTGTAGACACAATCGCTAAATAAATAGTCACAAAGGTAGCGGCTGAGTCTAAGTTTCATCAAAAGCGGAAGTTTTAATTTTTCAAGTATTTAACGTAATTGTCACCGATAAATAATATGTGTTGAGATGTCCTCTAGGCAGACAAACTGAAAAATTGAGAAAAAGCTCCATTATTTTCGTAAATTTTAAGTTTGAGTGAGCGTAATTAGTGAACTTCGAAAAAAACAAAAAAAACGCTATGTCGAAAACTGGCGCCTTTTGGATAAGGGAAATTGGGCTGTATGTATTGCAAATGATCTTTACTAACACGCTGTAAAGTATGTCGGTTTCATTACCAGTCACCCTGTATACTGATTTGCAGTAAATCTTTACCGTTTATTACTATTCTAAGTTTAACTACGACATTCAAAAAACAATAAATAGAAAATGTCTGTTTGAATTATTAAGAGGGCCGACTACCGTTTGACAGTTGCCACAATTAAATTTTTTCAGAATATAATGTTTTTATAATTCATTTAAACCGTATTTTAAAATTGAGCTTCATACACACATGTGTAGACGTATTTTGCATGCTCATAGCAAATTTCAATAATTAAATCTAAAAATTAGTTGAATAATCTCTATTTCCCTATCCAGGTAAACGGGAATAGAGATTGTGAAGTTAATATCGAATATTAATGGATTAAATTGTATATAATAATATAAAATATGTATATATAAAATAATATAAAATATTTGTAGAAATATGTGTATGAAACGCAATTTTCAAATTATATTGAAATAAAATCAAGCAAACAATTTATAGAATTATGTAGATATGGCACAGCTGTAAAATAATCAGCTGGTAAACGACCCTCTTAAGTATTGCAAACTACTTCATCATGTATTTTGTTGTCGTAGATAAATAATCATTTTTCAGATAAAATTTTTTCTATTGTTTTTCATAGTATTTTATTTGACTTCGTCCCTTTTCACGCACTATAGCGAATTACTTTATATGATATAATGATACTATATACCTACGTATTGTATGTATATCAGGAAATATGGATTGACTTATTAAATAAAAATTAATTTAATTATTAATAATAATTAATTGTAAAGATGTATACTAATTGTGCAAATGCAAGAGGGTTGTAAGTGATACGCTAAGACTTAAAAGTATATATATTTAAATATATGTATGCAGATATAAACTGTAGCGTATTTTATACATAAATATGCAAAGCCGTATACCTGAGACATACAGTTTACCAAACAAATAGTAAATCAGAGATTAAATCGCTATCGGCACCCCGCAAAATAGGAGCTTCAATTCTTATGTCTGGTATGGTACATACACAACTAATATAAATATATATATAGATACAGATATGCGCCCAGTACAGAAATATGCGTCATAAAGAAAAACAACAAATTTAAGAATTCATGAATTCCTGAACAGAGTATGGCTCTAATTTACAAAGATACTTGTATGTTTCACGCTTAAATGTTCTAAATTGACGTAATTCTTTATAATCTAACGGCAGTTTATTGTAGAACGTAATCCCTGTATACAATGCTCCCGATTCGTATTTGGATAGTGTATGGTAGGGTACATTATAATTTATTTTGTTTCTAGTTTGATACTTATGGCTAATTTTATCGTCCTTGAAAAGATGTTCGTTTTTATATATGTACAATAGACATTCGTGTATGTTTATGCCATATACAGTTAGTAGACCATTCAGGCGGAAATTATTGCGCAACGATGCACTTACATTTATGTCCAGTAGACTACGCAAAGCTGTCTTCTGCAAGATGGAAACTCTATTGGTCTCAGTTGATGGTCCCCACAAGGTAATTCCATATGTAATTGTTGACTCCATCAAAGCATAGTATACCGATTTTCTGGATTGGAAATTTGTTACCCGATTCAATACTTTTAAGGCATAGCATGCACTGCTAAGTCTGGTACATACATTGTCTATATGGCTGTTCCATTTAAGTTTATCGTCTATAATTATTCCTAAAAATTTACAGCTACTACTTTATCTCAAACGAATATTATTCATTTGTATAGTTTTCAGTGTTTCTAGCGTCTCGTTTGGTTTAAAGAGTATCCATTTTGTTTTCTCCATATTTAATACTACTCCATTTGATTGAAACCACGTATCAATGTTGCTCAGCATTGTTGTACCAGCATCTATCAATGACATCATATCTTTACCTTGAAACAGTAGATTCGTATCAGCGAAACAGATTAATTTTTGCTGGTCATCACGACATTCCATAAAAATGTCTTTTAAAAAGACCACAAATAGGAATGGGCTTAGAACACTCCATTGAGGGACTCCCGCCATAGTTCTCAGTGGGTCAGAATAAACCTCGCTCCGCATTGACGACAGTTTAACCAGACCGGTAACGATTTTCAAGGTATGATTTAAACCAGTCCAAATATACCCCTCTAATCCCGTAACGGTACAATTTTTTAAGTAGTACGTCATGTGAAATAGAATCAAAGGCCTTGCATAGGTCCAAAAATATGCCGCATGACATATTCTTACTTTCAAATGCCCTAAGTATCGATTCGGTATAGTCAAACAGTGCAGAAACCGTGCTTCTTCCAGATAAAAAACCGTGTTGATGTTTACTGAGAATATTATTTTTATTAAAAAACTGCAGAACTTGAAAATATACTACCATCTCCAAAATTTTAGACATCGTGTTTAACAGACATATTGGGCGATAGTTCTCAATCGACTCATAATTTCCCGCTTTATGAAGCGGCTTAACCACAGCATATTTCAACGCCGAAGGAAATATACCATTACTTAACGAAGCATTGATTACGTTACATAGTTCAACAATGGTATTCAAACAGCTTTGGCGGTATTTCATCAATGCCGAAACTGCTTTTGTTTTTCAATTTGAGCACACATTCTCTTAAGTCTAAGGTTATAACAGGCTGAAAGGAAAAGGTTTTAGAGCTATGTTTAATGTTTCATTCAAACTTAACAGAGGACTTGGCAAATTTGTTAGCCACATTTACGAAATAGTTGTTGAACTCATTGGCTGCTAACTTCAAATTTTCACTATTAAAGTCTTGTTGCTTCTTCCTGCCTAAAGTTTCATTAACAATAGACCATATTGTTTTGGATTTATTATCGGAATTTATAATCCTTTTTTCATCTATTAACTTTTTGTTTTATAATATCAAGTTCTTATATTTGAGTTTAAGTGATTTAAGTTGTTCATTGCATTGAGGATTATATAAAGATAATATTTTTTTTATTTTTTTTGATTTTTTTTATGTGTGGTGGGTGCTTAGTTGCAGTGACTCCGTAAGCTGTATCGCTTGTCTGGCTATCACTCGCAACTCTCGCGGTGTAGTTTTTTGTGTGTGTAAGTTGTGTTTAAACGGCTTTGTGACAGCATCATATCGCCTTTTATGATGCCGCGCTGTTAATCACTTTGCTCCCAACAGCGAAAAAATACTGATATTCTATTCTCTTATTATTCTCCTATTATTTTATAGGTACTTAAAATAAAATCTTTTCATTTTGAAAATTCAATTTGAAAATATGTACTTGACATAAGTAAATATGTATAGTTGAGTTTAGGAAATTGTTTGATAAAATTAGTAAATTAAAATTAAAATCCACCAACTCAAAAATTTTAGAAATAATAGCGAATCGAAGTTTTTATATCAAATATATATATATGGCGTTCTTAGTTGACTGTTACAAGAAATAATACTAACATATGTATTATTAAGAAATAATATGTTAAATCAATGTCAGTATGTAAAAGAACACACAAAAGTCATTATGGTTACAATGACTCCAGTGGATGTGGAAATGATTCTACAAAAGTGGTACTTGAAATATATGTTTTTTTTTTCTTTGTTTATATGATATCCACAGTCGCTAAGATTTTCCACTTCGTGTTTTTTAATCTTGTGGAAGAGACCATATATCAAGTACTAGATACTGTATGAATAATTTTATATTCTGCTTATATTAAAATTTACCAAAAACATCAAAGAAGGGAAGACGCAACTTTCTGTATTGTCTTTCTCTCAGTGTACTAAAGCAAATGTGCGCAGATACGGGTAAATACAAACTTTATTATTAGAATCAAAATAAATAGAATGCGTCTGGGAAATTAAATTTTATTTATTATTTTACATTTAAATGGCATAAATTGGTTATATGTAAGTCTTCCACAATAACGAGCACATATGTATGTGAAATAAACTACTTTCAATGTACTGTTCTTTAATATCATCACCTTTTAAAGAGAGGCGATTATTTAAGTTTAACAGCAAAATGTAAAGAACATACTTTTAGTCTAGAAACATCTTCCAGTGGAGATAGTTTGCATAGTTTCAATGATCCTCATCATGTTGCTTCATTTCGAGGAATATTGATATGAAGTATGTAGTGTAGTTTATAACTGCTATTTTATAAAGTTCTGTTTTACATATGAATGCATGGAATTAAACTCTGTTTTTTCATCTCCACAAATAAAACAAATCCTAGCCATTTTAATAATATAGATATTTTATTAAATCATGCTTAAGAACATAAAAACTGTCATATATATCGAGAAGTTACTGCATAGTTTACCATATATTTTTTTTCTCTATCTAATCTGGTCTAATCATTACTGCAGATCAATTGTTATGGATCTCTTACTTCTTAAGAGAATTCATTGACAGATACACTATCTAAGGCGTGTTAAATGAGATGATTTTTACCGCAATACTTCGTTAACTTATGAGCAAAAATCGACGCAACTATGCGAAATGTATGCAATCCAGAAACATCTGCCATAATCGTAATTCGACAAAAGAAATTATCCACTGTATAAATATAGTTGCACCAATATAATATGGTATATAATAATTATTATTATAAATGCCTTTAGTTTAAAGATATAAACATCAACTAAAATAATACACATCGTCACCAATTGGCAGCATATAACAGGTGAATTATTTCAGTACAACCACATGGCATCATACAATAGAGTTGCCTTTTCTAATCAATCTAACCATTAAAGCTATATCCAAATCATATCGGAAATTTTGCTGGAAAAAAGACTCATACAAATAATTGAAAAAAATATTTAGGTATCTAAACACAAACTGATTATTCGGCGATTCACAATTGCTATAAATTGTAGAGAAGATGATTGCAAGCCCCAAACTTAAAGCTAACACGTAACAGCTCCTTGATCTTGGAAGAAAATCGTTTTATACTACATTAAGTTCAGGAGGAATGTTGTTGTATTTGACATAAATGCTATATTGAAAAGATAGCTCAAATAAAGCACTGCAATCCCGATAATCTTCGACAAACTAAAGCTAAACTGTAAACAAAGATAAACATAAGAGAAAATAACGTCTAACAAATGATAGAATGATCTATAAAAAATATTTACAAGACTTAAAATTTCGAAATTTTTGTAGATCCGTTAACGCAAAATGGATAAATCCATTATTCCTACCAACTTGGTCTATGTTCATGAAACTAGATCATCACTAATAAGCTATGCCCCTATGAAATAGATAAAGACAAATAGATTATATGGCTGCGCCTTATAAATCTATTTTGATTATCAGCAATAACTATTGTGTACTTTACCAATCGCTCCGAAGTAATACTAATGCATGCCTCTACATACATTTTTTCCCGAAATGTGTCGTTCCTGTGATTCATTTGCCTATACCATTGCGATTTTAGCAAGAAAGATATACGTGTTGAGTATCTATTGTATTGTGTATCTATTTTAGTCTGTATATTAATCTCTTACAATTTCGTTACAGGTAACCAGTTTACTTCTTGAAGCTGAAAGAAGAAAATTAGCAGTTCTTCAGAGAGAATTACAAGTAGCTCTTGAAGAGGGAGGATCTATAAAAGCAAAAGAACATCAGAAACAGGAACTTTTAATAGCTATCGCGTAAGTTATTAATACATATCTACATAAACACTCATATTGCTGGCAAAAACGAGGGTTGTCGTGGTAATATTTGCTTTTGTTATTAAAATGAATGGACATAGCTAACGTATTTGTATTTATTAAGATAAAGATGTATCTATTATGATATTATTATTGACACCATTAGATACAGTACACTGGGAAGAATACGCAGAACCTCCGTCTCTGTATTAAACGTTTTAATTCCAAACGAATAAATTACATACTTTTATGTCAATAACATTCTTTCTTTTAGGCCGAAACCATTATATTTCTTTTGCAAAAGGTTCCCCAGGGCTCAAATCTTGGATCATCTTTGTTTTTATTTTTTATCAATGACCTATCAAAAGTATTCGACTGTGAATTCCTACTTTATGCTGATGATCTTAAGTTGTTTTCCGTTATTAGAAATTATGCTGACTCTACAAGTCTACAACAAAATTTGACGGCCTTAAATGAGTGGTGTGTTAACAATTACCTTCCGTTAAATATAAACAAATACGTATATATATCATTTTCCCGTAATCATGTCAATCTCATCAGGACATCGTACAAACTAACCAATATCAATCTACGGCGTGTCAACAAAATAAGAGACCTGGGTGTAATTCTGGATGAGGAGATGAATTTTCCATGTTGATGTTGTCATCAGTAAATGCAATAAATTACTCGGGTTTATCTTTAGACACTCAGTATTTTACTTCTATACGAGTTTTTGTACTATTATATAACGCTTACGTTAGATCACATCTGGAGTATTGCAGTGTAGTTTGCTCTCCATACTATCAAATACATATCAATCGCATTGAATCTATTCAGCGCAGATTCACTGCTCTCACGATTAAAAGATGTCTCAATCATCTGGAAAGTTATCCATATGAGACACGCTTAAAGATATTAAACATGCAATCACTGGAAGCGCGGCGTAAAATGCTAGATGTCTTGACGTTGTATAAGTTGTTGCATGGTATATATGATTGTTCAGTTTTAGTATCCGAGATTTATTTTCATGTACCTAGAACCACAACTAGGAATATTGACTTACTTTATATGCCCTCGGTTAGGACCAACTTGGGTGTAAATAGTGCCATGACCAGAATGTGTATGCTCTATAATAGCATACATGGGAATGAAAATGTAGATGTAAATAATATGACACTTGTTCATTTTCGTACACGGGTATTCAATTTGATTGGTGAGATTTAAACTTTTGAGTTTTGTTATTGTTGTATTGTATGGATTTTGGGAACGTCTCTGTTGGGATGTGGACTGCCATGCGTTGGTAATATAAATATAACTGTATTTATAGCTAAACATTATGGGTATTATCATTATTATTGTTTTTTGTATTACTTTGCTTTTGTATTATGCGTATGCACTGATTTTTTGTTTAATTAAGTATCTGTGCCAAGGGCTTTTGCCTGTTTACAGATCTACAATACATAAATAAATAAATAAATAAATAAAATAAATTTGGTCTTTGAAATGATATAATCTTCCTAATGGATCTATTACGTATGATACTGTTTTCACTACGAATATTATGGGTGTTAATGATAATTTTCTATTCATTCGCGGATGACAGTGTATTGTATATGCTACCGATATTGTGTGAAGACCTGGTAATATATAGATTAACTAGGTAATATGCACGTTACCCAGAAGTACCTGGTAAAACTCGAAAATTTTATCATATTTCGAATATTATCTAGATAATGCGCAAATTATCGGTTGAATATTACATATAAAGGTAAAACAATGTGAAGTAATATTTAATTTACTTTTATTATATAATAATAAAATATTTCAAAATAAAAACACATATAGCTTTAAAAGCATTCCTAAAACTATGAAAAAAAAGCTGTACAAAAAATTTCTTGTTAGTATACGCTAAAAATTGGTGACACTTTGAGTTGCATAGGGTTCTAGATCTATCGTTCATTTTACTACGGACCACTGCCAAAATTGAATGGGGTTTAGTTTTTGCCCTATTTATTTCTAGCACTTTAATTCTTACAGTGATACCTTCAGTAGCAATGGTATAAGTATAGCATTTTTTTAAACTTGTATTGTCAAACTTTCGTTGGATTTGTCTCATTGTTTACTTTGGTCAAATTGGTTTCTGGAGATTGTACAGAGCAGCTTCTCACGTGTGTTCCAAACAGGTCTGTGCTCCTGACGCTTTTTTGGAACACACAATACAAATGAGATATTCTTCTGCAAAAGGGCCGTCGTAACTAAGTTATATTATGGGAGCTTCTTGAATATGTGATTGTTGGATTGATTGTTTTTTGTTCTAGTTTCCTGTGACTCTTCTAATTTTTTAAGATGTTTTTGTGAATTTTTTAATTCTTCATGGTCTTCTTTGTTAATCATTGTTTGAAGAATAGTTTGCAGTATGACTGCAATGAAAACCATACTTTTTCATTGGCAATCAAACATTACTTTGTCCTTACAAAGTAATTAATTTTAATTCCAGAATGATAAGCACGTTTTTATCTTATATTTCAATTACAATTAAAGTATCAATACAATCTTTGTAGTAAGGTGATGGTAATTCTAATCTTTACAGAACGAATTATTATTATTATACATATTTACAGACAGTTTCGTAGTCCGACTAGGTAATTTACATTTTGGAATACGAAATGTAGCCATTGAAAGTAGCAGTATAAATTATTCAATTAAACACACTCTAGTACCTAAAAATAATCTTCAAAACATGGCGATTGTCCATCTCGTTCAAGTTTTTCCCACTTTAAAGAACGGTCACTCAGTAATGTACGCATTAAGTAAGCAATGACCGAGAGATTGTCATTTCATAAGTTTCTCACTCTAACGAGTCTGCTTAGATAATGGACAAATTGCCTAGGTAATATGGGCACTAACATCTTCGGCAGTTTGGCGTTAACATATATGTATGTACATAAAGTTGTGAAAGTTTTGTCTTTGGAGGACATTGTTTTCGTTAGCACAACCTTATCTCAACTGCTGAAAGTTTTACCCTCATCATATTTACGACTTCATTTTTGACTGCCGAGTATGTGAAAATCTACTGCAGAAACATTTGAGGCAATTTGTCAGTATTCACCATAACTATGTGAGAGTAGAGTCTACAAAATTATTGATTGAACGTGGCGTGCGCCAAGGTAGTGTGTTGGGGCCTTTATTGTTTTTAATATTTATGAACGATATTACTCATTGTTTTCCAGAGTATGGTTTGATTATGTATGCTGATGACACCAGCGCTCTGTAGTATCATCTGATAGTGTATCTGAAAGCGAACGTAAAGTTAATACATTACTAGCGAATATTGATTCTTGGTTTTCAGAAAACAAACTATTCCTAAATGCTGATAAGACTCAATATCTTATATTTCATGGTGTTCGCAACAAAACTGAGTTTAATACCCATATTTTCGCCGACAGGAATGAAATTCAACGAATATCTGAGGTTAGGTTTTTGGGACTAACGGTGGATGATTGTTTAACGTGGCAGACTCACTGTGACAAACTTGCCCGTGGGCTTAATTCGGTGTGCTATCAAATATGAAATTTAAAAACAATATTAGATAGAAGTTCCTTGTTATCCTTTTATTATGCACACGTTAATTCTAGATTGTCTTATGGTGTTGCTCTTTGGGGTGCTTCAGCAGCCAGTAAGGAAGTTTTTTTATCTCAAAAAAGAATTATACGTTGCATAGCTGGTATCAGCACGAGACAATCTTGTCGCTGCTATTTTAAAGAGTGGGGTGTTCTTACCCTAGCATCAATCCATATATTTGAATTGTTAGTGCTTATTTACAAAAACAAAGATACATTTCATTGCAATAAGGACATTCATCAGTACAACACTCGTTCTAGGTTTGATTTTAATATACCTTTTTGTTCCTTAAATTTGACGCAAAATTCACCTCGTGTTTTGGGTTTACAACTTTATAATGCATTACCTCAACACCTAAAATGTAGTTCTAATTTAATTTCCTTCAAGCGTGGCATTAAAGCATTCCTGCTGCATGAGACTATCTACTCAATTGACGAGTTTCGGATGAGGTGTGGTGCAACTACTAATGTTTAATGATACACACGTCTCAATTGTTACTTTAGATTTACTATATGACATATCCTACACATAACCTTATGTAACATAGGACTAATAAAGTTATTATTATTATTATTATTCCCATGACTTATGATTATATCGATGAAATTCCGTCACTATATAGTAGTATAGCAATTAGTATATCTATTCATAAACGATACCGGCCGTAACATATATATTTCTGACCCTGCTTTATATTAATTTAATCTATTCCGTAATATTTATTTTTTCTTCTTACATTTCGTGGAAAAAAGTGTATTTTTGTATTTGTGCTTTTTTTCGGAAAAAGAGAAAATCATCTGAAACGAATACATATATTCATATTATGAAAAGGTTACATCACAATTAAGGAGGTTACTTCTTCTCTAACAAAGTTAGCGTGAAGTAGAGGACATTCCGTTTTCAATGGAATTATATCTGAATTAGAGGATACATGCCCCGATTTTAGTTAGCGTAATGCATGTCAGAGTTAAATTACATCAAAACGGAGACTCTGTATTTCGTTCCAGCAAACCTTGCATATATATAATACAGAGCGAAAATTCACTTTTTTGCCACCACATTATCTACAATCCGTGTTGGATTGATAGGTAACTTGTATTGATGCGTATTGTTAATTTCGAATTTTATTAATTTTAAGCTCTTGACTAGGTCTTTTTACCATGTTTTCCCTAATCCTTGAACAGAGCTGTTAGAACTTGACAAAAAATACATTGATATACGAATATTTCAAATCAATTTAATTTTTATAGTTATATTAAATTTACATTAATTCCTATATTATTTGAGAGGGTAACTATAATTCGATATATCAATGATTTCTCTGATTTTTAGACATTTTATTTGTGTCAAATACTATAAATAGCCATGACTATTAACATGGCTATTTATAGTATTTGACACATATTAAATGTCAATTTGTTCTACTGAAGAAGTCTTGTAAACGAAAACATAAGGAATAAATGTCATTATGTGAAAGTGACTAAAGTATCAATCGATTCACATAGCCTACTCTAATTATGATTTTTTTCGATGTGTCTATATTTAGTATATTTATGTACGGTTATGCATTTAGACTTTTATTGAAGAAGTAAGCTCCTATTAATTATTTATGAATTAAATCACATCAAACGCTGAAGCCAACTGATTGTTATGGATCTAGTGACGCCTATTGTAGCGGTTAAAGATATCATCGCTACTTACATAAGATTTATCGGTAGAATTAACATGCCTTCCCAAAAAACACAAAAACAGCCTGTAGTTCGAGAACGGTAAGAGATAGCGGCAGTTGGTTTGCGCCATTATTATTTTTAAGAAAAAGGAACTTCGGAACCGTATCTGAGTTTTTTTCTATCTCCCACCGATTCCTTGAAACTCTCGAAAACATGAAAATGGTTCATCATATACAAAACATCGATATATGTATGTAATATTGCTGCCAATTTTTAAGAGCGCACATGGACGAGGACATTTACAATATCCCACTGTAAAAAGTCCCAAATTTTCCTTATATTCCAACTTTTGTAAGATTTACGTTAAGAAGAGATCGAAACCACAAAGTGGTATTATGCTAAACAGTACTCCGCACACCTACCAAGGATTCACTGCCGATAAGCCTATGAATACATCGCCGAGCAGCGGAATTAAAATTTGTTGTCTACGGTATGTCCAACCGTCCATATTCGGTGTTGTTATAGAGCAGTTGAGTAATGATTTATTGGTTAGGCGGCTGACTATCGTTGTGGCGGAACGATAGGAGCCGGATTCCAATTTTCCAGAGGGATGGTGACATTTTTCAGAGAGTTGAAATCCGAATCGACCTACCATTCGCTGTTGGGAGCAAAGTGATTAACAGCGCAGCATTATAAAAGGCGATATGATGTTGTGACAAAGCCATTTGAACACAATTTACACGCACAAAACTGCACCGCAAGAGTTGCATGATAGCCAGATAAGCGATACAGCTTATGGAGTCACTGCAAGTAAGCACCCACCATACTTGAAAAAAAACACAAAGGATACCGGTATTTAACTATCTTATCTTGGTGCTGGTGTAACGGTTGTTCACATCATTGCACATCAATAAATTGAGATTTGTTTCTTTTAATGTTGTCAATTCCCTATATGTTAGACAGCTCGTTTTACTATACATCACCGGTTATTTCAGTTCAAATTTTCAAAGGTAGAAAAATGTTAAATTAAACCACAAAAGGTAAATCGAAACAGCATTCGTTTTATGATTACATCTATTTGATTAACTAAGTCATTACCTATGGGAAATTTAAGACTCCTAAACTCCTAACTCCCGAAACTGACTGTATATCTAATACAAGTAAACAGATACTTCTAAATGCAATGTTGGTTAAACTTGTATAATTGCATATATCTACACATCAATTGAAAATAAATTCATTAATTCACATTCAAATACAGTACTGGTTTGAAAGAGACCGACAATAATTTGTATATCATGTAGAGTGTGCATATTTAATTAGTAATGAATATGAATATTGCATAATTAATTCATAAATATACAAATGTTTTTTGGAGAATAAATTATTAATAGTTTTAAGTTTTCTTATTTTATATATTACTTATTTAATAGGTACAAACCAATTCTTCTTATATACATGGACTATTTATACTACAATTTTATTTTACAATTTAAAGTTAATAGAAATTTTATGAAATTAAAACTATAGACATTTTTAACGCCGTCGCTCTATCTTCTATATTTACACAGGTGTATGTTTGGTTGCAGGCGTATTCAACTTCAGTATGATCATTTGGATAAAGAGTACAGAGAACACGCACTTGGAGCGCTACTATCCGCCAATACGAGAGGTTCCGGAAAAGTAAGTTCGTATTTTGATGATTTTACAATAAATTGCTAACGTAAAAATTCTACATTAAATCACGTATGTATAGCTATTTTTTTTTCTAATGAAAGTCTGTGATATATTTTTATAAGTTACTTATAATTATTTGTACGCAATTAACGCGAGTTTTTCTAAATAAGACAGTAATTTGAATAAAATTGCGCAATGCACTTTCTATATTTTTATTAACGGTATTGCGATAAAAATAATTTGATAAACTAAATAACTATGATGATCTTATGTAAAAATGAATTGAGATGAGACAGGTATGTGAAGCGATTATTTTTAGGCACTGAAAACTTTGAAGACTCACATTTGCGCAAATATAATAAGGATTCTGTTAACGAATAAGGAATATGCCGTAGTAAGAAAGTGTAGTAAATATTTACTCAAACTAGTCTGCATGAATACATTACACTCAACATAAGTTTTTATGTATTTAAGTCGCCATACAAGTTTCCAATGTTTCTTACAGCTCCAGAGTTGTAAACAAGGAAATGATTTTTTTGTTTTTCGGTTGTCTGACAGAATATCTGACAGAATCTAGATAACGAACGTATACAGATCTTCTGTGAAATTTTTCAGCGTTTTCTACTGGATAGTTAGATCTACTGTGATTGCACAATTTTTAGAATTCCTCTAAAGCGTAATCTTTGCGATTCTCTATTATGTTGGTGGGTTTGCAAATGTGGTCATTCGCTAAATTAATATCCAAATCAATTTCTTGAAGCTGACTTGTATACAATCTCAAGCTTTGCGGAGTAAGTAGTAATAATATGCAATGCTCCAACCAAATTTGAAGTGATTCCAGCCATACACAGTTGGTAAGCTCTAACCTTTGTGTTCGAATTAGCGGCTTCACACAAAATTCTAGTGCATTTGCAATTGATAGACAATTTGGTTTTGCAAAACAATGAAATATTCCGTATCTTTATTGCTTACTGTAAAAGAAGTTATGGTTTCTTTTTATTCCAACAGTATTTCTGATTGCGCTGATATGCAAGATTGGACATTTCTATACCATTTCAGAATGTAAATGACTATGCAACATTGTACAACATATACTCAGCAGCTGTACCAACAACATCGTGCAAACGATCTTCCTTATCCATCATGGTTCTCTACTGCAATAATATCCATGCTAAAATTAAAATGAAACTTCATTCAATTTTACTATCAAGAATTCAGAAGACTACGAACTGACTGCAAGAATATGATTACTTCATCCTATAAAACCTATCTAGGAGACGTTGAAGAAGCTGTTCATTATAATCCTCGTGAACTTTTTGCTTTTATTCGCTCCAAACAGGGCTCAAATAGAATACCTGGAAAGTTATATTATAATAACCATGATATTGAGTATCCTCAAACGATTGTAAACGCGTTCGGAGATTTGTTTTTGAATGCTCAAACACAAAGCAACATTCCTTTAGATATTTCTGCAGAAAGTCATTAGAATGCAGTACCGATTCGCGATATCACCGCCTATAAGAAATGAAATTTTGCGTACTAAGGAAATTTCTGATATTTGGTCCATAGCCGCCCGGAAAAAACGGCTCTAGTGCACTGTCTCGATGAATTTGTGGGGGAATAATATATATTTACGACAAAGTTGTCCTTTAGTCGAAACCATTCACAGCGAAATACAAGCTTCTGATTTATGTTGATGTCCTGCTTAAATTTGTAAACTACTGAAGATGTCCACAACTGTTTGAATACTTGAAATCGTAGCGCATTGTTAATATACGTATGTACGTTTCAACTGAGATATAAATGTTGACTGAAGACAGATTCAGTTTTACTGGTGTTTGGACTCCACAAACTAATTTTTAATACCTAAATGAAGTTAACCTTAGCGTCAGAAAGAAACAAGTAAGTGATCGATCCTTGAAGAATTCCAAAATATGTATACGGTGTTTTATAAACCGGGCAATTGACGCTAATTTTTACAAAATAAAATATGGATACACTCTACTATAAAACTTACAGAAACTGTAATATCGAGGGATTGCTCACAACAGCTTTTGCATTTTCGTATAGGTCATAAAGTGTTCAAAAGAGGAGGACAATATGAGTGATGCGTACGAGAATTTGAAAGTGTATGGATCTATCTGGATATTAGAGAAAATCGCTTTGTAATATGAGGATTTTCCAGATATATACCATAAGCCTCTTACTATGAATAGTTTTGACATGAAATACGATAGCCAAGTGCTTAATCTCACCCTTTGCATTCTGTTGCCCAACAAGCTAGATTCGAAACCACGTTGTGGCTGTTTTTCTTCAATCTTTTTTTTTTATTGACACATTTTCCAGAACTACTTTGTATTTTGTGGCCTAGCTGCTGAAGCAGTTTTTTTTATATCTGTTCGTAAGTATTTCAATTGAGTTTAAACCTGGTGATTATGCAGATTAAACCAATAAAGTGATATTATTATAAACCATTAACCATAAACCATTTTTTAACTTTACGAAAAGTGTGCTTGTGGTCGTTGTTCTGCATATAAAGTCATCCTAAAGGCATTTCTTCTTCTGCGTAGGGTAGCATTACATCTTGCCTTATTGTAACATAGCTATCACCATCCAAAATGCCGTTAATTGTGTGAATTGGTCTAACACCATGCCAACAAAAATAAACGTCATATTTAATCATTTTCTTTGTGGCTACTTAAATTTTGGTAGCGGCGGTCTTCTGACATGTTGCTGAGATCAAAACAATTTTAAATGCATCGCTCAATAGTATATTGCGCCGTAATAAGTCGATTGTGACATTTTTATGTAACACACAGCTATTTTAACGAACATGACTATAATGCAGTATAGAATCCAACAATATTAGAGCTCAAGTTTTACTGTCCTCAATTTAATTTCTAGTACTACTAATTTATTAATATGGTTACTTACTATTTATTTTTAGAATTATGTTCGTTTTCATCTAACTTTATTTAATAGAAATAGCATGTTTTAATAAACAAACATATGTACACTCTGTTTTTAAAGTAATGTCTCCCTCTGCTAATGGATTAATATCAATAATACTTTCCATTTAGCGTATTGTATTCATCGGACATCTTCAGCTAAGAAAGAGGCCACAGGGGATACAATACAGATCGAACGTGTATATAACCTGTGTAATTATAATTTTAAATCTCGATATGTGTATTTACCTGCTAGCGGTAGAATATAGCACTTTATTAAACCCTACTTTTTATACCGTATAATGGTCAGTTTTCCTACATTATTTCAGAAGCGTATTCCTTTAAGTTATTCTTAGTCTTTCAGACTTTTATTAGAGACAATTTTTAATGTATATTACAACAACATACTTATTTGACTATTACTCATTTTATTGAGGAACACACCTTTATTCATGGACAAATCTTACAAGAAATCCGTTCCAACAAAGATCTTTTTTATAATAACTGATATACAGGGTGATTGGCGAGAACGGCCTATTAAAAGTATTATACAAACGAAACGGGATTTTAAACCCAAATTTTTTGGTCGGATATGGTTGAATAAGAAGTATTACGTGAAAATTTTTTAAAATAAAACGGTTAACCGGAAGTGGGCATGAACTTCGATATTTTAAACAGGTAGCATGCTAATTACAACTTCAGCTTCTACGATACATTTTACACATATTTCATGTACCATACCTAAATACCATTCCTTCTGTGTTATTCGCAATTAAGGAAAAAATGTGACAGGTACCGATCTTACTTTAGAGTGATATTACGTCACGTAGGAGCAAAAGAGACAAATGAAATTTTGCATATACACAGCTGATATCGTGTAGTTATACAGAGTTCCCCCAGTTATTCCCAGTGTTATGTGGGATCTATAGTATTTGCTAAACCTTGCCAGACCGGCGCGAATGTATTTTGGGTACCTTGTACTGTAATCATGCACGTCAAAATTGTATAGAAATAGGTTCTTATTTTCATGTATGTACGTATGTAAGTACATACATTGCCAATGCAAGTATATACAGATTATAAACCGCCGGAATACCCATCGTCTTAAAAAACTCTCTAGAAGATTCCCCCTGGCGTAAATTACACATTATACGTATCGCTTTTTTTGTATGATTAATATACGTTTGACATTTACATTGATTCCCGAAAACAATAAACCGTAGTTCAAATGCGAATTAAAATATGCGAAGTAAGCGTTTTTAAGGTAGTGGGCTTGTTGCGGATTCGCTTTATCCTTATTAGTACGTAGATGGCTGCGTTCAACTTGGACACCACATTCTCCACATGTGACTGCCAGTTTAAAGAAGATTCTACGGTCAGACCTAGGAGTTTACAAGCGCCAACCGCGCAAAGTTTTAATTGGTATACTCCAATGGTATCGTTGTCAACCATGTGCAACGCAATGACCATCACTAGCGATACTATTAGCTATAACCGCCATTTTGGGTCCAAAATGTACTCAGGTCTCTGAGCTATTGCGATACTTCATACCGGGTGCGCCATTAGTGTGTCCGCGGAGTTTGGTTTGAAAACTAACAAAGATAGAAAAATGAAACTTTCTATGCATATACAGGATAACAACTTCAACTACGGAAGCCTACTGATAGAAGAAGGTAGTGGGAGGTAAAATTAAATGTGTCCATTTTAGTATTGTCAACTGTTTATATAACAGGAATGTCAGTGGTTATGTCGAATATTGACGCGAAAATTGACGCACAATTGCACTGTTATATGCAGGACATCTGCCTTGCTGATACCAAATACTTCCTATTTCAACATTGGGTATGAATGAAGGTAGTTCTCAAAGTATCTACAATTGATGAATGTGTGTGGCCTCCATAAAATCACTTTATAATGTGCACTCTTTCATTAATCGTGTATTCCATTAGGATAAAGTTTGATGTTTCGGTAAAGTATTACCACTGACATTCTTGTCATATAAACAGTTGACAATAGTCAACATACATTTAATTTTACCTCCCACTACCTTCTCCTATCAATTAGCTTTCGTAGTTCAAGTTGTTATCCTGTATAGTATACCACAGCGCCTATTGAAAAATTACAAATACACAGGGTGTTACAAATTTCCGCAACTTCCTCCAATTTTTTTAATTTAAATGCATTGTTATGATTTTTAGTAATTATTTCGATAGCCACCTAAATTACCTTTGCAATGATATACAGTTATGTGCAATTCTGACAATTAGTTTAGCTTATATTGGAATTTTTTTCAAAAATGTTACAGTTGCATCACTTAACATTTTAAGACGTAGGCTGAAGAGCTATCATGTATCGAGTTATTTTTTGGATATCAACTTGGGGACTAACACTTTATATGTTTCTGAATGGTGTAATGTAAAAATATATACCAAGTTAAATAAGTCTTGTTACAATTAGCGAAACTCGAACGTTTCATTTTCATTTTTTTTTTAAATAGAACCAATATTTTTCAAGATTGTCACCAAATTCCCTGTAAACTTACCTTCAAAATGGTATCAATATCGTAATACTTATTTCCAGTATTTTCGAAGATATTGCGCTTTTATATGTAATATCTTTAAAACTATTCAATATGCGGGGCTGCTTTTACAATTACGTCAAGATCAACATTTTCTATAGATTATGTACTTATCACCAATGAAGCAACATTTGCTAATCCTGGAATAATAAATAGAAAAAAATTGTACTACTATTATATAAGTAACACCCATTTTGTGCAACCCATTTTGTATCTATACACAAATGGAGTGTTAATACTTTGGAAGGCATCTGAGGAAATGCCGTTGTAGCTTCATTCTTCTTCAATACTTTAGATTGTGAAATTTATAGACTTTGCACGGAATAATTTACCTATCGGGCAATTTCACGGACAATTTCAAATTGACACGCTTTATCTTTTGAACTGATTTTCTTTTCGAAATTATTGAGTAGTAAGACCCTCTAAAATAAATTGGAAGATGGACTGGCGATTATGAACGTGAATACAAATAGTAAACATGAAGAAAGTAAAGTTTTTTTGTCGATCGAAAATTATTGGTTTTGGATTGGAATAAGTGTCAGTTGGAGTAGAGCCAAAATTATTGTATTACGTTAGGTTATATGGAAGAACATATTTTTATATGAATATCGCCTACTAAAGTACACGATAGTACAACCGCACAGTACAAAGCTGCTCCAAGAGCGCACCTAGATGGGGTATTTACTAATAGGTGGATTGGGAAAGAAGGTCTAATAAATTGGCCACTGCGATAACCAGATCTCACCCCTTGTGATTTTTTTTTCTGCGACCTACTATAAAAAACAGTATTTATATGACATCCCTCAAAACCGCAGACAACATGAAGCAACATATAACAAATGCTTTTTTCACTTGATCGAGAACAATATGACTTAAGCTGTAAGGCAGCCTATACTAGATGGTTGAAAATATTCTTATAACAGAATGGAAACATATGCAAGCATTATTTGAATTTTAAAATTAATTTACTATTAATAAATAAAAAATTAATATAATAATGATTTGTATTGCGTATGATGTATGTTATCTACGTTAGATATAGTACACACGGAGATATCTATAGATATGAAATTAAGCGAGAAAATTGTATGGATGTCCTGTTATAATGTACAATTAGCTATCATAATGACTAAAATTACATGTTAGTTTGTGGATTCTTTTTTACTTCTTTGATTATACGAAACCTCCGTTCACTGTAAAAATCCGTTAGTTGTAACTTTTAGTTAAATTAGTTATGGAACTTAAGGTTTCTTGCTAAACTCTTCCGCTTTCGTAAAATTGTACGAAATACAATTACTTTATTATGTCTGTAAAGTAAAGTAAACATGTATATTGTCGTGTTTTTGTAGTTTCTATTTGAATTTTTGTATTTCTATTTGAGTCTCCTCCCTGGATCTCTTGGTGTAGAAGTCAACACTAAACGCACTATTTTACCCAGGCAGCACCAAATACTTAGCAGCCGTTGTGTTGTGTTACTCCATTTTATAGTAGGGAGTATAGTATGGAAAGTAGTGAAGCATCTACTACAGAAATAATTCTGTAAAGTGTGATCAAGGAATGATAACTCAGTAGGTATGTTCGCTCGAGTTGCACTACATACTCGGAGTAGCGAGTGCAGTAAAATTGCGTTCGTTGGTGTCAATGTAGTTACACAATAGGCGTTCGTTGGAACTGGTGCACTTACACCAGTGTCGTTGGTGTATTACACTTTCACACCAAGTCTGGAGTACGAGTGAGGAGTGTAGAGTAGTGTATAAGAAGCGGGTAACCAATAAAATAAAAGTTATATAGGTATTATATATAAAATGTCTAATGTAAAAGCAAAAATCCGCAAGGATATAGACGGACGACATTTTATTATAAATGAATGTTATTTATATGACTTGATGGGTAAGTACACATAAAATGTTACTTAAGTTATTTTAAAAACAAAAACCCGTTCGTTGGTACGTGCTCAGTGTAACTTGCACGATTATGCACTCCCCACACTAGTGACGTAATTTTACACTGCACCATTTAGACAGTGCAACTCGAGCGAACATACCTAGTGATTGTGATGTTATCTCTCCTGGATAGTTATGACTTTTTTCCGGTTCCATTTCTTCTTTCATCATTAGGAAGACATGCGCAGATCGGCAACATATTGTGACGATGAGTCAAATCACCCCAGTTTAGTGCCGATGAAACAGCAAACAAAAAACAAAAAATTATGTTATGAATTGTCGTAATTACTTATAATTAATAATATATGAATTAATATAAAAGAAAATATGCGGTTTTCTAACTTAAACATATTACTCACCAAAAATGTCTTTGGACGTATCATAATGATTACTGATTCATGATCATCATGAATCATCCATAACAATAACAAACACATACACATTTCCAACAAATCTTCGAAACTTGTACAGTAATTGCCGAATACAATTCGACAATCGATATACCACAGCAAAACTTTGCTACAAAACACAATTTGCCAGTTATTATTATAGCCGGTCAGGATACATACCCCTATATCTCTAACAATAATTTCTAAACGTAGTTTTTATTTTCTAAAATACTACAGCTACCACATCATCTTAAAGTTAAACATCTCTGGACGCCTTCGCCCATTAACAAGTTCACAATGAAGAAAAGAAAGTTTCAAACTCTGTTAAAATGTTATCAACTCTACAGTGTTAAATTTTCTTTAACCAATATTATCTTTGTGCCTTTAAGTAAATATAATAATAATAATAACAATAATAATAAATGAGTTAGAGAACTCGTTATCAGAGATTCTACCTCAAAGTAGTTTGCTCATTCTTGTGGGTGATTTTAATATACATATGAATCTTTACGACAGCTCACATACCAGGGCCTTAACAGATGCTATGGTGGTTTATGGATTAACTCAGATTGTTGAAGAAAATACACGCGTTACTGCGACTTCTGCTAGTTTAGTTGATGTGATTTTTGTTACGGATAGAGATATACTTGCGGATTCGGGTGTTAGAGATTTTCATTTGTCTGATCATGCGTTGACATTTTGTACATTGAAATTTACTTGTAACAAGCAGCAGCCACAAATGCGTATGTACAGAAATATGAAATATTTTGATTATACTGTGTTTGAGTCTGATCTCTATTCAATTCCTTTTTATCTTATGTTCGACATTAATAACGTCGATGATATGGCCGACTTTTTTAATGATAACCTAGTTAGTCTCTATGATAGGCATATGCCATTAACTCAATTCCGTTCTAATAGAGCCCCTGCTCCGTGGTTAACCGAGACCATAAGTCATGCAAAAACATCGTGATAACGCTCTTAAAACGTTTAAAAAGTCTAATAATCCCATTCATTGGGATTACTACAAACAACTACGAAATTTAACTAATGCCGCAATCAACCGCGAAAAACGTGCTTATATAGAGTACAAATCTAAGTCGTATGCGCAAAATAGCAGACAATTATGGAAACTCCTAAGAAATACAGGTGTAATACATAAACAAACATATAATATCCCAGACAATCTAAAAAATCCAGATGTAATCAATAATTTCTTTATTAGTTGAATTCCTTCTTTATCATTTGATTATCAAATTTATCGGTCGTATTTGGACACGAAAATTAACAATAACAATTTTGAGTTTCATATAGTTGACGATAATGCTGTTTTCGATATAATCCGGTCTATAAAAAGTACCAGTGCAGGGATTGATGGTCTGAATATATCATTCATACAATTATGCTGCCCTCACATTTTGCCGTATATCACCCACATAATAAATACATGTTTCAGAACCGGTCGATTCCCAGTGTCTTGGAAACAATCTCTGGTTATCCCATTGCCAAAGAAACCAACTGTGACAGAACTTAAAGATCTGCGCCCTATCAGCATTCTACCTGTTCTTTCTAAAGTCGCTGAAAAAATAATTGAGTTACAACTCAAAGAATACGTAGCTAGATATAAAATATTACCTGACGTCCAATCTGGCTTTCGAAAGAAATTTAGTTGTACCACTGCATTGCTAAACATAATAGATGATGTAATTCAAAATAATGATCAGGGTAAAGTAACTTTAATGTGTCTTTTGGATTATACTAAAGCTTTTGACACACTTAATCACAGACTCATGTCAAGTATACTTCACCACATTGGTTTGGGACGAGGTGCAGTCGACTTATTATACAATTACCTTACTGACCGGCAGCAGTGTGTTGTCATTGATCATGTGAGATCTTCTTTTCAGTGTGTTAGAGCGGGCGTTCCTCAAGGATCCATCTTGCGGCCTTTATTGTTCTCAATTTACACCAGTATGCTTGCCAATACTATAAAATTTGCGAAGTGTCACTTTTACGCCGATGATACACAAATATATCACTCCTTTCTTCCCTGGGAAGTACAAAGAGCGTGTACGGAAATGAACAAGGATATCAATCATCTACGTTTAACAGGTGCGGGTCACACGCTTCTTCTAAATCCTCTTAAGACAGAACTTATTCTATTTGGACCAAAACATATCAGGTTAGATCCTGAATTTCGTAATAAAATTAAGATTACAGTCGGCGATAATTCTGTCCCACTTAGTACAAAAGTGGTACCTCGGTATAATATTAAACGATGAACTCAATTTTGCCGATCATATTAATATGTGCATCCAGCGCGCTTATTCTTCACTAAAAGCCATCTATGCCAATAGAATGTTTCTAAACTCTAAAACAAAGGTACTTCTTTGTGAATCATTAGTTCTCTCGCATTTTAGCTTTTGTGATGTTTTATATGATTCCTGTATATCATCTATCTATGCAAATATAATTCAGAAAGCGCAAAACTCATGTCTACGACTTATTTTTGGTATAGGGCGCAGGCAGCATATTTCTCACAAACTGGGAGTAGCCAACTGGCTTTCTATGAAGAACCGCAGGCTACTTCATTCTGCTACACTATATCATGGCATCATCACCACGGGCCAGCCACCTTACTTATATAATAAAATAAAATTCAGATCGGATGTTCATACACTTAATATTCGCTTTAAAGGTTCTTTAACTCCGCCTATGCATAGACTGGAGCAATTCAAGAAGTGTTTCTCCTATCAAATTACGTCTATTTACAATTCAATTCCGACGAAAATAAGATCGGCAGTATCAATCACAACGTTTAAATCTAGATATCTTTTGCATCTTTGGACGAGGCAGCGGAGTAGCGGTGCTTAAGACCAGGCAATACATGCAGTCGAAATATACCTTACAGGCATTTATCTAGTTTTGTCTAATTTCGCAGAGAACATGTCAATGTGCGGATCATTCTGCTCTCTTTGGGACTGGCTGGAAGAGCGGGTTGTTGCGACTGTAGTGGCAACCCGAACCCAATCCTATTTCCTTTTTGTTTATTCTTTACATAGTATATACATGTTATTTGTCTTAATGTTACTATTTGGGAAATAAATCATTGTATTATTATTGTATAATAATGTATTCTAAAAACCAAATAAATTTGTATTACTCATCAAATCGGACATTTTATTCGGATCAACTTCTGAATAAAAATTTCATAAACATTCCGTATAATTCAGATATAACTTTATATATTATACTTAATTATTTATTATACTTATATACATGCTACACAGTTACTCATTCAATTCAAAATTTAAGTAATATATACCTACTAATTTATTAGCTATAGACACAAAGTATGTAGATGGAAAGTGGTGTTTTAAAAAATGAACTTTTTTCTTGTATTTTTCGTGAATTATCTAGTTACTTGTAAGATATTATGAAAGTGTTTATTTACGTCAAATATAATAGTTTGTTTTCGTTTACTCACAGGCATACTAACTTATTAATAAATAAAAAGTACCAATTATATTCATATGTATGTAGTTATTTGCTATTCAGGAATATGTCATATTTCTAAAATCAATTATGTACTTTATAGTTTTATTATTCACTGCAACGCACTCGCATCGACAATTGAGCTACCTCCTCATTTCCTCATCTATTTAAGCTTATCGAACGCCGGGACGCAAAGCGCCACCAAGCGTCGCTCGGCGTATGTATAACCCTAGAAGGGAGTCAACCCCAACATAACAACGTGTTTATAAATGTGGCAATACTGAAATGTGTGGAATTTAGTTGCGTATAGTGGGCAAAACAACACAAACTGTCTTTATGCTGTTGTTTAATTTGGGTTTACATATAAGGACTTTCGAAAATCATGTATAACCTATAAAATGTATTCTGTGTGTGCAAATACTAATCCCAACAGCTGACTGTTAACATTATTTACCCTATTAACATAATGTGGTGATATAAAATGTGCATGAAAGAAGGTTAATAATGATGTGATCGCGTGTAAAAGGAGTGCAATGCGGTTCTTTTCGGTATAAAATGCAAGAATTGAATGAGAAAGTCGAGAAACCGAAGATACTTGGACCGAAACCAAATATAGCCTCCAAGCCGAAACACGTGCCGCCAGTGAATTTAGTGAAAGGTCAGAAAATTAACCGTGACGATGTCTGTAAGACGAATTTACCCAGGCAGACTAACGCTAACAATGATTTCCGACACCAGCAGAAGGAAATGTCAAAAGACGCGCAGACGTCTATGGACAAAAATATCACGGGAACGGAAAAAATCTACGATAGGCACGCCATCGTCACAGGATCAACTATCCCTCTCGCTGAAAACTTTCAATCGTACGTTCATATACAGAGGCCTATTAATTTTCCTTGCTCAATTACTGATACTTACGGCGATAGTAACCAAGATTATGAAAAACAGAATGTGTCCTACAGCGAGTATACATCTTACTACAGTGAAAAGTGTGATAAATACAAAACCACCTGCGAATCTCACAAATTCGATGATAACCACAAGCACCCAACATCCCCAAGTACAGTATGCTGTAGCATTCTATCCAACACATCCAACGACTGCTGTGGGATTATTGTTAACGCAGCTAAAAAAGAACTTAACGGTAAAACTTTGACCAAAGTCGAATCCACAGACTCTAATTCGTCGGATTCTGGTGGCTTTAAAGACTTTGTGCAGTTAGATATAAGCAAAACTGCCAACCAAGTAATCTCGCATCAAAGAAAAATATCTCAGCCAGAGTTCTTAGAAAAGAAAAATGATTACGTAAAGCCATATACTCACCAAAGAAACTCTTCACAGCCAGATTACATATCGTCTGAAATACGGCAACCTTTAATTATAAATAAACAGACTTTCGTAGCAAATGCACAGGCACTTGCCCAATATTTACCACAAACTGAACATAAATTTTTGTGCAAGACTAGCAGTACAAATATTGAGAGACCGGAAGATATTCGGCAGGTGGTATCTAAATTAAATGTAGCACAAGTTAGCCAAATGTTCAACGAAAAGACTGAAGATAATAAAACGCAAAGTAAACCTCGCCAGCAAATTATTACCCAAAGTCAATTTCAACAATCAACGAAGAAAATCGAAGAGTTACTATCTCAACGTCTCGAGAAGGAGCGGCTGATGAGGAAAGGCCAGAACTGTTTAGTAGATGGAGAAGGTAGTCAAGATATTGAACACAAGATGGTACTACAAAAACAAATTAATCAAAAATTACATGCAGATTTACAACAAACAGTGAAGCACATACAAGAAATTCAAAGTATAGAATTAAGATTACCACAGAATCGAAAATGGACCGAGGTAAGTGACTACATATCTTTTATTTTATATTATATATATACAGCACTTTTAAAAAATATACAATAAAATGGGGAAGTACATATGACGATATCCTGACGAAATGCAATTCAGGGCTGGGACAATATATTGATGTATTAAAATAAGTAGGAAAGTATGAGAATTCCAACTGCTTTTATTAGTCGTGCATGCATATTATCTATGTGGTACCGATATACTTTATTGTAATAATAAAAGTTTAATTTTCGTGTTTGACAAAAAAAAAAACTTGTGAACACATGTAAAGATGTAAAATCATAGAAATTACAAACCGGCGTTTTTTACAGATTCGTATCGTTCGAATCTATATCACCGAAAGTTTCTTACTACAGGATTTATACAGTATGATCTCTATATTAACCACTTCAAAATCATGTTTCATACATACCTGTATCTATAGGCCTGTTCGTTTGAATTGCTAACTTTGGTAAGTTTTGCCAAAAATAGCAAGTGTAGCGAAACAGCAAATAGATTAGTTTGAGCGAATAAATCTCGGATCAGCTATTATTGCTCAACGCTTGAGGCGTAAGCAAATATAACTTGCTACTTCTGACATACAGCAATTTGTTGAATGCAAACGAACGAGTGTTTAAGGTTCATATTTATAGTTCGTGCTTGAGGTTGTGTCGATGCTTGAGCACGCGATTTTGACGTAAATGTCATTACAAATACGTCAAAACCGCGTGCTCAAGCATCGGCACAACCTGACGCACGAACTATAAATAGGACCTTAAAACACCTGTCAGCAGCTAAATTTCTAACGAATACGCGGAAATTAACAACAGTGATATTCAGCACTTCCAGCAACGCGAACAAACAAGCCTTGTATGCTGATACTAGACCTCCAACTATGTATATTCGTATTCCATATGTAACACTAGTATATTCCTCGAAGATGTATTCAAATTAAATATACTATTTATCTCTTTTGTGTTTGCCGTTCATTTCACAAGGTCACTCCTTTATAAGTACGTAATGTGTTACAAAAATTATAATTCATCTGTATAACAGCATATAACATCATACATACAATACATATAGAGGGTCTTTCACCAAACCCTTAGTTAGAAAGATTAGGGAATCTACTATTAATACAATTCTGAAATTTGCAGGTGTGGTATTGGTTCTAGCTATAATTTGCAAATATTTTGTTTTAGGGTATCCTATCCGTAAATTCAATTGGTAAGGTATTCACAATTTTCTTTAATTGTTTTTCCATTGCACTTAAAAAAAATGTGTAGTACTTTGAACCGTAAGGTGCCCAACTTTTACAAACGAAAATAAAGGGTCATAGATACTGAGAACTGTGATAACTAAACTTGGCCAATTCCTTACACATACATATATTATGGCGTACGCATGCAATTTTGCATTTAATTAAAAAAAATACGCAATATATTTACCATTGGACGTTTAAGTGTGCTCACTGATCGTAATATATTTATACATATATGACTCGATTGCATACTAATCTGCAATTCAAGATTAGTAGGCCAGGTAGCCGTACTGTGCCCGACCGTAAACTCGATAACGTTCGAAATAAGTCCTGTCTATGCACGTGGTAAGTACCTATATGCCATATTTAGTGATAACTCAATAAAATTTAAACACGCTATGCAGAAATTAACAACCAATACAGGCATCTTCAAACATTTTTTTTCAAATGGCACACAGTCGTTTTTGTTGTAGCACTTAACTCATTAATAAATGCTGCATCGATCCATATTGAGGCCCGGTTAGACCTTTGTTAGTTTTTGAGTTACTGAAGTATTTTTCCTAAAGGGTTGAGCTTAGGTATAGGGAATGCTATTGCAAAGTTGTAAAATATTTAATTCTGTGTTTTACTGATCAATAATATATACATAGAGTGTCCCATTTGAATTAATGGAGATTTTTCATATTTTTGTTCCTCAAAATTTAACAACATTTTGCGCGCACCCCTTATACTGTAAGTCAGTTTCTGACATGGTGTTTTGAAGCAGCATTATTACCTAACTGATTATATGATTTGAAAGTAAGTTCTTACGAATTTTTAAGAAAGAACGGTTTCTAATGAAAATAATGTACGTAACATTTAATATTATATGTACAATATGGATCAATAAATGTTACTATTATTTCCACTAATGTCTCTTTATTCATCTGCTATTTGAAAGTACACACTGCGTTTATTTATCAAATCCGCCTAAAACAAAACTTCAATGTTTTAGGTCGGAACTCAACTGACAAATGCAATAACAGTACACTAAAAAATGTTAACTGCCAAATAATTGCGTAAAGTATTAAATATAATATGTACTAATGTTACTAATACTAACAATATTTACTTTCTCAAATTAAATGCGATCTTTTCGGCGTGTGTATTTAATAAATAAAAGCTTTACTTTAAAGCGAACTTACTTACTACTATTACTTCAAAATTTATCAAAGCAGTATTCTTTTTTAGCGATTCAACAATATTCCTGTAATTTACACAATTTGTTTTACATATTTTTGACTAACATTAACATTGCTTCAAAAATATTTATACCTCATTTAATCGGTAATTTTTATCTTCTTTCAAATAAGGAGATACCACTGTGAAAACAGTAATTGTTTTATAATTATACATTGTGTTTTCGCCAAATAATTTATTTTATTTTTACGCTCCAAACATCATAACAGGTATTTGTTTTGGAATTTCAGTCCAAAATAGAGTTAAAAATAAAATATAACAAAGGATTCATTGTCCGTTTTTAGTTTCATTATGAAAAAGATGGTTTAT
Source organism: Holotrichia oblita (assembly GCA_023690525.1). Taxonomy (NCBI): domain Eukaryota; kingdom Metazoa; phylum Arthropoda; class Insecta; order Coleoptera; family Scarabaeidae; genus Holotrichia; species Holotrichia oblita. The sequence continues at coordinate 158,735,740 of CM043015.1, read as the reverse complement.
TATTTTTTTTGTCTTGTGGTGCGTGCTAATTACAGTAATTTCTTAAATTGTAGTGCTTCTCTGACTACCGCTGTAACTCGTAGTGTGTAGTTTGTGTTAATGTGTTCAATAGCCTTTTGACAGAAATATCTCACCGTTTCCCAACGGTGAATGGTAGATCGATCGGAATCCAGTTCTCCAAGAATAATATCTATATGTTTATTGCTTCTTCATGATGAAACCAATTTTGTATGTGACAAAGGGAAAAAGTACAGAAAATTGCGAACAAATTAAAAAGTAAATTGGAAAAAATTGCTTTGTAAAACAATTCGATAGCCTTAGAGGTAAAAACAGTTGATCATAAGTCCACAATAACGCAATATTATTTACGGCGAAGAAATGTTGTAACAAAGCCATGGGAACACAGTTACATATATAATTTCCACAGCATAGCAGGACAACGCCATCTTGCTTTTTTAAAATAGGAACAAGGGTTTAACTTTAGAGCATCTGAGAGCTACTTACTCCCAAAATACAAAGACATATATTATAAAGTTGTTTATTGATAAATAATTTTAAAAAATCGTGAAAAATTAATAATGAAATAGAAATATAGATAAATAAACAAACTCATAATAAATGTTCAAAATGCAGAACACCTACATCATTCATTAGACGCTTTTGTAAGACGACTTTATTTGTGTCAAGAAGTGAACGGGCAGCAGTATCACACTCCTTACTTTTGGATAGAGTAACAGAAATAATCACTAAAAGTCGTGGAGATATAGTATGTTCTAGGAAAAAAATAGATACCTATGAAAATAATTTTAATTCACTTTTAACTGTCAACAACAAATATCATAGCGTATCACTTAGTTGTAATTAAAAAAAAAATGGCTGTGTATTTAAACCAAGAAAAGTTAGATAAGATTTTAATATAGGGGAAGGTCAAAAGAATAGTAAGGTCGCTAGACGAATATACCAACAACGGTATCCAGAGATAACATTGCCATCTGACAAATTATTTGCAAAACTAGCAAGAAATTTGGAACTACAAAAAATGAAGACAATGCAATTGCAGTTTTACCTCGAGTAAGTGTTGATCCCCATATATCCATTCGGCAAATAGCTGATGAAACTGATATTTCTTTTTCGTCAATTCAACGGATTTTGAAAGATAAGAAACTGCATCCATTTAAAATTCACGTACATCAAGCTTTGGTTCCTCGATATTACGACGAACGGGTAAACTTTATAGCCTGGCTGAACTATGCCCACGAAGTTGGCATGTGGTCAGGCGAATCTCGATTTCATAACAATGGAAAAGTGAATCGCCACAATTGCCATTATTGGTCAGAACATAATTCTCACTGGCTTCGAGAAACCAATTTGCAAAATGTTTGGCGAATAAATGTGTGGTATGGCAACCTTAATGGAAAAAATGTTGGACCAAAATTTTATGAAGGCACACTCACGGCGGAAAGGTATCTATAATTTTTAAGGGAGGAATTATACGAATATATGGACGATGTTCCGTTACAAATACGGTCAAATCTGATATTACAACAAGACGGCGCGCCAGCTCATGGCGGTAGAATTGTCACCAATTATTTAAATGAAGTTTATACTGGAAGATGGATTGGAAATCGTTGTGTGGAAGTAAAGTGACCCCCCAGATTTCCGCCACTTGATTTCTTTCTGTGGCCATATCTTAAGGGGAGGGTTTATACAACACCTCTAGTTGATTTGGAAGATCTGCAGAATATAATAAAACAATGACTGAATGTCGCCAGTTGACTCACGAAGTTCCTTTGCGTGTCTGTACTCAGGAGGTATTACATAGGGCAGAAATGTGTCTTGAAATGAATGCTAAAATTATTAAATAAATTTTCCTAACAATTGTTTTCATCGTCATCTACTTCTTACGCATCTGAATAAACTTTTATTATTTTTCTGATTGTTTTTTATTATTTTATCATAGTGATAGGTACATATTTGGAATTAGAAATAAAATACCCATTAAATGGTGCACAAAAATATACAGGGTGTCATTTGAAAAAAAAAAGTTGACAGTCACTTTTTTGACAGATGTCATTGCAAAGATAAATTGTTGATCCCATCCAATAGGCTTTGCCATCGGATTTACGAATATATATGGTTTGTTATACTTTTTCTGAAGGTAAAAAATTTACAGGTGGGCGAATATCAAACTGAATCACCTGGTATATATTATGTACAGTGATGTGCTTTAGTACCTACTGACTCACCCCTCAGTGGCAGTCGGCTATCTATCACATCTACATAAGGCTTATATTTATAAAGTTTTATGGCACTTTGAGTCAGTACTAAAGCACATCACTGTACAATTGCTTTGATATAAAAGTAGGACAGAAAATATTCCATAGCGCAACTAATTCCTAGATACTTACATCATTATGTGACAATTGTATTATGTTTTCGCTTTTATTAGATATAAACGTAATTCTTGGCAGCTGTCAAAACCGTCAAAATATGAATAAAAATGATTTCACATATTGTTCGAAATATGCATATTGTTAATATGTATAGGTATGTATATAATATACGAACTGTGCATCTTGCATTAGTATATATTGTTTTATAATACTATGTATTCGTGCCTAAGTGCGTAGGTCAATAAATTTATCAGTTTATATCAAATGATAAAACATCAGTACCTACTATCAGTATTTTAGTAATAAGTGATAAGTAGATTGTGTCATTTGTTTATATTTTGTGTGAAAATGTGGCAGTGCTTTAAAGTTGTCCTTTCAATTATTCGAAGAAAACTATGTAAAAAGGTGAATGAAATTATTACCATTATTTTAAATTCTCTAAACTTACTAGACGCAACAGAGACGCAAACTAATTTAGCGTTTAGGAACTCGTAAATCATGTATTATAAAAGTGCAAACGTTGTTTTCGTAATCTATGGCGCTATAAAACGTGCTTCAATTTGTCGCTGTAAATCACATAGCTATTCATGAACGTGTTATGCCGCGAATATTTACAATTAAATAATGTCACGCACTCAACATTTCTCTAATAAACAGACCTGTTGGTTGGGCGACTTGTATGTACAGTGAGGTGCACAGGTATCCGGACACGTCTAGATAGAGAAATACCCTGCGCTCAATACTTTATTCCAAAGAGCTGCAAGGCACTAAAACTAGGTACGGTATTACTAAAATTATATTGCTATACGGGCACATTTGGTTTTACACGTAATTCGCCAATACGCGTTTGTATATGTTTAAGATGTAATTTTAATTACTGCAACATCCTTATTATGTAAAAGTGGCTAGTTTTTGAGACATTTTGTTTCGAATTTTGTGAAGTTCTTTACTGGATCTCTTGGTGCAGAAGTAGAACACTAAACACTTTAACCCACTAAACACCAAACAAGTTTTAACTAAAACACCGACGCGTTTCAACAGCAATGCTGTCATTATCAAGGCGATAATAAAACTCAGTTTTATTATCAACGCGCGTTTCAAACGCATTCGTTTCAACACCATTGCTGTTGAAACGCGTCGGTGTTTTAGTTAAAACTTGTTTGGTGTTTAGTGGGTTAAAGTGTTTCGAATTTTGTGCTGATATGAGGGTTTTTATATTTTCAGTAAGCGATCGGCGAAAGCTCCAGATCGCGTTTATCATTTTAAACTATATTTATCTACTATTTATACTAATTATAATATAAATGAAATATTTTATTCTCAATGTGTAATTGAGTTAAAAGGTGTTAATCTGTCAAAACACTTTTAGTAAGTTGTTTTCTATTCTGCCTTGCAACTAACCTAAAACTCATACAACTAAATCATATATAGAACCATAAATAAGAACACTAACTACATGTTAAAAAATATAAATAAATATAAATACATTAGTTATTATTAAACAGAATTGAATTATCTCTATACTACCTTTATGAAGTCTAAAAAATTTAGTGTGCATTATTCTTCCATTATAGTAAGCTGAGTGATTTATTATTAACTAAAGGAGTAATATGTATATTTTAGATATTGACCAATTTTCGTTAAAACTAACAAGTCGTGATATTCATTTCTATACTTATGTAATGCTACTATAAGGAATAATAATATCATTTACTTGACGCTACAGAAGCTTAAATTCCCATATTTTGATTTATGCTATATCCATATATATTATGTATATTCGTATTATACGTATTTGTATATTGCAATGTTATTGTAAGTAGGAAAAAGTACGGTTAACCTCAGCAGGTAGTAATGTGCCCTGCGGCTCTTTGGAATAAAGTATTGAGCGCAAGGTATTTCTCTATCTAGGCGTGTCCGGATATCTTTGCATCATCACTGTACAATATGCCTTGCTTAGAAGGCATTCCGATAAAAACAATTCAACTAACTGGGCTGCGTTCGAAATGTTATATTTTTGGGTTGGTTTATGCTAGTACTTTTCTCATGTATACAGAATTTGTTTTTATTTTTTAATAGTTTGGATATATGGTATGTATACGAGTATCTCAAAACTATAAAATTTGGAACTCGGTGCTGCAGTTTGCTGATTTAGACACTATGGTGTGTGTGTACAGATATGTGTTTGGTATGAAAGTGTATCGAGTAATTGTATTAACCAACTTAGTATTTTTGCAAGAAACTGAGTTGTATAACAGATAGAACAACTGTAATTAATAATTTGTTAACTATTAGTTAATATATATTTTTTAATTTTATTAAAACATAAACTCATAATAGCCGTTCTGGTAACATATAAAACTATTGTAGGTCAGTATATAGAAAACCCACCATAAATTTTCGACATTTCTAAAACCTATAACTACATTTCATTCAGTAACTTCTTGCAATATCAGATTGTTGCGATGACTGAAATAATGTTTTTAGCTCTTTTTCATCCACTCAAAAATATATATCCTAGATTAGAATTTGTTTAGAGTTAAACCTAAAAATATTTTATTGAATAGGAAAATCAATCCTGTTTTAGTAAATCTTGCAACAACCGTGGTTTAAATCGGTAACAGTTTCGAATGGAACAATTTTTATATTGTTAAATATAACAGCAAATTAGGTATACATACATCATATAGTTGCAACGATTCTACTTTGGAATGTTAAATATGTGTAAGCAAATTTATTATCAGAGTGATCCTGTAAGGTAGGACCTGACAGGTTTTCATCAGAGAATTTCATTTCATTTTTGTTTTAATTTCTATTAGACAAAAATGTCAACAAAAATGAAGAAATATATGCTTCTTTAATAAACTAGAAACCCGTTTCCAAATAAACTGGATTTATTCATGACAAATTTAACCATTCGATGAGGTTATATTCAAATAGTATAGGTACTTGTCTTTACGTTAACCAGCACGCAAAAACATCAATAAATATAACTTCCTCTATAATAAATGCAAGTGGTCACACAGAAGTCAATTCTACATTCACTATAAATGGAAGAGAATTCGACAAGTAGACATATTTTAAAAATGTCAGTTAATTCGGGCATGCGAGCTTTTAAAAAGTAGTACGCGGTGTTTGTTTTAATTCATATTGAAACAAATATATTAATCATTGGAACTAAAATTAATTAATATGAAAAATTTTAGAGTTGCGTACATGTTTAAGCCCTGTACACTTTAATCTTGGCATAGTTTCTTAAATATCTGGATATGTACATACGATAGAATCATTGTAACTGAAAAATCTTCGACTCTTACATCTCGCGTATTTAACATTTAGTTTCGCTTACAGTTTAGACTGATATAATCGAAACTTTCTCACTTAAATAGTCTCTGACGCTACATACACATATTTTTTCCAAGAACGTACAATAAGCATTGAAAAGATAAACAATCTTACGTTTTTTTATACATATCTCGATAACCGAAAAATAAGATAATACTAAACGCATACTCCCGTGTACAAGGTATTGGAATTACATGAGATATGCATATATGTACAACATATGTCCATGAAATTGGGATGACTATAAGTAAGGCATACATTGTTGAAGTTGTACTCTCTTCATCTTATGTGTATTTATATATGTTGTATACTCTTCGACAAAACTCCTTAGCACATCTCGTGTAATCTTTCATGTAAAATAACTGTAGTAACATACGACTTCAGTTAGAGTTTCACAGATATATGCCATTGAAGTGAAAGGTTGTCGATACAACCAGCGCGAGAGAGCACGTTGTCAGAATCGGCAGATATTAGCTTTGTTTTTGCAGCCATTTCCAACGGTTGGAAGTATCAGGAGCATGCCCATTACAATAAAAGCGTTCGGTTTTATTGTAATGCGCATACTCCTGATACATCCAACCACTTCCAACCGTTGGAAACGGCTGCAAAAACACAGCTATTAATGTATTTTTCACAATGTAAAGTGTACGCGATTGTTGAACACTATTTAGTTAACGTGGCAAGAGTGGAATATCGAGAGAATCCACGGCCTCGTGCCTTGGCTTCTGTTACAATAGTGTCGTGTGGATCGTCTTTTAGGCAACTGGCGCAAATATAGGAATCTAATTGTGGATATGAAAGGACCGCATTGTAAATAGCAATGCATTCTATTAACACCGGACCACTGTTGTATATGACTGGATAACGTTGACGTGTTGATTGGACGCGTATTTTGTTTTTTGATGAATTCAGGCTGGATGTAGCTAATGCGCGAATCTTAGCTCCCATAAATTGGGTGGTGTAGGTTTGATTTGCACGCACATACGACCACATGTGGTTCATGTGGTACGGATTATTGCGGAACAGCACTTCATGCGGATGCTTCCCTCGACAGGTTGTTTTTCTCTGACATAATTACTTGGAGACTTCAACAATAACCAGTTTAAAGAGCTATGGAGAGGAATTAAAGTGAAATGATTGACCATCCTTCCACATTCCACACAGATTTAACGGACATTGCGCCACGTTATGTTGCTTTGATATGGGTGAGTCGAGGAAAGTGATAGTGTTTCCAATTAGTAGTGCGGAATCGCTCTTTTATTAAGCGTAAGCTATAGCGATTTGGTACCATTTCTATCCCAAATTTCACTCCGATATGTTCATGCGTTTCGGTTATACAGAATGTGCTTCTGAATTATGTTCAACAGTGTATTTGTACCGTCGAAAATTGTTCTCAATTAAATCTGATGAACAATTAAGTAGTAGTATAGAATGCATAAATGCAAGAATGGATGCTGTAGATATGTTGCATGTAATAAATTTAATAAAGTCCACAAAGTTACTGCTATATTTGTTTTAGTTTTCAAGTTATCTACGTAATCATATTTACATACTCATTTAACCGACTATGTGGAAATTGTGGAATATTATATACTGTATATATTGAGTGCCTTGGACATCAAATTTCTGTTTATACAGGCTGTTTCAAATTAGCGGGGCATTATGGAGATCAAGATTATGATAAAAGGCACACTATAGGTTTAATTTGGCAAAGTTGTTAAATTAAGATTTAAATAACAATCGAATAAAAATCTTGGATAGGAAAGTTGATTTATAGCGGAAAAACAAGAATTTCTTATTTTTAATTCTTAATTACGTATATCTTATACAGGGTGATTCAGCGAGACCGTTTATTAGAAGTTTATGGGGTTCTGGCCAAAATGTAAATTTGAAAATTCAGAATTATATATAATCGATTGTGTTCTCTTCAATTAAAATATTATTAGATTTCTAGCGCTAGCGAAGTCGCCATCTACCTTGCTACTTTTAATGGAACAGCCTGTATATTTTTACATATTTGGCGTTACCTATTTTCAAGCTTTATAAATACCTTTAGCTTTTTCAGTTTGATTCCGACGTTTTGTAGTTATTCGATTTTATCTAAAAAAAATTGCTATAGCATTTATTCAAACAATTAATTTTTCGATTATCAATTTAGAATATCGATTTTTCGGATATCAATTTAGAATTCATAATATGCTTAAACAACATGTTTACAAATTTTGAAGAACCATAACTTAATTTTTTCAAATGGCACCCCCGATATTTTATTACCTAGTCGTCTTCGGCGTCCAATTTTACAACTTTTACGTCCCACATGTCCTATACCTAAAATAATAGTTTAGGAGATAATTAGATTTATGCAGATAAATGCACTAATCATTCAGCGATACTTATCTAGTATGCCTTGAAAAATAAGCATTTTCAAAGATTTATTATCAAAGTATAAGGTCAAAATTACACTTCGTCGTTTGATGCTTGTGAATTAATAACAATTCGTTAAATGCATTTACATTATTGCTATAAAGAAAAAAATCAAATAACTACAAAACGCTCGAATCAAACTGAAAAACTAAAGATGTTTATAAAGCTTAAAGATAAGTAAATCCAAATATGTAAAAATATACAGTGTACAGAAAATATACAGAGTATTCCATTACAACAATAATATATAATTACAATTACAATAATAATATATCTACAATTACAATAATAATATATCTACAATTACAATAATAATATATAATAGCAAAGTAGATGGCGACTTCCGGTATAACCGGAAGCGCTAGAAATCGAATAATATTTTGATTGATGAGAACACAATCGATTATATATAATTCTGAATTTTCAAATTTACATTTTTCCTAGATAAACCCCATAAACCCTCTAATGAATTTGATTTGAATAATTTGAAAAGCAAAAAGTATTTTTTAAGGAAACTTCTTGAGCTTAACGTACTGAAAATGCTTATTTGCAATGTATTCAAATATACAACCACTTGCCACAGAACCTAAAGCAAATGCCATCAGTACAGTTTAAGTCAAACTTTAAAAAATATCTTACTAGCAAAACATTTGACACGATAGAAGAATTTTTTGGGGTACCGTGTATAATATAGTTTTTTCTTTTATCTATACATACATGTTTGTGCTTGTATTATTTGTATGAGATGTGTTATGTTTGTTGTAGTCTATATTATGTATGTATTTATCAATTGACGTATTCTACACTTTTATTGTATTACGGAATAAACGAGTTTATTATTATTATTATTAGAACAGTGAATTTGAAAATGGGGCGTTTACGCCACGTTGAAATATCAAATAAGAATTTCCAGCACATTTAGCTTAAAAAGTTATGGAACAAAGTACCTTTATTTTTTTAAATTGTGAAAACTATGTAACATACTTATAACGTGCCATCGAAAAAAAACATAATTGGTGTAGGCTATGAAAATGCTTTTGATCGTTGCTTTAGCCACTACCACATAATGACATTTATTATTTGACATTTTATTGTAACCAAATTTATAACCTCAAATTAAATGTCAAGGAATAAATGTCATTATGTGAAAGTGGCTAAAGTAACAATCCATTCACATAGCCTACTCTAATTACGATTTTTTTTGATGTGTCTATACAATGCGACTATAAATGATTGTAAATTTTCGACTTAAGTTGGCAACACTTCTGCAATTTTATGTTAACACACCTGATTTTTAAATTTAAATTTGTCATATTTGTCAAAGTAAAAGTCATACGAATAAAACCACTCAATTTCATTTTAACAATGGTATTTATTATTGAGCGAAACACATTTATTGTAATGAGGCTTATTTTCTAAGCGGCTTACAAAATGATGACGGTAATTGGATATATTCGTTGTAATCATCTTTTGAGCAATTTGTTGCAATGTATCCAGAGGACCAAGTTGATTACCGTAGCTTTACTATACACACTACAAGAATTGTTGAAAGGTTTTTGAACACCGGTAATGTGGCTAAAGGTAAATCTACTGGCTGTCCCAGTGTTCCTACACCTGATGTTTTGAATAATGTTAATGAACGTGTTGCAGAAAATCCTCATATTTCAGTACGTCGTTTATCTCAACAAATAAATAAAGTCCCATTATCAATTATTATTATTTCCTTTTAACCTTTCTTACGTCCTTTCCAGAACTCTCCTATGAATTCACTCGTAAGATCCTAAAAAAGCATTTACATTTACATCCGTATAAATTTATAATTGTTCAGCAACTTCATCGTCCTGATTTCGTATTACGAACACAGTTTTGTTACTGGTATAATAACAATCTGAGGCTTGGTTTCATCTGTCTGTTTATGTTAATTCCCAGAACTTCAGAACTTGGTCGGCAGAGAATCCGCAGAACTTAATCCAAGTGCCATTGCATCCAGTTAAAATCGGTGTTTGGGTGGCAATGTCACGACAAAGAATTATTGGTCCGATATTCTTTCAAGAAACGATTAATGCTCAACGCTACAAAACTATTATTTTGGAATCATTTATAAATCAGTTGGATGACATAGAGTTAACGAGTGTTTATTTTCAGCAAGATTCAGTCACAGCACACACTGCACAAATAACAATTAATTATTTACACCAATTCTTCTCAGACCGTTTGATTAGTGTAAGTTTGTGGTCAAGTAGATCTCCCGACTGGACGCCGCTAGGTTTCTTTTTGTTCCCTTATTTGAAAAACACAATATACCAGAATCAAATACAGAATTTACAACAGTTACGGACCGCTATTGAGGAGGCAATAACAAATATAGGACCTGAAATCTTAACTAATGTGTTTAACAATTTATCACGACGAATACAGTGTTGTTTAGCAGTGGAAGGTCGACACTTTGAGCATATTCTTTGAATAATTTTTGTTTAGTCATTTAAAATATGCGTTCAAAAAACTTGTTTCATCCATCGTTTTCTATAAATCTTCCTTCTGGTATCAGCAAACAAACATGCATAACGCATCCATTGATACAAATGACATAACCTACAAAGTTGTACCTATATACGAATAACCTGGCAAGCCAATTTTTCAGTGTTGCCAAAGTAAATATTTGTTACAAACATTTATAGTCACTTGGTACAATGCGAGCAATCTCAAGTGAAGTGTAGTGGTAGCACAAAAATCCCTGGTTCGCTGGATTTTTATATTCTACAGTTAGCTACATTGAATAAATATGTACTTTCATACTGTCATTTGGTTGTTTTCATTTGCTGTCATTTTGTCGTTCCTGGTTGCATATTTGTAGATTACTGAAGCAGTATACCTAACCTTTACACCTTTTTACCTGTCAATTACTCACTGTTCCCAATCGAAACTTTTAGACAACTCATCCTTCACTTGACTTTGTTCACCCTATACGTAAAAGTTGAAAAACTGAAGATTCGTGTTTTGCCAGTATTAACGACTAGAACCTATCTAATTTTTTTGGTAAATTATTTAGAGATTTAATGCATGGGGGCTGTAGTCTATTTTCACATTACTTCTTTGTTCAACTCCTACTAAAATGGTGTTCGCCTTTACGCAATCAGTGTACCAAATCCGTCGTACTTATTTACATTAAAAATAAAATAACGTCATTGTTGTATTTATGTTATAATCCTTTTATGGTGTAATATATATATTTATAGTGATAACTAAGAAAATTTAAAGAAGGGAGATAATATATATATCTCTGCAAAGATAAAAATATATTTATGAGTTTCCAAATTGTAGTAGCTACTAGTATATCTTTCAAAATTGTAAATATTATGATTAAATATTCTGGATTGAAAAATAAGTACATAATGAATGTTATTATAACAAGTATAGGTTTTCATCAAACTCATGCTATTTGTATCTTATATGCGGAATATAGTATGTATATACCTATTTATATGTAAACTGATAGTACCTTAACATTACCACATGTTAACGTTATTACATTTTTCGTATATGACCAAGAAGGTTGACGATTGAGTAATCTCATTTTTCTTATATCCAATGCAATAACAAAACACGTTGCATAACTGCACTTACGGGTTCTATGTAGCAGCAAGCCCGAAAGGCATCCCAAGTTCATTGAACGTTGGCTTCCACTGCTCGTGAGATGGTTTCAACTTAACTTGTTCTTATCGTATATATCTTCTACTGTCGAGGTGTACAGGAATGCTGAAAAAATATTTCTTCATGCTCGATACCACCGATGTGTCTTCTATACAACCGGTTAAATTATTACCAAACAAATAGTCGATCAATAAGGAATTAAGTAATAATCTATAATTTCAAAAATTGTAGGATTGTGTAAAAGTAGTCGTTTTTCATTTATTTCACCTTCGGTAATGTTTCTTTTTAAAATGAATAACTTAAAAATAGTTGCAGCGTTGTATGTTTATTTAAAATTTATACTTACACAATGTATATACATATAACACAATCACTTCGACCACCTTTAGTAATTACATTATTCATTTCAGAGTAATAGAAGTCAGCCTGCCATTGGTTTGAAACACACACCAAAATCTAGGGTAAGTCAACATATTTTACCATCTTAGTAATATTTTCCTTTAGCCAAAAATAGTGTATCACAAAGTACTCTCTGTTATAAGAGAACTGTTTATAATTAAGAGTATATTATCGATGTATCAGTTCTTTGATTCTCATTTCTTCCATTTTTTACTGCCATCAATTAGTAAGTTACTAACTACAGTACGCCTTAAAACTACACTTGGCTAGATTTTAACAAATTATTATTACAACACTTTAAATGTGCAATAGTATAAACCGGGATATTCGATTTGTACACTATTAATATCGATACGCACTTATAGTGTAATGCAATGTGTAGTTTATATGATTTCTTAATAATTATATTGGATTACGTTATTTATATAGAATTACTTCTCTTTATATTAGAATTAATATATCTATTTTGTGACCTTTATGTACTTATCTTTCAATTCCCTATTCCTAAGACTATACGAAAATTAGCGGAGGTGAGCTGAGCTAAACGAGCTTTCAAAGCTGCTAAGGTGCACCTTTAGACATTAGCATTTAATAAAGCACGTTCAAAGGAGTTCAAGTGTTAAAATATCTATTTAAAATTGGATATTAGCAAATTTTTGATAATGCCGCGTGAGTGTCAAGTAGAAACCAAACCTCTCCATTTACAATCGCGTTATCAACTATGCAACTTCTTCTTATAAGTTATAACTGCAGACTGTTTTATTGCATTTCACAAATTTTGCATATTCTGACGCATAGTAATTGTAAGTAATTTCCTAAATATTATTTCTAGAATTTTATGTTAGTTTTCTCATTCGACGAAGTACTAAGTGAATTATAAATTCTTTAGTTCTTTTTGTTAGTAATATTCAGTATTTTCATCATCATTTTTCTTTTAACTTTTCTGCAAATAAACGATCGAATACATGTATTTATAATAATTGTCTGGGTAAAGTATTATTTGAAACTATAAGAAATGTTACCTTCCTACTTTTAGGGTTAAAATATGCGGAGTACCTATGTCGCTAATAGCTTTAGTAATAGATTGTCAGAGCCATCAAAACCGTATTATCACGCAATTCTAATTTACCCCTTTTGATGGTTTATGAGATTTTATAAGAGTAAAGAAAGCATTTCAAGTAAGTATAATCATATTAGCAGTGTTGAAAAATATCCAATCAGAAAAAAAATTTATTCAAGAAAATAGTACATATTTCTTTTGAATAGCTAATGTATATTATATGTATAGGCAGATGGAAAATAAGAATAACTAAAATTACAGTCGATCGCTACAAAGAATGCTGATAGATCTTGCGGTAAATTAAGAAGACTCCTGAAACTAAATGAGATTTAGAAAATAACGATGTCGCATTACGTTGTGCCAAAAATTAACTTCCCATACAATTGAATATACAGCAGGACTTTCGTTCGTTGGGGATATTCACGGTGCACTCTCTCTATCTCTACTGCTTATTATGTTTTTACGTAAACAATAAAGGTCTTTCTACTACAAACGGATCTATATCTAACAGTGTAACCACCTGCAACTTTAATAATAAATAATAAAGTATATACCGCGTCTCTCTATATAGCACGATGCTCGAGAAAGGTCCAGAGTACATGATAATAAAAACATATAATGCTTTACCAATGCATATAAAAAGTATAAACAACATAAATAAATTTAAAATCGAACTAAAAAAGTATTTACTGAATAAAGCATTATACTCAATTTCAGACTATTTTGTATAGCATTTATTTTTAAATTGTTTTGTACCATGTATTGTATTGTATAGTTTTATACTACTATAGGTTATAGGTATCTACATTTGACAATTGCTCATGTTCCCTTGAACCAGAAGCAAATATAACATTATTATTATTATTATTAAATTTACATCAATGCCTTAGTATATGTTATACGTAAAAAATATTAAGAAACATATATGTATGTGCCTTTAAAATTTAAGTCTATTTATTTTGTTAGATCTCCTTAGATATGTAGGATTCAAGAAAGTCAAGAAAAAGTCTTTGTTATTATTATTATTGTCGTGTTTTATACCAGATCCCAACAAATCAAAGGTAACGCGAACTAAAAATTAGACATTACACACAATATGTCACTGATATATGTATCAGACGGGAAATAAATAATAAGCAGCAATCAGTTTAATCGGCTTTACTGTGTAACATTACGTTAGTATAATGTATTCGAGATAAATGAGAACATTCGTAGTAAGAAGTAAGAAGTTATTCAACTTTTTGGATAAAATAATATATGTATCAGATTTTGCAACGTATGGTATTTCTAATTAAATTCCAACACGAATTTATTCATGTGCTGTTTGTTAGGCCTTTTGTGCACAAAAGATATTAATGTATTTATACACGCCACGTTGAATTTTAGTATAAGTAATCCAATGTTATACATAAAATTCCATAAGATAACTATTAAATAAGGTGCAGGACGAAAGATAAATAAAAATGAGAAAAAATATTGTAGTAGTAAAAATATTGGAAGAAATATTTTTAATTTATCAGCTGAAACTAAATTATAAGCCCATTTTACCCGACCATATATAACAAACGAGTCACAAAATGTTTTTTTTTGCGTAGGCCATTAACGTGTGGAATAGATGTATCCGTCACGTTTTACCTTATAGAATTGACATTAATCTCAGAAATGTCGTTCTTCTTAGAGACAAATTATTGGATCCATATTTTTTGAAAGTATTTCGATAGCAAATACAACATTTTAGACATTATCCAAAAACTGCTTACAAATTTTAGGGTATTAAGCGGTGAGCGTTATAGAATGGAGATCTTGATTTTTCTGAGAGATTTGTTTGGAGATCGAATTATTAGTTAAAACGCAGGCACAATTTGGCTACCTCATTCCTGTGATTTAACACTGTGTGATTTCGTTTTATGGCTGCAATTAAAAAAATCTATTTTTCTAACTCCTGTATTTGATTTTAATAACCTGCGACAAAGGATCACTCATACAATCGAAGAAACTAATAATGCACCTTGAATCCTAGGAAATATTATTAGTTTTGTTAAACCAAGAAGTTTACATTGTAGAAGTGAAGCTAGATGCCAATAACATATGTTATTTAATAAGTTTTGGTATTTAATATATTGTATTTTTCTCATTCTTCTTTTAATTTATACATTAAACACCAGAAATGATTCTCTACATCAATGAATGTATTTTAATATTCCTTAATTTTACCAGCTGTGTGTATACTTTGGAAAGCTGGGTTACCGTAACAAATGTCAGCCCGGCCTATTTTTAAGATGTCAAATCTTAACGATTTAACTAACGGGCTTTACTGACATGAGTAAGACATGTTAGGTTAAATCGCCGAGTAAGACACAACTGATTTAAATCATGGCATACTCTGAAAACTTTTTTGTCGTTCAGTATATACAGGATGGTACTAAATAAGTGCGAAAAATTGCACTAGGATATACCTTGGATTATTCTAAGAAAAACATATAAACATAGTATGTCCGGAATTGGTTTGTAAGGGAGTTACACGATGTTGGCACGAAACAACTTTTTGTGGCAAACCTCCTGGTAATAGCGCTTATACACGCTGAAGTTGCTACGAATACAATAGTTGTTGTCTTAAAACTCTCCAAACTGTTTGGTGGCTAACCTTTTGTATATGTAAGAGCAATCTGCCTTGTACTTGTATCTGGACGTTCTTCAATCCGATTAATAACTGCCTCTTCTAGCTCTGCTGTTCTAACTTCTCGGTGTCGTCCACAGTCAGAAGTTGTTTTTTGAAAACTTCCCCTTCCTGAAGAGGTTGGTGGAAACGCACAAATGTGATGAGGTAGTACTCGTCGAGGGTACATGTCTGCATAAAGACGCCTGGCTGCTAATAAATTGCCATTAGCACACCCGTATGCAAAATGCATATCCCACATTTCTGCGTTTGTGTATTGATTCATGGTAACTGGTATAAAAACAGTACAGAAATTTGAACATATGCTCATCGGTCACTGTCATGTTTGACGTTACCCTTGTAAAGAATGAGCACTTGTACTGTAATATATTATAACATCGTGTAACTCCGTAACAAACCAATTCCGGACATATGTTTATAGGAACTGTTTTTCTTAAAATAATCCAAAGTATAGTCCAGTCTAATTTTTCGCACTTATTTAGGATCGCCCTGTATAATCACTTTACAACTTATGACACCAATTTGATGCGTGTTCTTTTTTCTGTGGTTTTCGAAATATCTCGTGACAATACAGAACAGCAAAATAAGTTGCTCACAGAAGCAAACATAATAGTAACTCATTCGCGATGTAATTGTCATACACTGTTGGAAAATGCTAAGGTATGAATTATTATCATTACCAGGAAGAAACAGAAAATGAAAATCTGGTATGCGGTCTATGTTAACATACGAGGGAGCGTTTTTATATTCGCGGAATGAGCGGGTTGTAGGGAGGTGATTAGGCGCATTCGGGGCGTGGCCTGTGCAGCGACTCATAATTAGTATAAATACGAAGTTTCATTGTTATTAGACAGTTAGTCTTTGAGCTATCGTCAAGCAAGTAACATAATCAGGAGTGAAAAGTGAAATATGGAAAAAATCGAATATCATGCCGTTATAAAGTTCCTTACCAGGCAAGGAAAATCAGTCGCGACCATAATGAATGAGATGTCATTCGTTTACGGCGACTCTTGTCCAGAAAAAGCCATGGTGTACAAGTGGCATAGTTTATTTAAACAAGGAAGGGAATTCCTTGAAGACGACCCGAGGCCGGGCAGGAGCATTGAGGTGACCACGCCAACACTTATCCAAAAAGTGGAAAAAATTGTACTCGAAGATGCTCGACTAAAGAAGAAACAACTCGCAGAAATGGTTGGAGTATCCGATACAACAATTTTTTAAATCCTACACGATCATCTCGGCATGTCTAAGGTCAGCGCAAGATGGGTGCCGAGAATGCTCACGCCGCCGCAAAAACAACAGCGCGTAGAGTGTTCGCGTGCATTTTTGGACCTCTGTAATGAAGACAAGGATGGTGTATTGAGTCGAATTGTTACTGGAGACGAAACTTGGGTTCATCATTATGAACCTGAGTCCAAACAAGACTCCATGCAGTGGCATAAAAAGGGCACAGCACCTCCCAAGAAATTTAGTGTGTCAATCAGTGTCATCAGTGTCACAATCAGCTGGGAAACTCATGGCAACGGTATTTTGGGACTCGGAAGGAATATTGTTGATTGATTATAAAGATAAAGGTGTTTCTATAACCGGAGAATATTACGCTTCAATATTAGAGCGACTAAAAGAAGCCATTAAAGAGAAAAGACGGGGAAAATTGACGAAACGTGTGCTGCTTTTGCACGACAACGCGCTCTTCCACAAGAGCCGCGTTGCGTTAGCTGCCCTGCATAAGGTGGGCTTCGAAATTGTAAATCACCCACCCTACAGCCCAGACCTGGCCCCGAGTGATTATTACCTGTTTCCGAAAATGAAAAAAAGAGCTGCGGGGTAAAAAATTTACTGCCGATGATGAAGTCAAGGAGACAGTTTCGGCGTATTTTGCAGATAAAGAAAAATCATTTTTTATGAGGGTATAAATAAATTAATTGAAAGATGTGAAAAATGTATCCGTCTTGCAAGTGAATATATTGAAAAAGAAAAATAATTTAGTTTTTTTAGTTCCACCCCTTATCCCCCATTCCGCGAATATAAAAACGCTCCCTTGTAGCGTGTGTTGTTTCCTAATGTAATATTGTAACTTTTGACTTAATTTACAGACTGGGAAGTTTATTGTCCTAAGGCTCTAAAACAATGATTCTCAACCACTGTGCCGCGGCACTTTTGTCTGCCGCGAAATTCTAAAAGTGTGCCGCCAAATTTTACATATATAATTATTATATAGGGTGTTTCATAATATATGCGCAGGACTTCAGAATGTGATACCTTGTCCACAAATTAAAAAAAAAATGTCTATCAACTTACCCTGTAAAATGCACCATTTCGAGATACAAGGTGTTGAAACTCGTTTTTTGGAAATATCTCCGGAACCGTTTATCGTAAAGAAAACAGCTTTTGTAACCATTTTCTACTTATAATAAGCTAAGTTGTGTGCGAGAAAATTTTTTTAAGTCATAATTGGTGGATTTTGAAGGCGTAGTTGTTTTTCTCGTCAACTTCTACGCCACTGCAAAAAGTACGGTTTTGAGACGCCTATTTGAACCTCCAATGTGTTCTACGCAAAAAAGGTACTGTTGGTCATGAGCTCTAAAGTTGACCTTTTCAAGGAAAATCAACTTTTATGTTGATAAACATTAAATTTTTAAATTAAATTTTTTGAAATAAAAGTTTTATTTTACTAAAACATTAGAACAAGTAAGAAAAGCAAACGTTAACAACATAACAGTTGATTTTTGACTTCAACTCCAATAATTACTATTTACTAAATTTCTTTAACATTGAGTTACCAGTTTGCAAACGCTCATTTTCCACTTTTAAATTTAAAATAATCATACCCAAACAACGTTTGAATGAAGGACTTTCGTAAAATATGTATGATTATTCTGCCCTGTTAAGGATAATGATCGTATCTACATATATTTCTGCTAGTTAGTATTTTATATAGATATCACATTATCATGTCTTTTATAATTTTTCTATATCAATACTTTCTTTCTTTTTATTTGCCTGGCCCACATATATGGTCTTATTAATTATATTTACAGCATAACAGTTATCTATACGTGAAACATGCATCCGTGCAGTATAGTGGAAACCAAAATTTAGTTGATATACTGTTACTACTTCAAGTGTCCGAATTATATTAAGCTTACTTACTTAGCTAAATTGTCGTTGCTAGGTCTTCGAATTGTGTAGCTTTATGTAATATGATTTTGAGCAACATAAAGATGTAAAATACTATGGCGTTTAATAACTATTAGATACATACGAAGGCGACCTGAAATGCTTCCGGAATCGACAAGAAAAACACGGTATTGGTGTGGTTTTTTATTTTTATTTTTCGATGTAGTCTTCCCGAAGGTCAACACACTTTTTCAAACGGTGCGTCAGTCTTTCCAAGCCGTCGGAAAAGTAGGATGTTTCGAGGTCTGCAAAATAATCACTTGTAGCGGCGACGACCTCCTCATTTGAGGCAAATCTCTTTCCTGACAGCGATTTTTCATGTTTGGGAATAGAACAAAGTCGCTGGGGGTTAGGTCCGGTGAATATGGAGGATAAGAATCTAATTCGTAGTGCAACTCATACAATTTGAACACGATGATGCGGGATAAATGAGCCGCTGCATTGTCGTGGTGAAAAAGCACTTTTTTCCGCTGCAAACGAGGCCGTTTCTCTTTCAATACTGCATCGAATCGGGTTAATAAATCGCTGTAGTATTGCCTCGTGATCGTCCTTCCCTTTTGCAGGTAGTCGATGAGGATCACACCTTGAGAATCTCAAGAAATGGTCGCCATGACCTTTCCGGCCGATGGAACGGTCTTTGCTTTCCTCGGAGCAGACTCGCCCGGAAAAATCCACTGCTTTGACTGTATCTTGGTCTTCGGTCTGTAGTGGTGGATCCAAGTCTCATCAGCGGTTACGAACCGCATGAGGAAATCATTTGGGTTAGATTGAATCCTGGTCAGACACGCCAACGAAACGGTCACCCGATTTTGTTTTTGCTCCGGTGTGAGCAAACCGCGGTACTCATCGCGATGAAAGCTTTTTCATGTCCAAAATTTTGTCTAGGATATCGATTTTGCTACACAAAATACACTATTAAACAAC
This sequence comes from Holotrichia oblita, assembly GCA_023690525.1. Lineage (NCBI taxonomy): Eukaryota > Metazoa > Arthropoda > Insecta > Coleoptera > Scarabaeidae > Holotrichia > Holotrichia oblita. The sequence goes on along the minus strand of CM043015.1, from coordinate 158,715,687 downwards.
AACTGTTGATAGGAGACGTCTGAAATTTGAGTTGCTATAAAAAGGTTGCTGACCAATGATGATTCTTTGACGTTTAAAATAAAATACATGTTGTATTAATTTAGAAATTTTGTCGATTTAAATTAGTATTTTGTGTACAATTAAATGGAGCACAGTAAAAATTACTTACGATTTCACTACAGTAAAAAGAAAAAAAGCTACGAATAATTTCGAAGAACAGTTCGAAAGCCATCCTACAAGGTCAAGAATGCTCTGCGGACATCAGAGTTGCAAATACTCAAAGTGAATGTTTAAGTAATTAATTCTGAGAATATAAAACTCAATCTTTTCTACGTTGGGTAAAGAAATTCGTTAACCAGGCCATTACAGCAGACATTTTGTAAATTTTGTTTTAGATTTTATGACTAATATAGAATATGAGAAAACGCAAACAAATATAAGTAGTAGTGCTGCGGAAATCGCCAAATATTACAAATCGATTAACCGACTTTTCCTCAAACCGGTTTCATTAAAATCGATTTTTTATACCGATTTTAAAAATCGGTTGAAAACCGGTTTAAAATCGATTTTGAAATTGGCTTTAAAATGTGTTTTTTAAATGGGTACACTAAGTTTTTCGATTAACATTTCTGTTTTGATGGCGATAAATCGTCAAACATAAATCCAGTTTAGCAATAACATTGATTTCGCAATATAAATATTTTTTTTTCGAGCGGAAAGTTGCAGCTACATTGTATTTTTATAGTATATATAATAATATAATATATAATTCATATTACCGCTATTTATTTTTTCATCCACGTTAACCACAACATGCTTTATGAGGTATAGATAAATAACAGGTGTTGCTGTTTAGTATCTCAATTATAATAATATTTTAATTTATTAAAATTTTGCATAACAAGCACAAATGAATGAAAGCATTATATTTTCGGTATTTTTTTACAAAACGCACTACATTCTTTATCTAGACATCATCGTGAATGTATTATAAATATTAATAAAACAATTGCAAAGCCATACAGAGCGGATTCAAAAAAAAATCATCGATTTGAAACCGATTTTAAAATCGATTTCAAAACCGATTTCAAAACCGATTTTTCGATTACGATTTCCGTTTGATGGCGGTTAATCGCTTAACACAAAACCGGTTTGGTATAAAACCGATTACGATTCGCAGCACTAATAAGTACATATATGCTCAAAAGTGGCTTTACTGTTTTTCAAAATACTCCCCTTGTAAATCATTTTTTTTGCATGCGCTTGATCAGTTTATGTAGCACTTTTCCCACTTCGATTGAGGTACTTCCGAAACATGGGTTTTGAATGCATCAGCGGCTTCTCCAGGTGTCGAAAAACGCTGGCCACGTAATTTATTCTTGATTTGCGGGAATAAAAAGAAGTTGTTTGGTGGCAAGTGATGACTGTATTGTGGATTACCCATCAATTCAATGTTTTGGTTAGTAAAACAGGCGATTGTTGGAGCCGATGTGTGAGAGTATGGTGCAGGATAATACTTCGTTGGCGTTTCTTTTTCCACATTTCGTCAAACATTTCTGGTATACAAATGGTTGTGTACTATTCGGAATTAACCAGTTATTCCGAAGAAAGAGGCGACCATTTGCTTTTATGAGCTTCGTGAGCGGGTGGTTCTTATTGGAAGACCTATACATCAGTAGATTCCTGTTTCGTTTTGGACTCATATGGATAGATACAAGATTCTTCACCTGTAGAGAGGTACCAGAGGTATTTTATGGTGGTTCATCACGAAAATGGAATTAAGTTCATCGACGCATTGTTGAGATAATCTATGTTTGAAGTTGTTGTCGAGATGAATTTGTCGAGTCGCTGCGAACAACACAAATATTGCTCGGATATCAAAAAGTTTTTACGTTGAACGTCAAACTTTAAGTAGAAAATGTCAGATTTGACATGCCGTTCCCGAAATATAAATAGCGGCCCTCGTACATATATTTTTATTTACCATTTAAACCGTGCTTCAAAATTTAATTAATAATTTATTCGACCGTATTAGCATCAAGCGAATCGAGAGATTTCATGTTGATGTGGTAAATATCACAATATGTAGTATGTATAGAAGCAAAAAAAAATCCAAATTTAAGACAAATGCACAAACTAATAAGGAAATAAGAAGATATGTACTTGGAAAGTTTAGGATAATATCTCCCACCATACATTTTGTAGCTATTACATACTTTTTTTTACTTGTTTATAATAAATAGAATTATAATTACTGTATAATAAAATGTTTGTACAATCTAATTTAGATACGATGTGATATGTGAACAGTAGGACCATGTAGGTACTGTGTACGTAGTTGTCATAGGCCCCTTTATCCTACAAGAGGAAAATCAATGCCAATTCACATCTGAACGCGAAACTTTTCGTGAACGCGACGCATTATCCCCATCGCAGTCTAGCTGATGGGACGGTCAGCTTGAGCCGAGTATTGAAGTGACTCACCCGGCAATCAGTCGCTAAACGTACACGGTAGAGATATGATCGTTTGTCGCTTTACATCCATCTTGTAGTATACATATGAACAACAAAACGTGCATTTCATGTCCATGTTTTACAACGTACATGTTAGACTAAAGTTTTCGTGATAATAATCGCGAAAAATTCAATTTTTTTTATTTGGCGTTGTGTTCTGTTTCTTTATTCTTTTGTGTAAATTAGTGTCAATCAATCATGTGTCGTTTGTTTTCTGTTTGTGATTGTTATTGTTTTGTTTAAATTTTGTGTGCTGTGTGTCTTATTCATACTCATCTTGCTACTTTTGACAGGATTCAGGTATATTTTAATTTGTATTCATAATTTATTGGTATATGCCTAAAGATGTAGAATATTATCGTCTGTCATATTGCTTAACTGAAAACAATTTTATTTACGTGCATTAAACCGTGGTAGAGAGAAAGTTAATTTTTTATTGGTCTTCAGACGGATGCATATTGTAGTGGGTAATTTTACTGTCCGTATCGAAAAGCCGGTTTTACAATAAGTAAATAACAAACCTAGCGGGAACTACCTGTATACCTCTACCTGTTTGAATCTTGTGATTCTTTAATGCTGGTCAACGAAGTTTATTCGTGCTTGAAGCTTCAACTTGATATTTTATCTATGTTTAAAAAGTTATTGACACTCATACATGGAAACAATTCGAAGGTATTCGAAAATTTAAATACGGAAGGGAACGGCGATATTTTTAGAATATTTTAGCCAAAGATATTCCTCTCCTTTACACACTGGTCTCTCCCAACTAGTAACATACAAGTGTTCCCAGTATTTTAATAATAGATGATATGCTACCGTTCAACTCTAAGTGAAGATATGTGTGGTTAAAATGCAGCTTTCACTTATATTATGTATTTATATCGTTAAAATATAAGAGTAGGTAGTTTTTTAACAGATCTTTTTCTCTTTTTATAGATTGTTTTTTTCAATATAATAAAATAAAATATTTATCTTAGTTTTACAAACCAGAAAAATATGACAATATAATATACATAAAGAAGCCAAATGTTGACATTTTATAATCGTGCAAGCAATTTTAGTCTTTATTAAAAATTATTTTCTTATTTGAATTACAGATATAAATGTAATTGAGTTCGAATTTGTTGAGTTCGTTTCATTATATTTGAGATTGGTTCGCAAACAGATTTCATCCTCTTTGCTATTAGTTTAATGTAGGGGTATAGTACGTTTCAAGGTATAGTTATCCTAATAATAAAACCATTAGATCTATTGTGATAACCCGTCCATAACCCAGCGGTGGTAAACAAATTTTCAGACTGTAAGCGAAATAGCAAACACGCTACATGCCCATATTATCAATATTTGATTAAAATTAAACTAAAATGTAACTACGCTATGAAGAATACAAGCATATATTTTCAAAATGGTATAGTAAGCGTTAATAATAAGTTACTGTATAAAACTGTCTGTAGCATGCTCAAACTTGATTCAGTAGAATTTTCGATTTTACATATATTATTCTTCGTATACTTTCTTGAGTTGTGGCCAATAGAATCATGATTATTTTTCCTTGCAGTGGTATCTACTACATATTCTTTTGAGGATTCAAGTGGCTTCATGCATACGAGTAAATGCTTTTTTGTATAATAACTTTCTAAGGAAATGCAATTTTTATATAAAAACTCTTATATAGTTTCTTTGGTATTACTACTGTTGGGTATCTTTTTTGTAAACGAGAGTGGTGTGAAGCATTCTCGAAAACAATTACGCCATTTGTACTTAACTTTGGTATTAAACAGTTTTCAAACCAGTCTTCAAATATGGATGCCGACATGATGTCTTCATGGTAATCTAAAGAGCATTTTTTTATGTTTTTTTTTGCAAACAAGAATGCAGCTCCTTGAACCTAACCATTTGTAGATCCGCAAACTAGTGAAATCAATCTTTTGCCTCTAGTTGCAGGAACATCGAACTGGCACTGATGATAATCAATCCAGCCCATTTTTACGATATCGTACGTACCAAAGCGCATTTCGGCGAGGTAATAAATACTTATTCTTTGCTGTCTATATGTGTCGATAGCAAGTAAGTAATCGTACCGCCACTTACGGATTCTCGAACTTTCCATTTATACACTACATTCTATCAATGTTCTTGTGTTTGAACCCTTTTTTTGCGTAAAAGGAGTATATTTTCCGTGGAACTACATTTATATCTTTTGACAGTACGTTTCTAAATTACTCACTATCACATTTTTTTTCTTTTACAAACACCAACATTCACCATTTTTCTAATAGTAGATTCCAGTAATTTAGTAAGTTGTGCAGTTTTTAAGTTCGTTTTCGAAGTATGTACTCGTACATAATTCATCTATTTCCATTAAATGATTGTAGACATTTAATACAATTTACTTTGCATCCATAGATAAATGTTGTCTTTTGGTTTTATTACACATTTTGTTCTCGTAGCTAAAATCCACGTCCACTGGAATATCTTCTCTTAAAGTAAATGCGCTACTATTTTTCCAAGGTTTGAACAGTATACACTTTTGAATTTATAACGCCCGATCACTTTAGTTGTTTAAACTAAACTGAATTGAAAACTATATTTTATTACTTCTTGAAATCTGTATATGTTGCAACATTGCAAAAGCATTATAGACATTGATGTAAATATATAAATGAAGTTTTGGTACAATTCACTAGGTCTCGCCTAATTACTAATTATTTATATATAATAGTTAATAATGATAACAATGGTACTATAATTCCCTTTTAATTATACAATGTTTGGTAATAATAATATTAAAAAAACAGTATCAAGAAAATGTATCTTTCTAATTGTTCAAAATGTGTTTGCAATGGTTCTGAATTCGTGGACCTCTCGCTGCTTTAGTAGAACGCCTGATATCTGTAGGGTGCATAAAAATTAAAAGAAAACGTAAAAATCGAGATGCCTCTGCCCCACAAAAATAAGTAATTTAACATAAACGTTTTCTTATTTAAAGAAGAGTTAGTAACAATAGACCTCTTATCGATAATAATTGTGTGCGTTGTTTCCTTTTTTCTAGTTTTTATGAAAATATTTCTTTACTGTGCATACTCAGTTCCAATAAACGACCTCTTCGAACGAACATGAGAAATGGCGGGTCCACGAAAAAACTGTAAATGGATGCCTGCACTATGAAGAGTTAAAACATTTTCGTGTACGTCGATAAATACAGGTCCGTAAAGTTGGCACCACAAAGTGGTAAAAAATCGACAAAAATGCTAGAAATGATTGACCATTTATTGACCACTATTGACCATCAGCGATTTCGATTGACCACCTTTTGTTTAGGCTACAGCCGCTATACCCATATTTTGGGGTCTAATGGCGAAAATGCTAAAATTAGCCAATATAGACATTTTGTTCATCGGATACGATTGATCATCGTTTGACCATGTTTGACCACCCTTCACATTTTCAAAAAAAAAAATTTTTTCGAATTTTTTTTTACTGCAAACTCTAAAATGTTGTTGCAGTATAGGATTGACCAACGTTTGATCATGATTGACCACCAAATAATTTGTTTGAAAAATTAAAAATATTCCAAAAAAACGAAAAAAACGAGTTCATATCTCCAATGAAATGACATCAAACCCAGATAATGTTATAACCTCTTGCGTCGCATATTTCACAAATTTGGAGAGGTGGTCAAACGCTGAAAATAATACAACTTATTTTCTCGTGTCTCTAAACCACACAAAACTGAAAATTATCGTTTGACCACCCTCCGGTTAAATTTTATCCGATCTTAAAGTTACGTATAACAGTTTCAAAGTTTTTCGCATTTTTCACAAATTTTGAGAGGTGGTCCAACGCTGAAAATAATAGAACTTATTGTCTCGTGTCTCTAGACCACACAAAATTGAAAATTATCGTTTGACCACCCTCCGGTTAAATTTTATCCAATCTTAAAGGTACGTATAACAGTTTCAAAGTTTTTCGCATTTTTCACAAATTTTGAGATGTGGTCAAACGCTGAAAATAATAGAACTTATTGTCTGTGTCTCTCTAGACCACAGAAAACTGAAAATTATCGTTTGGGTGGTCAGGTTAAACCAATAGACCACAGAAAACTGAAAATTATCGTTTGACCACCCTCCGGTTAAATTCTATCTAAATTAATTTTGCTAAAATATTGGCAATTTATTAGTCGTGAATTTACACAAATATATTCCTAAAATTTGAATTTAAAAAACTAAAACATTACAAAGTAATCTTTGTTAAATGCACCAACTGATTTCTCTGATTATTACTATCTAATCTCTGTGTGATCAGTCGTACACCTCATGATGCTCACGCTTTCGTTCATCATTGGTTTGTTGTAAGGCCAAAATAATTGGATGTAGTTTATATTTTACCCAATATGGAAGAGGAAAAGTGTTGCACCTAATGGATGCGTCATGTCATGCATCATCATATAAAAAGGCTCCAAACAGTGAACGATTTTAAATCCTCATTGTGTGTTAATGTATAAAAAATAAAAATTAAGTATAATGGACTATAACCAAGAAAACATTGCCAAAAAAACTGGTACTGTATAAGTGATTCTTCGGACCGTTATGTAGATATACATACATACATAGATATGTATATAATAGAAGCATCAACAACTAAATTAGACAATATTTCTTAAGATGTCAAACTATATGAAAATTCCATACCGCTTGCCCGAAAATATGATAAATATCAATGGCACCGATATATGTACTGTCATCTGCTTTTAGTGTTATACGAATAATATTTGCGAATATTTGCTATACCTATATTGTAAATACTCTTAAGTAGATTAAACTCAAATAAAAAGCATATTCTACCGACAAAATATGTGATCTAGTTTATACACATTTATGTATGTATTTTGTATAGATATAGAATAGATTGGTTTTTAGTTTGGCAATAATTAGGTAAATATTGTTTAGTTGAATGCATTTGTGCTTATACATTCTTCTAATGTAGGCGTAGGTAAAGCTTGCATCCACTTAGATTTTGGTCTGCTCCAAAACATGTTGTGCACGTATGAAAAACACATCGCCCATTACCTATTTGTTTTGAAATTTTTTTTCTATATCAAAAATCTCAATAAATTTTTGAAATTTTGGAAGAAGAATCTTATTAAAAAGCCACTGCTTATAAAAATTATTAGTACATATCGGGCTACCAATCTGTTTAAAACGTCTTATTAAAGCGATTTAGGTTGGCACTGCGAATGTTTGTACGCATTACTGATCGAACATTCGCAGTTTCAATATTGAAAATAATTTTTTGTTTAATAATATTTAGCTGTTATTTTAACCTTGGATTTTCTCAGAAATGTAAATGTTTTCAAAGCTGTGCATTCTGGGAGCAATGTTTACTAATAATACTAGGCACTTATTTACAAGCTGCAAATAATGCAGTAAGATAACAAAAAGATAATAATTTAACAAAGTATATTGTTAGGAGTGTATATTTTATGGACGACCTTTAAAACTGTACAAATGATGGTGTGATAATATTAGTTACACCACTAAGTAAGGGATGTTAAATTCGTATGTAAGTATTTGTGTAACTCTTTAAACATTTTATGATTTCTTGCCAGGAAATTAATAAGTAGATGCTTCAATTGTACCTATATGCTATAGTTGGTGGAAATCCGACGCTAATGAAGTGTATTTAATTGTATATATAAGTAAATCATGTTGGATATATGTATACATGTGTAAGCGTTGTTTTGTATGTTTTTTTAACGTCATCGTGTCATTTCTTTCTTCACGGATGAAAATGCGTAAGAATACAAAACTAATATACATACAAAACCTTTTTGCATTAGAAATCATTCGATAAAAACTAATTGTCAATGATTTTTAGCAATTCCTCTTTAAAAAATAAAAATCACTGGCTAAAAATAATAGGTTATTTCTATCAGCTACTTAAGAATAGTATTCCATAAAAATCATTAAAAAAATTCAGAATTACTGTTTTTTTTCCGATGATTTTCTGGGAATAATTTTTACTAAGTACTATTTTTACTGCCTTTTGTAACGATGATAAATTAAGAAATCATTCAATTATGAAATTCATTGGTTAATTTAATTTTTTAAGTTAATTCGACTCCGCATATCACTATGTATCTATGTGTTTGTGACACTTCTCGAGACTGTGACGCAACACCAACCAGACTAATGTCAGACTAAAACAAATATGTATATGTGTGTATATGTATTCAACATTGTGATAAGAATAAGGACAACACAATCATCGATTGGGATTCTCTCACGAGAAATGTGATTATTTTTGCACTAAAGGAAACTGTATAATTAACACAATACTTTGTATAACGAGGAAATAAAATATAATATCTAAATTATTTGTAATATGTTTTTAATTTATAACATTACAAGTTATGGCTATCTTTCAGGTATTATAAAATACCTTAGAGGATATTACATATCTCATAAAAAGAGTGGACCAATTCGGACCGAAAGCAGAGGCGTGACTAACGAATTGGTTGGTTAATATCTAGAGATATACTATCAGAAACGGTGCTGTTATTATGTTAGATACAAAAAAAAATGTAAGACGGTTTTTCTAGATTATGAAACGTTCTCGATGGATACGTATAAAAAATAAAATCAAAAATGTATGTAATTAGATGATTAAAAGAATACACTTTCCTGCTACTATTATACGTGCACACACGATGGCCATGGACAACATACTAAGCATAGGGAAATTAACAGTAAAAAGAGTACCAACTCAACGTATTAAAATTCGAAGCAGAATTACAGCGCACCATTAGTACCTTATGGTACTAATTTTCAATAGTGCCATATTTGAATATTTAAATACCATACTTTCTAAATCAAAATTTAATATTATTTTTAAACAAAGATAAAAGGCGGTAATTGATCATTTGAGTGGCATATTTATCAACTTAATAATAATCAATCATTTTCATATACTTTCACAAAACACTTCTTCATGGAAGTCAACTATTTAAAAAATAAAAAGAGAATAATTGATTGTTATACATAGTTTTATTTTTGAAAACAGTTAATAAATAAAATTAAACATACTTATAACATTATATAAAATATAAATAAAATTTTCATAAAAACAATACAGACATTTACAGATATTAAATTTTTAGTATCTACAATAAATAAAATGCAAACTAAATTAACGAAAAGTCGATTCTTGTAACAATAATAATAATAATAATAATAATAATACACAAACAGAAAGTAAACTCTTATAAAGATATTAACAAAAAATATATAATTCTATAACAATTAAAAATATCACAGTGAAGACGTATTCCTCGGTAATCAATGCAGTCATCATGCATTAGTAATCTGTTCATTATATTATTGCAAGATATTCATCTAGCAACTATATCTATCGAGAGGATTCAGTTTCTTTATAATTTTTCTAAATTCTTAAATAATTCATTATTAATCTAAAGGAAATGCACTTAAAATGCTCGGTAAAATGTAATGTAAAAATCTGTAGAAATCAGTAGGATTTGAAATCTTCAAGAGTATATATTGTATTTTTAAAACTCTATTGCTGTCCTTTTTCCTTCCTTTGCTTATTAGCAAATTGCGATTGAATTAATTCTACTCTAGGATCACTTAAACTAGCTTCTCGTTGTTTAAATAATTGGGTAGATATTACTCGTAATGCAGCTTTCTACTTATGTTTTGCTTTAGTAATGATTTTCTTTAATCTAAAAATTGTTATTTGTTGCTTTCGTGATAAATTATGAAGTGGCCGGCTCTTTTGAGATAAGCTTTTCACATACATTTTATTCCACATCTCCGTAGTGCACTATTTTGTTTTATGTATGAATCAAACTGTTACTTTTATTATGTTCCAAGCTTGATGGTGCTATTTACAGTAAGTGGCTTTCTCTTGGTGTTTTTTTTTTCATTACAAGTACCTATCTTCAGTAATTGTAGTTAATATTCACAGCGGCTGTTACGCTATTGTTGAATATATATGGTTCTGCAAATTTTATCAGCTTATGTTTCAAGGTAGTTATATGCATGTATATGTACCCTTTTCCAATTGTGTCAGACAATTCCGGAAAATGAATTTTGAATACATTTGCCCATATCCTTCCTATTGAAGTCTTTGCATCAAATATAAAAAGCATATATTTTGCGAACTATTTTTATCTCGCACAGAACAGAATACAGCACGATAAACTTGATTTAAGCATAATAAAATTAAAGCAAAGACTAACCAAAAGATTCTCACACACAACGCCTGCAATCTATACAACAGCTGACAATGAGGTTAACGGCGGTAAATGTCATGTAAATGCACTGTGTAAATGTAACGGGTAACCGGATACGCATGCGCGAAAGTTGCATTAGTTCTTAAAGCTACTAATGGTGCGCTACCATCGAGCTTTGAATTGGGTAATATAAGTTGAAACTCTTATTTCTTTTCTCTATGACACTAAGTAATCGTATGTGCGATGGGGCACGCGGGAACCAAATCGTTAGTCACGTCTCTGCTTTCGCTCCGAATTGGTCCACTCTACTCGTAAAGATTATGTACATATGCGTATGTATTTTTTTGAGCGTTATGATGTCTAGTCATTAACGGGATCCGGTAGTGTTACTCACTTCCTATCGTTAATTTATATGTGTATGCTTCAATAAGAATGTTGTGTAATAGTCATTAATATTTTTAATAATGTTAAATTCGTATTTTACAAATGCACATAAATGCATCGTGCCATTGTTTTAATTGTTCGAATGATTCACCTGCACTGGCATGAGATTTGGGTAAGGAGAAAAAAATAACAACATAATTAAGGAAAGTTGTCTGTACATATAGTAGTTAGTATTTAATTCATATTAACAGTTAGTTTTTGTGGCATCTAGTAATTTTTGTCGTTTGGAAGCGACAATTCGATAATATAGAAAAACTTTTAAATGCACGCATCTCGCAAAAGTATTAGCGAGACAAGAAGTATTGATGTACTAGTTGAAACTACAATGGAATTCAAATAGACAGAAGTACGAAAGCTATCTTGGACTAAACAGCAAGAATGGAATTGTCATCGGTATGATTCTTATTATTTTGGTTTAACTAACTCTGATCAAACAATGGATAAATTGTGAAAGTCTAGATACAGAAGTGGACACTTCAATTCTGGTTGCTTAGTCAAAGTAGTTTTTGGATATTTTTTTATTTAAATTCTATTTGGACAAACATATACTAGTACCCTATACATACTTAATTGTTAATAGATGTGGTTCACAGTTATTGTCAATTCTAATACCTCTATTTGAAATAGATAATCATAAATTTTAGTATTTTTTAATGTACTATTTTTTCATTTATGCGCTTTTTAAATTAATTCGTTCTCTTTGTAAATTGCTGCTTTGTCTAATTATTAAAAGATTTTAATGCATTTTGATATCTATATTCTTCTACTTCAATGATATAATAAATATTCATTTTGGAAAGAAAAACGAAAGTTGCATGCATTGCGTAAAAAAGATATTTACGTAGTGCATGTATTGCTAAATTTTGCTACTTGGTTAATATGTTTGATCTCATCAAAAACAACAATTTGTACTCCGTACCATTAAAAAAAACAATGGCGCTGCTAGTTTCATATTAAGTTAGCAAGATCACAAGTAAAAAAAAATAAGAAATTGTAGATAAATTACAACGAAAATATGTCGGTATAAAATCAGTTACACTTATGCTATAACTATATTTTAAAAGTACAAATTATTCGTTATTTAAATATAGGAATACTGATGCGAAAATTGCGAAAATGCTAAAACTAGGCAATATAGACATTTTGTTTATCGGGTACGATTGACCATCGCTTGACACATGTTTGACCATCTTTCACATTTTCAAAATTAAAAGAAAAATTATTCGAATTGCTGTTTACTACAAACACGAAATTTTTGTTGCAGGATAGGATTGACCAACGTTTGACCATGATTGACCACCAAATATTTTTTTTTATCCTAACAAGAGTCGAAAAAAATGAAAAAACAAATTCATATCTTCAATTAAATGAGATCAAATGCAGAAAATGTCACAACCTCTTGCTTCAGGCCACTTAATCATAGCAAACCACAAATCATCGTTTGACCACCCATCGGATCCATTTTACCCGACCTTGAAGATATACATAATAGAGTTTTCAAAGTTCATCGCACTTCTCGCAAACTTTCAGAAGTGGTCAAATGCTGAAAATTGTACGATCTATTTTCTCAAAAATTGAAAATCATCGTTTGACCACCCACCGGTTAATTTTTATCCGATCTTGAAGTTGCATGTAAGAGTTTTAAAGTTTATCGCCGTTTTCGCAAACTCTGAGGTGGTCAAACGCTGAAAATGATGCGACTTATTGTCTCATGTCTCTAGACCACAAAAAATCGAAAATTATCATAACTAGGTCGGTTAACTCAGTGGGTGGTTAAACGATGATTTGTGGTTTGCTGTGATTGTGTGGCCTGAAGCAAGATGTTGTAACATTTTCTGCGTTTGACCTCATTTTCTTTATTTTTCATTTTTTTTCCGACTATTGTTAAAAATTATTTGGTAGTCAATCAGGGTCAAACGTTGATAAATCCTATCCTGCAACAAAAATTTATGTTTGTAGTAAAAAAAATTCGAATACTTTTTTAATTTTGAAAATGTGGTCAAACGATGGTCAATCCTTCTTCTTTTATCGGTTTTGTTAGCTCAATATGATGGTAGCGAGACCACAGGTTTTTTAATACGTGGAATATTTTTATTGATGGTACAAATCAGTATTAATTCAGATCTTTGCATTTCTGTCTTTGTTTTATTTTCGTAATCTTTTGACTTATGGTGTTGCTAATTTAGTATTAAGCTAGGCAGCGCGACTGTTTTTTTTTAATGGCGTGGAGTACCATTGTTTTTAGCGGTTGAAATTAGTGCCAAATAATTTGGTGGATCCGATCTTATTTTGTCGATTTTGTCTTGTCAGGTTGAAGGAGGTGCTAAATGTTACTGTAAGCCCTAACCATAAAGAATTTGTAAATATAACTTCCGTGAATACCACCCATCAACAATGCCCTGTTGACAACGGCGACGATGATCTACGATATAACGAGAAACATTAATCGTAGTGAAAAGTAGAACTTGTTCTGGTGTTCAAATATTTTTCCAGTACATGGATGTCATCTAGGTGGATGTAAACGTTAGCATCTTTATTCAATAACACACAGGTAATATCTTAAAGTGATTCGTGATTAGTATAAGGCGTGCAAGCGAAAGCATGTAATTTTCATCCAAGTAACTTCAATAAAAAAAATTACGATGTTTACATAACTCGAGGTATACGTAACTGATGTATAGATCAAGAGGCGTGCTATTTTACTTTTTATAGTGGGTTATAAATATACCATTGTAGACCGTTGGTTATTCTTCGACTCGTAAAATGTATCCGGAGTATTTTTGTGTTAATATTCAGTTTTGTCAAATATTAAAAACATATAAAAATTCTCGAAGTTTCAAATGTACTCAGACAAATTTGGACAAGTTTTGAACCAAAAATTAAATTTATCGCGCTATCGAAATGTTAATTCTTATTTTAACTAAACGTATGCATGTATAGGTGTCCGTCTGTGCCTCTTTCTTATGTACAATTTTCGAAAGAAATTCTTTTGGTTCCGGCAACCTACATTGTTTTTTTGTATTGAATCATTTCTTTTCGGGAAATCTCACTTACGTTTGGATAAATCTTGTTTAATAAGTACTATGATATGGAAGGCTTCCACGATCCTAGTCATTTTTTATGACGCAGTCAAACCCGGATACACAAATACCATAATACTGAATACCTATAACACAATAAATACCATGATTAAAAACCCCATTTGTTGCGTATTTAATTGTACTTGTGTATGTCATCCGATGAGGTAATATATTTAATTTGGTTTTATGTTTGTAATTTTGTGTACTTAGTTCCACGTCGATTTTATTTCAAATGAACTTAAAATGTTGGATTTATCTTCTTTAACAAATACCCAGTACAGTAAAATAGTTAAAGATAAGTTAAAAGCAAATCTTAGAAGAACCTTCTATAGAAGGGAGATGAATGATCTAATAGTAATTCCTACCACCTTAGTAAAACTACACTTGTTTCCTTTTATAATGTTAAAGTCACAGGAAAGTATGATTTTCTAATGACTTCCAGCTATAATTATATATTAAATCACTTCACAAAACATTACTAGTTGTGATTCACAACTTGTATGGAATTTACTTAATTTAATTAATTAACGAATTTTTGTTTAAAATTCCAAATTTATGTTACCAGGAGACATGTGTACTTAGGAAATTATGAAATTTAACTGTGAGTAAAAATGTTATTATAAGTCGATATTAGCAGCATGTAAATGATCATGCCTCAAGTTATTTGAATGTTATTTTTACTGTTTTGATGTTTATGTGATTTCCAGATCAGTCTTGAGTAATCCTTTCAGAAGCACAAGTGTATATGACCTAAAATGTTCTACTTTCGTTATTCCCTTTTAGTTTTGTCATATTTGTAATAATATTTTGTTTTAACAATAAATATTTTTAAAGTAAAGTACGATAAAATGTAGAAAAAATTTAATTATTTTTTATAACTTCTTACTATTGTTATAGGTCGTATGAGCTATAAATAATAATTTATGCCTTACCATGCCCAATAGCACGGGCCAACACAGAACCAGATTCAGATAGAAAGTACCAGGATCGAACCCAGAAACTTCTGATTAAAAAACAAGCGTATTAGTGATCATGCCTTTAGTCCACAGTTTTTTTATCTATGGTGGGTGCAGCTCCATGACTTCCAAATTGTATCACTTATCAAGACGACCACTGTAGCTCTTGCTGTGTATTTGTGTATGTGTAATTATGTTTTCTAGACTTTGCTATAACATTACTTTGCCATAAGTAATATTGCGCTGATAATTGTTTCCTAGTAACAAATGGTACTCAGCCGGGGAGCGGATGCTAGCGAGACGCGTCACAACACCGTGGCCAGTATTCGATCACCAGAATAGTGGATTGCCACTATCTGAGAATGACCATTGTATCACTACCGCCACCGAGCCGGCTATATGATTTCTAACAGAATGGCAATTTTACATATAGTAATGAGTAGTGCCGCTTCTTGAAACTATAAACGAATGTTAGAAGAATAAGAATAAAACTGTTTTTTAGTTCAGTTACTTTTGCTCTATACTTGACCTCTGTTTTATACTGTACTGTATGTGTGTGCGTCTGAGTTTATTTATAAACTTTTTTATGCATTACATTTTTTTTCCATAAGCGTAATCTGCATTACCACATATTAAATCTAAATAGCAATAGACTACTTAATTTCACTTTAACTTTGCTAATATTAGTAGCTTGGTTTCATGTTATCAATCCAATCTCCTTTAATCTTACCTAAATTCACTGCTACATACATGCTTGGCACTCAGGTAGTATTTACACTAACCCCAAGGTATGGAATTTCCACTTGCCTTCCGAACATCCTAATTCAGATTACGTGCATCTATTCTGTTATGAACAGACGCGATCTCATGGAATATTGACGTGAATATAACTGTTTTGGCAAAAGCATCGACGTGGAAACAATTTTGGCATATTGGGTGGACATGCATACACGGGTGTAATGAATTATTTGCCTGCGGTTTGTGTGAATTATTAAAGCGAATAATTTGATGGAATTAATATTAGTTAGTGCTTAGCAGTTAACGTCTACCCTAAAATGAGTTTTAGAGACAGAAATGGAATATTTATATGTATATGTATCAATAAAATTTTGAGCGAATAACATATTTGAAACTAATAGTATATACCGATAGAATACGCAGAAATATAAATAAGGGAACACACTTGTATGCAAATATCTATTTAAAAGTTGTTAGTAATAAGAAAAACGCGACTGTAAAAAAGACACGCAGAACCATTAATTGCAACGAAAATGATGACGAATACAATCATAGAATTGTCTAGTTATTTCAGAACAATTAAGGCTACGGTAGGTAGTTGAGACAGTACGGGCGTATGACCAGAATTGATAAAATAAGCTACTTTCTTTTTATGGCAGATGGAGCTGCAGTGGCTATCTAGGCTTTATTGCTTGTCAAGACTACAACTACAGCTGTTGCTGTGTGAATTGTATGCTTACAACATTACCTTTTCGTAAATAATGTTGCCTGATTTATAATATTTCGACAGCTAGGGGTAACTCAAACGGAGTACTAATCTAACGAGAAGTGTCATAACCGTCATTGACAAGATTTGAACCGCGGACCGTACGCACTGTCCGACTATCGAGCTGAGTAATTAAAAGAGAAATGAAAAATAACCAATAGAAGTGAAGGAAGGCCTCGTAAAGCTTGGTTAGTAAGAATGGCAGTACTTCAAAGAAACAAAACTGATGAGAAAAATGACAATAAATCGGAAGGTTTGGTACAATAAGAAAACTTGATACTTACATTCAGCACTCTTAGTGATATCAGCTTTCATGAAGAAATCAAGACAGTAAACAATCATCACATAGTGAACCGGTATTATTTATGTAGGTCACTAAAATTCCTGTTTCCTGTAAGCTCATTACAATAAATAACGACTTGGTTACTACTACGTGTGTATGTATGTATTATTATTTAATTTTCTGATACTGAATGCTAATTTCTCCTAATATTCCAACTTGAACACTTGCCTACAAGAATTTAATTTAGTTTTATTCAATGCATAGTGTAATTCATCCATAATTTATAATCTCTAAGATAGACTGTACCAACCGTATTTTTTTAACAATCGCATATTTTATAGTTTCTGCTATTTTACACTAACTTGGAAGGCTTTTTGTTTTAAAAATTGTGTTACACAATTTATTTTATATTATTTTATTTATTTATTGCGATACAAACAGGAACTCCTAATTACATGTATCTTCTTCATAAATTAAATTTAATGTAGGTACTTCAAAGTGTAGCAAAAAATACAGATAGACGTGTCTACCTAGTGTATATATATATACGCCCACACAAGTCAAGCCATTGCCCCACAACTGCCCACCACTAACCAGTCGCAGAGCCCAAAAACTAGAGCAATAACGTTTTAAATCAATTTCCTTATCATAAAACAGATCTATCCTCATTGACACGAAGTTCAGAAATGAAGTAATTCTCTTGCTGGAGAAAATTGACGTAATGTTAATCTAAAAAAACTGGGAAAATAAGAAATTTTTCGGTCTAGTGTCATCAGCCGGTACGTAGAAGCACCCCAATATCTACGGACAGTCAATTTTATTATTAATGAGCTTATATTAAAATATAGCACTAGCAATTTTTCTTCTTATAGACATTTTCATATAAACCAAATTCTGCCCTAAAGTCATTACAATATATAATAATCAGGATATTTATGATCCTTTTTATATAATAAAAACTAAAAATTTGTTTTCAAGTTTCTCCAATCTGTCCGATAGTTTAATAGCTAGGTCTCAGACAACTTGAACAAATTTAAATTTCATACATATGAGTGAGTTGTATAGCATTATTAAAGGTTCAACAGTTTGAACATTATGTGTCGAATTTATTACAAATACTATTAATTTTACAGAATTGGCGACAACACCATCCTTATATTTACCAAAGGATAAGGATGAAGCTATCCGTTCGTGTCAAAGTGTATGTCATGGACATACACTTGTCAATATTACTGTAATTGATTCAAGCAAGTAAGCATTGTGAATATTTGACAAATTCTACTAAATCGTTAGTAAATATAATAAAAAATAAAGGGCCGAGATTACTACACTGAGGTACCCCCGAAACCAGATTAAACTTGTTAGACACAAAACCTTTGAGTTAAACAAACTGTTACCGGTTATTTAAATAATACACACAGAATGAAAGCATGCTATTTGAAAAGCCCGCTGCATACATTTTTTCTAGAAGCACATCATGCACAACGCTTTAGCGAAATCTGTATGTGCCACATCTACCTCTAGTCTCGCATCAAAGGCAGTACTGACTTCAACAAACGTACACAAGTTAGTTTGAACAGGTCTCCGTTGGACAAAGCCATGCTGTTGAGAACATGATCGTGGTTTGATATAAACTCACAGTTTTTGATATATTATATGCTCGAAAACCTTTGCCAACGCAGAAAGAACTGAGACCGATCGGTAGTTACATACATATATCAGTCTGTAGTTACATATATCAGTCTTATTGCCTGACTTGTGAATAGGGGAAATTCTTGTGGGAAAGTATTCGTTTTGATTGCTAAGTTAAATAGAATCAACAAAACAGAACGACAGGCTTTAATTATACATGGAGGAATACCGTCTTGGTCAGCAGACTGCTTTAGCCACTATAGCACTAGTGACATCCAAAAGAGTGTCACTAGATATTAAAAATAGATTAGTTGTAATCTATGCGTCTTCCATAGTGGTTCTTATGTTAATGTAATTTTATTCGTTTAATGGAAAGACCTGTGGTAAGTCACTCGATTTCTTCATTGCATTAGCATAGTTCCAGAACATATTCGAATTATGACATATACCAACTTTAATATTCGCCATGTAATCACTACGCGCGAGTGAAATTTTACGTTTAATTTGCGCTCTACATAGCCAAAATTGCCAATGACTTTTATTTTTATGATTTGGATGAAACCTCTTAGTCAAACAATTATAGGTGTTTATTGTATCTATACATCGGTGTAGCAACAATATTTTCTAAAGCTATTGTATATTACGTAGCTCACAGAGTAAGTCAAATAATATAATTCTTATATTTAGAAAACTACTATTCGACAACTAGTAACGTAATTCCAATAGTGCCTAAAATAAATTAACGGACCTGTATATATCACAATTATCTTGATGCTGTCAATCTCAAATTTTGTTGCAATACTTGGACAGTTTGTAAGATGATTATAATTCGAACTATGCTTGCGCAATTATTGCAAATATTTATAAATTTTAAGTGTTGAAATCTTGCCTTATTTTCGGCAATAGCCCCCTTTCGGATTGAATTATAAAACCCAAAACGTGAGATTTGGAAAACATTGCCTTTGTATTTGCTATGATTGCTTTTACTTCTAGATAATTGTTTCCGACTAATATGTAATTCATGCATTTTGCACACAACGTATAACAAATTATCACATTTATTTACAGCATATAACTTTCACAACGCATTGTGCTGACTCCATTAGTAACAAATATTAGTTATTGGTGTAATCAATTTAGATTCAAGACTGTGGCGTTTTGGACAAGCTATTTGTGTTAACATTTGAACGAATTAATTAGAATAATTGGAATTGGAACTAGTTACCTGGATAAATACCTGGGTCATTTTAACCGTTCATCTCCATTTAAACTTCTTTGTCTGTCACATGGCGCAAATAAAACAACAAAGAAAACGTACTATACATTATGTTATAGTTACAAAAACAGAGTAAATGAGAGATACTTTTATAAATCTACCGAAAGAAATTGAAATATTTTGACTTCTTGCGGCAATTATTCAGCAGAACGCCATTGAAGTTGAGTAGGATTGTCGAGATAATGGAAAAACAAAATAAATTATACGATTATAAATAAGTGGAAGCAGGTGAAAAAAAAATAGCAGTTAAACAGAAATAAAGTATATTATCTGCACACAAGAGCAAATTTTTTTTGCTAGATCCAAACACCAAAAATAAATTGAATAAATTGAAAATCTAGTAAAAGAAAAGTATTCTAGGATAACCGAATATTATTTTAAAAACGTATTTTTTAATATTTCCTTTTCGTAAGGGTTACATAAAGTACTGATCTTGATTCCTATAATTATTAGCGTGAATTATGGCTACTAACGCCTTAAAAAATGACTAATGGTACTAAATTATACCAGAATATTTCAAGAGGATAAATAATTTACCCAGACTTTTAGTTTTGTACACATTTATTTTGATTTACGCAACAAATTATATTTGTTAATCAGTTTAATTTGTTTACGTTTAATGAATCGTCATTTCAGTCCATGTTTCTGTTAATCAAATTGGAAGCATTGTTACGTATAAGGCGTGGACCGCATTGTACTATAACGAATGGAAGTTATTCAATCGCTTTATTATTTCTGATCAATTTAATCTAATAGCTATAAAAAATTTTACATTTTTATATTCCTATATCCTAATTACGAACTTTGAAGTAACATAAGTATTATTTATATTCAGAACAGTATATGTGTTATATAAGGTAAAATTATGCTATTGTTTAGATCGAAAGTGAAGCATGTACAAGGTGAACATTCTGCCATGAACTTGGTTCGAGTTGTATTTATTCCTCAACAGTACGTTAATAGTGAACCCATTTTTCTCAAATTATGCATTAAAATTGATTGACAAAAAAAATAATTTACAATAATCAATTGCTATCGAAATTGAAACTATATTTTTAGTGTTATTACAATTTTAAGCGCAATTATAGTTTGTTATTTAAATAGTTATTAACTCGTACAATGAAGGTAGTTAAATTAAGGTTCGTTTTTTTAAGAGTTTATTACTACAGTGAGTAATTATTTATGCCTATCCTATCTATTTTATGTCATTTGATTTTATTGCCATATGTATCGTTATAAACAAGTTTCCAGGTATGTAAAGTAATTACATAACACTCGCATTATCCATAGAAGAGATTTTTAAACAAATGCGCTATTTCCTGTTTGTAACACATTAATGCTAATTTCTAAGCAAGTTTTATTTTATTTTGGTTTTAACGATCTGTTCATATTAAATAACTGCTTGTTGTGTATACTGAATTTTATCATAATAGAAACAGCATCCCTTGGTGTTATTCTAGCGCTTCTGAATCTTAGATATTTGCTGACCACAGAATCTAAAGTGTATCAAAGCGAGTTAAAGGGCGCAGTAGTTTAACGTAAATATGGTACATAGAGGTTATATTTTTGTTTTTATTTTATTGCTATTCAGTACACGAGTCCACAAACGTAACTCGTACATACATACGTTAGAATTATAAAGAGTAGGGAAAAGTAGATTTGAAAATATTTAAGGTTTGTTTGATAATTAGAAGAAACTATTTATTTGACAGAATATCTAAAAATATATAGAGCGTTTCATTAAAAACATAAAAATCAATTGCTTTTCTGTTTTCAAAATATCAATTAGAATGAAATGGTGAAAACTTTGGATACGGTGTAATTATTAGATGTTTCAGGCTATTTAAGGTCCGCGAGTTGGCACCAGAAAGTGGTAAAAAATCGACAAAAATGCTAGAAAGGATTGACCATTTATTGACCAACGATTTCGATTGACCACCTTTTGTTTAGGCTACAGCCGCTATACCCATATTTTGGGGTCTAATGGCGAAAATGTTAAAACTAGGCAATATAGACATTTTTTTCATCGTATACGATTGACCATCGTTTGACCGTGTTTGACCACCCTACACATTTTCAAAAAAAAATTTTTTCGATTTTTTTTTTACTACAAACACTAACATTTCGTTGCAGTATAGGATTGACCAACGTTTGACCATGATTGACTACCACATAATTATTTTGAAAACTTAGCAATATTCGAAAAAAATGAAAAAAATATGTTCGTATCTCCAATGAAACGACATCAAGATAATGTCATAACTTCTTGTGTCGCATTTTTCACAAATTTTGAGAGGTGGCGAAACGCTGAAAATAATAGAACTTATTGTCTCGTGTCTCTAGACCACAGAAAACTGAAAATTATCGTTTGACCACCCTCCGGTTAAATTTTATCCGATCTTACAGTTACATATAACACTTTCGAAGTTTATCGCATTTTTCACAAATTTTGAGAGGTGGTCAAACGCTGAAATTAATAGTAATTATGTGTAATTATTAGATGTTTCAGGCTATTTACGGTACTATTTGAATAAAATTTGGGATATAGCAGATACACTATATTTTAAATACATACATGATAAACGTATTACATCGACGCCCAGTTACTATATTACTCATTTAAAGAGAAAGAAGCCGCACATAGTTTTCTCATGGAACGAAAACATAACTTGCCAAGTACTGGCCTCGTTACGTGCTTAACTCACTCTTACAATATGTAGGGGTCTACAAAGTATATATTTTATCATTTTGATCAAATTTTATATTATTTTAGTATTACAATTGCCGCAATAAACGTTTTCGTTCAAATTACGATGCAAGAATTCTGATTATTCTTTTACATGTCTCGAATTCGTATTGTGAGTATAACGCAATTCTAGCACGAACATCTCATTAACAAGCCTTAGCCATGCATTATTTACCTTGATATTATCGTGTTATGGTTAACTTTTGGAATATGTTTTGCCCAGTTTCATTATGACTACCTATTACAAACTTTTACGTGTTCACTACAGATGCTGTGATTTTTGTTTATTTATATTATTTATTTAAATAACGTTTCCTGTTGCATGGAATCTTTTCCGTGATTTTTGGAAGGCGTCACCTTTCGCAAAATTTTACATAGAAAAATACCGTCATTTATTACATATTTATATCTATATATTTACATAATTTATAGATGTAGTAGTAGAGAGACACGACAACCAATACAATCTAAGCGTACTGAAATATGTAACTATAGAGTGATGAGATTAAAATCAATACTGTCATCGGTACCGACTCGCTCGTAAAAAGCATTATGATGTCCATAAACCAATGGAACCCTGAAGCATTACGACTACCGTCCTATTTGCTATTCTAGTTTATTAAGAAACTAAACATAACTAAACATATTAAGACAAGTATAGCATTTTCCAAAATGAATTCTAAATACTACCGAAACTTTCAAGTATACACTGCCACTTAGTTATATGTACATACATTATTTGAAAAATAAGTAAAGAAATAAGCAATTTAAAAAATGTAAACCATATACAAGAATTTCATTAAAGAAAACAAACCTCTGGTTTCTTCCTTGCGTGCGGAACATCCTATACAATTCTATATACAGGGGGTTATAGTTAAAAGTATGGAGACGGTGATTTATTGTCATTAATATTCATTTTAGAGAATTATGTTAAATATAAAGGATATTTTGATCTTCATTTGAGAATATTTGAATTTTTTTTCAATCGTTTTTTAGTTACCCCTGTCCGCGCAGTTTCTTAAATGGAAACTAGTAAATTTTACTCTACCATTCGATCGAGAATTTTTTTCTCTTTACAATAATATTTTTGTTTTTTTAAATTCATTTTAATAACTTTTTTATAAGAAAAGGTCGGTTCAAGTGTTTAACAGATGTTCGGTACATCGCAGATAGACAGAAGCGAAGCGATAAATAAACTTGAGCGACATAATTTTATCAGTGGTTATTGTGTCCGTCAAATCTTTTTTTATTTGTTGCTGTTAATATTAACAATGGCAAGTTTAAGTGAACATGAACGAATTGAAATACTTATGATCTTGGGTTATGGAGATGGACGCAGAAGTTTACAAGACGTTTGTAATTTATTTAATAAATAGAAATCCAATTTCTAAATCCGTTGTTGGTAAAACTTTAAGACGCTTTGAACAAACGGGTAGCGTTCAAGATTTGCCAAGGGGTGGCAACCTATCAATTAGCGGCCAATTTCAATATTTCACAGTCATCGATCGTGTCAGTGAAAAGTATAATTCTTATAAGGTACACCTTGTACACGAGTTAACGGAAGATGATTTTGATAGGAGATTACAATTTTCTGAGGAAATGTTAAATATTTGCAATAATAATGAACATTTTGTCAACAATATTCTTTTCTCTGACGAAGCTACGTTTTACCTTATCGGTGAAGTAAACAGACATAACTGCAGATACTGGTCATCGGAAAATCCCTCTTGGTTTTTGGAGCACCCCAAAAGGTTAATGTTTGGGTTGTCATTCTAGGCAGTCATATTATCGGTCCCTTTTTCATCAATGGCAATTTAACTTCGGCTCTGTATTTGCAGTTATTGCGAAATGAAATAATACCTGCTTGTGCTACGCTCTATCCACATGAAAACAATGAACACCTGCCCAATGGCAGTATCTGGTTCCAGCAAGTTGGCGCCCCACCACATTATGGTGTAACTGTTCGTCAATATCTGGACAACATTTTTCCCCACAGATGGATTGGAAGACGAGGAACCATTGAATGGCCAGCCCGTTCGCCAGATTTAAGTCCTTTAGATTTTTTTCTTTGGGGATACCTAAAAAACAAAGTTTTCAAAGATAAGTCCCATAACGTCGAAGATTTATAAATTCGAATTACCAGAACGATACAAGAAATTCCCCGAAATTTGTTACAGAACTCTGTTCGGGGTTTTGTGAATCGATTAGGCCATTGTCAAAGTACTAATGGACGACAATTTGAACACTTACTTTAATTTACTTTGTTATTAATTTGTTTAATTTTCCTTCTAAAAAAGTTATTAAAATGAATTTTAGAAAATCAAAAATATTATTATAAAGAGAAAAAAATTCTCTATCGAATGGTAAGGTTAAATCAAAAAAAAACCTGCGCGGACTGCGCCTGTCGGTAAAAAACAATTGAAGAAAAAAATCAAATATTCTCAAATGTAGATCAAAATATCCTAACAAACTTTTATATTGAACATAATTGTCTAAAATGAATATTAACGACAATAAATCACAGTGTCCATACTTTTAACTAACCATGTATGTAATTGTACTTTGTGCTCTTTCAGGGCACCTATTACAATTACCTGCAAATTAATCCGGATACGTCTAGGTAGAGAAATACCTTGTGCTCACAATGTTGTGCTAAATAGCCGGAGGGCCGGCAAACCCTTTACAGAATGAGTATATAAACATATTCTGGCCGTAGTTCATCTTTGTTGCAATGACATTGCTTCTACATATAAATGCATCGACATATTATGTATAGCATTAAAATAATAGCATTTATGAATTCCAGCATATGTAGCGCCAAGTCAGTAAAATGGTTCTTCCGTATTGTACTGTTACATAAGTATAAAGATGAATAATATTCGTATTCACGACTACAATTCGATTCGTTTTAATGAAAATGAACAAATATGTATATTATTCAAGCTACATTAGTGGAATCCTTGCAAATGTATACACTAAATAAATAAATTGCTGTTCTCCGTTCATACAAATTCTTATATCTCGTATAACCATACTAATTTTATAGAACGAGGATACCAAATAATAATATGTGATGTTATTATTATATTACATATGTATCTTATCCAGGTGAAGAGTTTTCAGGTGTTTTTGATTATAAGTTAAAAGTTTATAAGTTGAAAATAATAGTAACGTTAAATTCACGAGAAAATAAATGATCAAATTTCCTTTTCAAATCTTTAGTGCCCCTGATTATTTATATCGCAAACGCACAATATATTTTAATACAATAGACGTTTATAGTAGAAACTAAATTGTTGGTAGCAATGTAGAGATAATTAAATTCTGTTTAATAAAAATCAAAAGTTTTTTAACATGTAATTAGTGTTTTCATTCATGGGTATGTATAAGATTTGTAGAAGTACTTTGTCCAACTTTTGTGATATGAAAGTTATAGGGTAGGTAGTTGTAAGATGAAATAAAAAAATATCTTACTATAATTTTGTTTCGTTGTATCTAATCAATTTGGATGACTACATAGATAATATGTATTGACTTTTTTCGTATATGATTAGTATTTTTGTTTATTTTACCTCTATAAATAGCTTTCCTTAAATTTTATATACTTTAAATACAAATCTGTAAACTATATTAATCTAAAATGAAACTGTTGAACATTATTCCTTTTTTATACACTATAATACTAGATTCATAGTTTTACTTCCTCTGTATTTTACTTCAATAAATTAGTATACATGCATATTTTATGAATTTTTTACTAATCAGTTATTTCCTATTAAACATCGAAACAAACCAAATTTATTGTAGATTACCTAAACGATCTTCGATTAATAACTAGCATTAAAATGAATTGTAAAAGGAAGTAACAAATAATAAGAAAATTTGCAGTTATGCCAGTGACTAAAGTGGCCTCGAGAAACATCTGAAAATTATTTTGGGAAGTGTAGGTTAACCGCTAGACGGTGATACTGTACATCAAAAATTTAAATTCTTATTTTATACAAAATCTACCAACTTAAGGTCTATAACAAACATCAAAATCGGAATCTTTTAAAAATACCGCGTATTTTACATCGGACAAATTTTTTGTATTTTGCCAAATAAGGGGACGGGTGGAGGTGAAACCTTGTTTCGAAGGAACGCTTGTAACTCCGGTTCTGTTGAACCGAATTTTACAAATTTAGTCTCGTTGGAAACAGCATTAGTCTTGCAATCTAATGCTTACAAATTCAAACCAAGCTAATAAGTAACGTGCATGCTAGATGACGCTGTTTACATTTTTTCAGAAATTTTGTTTTTCATCGAAAATATTAAATGGAAACATTAAAATGTAGGCTACGTTACGAACAAATCAGCGAAAACTGGGTATCGATATATTTTACCTATCCGAAGATATCTTGAAAAACGTTGAATGGTAAGAATTTCTTCTGTAAATTTAAATAATTCTGCGTCCCCTGAATGAAATTTAGCAAATTTGGTCTTATTAGAAAGGATTTTTCTTAGCCTATGTGATTCAAACTGTTAAATATTATTTTGTCCATCACCATGAGAGGGCGTTAAAGACATTTAAATATGCAAGTTTTGTGATTTTTGAAAACAAACACTGTGTGGAATGTGTGGTGGTAAAGAAAATAGACTATTATGGATTTTCCTAAGCCTGCTGCTATTGGTTCAAATTGTTCAATGTTATTGTTGATGCCACCGCTAGAAGCCGTTAAGGAAATGTAAATAGAAGACATACCACTAGCAATTCGCAAATATATGTTTTTCAATATTATAATTGCGCTGTGCATTTCCCTGTAAATGTTCGTGATTTTCTGGACCCTGATAGGTGAGTACAACACGCCAGTCTGCTCGCTTGGCCATACCGGACCCCAAATTTGACTTGTTTAGATTTTTATTTGTGGGGACGAGTAAAATATTTTACTTTTACTGCTACCCTCTGCTCGTAATAACTTGGTTGTGAGACTAGGAAATACCATTCAAAATATTTATAAGGCAGAAATAGAGACTGTAGTTCTATTCACTTGTCGTAGAGTGAACGTTTGCATAGAAAATGATGGGCGATAATTTGACAATTTAGGTCACCAGTGATATTGACTTTTATTATGCTGTCTCCTTTTTTGTTGTTTTGCTGCATTGTTTACTTCTATTATACTGTTCAGTTTTTCACTAACATCGTAAGCTGTCAATTCAATATTATATAGTATGAGCATAAATATAATCTTCCACGCACTGTTCTGTTAAAAAAATACAAAATTTACGTATTTAAATTTACTTAACGTCGTCTAGTGGTGAAGGACAAAATAATATTAAACAGTGTGAATGTAGACCAAGGAAAATCCTTTCAAATAAGACCAAATTTGCTAAATTTCGTTAGGGAAAGCAGAATAATTTAAATTTATGGATAAAATTCTTACCATTCAAACGTTTCTCAAGATGTCTTCGGATAGGTAAATTTAGAATATGTATATATTAGTATGTGTATCGCTTAGAATCATATGGAATATCTTTATAATTTGTCTAGGGTAGAATTATTTAAAGATTCAAACTGGAAGACAAAGCTAAAGAGCTATGCACATGAATGTCACAGTTAAGCCAGGAGAATTGCCAGCCGCATATACAGATTAGCCGGGCAGTTATCTAGGAATAGGTAGTAATCCAATGAGTACATTAGTAGTGAGTATATTATATGCCAAATTTTTGTTTATGTATTCGTTCAGTACTCAATGACCGGTTTGTTCAGAGTAACTATAGCAGGAATTCTATGATACAATGGGTGGGTTCTGTAGTTTAACTATCAATTTCTACAGCATGGCGTTAAGTTGCACGAGCAGTAACACTCTGATCTAATGAATTGCTGAAACATAAAATTTATACATTTTTCTGTGCTAAAAATTCTAGGAGAATATGAGTTTTATGTTTTATAGAAATTCCGAGCATCACATACATACATACTAAATCACGCAATAAAAGCTTAGTGTTTACATTAGGAAACCATTATAGCTGCACGCCTTGCCTCCTCCTCCTCCTATACAAACGAAATCAATAAAAGTATACATTTTTTGATTCATTGGTTGGTGTTATTTTTAACTATTTCAGTTATCGCAAATTTGTGCGCTTATAAAATTAATTATTATGGTGATTCAGTGGATACATTGGACTTCGCATTAATGGATGACCTAAGTTATCCTCATGGAAAAGATTTTCTATAACGTCGATAGGCAATTATATTGAAAGTCCAAGAAAATAGATAATTCAATATTTAATTATTTATCGATATTTCTGAGATAATTGGAGACATGATCGATAATTATCGATATTTTTATTATTAAGCGCTTGTAGTAACTATAGTATCAGTATCGATCGTACTTAGCCATAAGATTGTTTAGAAATTACATTTACCTATATAAACAAAAACGTATTACATATTTCTATATAGTTGTGATATATGAATGTGTGTATTGAAAAAGAATCAATAACAAGGAAGGAAATCACTATGCAGTAAAAAACGCATCGGAACAGACAGCTCTGACTTTTTCTTGCTCGATAAATACAAACAATAGCAGATGACAGAAAACGGGAAGTAAGAAGTAGTATAAAAACGACATATACGACCATGTTTTGTTTTCGCTTGTGCTATGTCTCGCAGGAAAACTGTTTCGGTGTATAGCTTAGACAGTAGGTATAATACTAATTCAACGAAGCGAGCATGATGCGGTCGTATTATAAGTGCGTATGCATAATAATGTATTTCTTAAAGACAAGGAAGTTTTGAATTTGAAAAGCCTTCATTAGGTTAGGGACAAGCGAATGCTTGGAAAGGTGGGTGACAACAAACTCATAAAAGACAATATAATTAATACATATTCACAATTTATACTATGTATGGAAGCTAGTTTCGCATTCCTTATTAACTTGACGGGTTAGCAATGCCCTAATATCACATTATAGTGAATTTATATACCAAAAATGATGAAAATTAAGATATTGTTAGTTAATCTAAACGTCGAATGGAGATAGAATTAGAAGAAATTCAAGACAATATCTAAACGTGTCTTGTAGAAAGAATGGTAAAAATCTTAGTTAAAAAAGACAAAAATGTACTACATCTTTAGAAAATTCACAGAATACTGTGAAGAATAGTAAATGAACCAAATGCTAAGACAAAAGCTGTGCAATTAACAATTTGTAATATGTTAGTTTGTTTTAATATAAAACAAATATTCAAATACATATACGTTACCTTGTTATAATACCAGACGTTCTTCAGATAACACAAAACGTACCTAATGGCTATAAATACATACAAATAAATGTTTTAGTTTTTAATAGAAAATCGTAAAAATAAGCGACTTCTAATTTGAAAAGAAAATTATCTGGTATTGAACGGGTTTTGAACTGATGATATCAGTATTATAGCTCATTCTGCGATTTGCTGAGATAATAGAAATTTTAGACTTGCACGTAGCAGTTGCACAGCCTGGCAGTAGAATCTGGATTTTCTGAAAATTCCTATTTTTATATTTGTGATGGACGTTAAGTTGGTAAATTTTGTATAAAATTAGAATTTTAATTTTTGGCCTTCAGTTACGCCATCTAGCGGTCATCCTATACTTCCCTAAATAATTTTCAAATGATTTTCGAAGCCACTTTAGTAAGTGATATTTTTTTCCGAAGCTGAACCGTTCTTGTGATATGACTGAGCGCCATTCTTAGTTGGCCACCCGGTACATATACTATAGGTAGACAACGCTTAACTAATTAGTTTGTAGAACACAACAAAATTGTGTACATACATACCTCACTAATTATTGGTATTATATGAGTTGCTACAGTTACGGACCGAATAGGCGTCTTGATTACCAACGTATTTACTTACTACATAAAAGATAATCCTATAAAGCGGTCCGTAATATTTGTAATATAATTAATAATACGACTTTATAATTCTGAATGCACTATACTTACATTTTAATAAATAAATACGAGTAGATCTTCAATTTCGGTTATTGTATTCTATAAAGATATTATGCTTTCAAATATGGTGTGCGTTTGGCAAATGCATTTGCGTAATGGAGAATGTTCAATACACCGATTGCAAGTGGCTTGCCAACAGTTACCTACCTGTTAGGGGATATTAAAAGAAAGCCATTGTTTATCTATTGTTATTAGAAACTAGGTATGTTGTACGTACATGTACAAATGAAACTAGATAGAAGAAAAGTTTGTTGCAAATTGTCTACATCTTGTCTAAAATTACATAACATGTATTTGCAATAAATGAGGTTAATGGAAAATTTCCAAAATACGTTACGGTCTATGTGGTGACTGTATAGTCATTCTAATGTTCTAAATATGTAATATATTCAATCACATAAAAGTTGAGTGGGAATATTTCGTTTAAACCGCATTTTCGTAGATATCGAACTGAAATGCTTTTAGAACAAATGATCTCTTATTAATCCGATGGGAACCATAATTTTAAAATTTTTGGTTATTTAAAAGCTTTGCATTTCGAAAAGGAACTAGGTTAAAATACATATGGTGTATGTTACTACTATTCGCTGTATGTATGTACGTATGTGTTTGTTAAGCTTTAGTTTAGAACACCACTTAAAACACAATTATTAGATACAACATAAATTGAAATGAGTTCTGCATCGCGTATATTTCGAAATAATACAATTATTCCTGACTTTCAGTGATTTTTATAAATTTTATTTTCCCACGCAGTGCAAGTTTATAATATACCTACTATTTTCGTTGCTGGTATGTTGTTAAAGATCTGTTTTACTACTGCACATGTAAATTATTTAGTGTATAGGGTACCTTCAAGATCAAAATTAGAAATTATTTTAAATACATCTGACAGTGTTATTATTGCTTAATACTAGGTAAAAGCTATTGGTACTAAAAGGATGGCTAATACATAGAAAACAACTTCTGCTTAATATTCTGCCAATAAATAAATTATTACGCAATTTTAAACGGATTTTAAAGAGTTACAATACATAGTTGATAAATAATAGAGATTCTAGCAGGTAGTATTGCCCCAAATCACTTTCCAAGAATTGTTATTCTAGATAGTTACAACATCGAATTAGGTTGTCATCATAAAATTGGCTATGCATAGTAGAACAAACCGGAATGGAGACCGTCTATATATCTACGCACGTTTTCCAAGCATGTTGTATACCCCAACTACAATTAAAAGCAGCGTAAATCTTTGATGAAGTATAATCAGTTTGCGACTGGATAGTAATTAAGTTTCATCGTCCGTGTTCATAATAATAAATAAATTTACCGATCACTGCTGCAGTCCTTTGCAACCCAATTATTACATGATTCACGGTCGTTCACCATTGGCAGCTGTTTTTTGCAGCTGCCATCTGAGACCTAAAAGGAAAACCAGCACCCTAACGCAACAATAAAGTGAACGATGTAAAAGTGTACATATAGAGATATATAGACACATTAGTGTAATTTACTTCCTATTCCGTACGAATTACGAAATTGAACTAATGTTAACTGCAATGATGTAAAAGAGTAATGAAAGGTCCTAAATTCTCACAAATATGTTTAATCACAGGCGACCGGTTTCGTGGTTCACCACAACATCAGGCCAACATATAAAGAGTTGTCCAAACATTAAAATAATAAAGATGTTCGGGCCACGACTTGAGAAAACAGAAAAGGTCAAATACATGTAACACAATAAAACAATTGTATAGATAAAATAAGGACGAAACCGTAGGACTAACGACAAATATATAAAATGTATATATTATATTATAGATTATAGATTGAAAATGTTGTGAGGCCTTCTTTCAACACAGTATCTAATTCTAGTAAATAAATTGGGAAACCCTCAAAATATAACACATTGGTTTATCAATCGCAATCTATTTTGAACTCCTGAATTCATCTAGAATAAAGGCTTAGCTAGTTTTTGAAATAGATTATGTTAGGAATATCTTAATTTCTATCAGATTTCTTCTTTAGAAGCGAGAAGAATATATACGAAAGCAGTATATCATTAAAACTCATTATTAATTAAATTTTATACGCTTGCAAGTCATCCTGTATATTCCCGTAATCTGCAATAGTTATTTTTTAATCTTTTTAAGAACATTGGATGTAAACGTCATTTTTCTTGGAAGCTTTGTATGTGTTAAGTATAGTATGTCAAAACTGTTGACATCTCCTTTTTTACGTAGCTCACACCGCGCTTCTGTATCCGAGGAGCTTGTATATTTCAGCTTATTTATCTTTCTAGCATTCCAATTAAGTAAGCAAAATCATCATTCAACTGAAGTTGATATCGTTACCAAAATTAGAACACTGTAATTACATTTCACTGCAAAATTTTCAGGAAAAGGATGCTGTTGCAACTGTTTGTGGTAATGTTGTTCATTTGAATTTTATATTAAAAATATATTCCACATTATAGTTTTCATCAATAGTTTTATATGTATATAGATAATTTTGTTGTAAATACACGTGCGTTTCAATTATCACTTATAGGATTTCCGTACTTGACAATACAATTTAAATGCTTTTAATAAATGGCATGTTGCTGTAACTGCTGAACTATTTTAAATTGAATAAAAATATAGACATTTTAAAATAATATCTGACATGCTAACTGCCTTTAGTGAGCCAGATTTTTATAATAATTTTGCTTTTCTTTGGAAATAGGCATCGACCGTTGCTTTATAAGAATTTACATTCATATCAATAATTTTTTAGGTCTACGTTGTGTACGTTTTCTTGTGTGATGGTCTTGTTGCTAAATGTCCAAAAACTTTTTTTTTGGTTATGAAACTTTATTGACATTTCTTTTAATATTCGTTGTGCAATTTTGCTTAATTACAGTGGAATCTCTCTTAACGGACACTTCCTATAAGCGGACACCCCCTTTAGACGGACACTTTTACCAGGTCCCGGCAGCGCTCCATAAGAAAAGCATTGCAATCGCTCCCCCTCGAACGGACTCTCTCTTGAGCGGACGCGGACACCCGCTCGACAAAAAAAATCCCTTGAACGGACATTTCCTTTGTTTTTTTCCGATTTTTTTCATGTCATAATTTATAAATAAGCTTGTCAAAACTTTTTTAATTTGCTCGCCTTAACAACATGTCATATTTACTACATCACATAACATAGTTAAATGTGGGTATGGTACATAAATATTTTCTCTCTCACATAATATTTTCAAACTAACGTTTTTTCTACAATTCTAAGCTATAGAAATAGCTGAATCCTTGGGTAAAAACACTTTCAATGCCGCGTCCGGTTAAGTAAGTCCGGTAAGTTTAAAATTCATCTCCATATTACGTTCAAAATGATATCTGGCAAAGCCGCCTCTGCATTACCAAACAAGACCATGAATTTAAAAATCAAAAATGTGTGGGAGGAAAATTGTCTAAGGAAAGGATAACAATATTGCACTGTGCGATATGGCTGGAGACAAGGAAAAGTTGCTGGCTATTAGAAAGGCATTTAGACGAAGAGCTTTTAAAAATTTAATAAAAGATAATTTACCGCTGACATGGAAATCAAATCAATGGTTCGAAAATTTCGATCGGAAAATGGGAGCATAAAACAGGCAAATTTTACTTTTTCTGGATAATGCGGCATCGCATCCAAAAAAACATCAATTTGAAAAACATTAAAATACACTTTTTGCCTCCAAATTGTACTTCAATCAGCCAACCACTTGATCAGGGTGCACGCAGAGAAATATTATCTTGAGTTAAAACAGACTGTTTCAGTTCAAAATAATCCCGTATTTGTATATCCGCAAAACTATCACAAGAATATTATTTTCTAAGGAAATTGTTTCGACGCAAAACAACATTGTTTTAATGTAAGAATATAATGGATTTGTAAGACTTCCGTATGTCGACCACTGAATTGACAATTTATAGGCAATTTAACGGAAAGTACAGGTTTTACTGAATCCAAAACGGGTCCCCTTTTCTTGCGCAAATTAGTCTAAGATGCCTAAAAATCGTTCTAAAAAGTGTTATTTCTAGGTTATGTTTCGCTAATATGAAAATCCTCGCAGAAATGTCAAAACACTAGCGAAACATAACCTAGAAATAACACTTTTTAGAACGATTTTTAGGTATCTTAGACTGATCTCCGCAAGAAACGGGGTCCTTTTTGGACTCAGTAAAACCTGTACTTTCCGTTAAATTGCTTATAAATTGCCAATTCAGTGGCCGACATTCGGAAGTTTAGCCAATGGATTATTTACTTCAAGTACAACGTTTGGTTGAAATTATTCCTCCAATTCCCATGAACCTAAAATACACTTCACATAATCCATTATTTAATATGTAAGTACTTTTATTACTGCAAATTTCCACGCCTTAACTATAAAAAAACTTATATGTATCTAATTCTTGCAAAATGGTGCACGCAGATAAAAAGATTGAAGTCGAATGCACGCATAGACGCTTCATATACACATAATATAATCTCGAACGCAACTGCTCGGAAATGTGCAATTCAGCTATTTCATAAATAGGGAAGTTAATATTCAGATCAAATACGTATTTTACAACAAATATAAGGTATGTTCGCAGAGTGAATTTCTTGCGATTTCAGTTTAATTGGAATTTGTCGAATGCGCATGCGCTGCCAGAAAATCGAAATTGTCAACTAATACGTATTTTTGTTGTGCGAACGGGTTTCCCGTACTTGTACATATTTCACTTATATTTGTAATAGCACACTTCACTTATATTTATAGCAGCATACTTCACTTCTATATTTGTATTATTTATTTTTTATTTTATCCTATTTTGTTTCGCCGTTTCGTTTTAAAACTGGAGCCATGCAGAGAAGTATTACAGGTAGACCTAAACTTTTCTGTGCGCAGACACTAATTCTAAATTGGAGATATTTCTACCGACTCGTTCGACTGTCCAAATACAATTTCCAGCTACAATTTCGACACTCTGCGAACAACAACCTGCTAATTTCGAACTCATCAAATTTCGTATTTCTTTACTGCGAACGCTTACATCTTATTACGCGTGCGTCGTACAATTTCTGATTAATTTAGTTTACTCTGCGAACATACCTATAGTCTAGATTGTATTAAACGCATTTACTTATTCCAAGAAAATGTGTCTGAATCAAAACAGAAATATTCTAGCATTAAAAGCATTTGGGTAAAACAGTATATTTTCTTAATTCAAGAACATTTTTCTCTGTGTGTGTTATTAAAAATTTTAAGCATAATTACAGAACTTTGATACTGAAGCACTTACTAGCAAACATTGAAATTTCTAACACAGCCAATGATTTAGTGAAACGCATAAACTTATTGGATGCCGTTTATTTTGCTAAAAGTGCATGGGACCAAGTTACTTCTGAAACAGTTCAGAAGTGTTTTCGAAAGGCAGGGTTTACGTTTAACAACCAGGAATATCCGACAGCATTTGATGTTGATTTTGAACCTGAAGATGAGTTGCCATTAAATCTACTTGCCGAAATTCAGAAAAGAGGTATTGCAGGGGTTAGTGGGCAAAACTTAAACGATTTTTATCATGTCGATGATAATTGAGAGATTACCTTTGGACTTACGCGTACCATTACAAGAACAAATTTCTGAAGTTCAAGATATTTCTGATGATTCAACAGATGAACTTAAACCTTCAGATCTTCAAGATGCAAGAAACAAAATCTTAACATATAAGGAGGCTTTGGCTAAAACACATGATCTTATAGCGTTTGTGAAATGCCAAGGTGATACAGAAGCTGTGAATATACTTTCATCGCTTGACTTACATTTTCAAGATATTATTGCCATGACCAAAACATGCCTAACTAGAATGGAGTACTTATGTATGTATGTACTTATAAAACATTTTAAACTTTTATTACATATGGAAATACCTATTTGGTTTTTTTGTTATTAAACCCAATTGAATTGTTTATTCTTTTATTTTTTAATAAAAGTATTTTTGAAAATAAAAACTAACCATCTTAGAAAAATGTTACTCATTTAAATTAGTAGTTTTCTCTTGACCGGACAGCTCCCTTGTGCGGACACATTTCAATGGTCCCTTCGGTGTCCGCTCAAGAGAGATTCCACTGTATATGTATTCTATAACTATTCTGTTAAAAAGATATTACATAGTGCATTTTTATCCGATCGTATATGCAAATTTATACACACTGGCTTAATTGTTACTGGGTACATTCTATTTACTTATTTATATAGTGGCATCTATTTTATTGTTATCAATTTATATGTGTATCGGTTTAAAGAATATACTGATAACGTGTAGTCGTAATTAATAATGTTGTATTAAAAGTGATAAAGCAGTAATGTTTCTAGCATATCCGTAGTATACGAAATGTCATTTATAAAGCTACTACTGGGAACTCGCTTTATCCTGTTTCGATCGTTGCGTCTGCGTAGAATCTAAATACTATCCAAATCGGAGGAGTACTAACTTACTGTGTTATAGATGAATGACGTTGTCAACATATCGATTGTAATGATACAGAAGAGGGCTTTTAGGATGTAACGTGTATTTATCTTGCTCTTCTCCCTAACCACATACTAATGTTATTCGTCGTACTGTTGTATTGCTAGAAATGATCTGAGATAAACTTGATGGAAACGAAAATAATCTCTAAAGAAGCGCAGTCCAGATATAGTCCAATTACATAATTATCCATACATTGGCAGGAACATTTACTTATTTATTATTTTATTATTTTACGTTTATGATAATACTCTGTTACTATAATTTTATAACGACAGCATTAATTAAAGAATATAAAATTATACTTGCCGGTTAAAAGCAAAATACTAAATTCTGGTAATTTTACTTAACATATAGGTACATACATACTTTCTTCTTCGCAAAGCTGCAAACGCCTATCGGTTATATATAAATAGTATGCACTTTATTGACTGATTTTATTACTATCAGTCGTCGTTTTGATTTCATTATAATTAACATAACACTTAGGGTTATATTATTTTTTTTTAAGAAATTTCTTATTCGAAACCATGTGGTGATCAACAACAAATGAATTCAAGTTAATTACTTTTACAACTTCATAGACAAAAAAATACAGGAAAATTTATATTTTTGTCATGTATCAATGTTCAGGATATTTTCTTAGATTCAGTAAATGGTAAGTACTGACTCTGGGCTATGATACTTTTTTACACAAACGGTGTTTTTGATTATAGTATCTGTAATGAGAGAATCCATTACCAATGTACCACAAATTAGTAAAAACAAGTATCAGTTCTATAAAATTACGGGCTAATATGAGGTAGATCTTAAAATAACACAATCTAGGAAGGAGAAGTAGCAAGTAGCCATTATAAATAATCATAACGATCCATTCAGAGGATATGCAACATATTAAGAAATCTGTTAATGTCAAGGATACAACATACAACGCCGTGGAACTACTTTCAGTTACAAAATGTTAGCTAAATAGGTAAATAAATAGTATTTATTCAAGGAAATGCTAATTACCGAAGCTCCACTTTTCATAGTTCAAAGTTCAAGGTATTTGCACTAAATCGCAATAAATCTTTTTACAGTATACATTATATGTTGTACATATACAGGGTGATTATACAAACGGAACGAAATTTTAAAACAAAATTTTGCAGTTGGATATGGTTGAATAAAAAATTATCACGTGCAAATATTTTTGAATAAGTGTCACTTTCGGTTAACCAGAAGTGGGCATCAACTTCGATTTTTAACTAGCATGCTATAAAATAAATTATAAATTCAAATTCTATGATAAATTCTATACATATTTCATGTATCATACCTTACATATAAATACCATTCCTTCTGAGTTATTCGCAATTAAAGAAAAAACTGACAGATACCGACCTTTATAGTGATACTAGCTGGCCCAGCAGACTTCGTTCTGCCTAAAAAAATATTGATTTGGATATTTATATTTTGTTACGGGTACCACCACCCGTGTCCCGCCCGTCCCGTACCACCCCTCCCCCTTTCCCGCCCGGCCCGTACCGCGCCCGAGGCCCCTCCCGTCCCGTACCGAACAAACCAAAAAGCATTTAGATGACAGGTTGAAAGAACACAAATATTAAAAAAATATGAGCTCTAACCAAACACATTCAAGATAGAAGACACACTTTTACTTATAATAGTACAAAAATTAAAAAAAGGAGAACCTTAATGCAAGATGCATACACGAAATGATTTTTATCAAAAATACTGTAATTATACAAACGAGATAGAAAACCTATGTCAAATATACATCGATATTTATATATGTAACTACATATATAAGTTTAGTAAAGCCTCTACACCAAAAATTAAAGGAATTAATAAATTAATTTTACTATAAACATAAATATATTTCATTCTTTTGTACCCGTATTAATTAGAGTCTTGGTTCAGTATTTTCGAAACTCAACGTATACTTATAATGCATTTGCATAAAGGTGGCCCATCCAAAACTAAATAGATGAATTATCACTGATATGGTGATATTTTGAAAAAATGCCGAAAGACGCATTTATTTTGTAGGGGGAGACATGTGCGTTATAAATGTAACCTCCTAACTGTATCTTTCTATCAGGGAGGCTATCCCTTCCCATATCATCATAGGGAAGTGGGGTTGAGTTGTACTTCATTTGAAAGGCAATTAAATTCTTCAACATTATATGTACTTCCTGGACTTCTCTCAAACCGTAGACAGCTGGTAGCTAACGAAAAACGTTTATCTATAACATTTAATTCTTTTTTTTTTAGAAAGATACAGAAATAAATGGGATTTATTTATTTATTTTCATATTTATATTTTGCATTGATTCTACATTACACTGAACTTTAATTCAGAAAAAGCAATGAGGCTAAAAGTCTCTTGTATTCCTTTTAAAATATGCTTATTTGAAAATCGTGAACACCTCTTACTTTAAAAACAAAAGCATTTCGGCATTTGTTTAAAAAAAACACCGTTTCGGTGATAATTCATCTGTTTCGTTTTCGATGAGTCACCTGTATAAAACGATGTAAACATGTAACATTTAAAAGCGACGAATAGACTTCTCTTTATAATTTTGCATCGTGGCTTGAACGATAAGTAGATCTACGTATTATAAGTGGCCAACAGACAGAACAAGATTATATAAATTTGAAAGTGTTATCTGTCTTTGCCAGTCTCAATGTTGGGATTGAGCGGGACGCTAACGTAGCAAGCTGCTAGGTGGCGAAGAGATACGAAAGAGAATGGGACAAGAACGAAAAAGGATAATAATGGCGCTATTTTTGCAAAGGCACTAGTAAAGTTGATATGCCTAATGTATGTATCTAATGTATTTTAATTTATCTCGCAAAAATAAAAATAATGGTTCTAGTTGTAATATTCAGTTTTATGAAATTTATCACGTTGCTACCAAATTAGTAAAATATATTTCATATCATTTATTCTTAAAATAAGAACAGTAGTTTGAGAGACTAATGCCAAGCAAAACGTATGTACGCATATACATGTACGCATTTTGCTAAAAATAAATGAAGTACAGTCCATTTAGACCTTTGCATTACAAACTTCCAAAACATACACCTACCGCTGTGCTACTATGTAATCATGCTTTTATTCTTTCAGTCGGGTCGCTATATAGTTGAAAGCACTATATGTAGTGCGCGTCCTTATCCAAGAAATCCACCGCTTGTTTATAACGTCACCATCACAACACTAGGATGGAGTATGTAGGACAAACAGATTATGTGTAGATCAAAAAACATAATCGTGGTTCTACCAAATTTTTGTACTTCTTTAAAATAAGTTCAGAGTTTTGAAGGGGAATTTTCGAGGTTCACACTGTTAAAACTAGATCTTTACAATTTGCTATATATTTAGTAGTATAGTTTGAGATATTGCTTTCATTATTATTAAAAACGTAAAGCAGTAGTCTCGTTCTTTGTTATAGGAAGAGTTGAACCGATTGACTAGGATTTCTAGAGTAATATACTAATAGATGTACTCAAGATCTCTCCCATTTATTAAATAATTGCAGATACTATTTCAGATGGCAAATACATATTAGTATTTGTACCTACCAAAACTATCTACATCATTAAACATTAAAATGTCTCTAAAGATAGAATTCCATTTAACCAATAAAGAGCATTTACTTCCTTTTATAACGCTTGTGTAGATCTTACTTATCCTACCATGCAATAATATTTTAGTTATTCTTATTTAAAATATAAAAATATACATACATAATTTTGGTTTTATGTATATATGTTTCCCACTTCTCAAACAAAGTAACAATAATCTGACTTACGCAATATTGTAAGACAAGAAAATTTAATTAGGTTAAAGTATCGACCGTACTTGTTAAAAAACACTAAATCTAATAGATTGTTGAATTTTTATTCACTCAATTTTCCCTAAATATACAAAATTAATTTAATTACCGCAATTTGAAAAAATGTTGATTCAGAGAATTAGTCAATTAAAAATTATAATTTTATTAAAATTGTTTATGTCAATATTATACAATATTAACCAATAAGAAATAGTTGTTTTTTATAAAAGAGGAGTAAACAAAAAGTTTTATTTTGATACATTCAACTGAAAAGTAAAGTTGTCGTTGTAGTTCAAAAACGTTCGTAATTATATTTAGTTGACTGGTATCTGAAATATACAAGATTGTTATTGATATTGAACAATTTCAAAATAAAATTTTTTGTTTATTTTCATTTCTAAAATTTTAATTTTAAAATAAAAATGTTATTTAGAAATAGCAATTTAAAAATTTCAATTTACTCGCTTCTATGTTAATTCGGTAAAACAGTTTTTTGACCTAAATTTGAAACCCACGATATGCTATAAGAACAAATTTCAAAATCATATTTCGTTATATATTACGTATAGTGTTAAATAATTTTGTTTATTAAATTTTATATTAGTCAAACTATCCAGATGTATAAGGCTTCCTGTAAGACGACTCATTCCAATCGGATCGTAGTTGGACCATCGAAAAATTGGAATTATAAAATTTGGATTTTTTGGATTAACAATCACAATATATAAATTTCAAAACTGATATTGTAAATTTTTATTGATGTTTTAAACTACAACGACAACTTTAACTTAGTTGAATCTATCATTTTACTAAAAATAATTTGCCTTACTACAATAGAAATTCGTCTTCAAACATTTTTCGGATACATAAATTAATTTTAAAAAATTATAATTTTTAAAATTTAACAATATTTATAATAATTTAATTAAATTTATCAAATTTAAGTAATTTACATTAATCACATAGATTAATTGTTTTTTATAATTTGTTGTATACTTTTGTAGCATGCTCCTGATGATTTAAAATATAACGAAATATTGAGCTTATGAATAAATGATTTTTGATTTCAACAACAGACCGATTACCCTGACATTTTTTGCCCTATTAAAATGTCTTTAAAATATAGTTTTTTAACTAATGTATATAGCAAATAATATTTTAATTTACATTCAATAAATTATTTACTCTTCGAATTTTATCTTGTGTAATATCTAAAAATCTTATCCATTTTTGTTTACAAAATTGTTTTTTTAATAATTTTTATAAAAATGAACCTAATAGTATTCTTATTACGAAAATTTACACTTACCTTAAAAATTTCAAAACATTTTTATAAGTTTTTCGTAGTTTTCATGGATATATGAATCAATTGATTTTGTTGTATATCGACATAGATTTCAATAGATGTCATCTGTTGATGTCAAAAATGTTATACATTTTAAAATTTAAATAGTTATATTATAACATGTCCCGTCGGCGTTCATCTTAGTTAAGTTGTTGCTATTTTTATGACAAGCCAATTTCACTGAATTTTGTGAAACTACTTTTTTTATGTTAACGTCCTTATTGTATTAAACCCATTTTCT
This sequence comes from Holotrichia oblita, assembly GCA_023690525.1. Lineage (NCBI taxonomy): Eukaryota > Metazoa > Arthropoda > Insecta > Coleoptera > Scarabaeidae > Holotrichia > Holotrichia oblita. The sequence continues at coordinate 158,673,063 of CM043015.1, read as the reverse complement.
GCCCTAAGTTGCAAATTTTCACTATTTTAAAGTCAAAGTAACAATTCTGATTCCCAAAATTGTTATTTACTTACATATATATATATATATACATTCGCAATACGCTTTGAGTAGTGAAGCAAATAACCTATGTACGTGGTATTATCACCTTACTACTATGTATAAAGCGACCTATTAGAATTAATAAAATAATTTATTATTTGATGTATACCACGATATGCATATCTAGCTCTACATAAATTACTATTAGTGCTCCTATAACATAGCAGATTATTATCTGTTATTTGTATATTTTTTAACAAGTTCGACGTGTTCACTGACTACGAGTATATGACAATGGTGTGTTTACACTATTTTTTTGTAATTTTTAGGTTTACGGTGGACTTGCTGGAGATCTTAACCATTCTTATTGTCTAAGTTGCAAAATAACTTTTTTTTTGTATAGAGCTTAATCTTTCAAGAGCAATACACCTTTTTCATACCTTAGAATTTTTCTAAAAATTCGTAATTGTTGAGTGACGTAGCCACCAGGCTAGTGTTACCAAGTAGGAATCCCGGTGTCTGCCTTCTGGCGAAGATGTAATGATAACTGCGGCGTAAACTGTATATATCACATATAACCGTTCTTAGGAGAATTTCAATTAAAAAAATGAACTGAGAAAGGCCAAAATCTTGCTTTAATGTTATTTGTTTAGATGAAATGTTTGTAAATAACCTTTTATTTTCATATTTTAATAGACAAAGTATTGCTCCCATTTACAAGTATTAACGCAATGGAGGCGCAAACATCTGCCACATGATTTACTTTCGAACATACATATGTTCTATTTTATTTGTGATGGCTACAGCTGTAGTGACCTCATACATTAGGTAAAAATACGTGATTAACCGGCAAACCTTCTAAGGAGCCTTCATTATCGAATAAAATATCTTACTTCGATTATATTATCTGTTTTGTTTTATTCTTTGCGACGAATCGCTAAATAATTGGAAACCACTCGGTTTTACAGCGATATCTTTGTTGTATATAATTTTTGTCGACTTAAGTATGCACTACAATAGGAGATCAAGTATAATTTGTAATGTACTAGCAGTAACATATTTAACTGTGAAACTAAACCTTTTTAAGCGGAGTCGACAGGAAACTATCTGTACATGTTGTACTTGTCACGATTAAAACTACTCTACAATTAATCTAGTTCGTAATTTTGGCGTATGTAAAGTATTTGATGGCTTTGTTACTGAATTAATATTTGATTCGTTCTATGGCTTCTTGAAAGGAAACATTTTTGAATAATAGTAAAAACGTCAAATATCTCACGAGAATGAGCAATAACAGTGTTGTATGTCAATTAAATCGTTTACTATCAGAATGTTATATTATAAATTGTAACAATCTTAAAAATTACATTTTGCAAAAACATAACGCTTGATACAAGTACTAAGATATACTGAACTTAAATTTGGAATCGCAGATAATGATTGGCGCCGGCGCCGCGAATTGTGAATATTGTTAGAACACTATAAATGAAAGACTTATCGGCACAGAAGCAATTTATTTCCGCAAATATAATCGGGGTGATAAGAAAATATGATTGATTGTTATACTACTTTTGCGGAAGTTCATTTATACTCCATATTGTGAAAGGAAGTCGTGATTTATATAGAACACCAACCATCAAACACTATTATGTGTAGGACAATAAACAAAATATATCGCCTGCGAATGTCGATATATTCCGTAACCGTTCATTCTAAACGAAAGTGAACAAAGGAAAAGCAGCAAAGAATCATTTCGGTTTGTATCTCTCCGTTTCACTAACTTGCTCACTCTCACTCATTGACGTGTTCCTAAAAATAAAACCAGAACTAGTTTTACAGATGTTCTGGCGTAGATAACGAGATGAACTATTATAATACACTGGTTAATTTACTTTTTATTAATATAGCCCGTTACGCAAACTGTCCTATCGCATAAGATTCCGTTTGTAAACAAACCACCGTTTTTCAATATGCAGCAGTAAATTACGATTATCCAACTACAGTTACTGAAATTTACATAAAATTGTATGGAATATTATATAAACGGAAAGCCTAAGTAATAGCCCGCTTTTCGTCAGATCGCTGACCGGATGAAGTGAAATAATGAATTTTTCTAAAGCGTGTACATTTGCAAAGAAATGATAAGTAATTTATATGGCACGGGTTGCTATGATTTGTTCGCGTAATTAATATAGCGAATAATCTATTCACTTACATTAATCAATAATCGTTTTAAAATCATATGTATCTGTAAATTGAAGGAAGGTGTTTTGTGATATGTCACTTAATGATATATGTATTTATTTCTTCAAGATAATTATAATTTATCGCAAATTTTGCCACCATCGTAGACCAAGTGCGTTCTGTTAGATATATTCCTACATACTTATTTAATGATGATAGTGGCTCTTTAAAAATGGTATGTGTTATGTTGTATAATATTTTACATTATATTTACGCATTTGGAGTCGTAGTCATAAATTCATATGTCATTTAGCTTATAATATAATCGTTATTGACGCAATGGTGATTAATTTATGAAGGTGTCACCTTCAAATTATTATTTTACGTTCAAGATAGCATTGGACACACTTTAAACTAGTATTAAACATTTTTTCTAATGTGAAGAATGTTAGAAAACAAATGAAGCTATTACAGTAGAGTTCCGCTAGTCCGGATTAAAATTGGACCGATCCAAATTACCGGAACATCCGGATTAGCCAAATAAATATTAGACTAATTCTAAGAAGCACAGTACAAGGAGAAATTTTTTTTAATAAACATAAGATATTTTAAACGTTTTACAAACACGTAATCGTATATATCAGTAAAAAATTAAAAATAGTCTCAAACCTGGCTTAAAAATTTAGGCATTTTGGTCTGAAGTGTATTGTCTCCTTCTTTAATTTCCATAGCCCGCTACTGCCGCATTCTGAACACAATTAAATTATTTTGAATATTAAAATATTTGAATACAGCTACTAAAACTCCTATTAGCCTCTTCATGATTAATTTTCTGATCAGCTATGGCAATGTTTTCACTGAAGAAGGAACTGTAGTTGCTATGCAGTGGCAAATTTTCTTCATCTCTTACAACCCATTCACTAGTTTCCGTTTCTTTTTATAGATAACTGTCAGCGCTGATTTGCTGTAACATATTTATAATTTTTACAAGTCATTCATTTTTGTTGAGCAATATTCAACTTGCACTTAAAGTGGCTCTGAAAACTTTTTGTAATCATGAATCAAAAGGCTCTTTCGATAATACATATTAGTTAAACGCATTGCATTTTAATTCGTAGGCTGAATAAATACGGCGCAATTTGTTGGTAGAAACATGGTTATCACATCATCACTTATTAGCGGGGTCTCCGAGAACGCTCTGGGATTGTTTGCTTTTCCAATTACCATCATTTTGATTTCATGTGCGCAATCACCCTTTGCGCAGGTAAGGAAAGTCGCTCTCTTTTTTTCTAAGGTTTTGGCCCTGCAGTGCGATTGGGCAATAACTTCCAAAACAATGCAGATTGTATAATGGTCTGCCAGTAAGTTTATCTCATTTTCTCAGTAAATTTTTGAAAGTTGTTTGGCATATGAACCACAACATGGTTTCTTTCCAACCACGGTAAGATGACAAATGCCATTCCTTTTTTCGTCCGTTACTAGCAATAACTTTGAATGAATTGGAATAGCCTTTTGTTGTAAAGAATTAGCTGTGACAGTCGCATATCTCTCGCTACAGTAGAAACAATTTTTCAGTTCATTTTCCATTTCAAGATATTCTGGTTTTTTTTGGGATATTTTTTCTACTTGGTATTGAGACAGAGCTCACAATGTAACTGAGTAAAATTAATAGAAGTAAAATATTAATTAATTAAAAAGTACAAACCCTTTATTTTTGCATTATTATTTCTGCCTGGAAAATAAGCTGTACATTTAGCCTAAATGTACAGCTGATTTTCCATTGCTCGTAATCACGTATTTCAACTACAATAAATTCTCGTATTTACCATTCGAATAACCTTAATATTGTAGCTGCCATACAAAACTTTTCGCATAAAATAAATCCGTAAATTTTTATGAACAATGAATAATGGAAATAGCATTTATTTACTACACGTAAATAAATTAATATTTATATATGTAAAAAAATGTATTTACTGAATAACAACTGACACTTTTAAAAATAAATAAATTTTAGGAGACATTTAACGTTCAAAATACCGATTAATTGTTGAAAAATGAAAATTTATATACAGGGTGAGTTTTTTGAATGTTTAGCATTGTGATCCCAGAAACTACTGGAGATAGAAAAACTCTTAAATGGGGAAAGATGCGCAGTTTTACGAGTTTGATTTAAAACTGCTTTTGTTTCTCCGATAACTTTCATAGCTTATTAGATCTACAAAGAAAACTAAATTTTACGATTTTCTTTAAACATGCATTTTCCTTTAAACATCATTAATAGTAATTTCAGAGCAAAAGTGTTCAGACGATAGTTTTAGATAATTTTACGCCAAATAAAACTATGTAGCTAATATTTTTTTTCGTTCACCATTATCGAGTTATGACACAAACTTGTGTTTTTTTAGCTGGAAACCATAGTTGGTTTTGACATCATTAAAAAGCTTATTTTTGCTGATTACAATCATATAAGGTTTGATATGGTTATTTTAAAAAGTAAGGAGGATATATACATTTCTATGATTGTTCACTTTATAAGATAAAAACTTTAAAAAAAAGTTTGGTGTTTTGTAATTCAAAAAACGAAAATTCTGAGTTACAGTAGTGTTCGTTGGAGTAGTCGAGATAAATATATGTACTAATATTGCTTTCACATTGAGCCACAGTAGTGAGAGTTGTTAATTTTAACTTTTAAGTCAAGTTAATTGTCAAACATTGACAATTAACTATTAGTTAATTTAATTGTAACTTAACTATAAGCGGTGCAAACGGCCGTTAATCATAAGTTTGCATTGGCTATAGAATTGTCTAACGTAGAAAAGCGTGATATGGTTGAATGTTACATTCAGTGCCAGAAAAATTCTACTAGAGCTGCTGAAGCTTATTTTGAAAATTATTTTGATCGACGTCAGCCGTCGCTACCTACTTTTAAGAGATTATGTGATAATTTATCAGATTACGGTTCGTTCATTATTCCAAAATCAAAAAAAGGGATGGATGAAGATAGAGAAATAAACATATGAGCAAGTATCGCTCAGAATCCATCTACTCGACAAATTACAACAGAAATGGGCTCCTCTTAACGCACTATTCTCAGAGTGTTGAAGAAGCATAAATTTCGTCCCTACAAATTATCAGTATCACAAACTTTACATGAAGGTTAACATCAGACGAATAGCTTTTTGTAGATGGTTTAAAGATCAGTGTCAAAACGATCGACACTTTTCAATGAACATATTATGGACTGATGAATCTCGATTCACAAATTGTGGAATGTTTAACAGACACAATGAGCACATACGGTCTTAAACAAATCCACTTCTCGTTAAACATAGGAGACCACAAATTAAATTTGAGTTTAATGTTTGGTGTGGTGTTATAGGATCAACTTTTCTTCTTCCTTTTATTTTTGATGGATCACTAACTGGCAATCTTAATTTTTTACAACAAGATTTCGAGGAAATGTTAGATAATTTAAATTTAAGAACCCGAGCAACGTTGCAATGGTTTCAACATGACGGAGCGCCTCCGCAAAATCAACTAAATGTTAGAAATTATCTAAATTTGAACTTTCCTAATCAATGGATAGGACGAAATGCTCCCATTGAATAGCCGGTTAGATCCTTTGATTTATCACTTTTGGATTTTTTCTGGTGGGATGTACTAAAGGACATATTAAACAATCGGCGATTTAAGAGAAGCTGTCTTAGTTGCTTTTAATGACATCGATAGGCGTAAAGTCCGCAATGCTACAAATTCTGTTGTGAAGAGATGCAATTTGTGTATTAATATCTAATAATGGAGGTATCTTTGAACATTAATAATGCTGTATTTTATCAGTTCGAAATTCAATTGTTTTCCATAAAAAACCATAAAAATGTCTTTTTTTTTAAGTTTTTATCTTATAAAGTGAACAATCATAGAAATGTATATATCCTCTTTAGTTTTTAAAATAACCATATCAAACCTTATATCATTGTAATCAGCAAAATATAAGCTTTTTAATGATGTCAAAACCAACTATGGTTTCCATTTAAAAAAGCAAAAGTTTGTGTCATAACTGGCAAACGAAAAAAAAAAAAAAAATTAGCTAGATAGTTTTATTTGGCGTAAAATTATCTAAAACTTTTGTCTGAACACTTTTTCTCTAAAATTACTATTAACGATGCTAAGCATGTTTAAAAAAATCGTAAAATTTAGTTTTCTTTGAATATCTAATAAGCCATGAAAGTTATCGGAGAGCCAAGAGCAGTTTTAAATCAAATTCGTAACACTGCCATTAAGCGTTTTTCTATCTCCAGTAGTTTCTGAGATCCCAATGCTAAACATTCAAAAAAGCTCACCCTGCATACTCCGATATATGTAGTAAAGAAACTGTATAGTAGTGTTGGGCGATTCGATTCCTTTTACAGAGTCGTGTCGGCTCTCAACCTTATTCGTATTCCATACATTTACGTTTTATTCAATACAAGAGCTCAATCCCTGATTTGATTTCAGTTTTTGGTCTTATAATGAAATATTGAACTTTCGTTGCTAATCTGTAGTTGCCTACAATAATTTCAGTAAATAAATATGGGTAATATCATCCAAATAAGAATACGGTGTAGTATACAATACACTAGTACGGTACATACACATACATAGACGTGTGATTAATCTTTTCTGTACAAATCGTGGAATTTTAATTCATCACTAGTACTCGTATATACGATGCTTAATAAGAAATAGGATTAAAACGTCGAAGTTTTCAGTACGCCAAAATTAAGATGTTAGTATAAAAATGAGCTATACACCATCCATCATCTTGATTCATTAGTTTCATAGACAACATGTGTTCCAGTTCTAAGAAAATCAATTTTTGTTGTAAAAGTAAACGTAGGTACATAGAAATACCCAATAATGATCACCGTCTACACAACCTATTCATATTGATAAGACCACCATCTTTTATTACATCAGACAGCTAAGAGGGTTCGATGCACTCACTCCTCTTGCATTTTATTTGACGAATCTTGTATCGATGACTCACGTTGTGGGGTTTCGAAAATGCTAGGGGAGATTGGACTTGCTTGTCAAGGGGTGGAAAATGATTAAGATGGCCGGAGGGTAGATGCCAAGCAATAAATACTTATACTATGTAGGGATATGCTAGTGCAATTCAACTATACAGAAAAGTTCGGTGTTTCAGCGCACTTTGAACACGTCATCGCTGAAACAAAATTTACGAGAACGACGCAAAATCGTTTCTACATGATAATGATGAAAATAATTCCTTAGTCACCACGTTGTATTATTCTTCCGGTTGTCTGTTTCGTATTATCGATATGTAGCGTGTTGTTTTCACATTATCAGCATGTTGACTTTATGCCTTGTTATAATATTTTAAGGTCAAGTTCATAAATACTACGGAATCGCATGCTTATTTTAAAATCTTAATTGTTTATGTTGATAGCTATTATTTTATTATTTCCATATAGTGCACGAAGTTATAAATGTATAAATATCTTGGCAATAAAATGTAAAAATAACTGTTTGTTACCAACAACGAAAAATTTAAACAATAAAAATAAAGCATAGGTAAATGAAAATAAGTATTTTTTATAACTTTTTATAAAGTTGGTATACATTTCTGTTATAAACTTGGAGAGAAAGAAAAAATTTATTCGGCAGTAAATATTGCTTGACGAATTTTTGTATATTATGATTCAATTTTATCTATATATCTCTATATTGTATTTACACAGCCAATTATTAAATGTCCATTGACTACCTACCACTATTTTATTAGATCTTACTAATATTACTTTCTAATTTGTCCATTAATTTCAACTGTAAATTTTGTTCCGGTAGCTAATGGTATATCAACTTCAAAACAAAAAAACTCCGAACTAGCTCTTTTGTCAACATTACTTCCTTACACTTCAGCGCATAAGATAGAGACATAATTTTTATGTTCTGTACTTGCTCTGGTTTTGTTCTTCTGATTTTGATTTTTCAATTATTATTGGGATAAATAGTCCCAGACAGTTGTTGATAAACATATGGTATTATGAGTGATCCTTCCAGGAGCTATACAGATCTTTTCATATCAGTTTCATGAAATTGCCAATTGCAAAATCTAGTTAGTCACTTAAATTAAATTCCGATGTGTATATAGTTATTATCATGAAACTTTCTTAATTTCTAATTAACCTCGTTATTAGCATAAGTACCACTCCGTCGATTTATTAAAATAACTTATCTTCGTAATTATCATACATCAAAGTGCGTAAATAATCGAATTATTGTTATCACCTCGCACACTTTTCACGATACATCCTAGAGCGAGGTGAATACTATATTTTCAACTATTGCATCGATGTAGAGATGGTAACAGCTGTATATATGTATGTATGTATTTATATGTATATATAAATTCAAAAGTTTTATCGTCTGTTAACTGAGCAGTTAACAATGCCAGAGTGACCAACAAAATCTAAAGGTTTCTATATTTGATATGAGACAGAAGTAAGAAATAATTAATTACCATTCAAATTGTAAATTATTGTTGAACCAAACAAGTGGAGGGTTACAGTAACGTTTTAGCAAACGATGATATTGAAAGCAGCTTGTATAACAATGGACTTTAAATTCACAAACAGTTTCATGATAAAACTACGTACAGTTTTAGAATGTTTAATCCCACACCGTAAAAGTGAGAGAATAGATGCATTTGTATCCTCCCCGCTAAATCCGTTGTTGACCATACTGACCGTAACATTTTTTTGCAATATTATTTTCCTGCTTTTAGCGACTTATAAGGTTAACACAAATTGAAATATTTGGTATTAGAATATACGGATTGAACTTGCTCTAATGTCAAACGTGTGAATGGGCTTTTACATATTATTAAAACTTATTATGTGTATTAAATATGAAAATAAATACTTTTAATATTAATATTAGCTGCTGTTCTTCGAAAATGTTAATGAGCATTAATTTGCGAAAACGTATGTAAAATTAAGATTTTAGTGTACTAGTAGAGTAAATTATATGTGGGAACAGATGTACTAACCCTTTCATAAGGTTAATAAGTAGGGAAAAATTATTTTAATAGATTTGCACATTTAGTTTTAAACACACAGTCTGTACAACATGTACAGGCTGGTGTGCAACCAAGATGGGATGGACTATTATAATTGACCGTTGAGGAATTTTGAAAAACCTTTTTACATAAGTTAACGTTTTGACAGGAATGACAGTTACTATTTGTTAAGTTTTACAGCTTCTTTATTAAAATACTCTAACTGGATGAGTGTAACTATTCGTAGCAAATCGCAGAAAATTGCATTTACGAAGAATTTGTTAAAAAAAAAAATATTTCGGCAATGTATCAATTAAAAGTTAAATTATAAATCAGCTCTAAATGTGCCTTCGTTTAAACAGAGCAGTATTTGAACATCTGTTCCCGTTATATTTAGCAATTTTGAATTATCAATATTTTTATTTGTTGTTAAATCGGTTAAAAATTCATATCCGGTTCTCATAAAAAATGGACGACATTGGAGCGATTTTTCTCTCCATACCAATGGGTTTTAGACCGAACTAAAGTTATTTCAAATTGTTTATAGTAATGAGCACAATCGATGGTAATATTTTAATACCAAGTGGCTCATTTAAAAAAGAAGTTTGGTTTGCTACTGACTAATTCGATCAGCCTGTATAAAGAAAATATTTTTGAAACGTAGTCCATATAGCCCGCAATCAAATTCAGAAAAGGTTTTTCGAAATTCCTCACGGTTTAATAATAATAGTCCAACCCATCTTGATTGCACCACGCTGCATAATACCATATACTATATACAAAAATTCTAAAATACCGTGTATAGAAAATGTATTTATATTTATGCTCATACATAGTAAGTATTAATAGTATAACATCAAAGGCTTATTTACTTGGTTGACACTGCATCGAGCTACATTCATAAATTTTAATACTTACCTACCTATTTTAATTTATGCTGTGTAAGAATCATGTCAAGAACGGTGGACACCTTCATGAAGTAGGTATACCTACTTGTGCATCTATGTATTCTTTCGTATTCTTTCCCTTTTACTTTGCGAATGTATGCAATGTGTCCGGATTAAAAATATATACCTACATATATATACCTATAAAAAATAGGAATAAATGAAATATATTTGTATTTTTTCTTAACTCAATATGTTATTGTGCTGTATGTGCATCTTCCGTTTGTCATGTATATTCAATATACAAAAAAATTACTGAAGTATTCATGTTATTCAACGTCAGTATAATAGGTATTCGAAAGCATCTTTTCAGTTCTAACGTGTGGTTAGTAGCATACATTAATTCATTAACATCAGCATGATACATAAACATTTTTAGAAGATTTAAATTTTAAGGGAAACAGCATTTTTATCTTGAAGAGTCTAACACTAATACTGTTTTTCATTGGTAAAACTAGTGTACAATGAGTGTTTTTGTTTTTCCTAAGGATATAATTTAAGAGGATAGAACTACACTCAGTGCACAGTGGTTTTAAAATGAATACTGCATATTGTATAAAACTGCCATGAATAGAAATTTTTGAACTCATTACTAAGGCTTCTACGATCAGTGTTGAATTATGATATATATAACCACTTCCGGCAACGAACCGTACTATGATAATAAGAAGAGAATGAAATAAAGTAAAAATAAAATACGCTAAAGGCCTTACCTATGTCTTGACGAAGCATCTTATTAGAAAATTAAAACGTCGAGCTGCTTTTCTGGTACATGTGTACTGTTTTATTTATTTATCTTTACTTTGTTTATTATGTTCACTTGTTTTTTATTTCTTTCGGTGTTTTATTTCGTATCTTCGTTCCAAATTCCTTTGTATATATTCAATTTTTATTTTTATTTTATTGTCACGTTTTTCTTGTTATCAATGACATGATGTATTCACGGAAATGATTGTTTAACTGAGAAGAATAATAACTTTACCGGAAAAAAATATTGCATCTTTGCAAATTTAACCAACTTCTAACTAATTGTAAGCAATAGTGTCGAATAATGTCGCACCTGTGTCCTTGATATATGTACATACATACATATATCCATGTAATCTCTTATTATTGTTATTGCTATTATATTTTATTAGTAACTTTTATTTCTGAAGAATTGAGTTAATCTATTAGATAATTTCAAGATTTTTTTGGAGTGGATGAAAATTAGTTTGTTTCTTTGTTTGTATGACGACATTATTTACCTTATTTCTACTTTACTTATCGACTTGACATTTTGAAATTTTATATATGTACTCATAATGATTAACGTTCAGTTTGCCCCAGATATAACAGTACATTTATTTTATGAGTGTGGTATAGACGGTGTTGGATGAAACCTTCATGAACATTTATGATACAGGTCAACGTCAAAACGTTATGAAATGATGATTATCGCTCATCCTTACAAATAGTGAGAAAAGGACGTCTGTTATATGCCCTGTGCGCATACAAGTTTATAGCTTTCAGTGAAACACTGTCATTAAAACTGTCTGCGGATTCCTGTTTACTCAGCTAGAATAGGTGCTTTGGCTGTTTCCGCGTCATTAAATGGTCGTTTACATAAGGTTCATGTTCTTGCGAAGTTTATACAAAAATGTAAATTATATGACAATAGATGATTTAGACTATAGAGAAACGAATGTACTTACTACATATGTAAATGTGTTGCTACATAAATGAATAGGTGCATTTTCTATTGAAGACTTAATTACATGATTTCGTAAGATATTTCGTTTTATTGAAGTTCTAGGAAAAATTTATAACGGAATATTGATTTTGTGTTTTCGATATAGGAACATCTACTTTGTTTTCTCACTAATACTATCGTGCCTTAAATTTTTTTCTATTTAACAAACCTATTCCGTTTTTATTTTAAAATCTCACCTCTCGCAAAACTGTTCTGTTGCATATACAAAGAAATATAAAAACCAATTTGAATTAAATACACAGTAATACGAACACAAAATAAAACAATAAGGAGGAAGAAATGTGACTCTAGAATCAATACCTAGCGCAATCATTAAACAATATAAGCTATTAAATAGTATTTAGACCAATTGCAAAATCTAGCAAGCGTTTAAGACTTAAAATTTTCGATGACCTTATATTATAACCCACTGCACTTAAGAATTAAAAGTTATATATTTTGGAAAAATAAAGATTTCTGGAAAATTATACATATACTATAAACACCGTCACCTTGCTAATACAGTACCACGCTAAAGGTGATCAAGAGAGAAATAAAGAATTCGGTGAGATGTCAATTATTAGCAACTTCAAAGTTGAAGTGAGTGCGTTTCGTAAATACAGTCACATCGCCAAATATTGGTTTTGCTTCATATCTTATACGGTTTATGGGAAATATACTGTTTCTTAACAGATTTTTTTCATATTTTCTAATACTCTAGCGTTAGCTACAGTTTATTAGATTAGATTTATTATATATTATATTAAATATTTTTATATATTATATTCTGGTTGTACAGCCCATTATATTGAGTTCATCTATCTATTTCATAATTAACGTCTCGTCTATGTCTAAAAACACATTAACTACATATGATCCATATAAAATACCGCAAATTTTATTTGGTCACTACTAAATATTACTGATACTTCCTGATGCAGACTAAACTTTGTGCTTTAGGTTTGCACGAGTAGTAATGGTGTTTTTTTTCCAACCTATTGTAAGACATTATTTTTGATACAAACTACCTATACATACAAAATTTGTATAATCTATTGATAGTACTCTATTTTTTAAATAATTTTTGAGTACTTCCATACAGTATATACAAATTTCTGAATGTGTTTCTTATCTAATTTGTGTAAAAAATCACGATACAATAAAATAATTTGCGTTACAAAATGTCAGCCGCATAAAGATTCAGGTAGTATTTTTTTCCATTTTTGATATAATTATGTATGTACATACGTGACTTTGTAGTGACATTTCTACACCTAACTGGTGTGTAATAAGGTATCACTTAATTTTTTGTTGCCTATTGTTTGTTAATACAACGTTCGAGTCTTTTCTTTCAAATTCGATTTCGGAATATATTTCAATACCTTTGTTCTCCTGTAGATATCCAGTTTTCTTCACAACTTCTAAATACTAATGATCAAAAATTGAACTGGTTATTTGTTCAGTATAATTGGATATTCCTTTTTCTAGGATTCACTAATTTATAGTAGTTCCCTGTAACATGTTGATTATTTTTATGGTACTGGGTTCTGGCACTAATAATATCACCTCCGTTTACTCACAATTAAGTTTATATTTCCTCTTTCCGCCGATTTACAAAACTAATTTTCTTTTTCTCTAAAACTAAATAGGTACACAATTCAAGTGAATATACATACACTATGGCCTAATAAAAGAATTGAGTAAAAAGGATAGAATACTTACATAGTTCTGGCTGAAAGCTGGTGCAAATATTGCGAAGTGCTTTTTTCATGCTTAACTGTGATTAATAGTTAAAGAGAGTATTTTTAATAAAATTTGTATCTCCAAATTTGATTTCCATGGTTATAGCATTTGAAAAATTGATTAACGTGAAAGTACAATCTATATTTTGTCTTGGTTAATTGACTGATCCACGCTTCAGCTTAAACAGTTTTTCGTAGAGTAGTGAGATTTAGCACAAAAACCCGTGTTGCTGTAGCGACGTCGCTAACGATGCAATATTTTTCTTATATTAATTACTTACAATTTATTCATGTTTTTGCGCTGTTTTTTTTTGTACAAAATTTTGTAGCTACCTCATCGAATACTACCATAAATTAGCCTAATTTTCCCAACATTCTTTTTTCGCAAACAAAAAAATTAAATAAATTGTATGACCTTTTTTGTAGAGCATGACATTTTCTACAAAGTCCCTCAGAGTATTATTTTAATTACTGTGGTCTTCGAATTGTGCCGATAAAAATGGTGTGACAAATGTTAATTTTTCAGTATGTATTTTGTTCGTGGTGAAACGTCATCGACCGGTAATGTGTAAATATAAACACTAAGTGAGTGGAGTGCTGTAGAATTTACTGGCATCGTGTAAGTTCGAGTTGGTGAATCCTCGAATCATGCTAATTAAATCACTTTTTAAGTTTCTTAATAGCTGACATTTTTTACATGTTCTTCGATTTAATTCAAGTCTGAGACTTCTGAAATCATTCTTTGTTTGCCTCTTGCTGTCTCATGAAAATAGTTTCACTTCTGTAATTTTATTTGCAAAATTCTCAATGTTATCACATGCTGTATTAATTTGTATGCTCTCTTAGTATAACAACGATTTGTGAATACTTATAAACAATCAATAATCCAATTCATAATATAACAGGAATTTCATATACTGAAACAGAAGTAACATTAATATGACGTACACCTGCGACTATATCCAGAATTCTATGAAGTAACTAAGTTTAATATTATCGAAAAAAGTCAAGCTCAAGTAAAATGTAACGAATCCTTACGCCTAATTATTCAACAATAGAACAAAGTAGAATTTAGCGAGGGGCGAATTTTGTTTTACTAGTTAGTTGATATTAAGCAAGAATTATTATTGATCATTTAGATTTATAAAAGATTTTAGTCAATGTTTATAGCGCATAAAGTAAATCGAAGCACACAATTATTTTGTATGTAGACCCGAAATGTCTGCATAGACAATACACCAATATCAATTTAGTTTATTGTATCGACATGAATTGTTTTCTCTTAACAGACCGTAACGATTTAGTCCTCATTGTTTGTAAATCAGTCCTTGTTAGAAAGTTTGTAGGCAACCATTCATTCCATTCTGTGTTCAGTATAGTAAGTATTATATTGACAACCGGCTTTTTAGGGTAGTCATTTAAATAAGACGATTGTCTTCTTATGTATGTAACATTACTATAACTATTATGATGGCTGCTTATTACAAATTAACGAGTACAAAAATAATTGTTCAGTTTTAGTCGATTTGTAATAGTAGTAACAATTACTATCTACTGGAAAAGTATTTTATGAAAAAGTGACGTTCAGTAGTAAGTTTTGAGAATAATGATATAATTAATACGTATATTAAGTTTTTTTTTATAAAAAATAGTCCGGATAATTCTACCACTGAAGTATTGAGCATTCTCAAGATGACTACTTCTGCATACAGGCAGAAATAGATTGAAAAAATTATAGGGATATAGGGCTAAGTCGAAAGATCGTACTGTACGAGATTTTGTTCTAAAACAGTGTACAAATGTAAATTATACTTTGGAGCTATTCGATAGGTAAATGAGAAATCACATACTGTTTTATTTTATAATACAAGATCGTCATACAAAAATTACTGTTAAAACTATTAAAATTTGATAACTTGTGCATTTCCACTTGCTAGCTGTATAGATTTTGAATATTTCCAAACAGTAGCCATATACAGTGAAATCCGTTTAACACGAAACTGACGGGACCGAAATATTTTTTCGTGTTGAAGGATATTACAAAAAGTGTATATATACAGGGTGAAATTTTAAAACAAAATTTTGCAGTTGGACATGGTTGAATATGAACTATCACGTGAAAATATTTCTGAATAAATATCCCTTCCGGTTAACCGGAAGTGGACATCAACTTAGATTTTTTAAATAGCATGCTATAAAATAAATTACAAATTCAGCTTCTGTTATAAATTTTACGCGTATTTCATGTATTATACCCTATACCTAAATATCACTCCTTCTGAATTATTTGCAATTAAAGAAAAAAAGTGAGTCTTGGGAGGTCATTGCGAATATTTCCTTACACTTGACGTCTGATAATTGTGGAGGCCAACACACACAAAAACTTGTCAATCCTCTTCTTTTTCTTGTAAATAGTGTGTACAAAGTATGGCGAATTGCATGTTCTTCTAGAATCATTTTGTAACGCTCTTTTGTTAAAATCCAATTGATTCGATACGTATCCCCAATACCATAGAAAGAAAATGATCTCCAAACAAGTACGGAACCACCGTCATGTTTTCCAATTGACATTACACAAGTTATGTTTTCTTTCACTCTGTCTGCGTCGAACATAAACACGTCGACTACTGTCAAAAACTTCGATTCATCTAGTCCACAATATCTTTTTCCATATATCCATGTTCAAAGTTCGGTGCTCTGTGGACTACTTCAACCGTTTTTGGCTGTTTTGTGGTCTCAGTAATAATTTTCGGGCAGTAATTCGTCTTTTCAACCCTGCTTTTGTTAAGCGCTTCTTTACTGTAGTAAGTGACACTGGAGTCCCACGGGTTTCTTTTAGAGATTACTTGTAGTTGTAAATCTTCAGCTGGCTTTGATACTTTGATCTCCCGGATCGCTTTCCAGACTGTTTTGTTCCTGTTGTTTTGTATAGTTTCACTGTATAAGGGACAGCCCGATAAATTAATTTCAGTTTCTCGCAATTTGCCGCAACAGATAATTTTTTTAATGTAAAGGTATCACGGTGCGGTTATGTAAAGTTATAGACGTAAATATTGCAGTATTATGAAGCAGTTGTACCTACATATTTCTTTCTAAGAACGGGGTTTTCCCGCCTGAAAACTTGATAATATATTGTAGGCAATTATGTATCTAATTTCTTTTTACAAACACTTCGCAAATGTACCAAACATTTCTTATTTCTATTTCGGTTAAGCAGTTAAGTTGACGAAGTGGCGAATCCGTATACTACTGATTCCTCACTTATGATCGGTACTGTATATGCTGATATTGTATTGTACATATGTAATTTCTGAATACAGCATACGCATTTGATTGAAACACGTGTCTAAATAATCGCGAGAAAGTGATAATGTAGTATGCGTCATTTGATTGTTTTATTGTGGTTAGTGAACGTTCACGCGCATCTAAACATTTAGTTCACGTTAGCTGGATAACAGTCACTTTCAATTTCTAAATCTAATTAACAAGCCACATTAATTTGATACGAGGCTAATTCTTCGCCTTCGCTTCCAACATTCATATTCGATGTGTATATTCAACCCGAGCACGTTTTCATTGCGGCCTTTTCCATCGCGAACGTTGTCTGAACCTATGGCGCCGCCTGTCATTTTATGATTCATTACACTCCTTAAACTGCACAACCAAAACACCTATACATATATACATAATATATACTATGTATATAAAGCTTATACATAGACAAAGTTTATACACCAGTTTCTATCCGCCAACTCCTCATTTCTTAGACCTACATATATGTATGTATATGATATGCTAGTTTCTTCTTTTTAATCTATGGTGATTTCTTACTATGTGCATGTATATAATTGTAGCTATATAATTATTTTTATACGATCTATACTAGTGTATCATCCACGGCATAGTTTTGAACTCACAAGCCGTATAAACTTAAATGTTTGTGACAACATAATCCTCAATACTCAATAGTATCTATATGTATACAGTGCGTCTATAAAGCCGCGTGTAAATTAATTTTTCGCAAAATAAACAATCTTAACGAACTTTCCGGAGACAGGTTGGTTTTGATTGATTTAATTGATTTACTATAATTCCAGAAAATAATGAACCATGCGTGAGTAATGATGTCATCGATAATTCTTTAAACGGAACATCCCGTATATTTGAGTTTTAGAATATGCGCAACACTCTGAATTTGAAAAGGTATCACACACATGCCACTCATATTTAATGTCATAATTCATTTGTCAGCTTATTCGAATAATGCACTCTTCTCTATCATTTTTTTAGAATTTCTGGTGTTATATGTTAAATTGCTTGCCGACTTCTCTCCTTTATGTCATGCAATGTATTTTGTACATCTTCTATTCAAAATATCTCCGGAAGATATCTGATGCAGAAACATTTACTGACGGCCTACACACTGAAGGCCTACACCTTCAGTATGTAGAAATTGTTCTTTTTGATGGACATATTGAACATTTATTGTAAACTCTGTTACATCGCGAACATTTGGCTTAAATGATTAAATATTAATTACCGGTATAAGCTTAATATTTTGTAATTGTGTTGTACTTAACAAGTTTTTCTCAATTTATGATTTAATAGCTTTCTACTGTCATTTTTTCATGGCTAATTTGACATACTTATTACAATTAATTTGAAAAAGCTCAACTTTGATTAAGAGAATATTAAATACCTCACCTCAGAAATTAACGATTTTAGATATAGGGAGTGGTTAAAAAAATGGCAGTGCGTACAGTGTCCTTCCTGTTATTAATATAAAATATAGGGTGCTCCATTCAAATAAGATGAGGAAATAATACATTTGTGTTTTGAATTGCCCTGTACACAGTTTTCGCAATATTGGCCAAAATATCATTTTGCTATAAAACTGTAACAATATAAAAACAGTTATTCCAGTACAAAAACAATTTCAAGCTGTTTTGTGTGGAATACACAGGATGTTGATCACGCAATGATGTCCAGACAAAATTGACCATAACTTATGAAATACTCAGTATAACTCAATGAAACCTTATATCGAAGGAATGAGGAAGATATGCTTAATCTAAATTTGAAATAATATATAGTTTAAGAAAATGTATGTTTGGTTTACCCTGGCAATATGAAACAGTCTGTATATATGAAAACAATTTAAAAATATGAAGCTTAGGACAGTCTATGATTTTTATATATAATGTTTTTTGATATGTTCAATATTAATGGATATATTGAGCTTTGACGTACGAATGCTCCTATAAAGATGTAAAAATAAATTTTATCCTATTTATCCGTTCGGATTCTTTCTAAATATGACCTGTACTAAAGTAAGTTTGAAGTACAAAATAGATTACAGTAAATGGAGAACAATTCGACATTTAATATGTGAAACTGTAACATAATTCTAATAAAAAAACAAACAACCCTAAATACAACCCTGTATACTTCAAATTTCATTCAGAAGCCGTATCTTTAAAATTAAAAATAATTTTATTCCATAGGTGGTTACCACACTGTATAAAGTTTAACATATAAAATGATGGTTTCGTTGTTTATTTACAATTTAACTATGTACATCTACACAAAAATGACACCTACGTGTGAATACGTAAAATCACACGTGTATTACATTATTATGTAACCGTTATGATTCTCTCATTGACTTGGTAGAAAGAAACGCGCATATACGTCATCTACACGTATTGATTAGTTCTTTGTTATCGGATACCAGTTTTCAGGGTAAGTAGAATAAGGAAATGATCTCGGAAGTATTACCTATCACATTTAACGATGACTAATGCTTTTGAAGAGGAAATTGTTTATTAGAGAGCAAGTTATTCATGATAAATTGCTTCTTTTTAACGCGTAAGCAAATGCCAAATATAAAATGTTTGTTGTTGATTATATGTATTTCTATAGTTTATTTTAAGTATACTACATACCAGTAATAAACAATATAATAAAACAATAATAAGAAATGTTGATCAATTAAAGCCTACGAGGATCTGAAACAACTTACGAATTAGTGAAAAATATTTACATCTATACATCATTTGTGTGGATTTATGTACAAAAAGCGCACTGAGCAATTGAGTTTTTTTTTAAACAATATTACAATTAATGATGGTTATTGTCGGATGTCACTGGTGCTAGATCATGAATGGTATTTTTGATATATCCCCACAAGAAAAATCGAGATTTGTTGGGTTCAGGGCCCTGGCTGCCCTGGTTAAACATCCACGTCCTTTCTGTCAATCGCAATATCTATCCTATTTATTTCGCACGTCAATTTAAATCTGCGCGGGAGCAGCGTCCAGTTACAGCTACATTAGATATACGATGCGTTCATGATAAAAGGAACAAACTGTGTTTAAAATCCAGATAATTATTTTGCAGAAAAACGCTTAGACACATCGCTCAGTATTTTTAGTATAAAGAAGAACATCTGCAGCCATCACTGTTTTTTAATGGAACACCCTGTTTATTGTACCATTTTTGAATTGTACAGCAAATTCTGAACAGTTTTTGTATAGCATACCGTATGCCTAAAATCAGCGGTTTTCGGCATAATAACGCTTATTTTAATAAATTAAAATACACAAGTATTTAAATAAAATGTTTAAATTCGACAAATACACCTTGAACTTCTTTTAAAGCCAGCAAAAACAATCTTGTATGGTAAATTTTATCTTGAACTAAAAACTCTTCTTCGAATCAATCGATTTTCATTTCTCGACTGGCTGGGTATTTTGTAGCAATAAAAATCCAAACTATGGCCGGCGATAATTCAGATTTTAAAATGTATTTTATTTAAAATATTTAAAATTTGGCATTGGTTTTGTTGGCTTCAAAAAAGTTCAATGTTTATTTGTTTAATTAAAACATTTTATTTCAATACTTGTGTGTTTTAATTTATCACATTTCAGACGTCGTTATACCGAAAACCGCTGATTTTAGACATATAGTACATTATACAAAAAGTGTTCAGAATTTACCGTATAATTCCAAAATGGTACAGTATACCAGTTCCATTAAAAAAAGACAGTGGTGGCTGCATATGTTCTTCTTTAAACACCCTGTATACTATTTTCTTATGTCAAAAAATCGACGTATCTGAGTGTTTTTCTGCAAAATAATTACCTGAATTTTAAACAAATTTGTTCGTTTCATCATGAGCGCACTGTATATATTTAGTAGTACTGTAGTGTTACGTGGGTTCAGTACCAAAATAAAGCTACAATTACTAATAACAACTCTACCTTTAATGTATTTTACTTATAATTGAATCATTAAACTCTTTTAATAAATCAAAGAAAATAACTACGGTAAATAAACTGTGTATTCTTCTACTTCTTTTACAAAATTGTTTTATTAACTAAGCTGATTCCCTACGATAGCTAGTTATAAATACCTATTTCTATTGTAGATCACTAACCTAAGATGCGCACACAAAATCTTCCTACTGGATTCCTCGATGAAATGCCCCTATTTATACGGATCTATGTCCTGGATTGTGGTTATTCACGAGAATTTGTTTAATCTCGCTTTTCCAAAGGATATTAGTATTGTAAATATAACATGTTCTTCCAAAAAAGGATATAGATATTATATATATCTTCTTATGTCACCTTCAAAGCATTAAATGCATGTTTACATAACTAAAATTTCCATTCATATGTTGTAGACGATACCAAAATGCTGTGTTAATGACCTTTAAAATATATTTATCTTTTTATAGCTCAATTTTGATGGTTGTATTCCGTTCCAATTATTTTCAACTGACTTCTTTATTCCTTAATCTCCATGGAATTTTCATTTTACTTGCTAGATTAATATGTGCTAAATACATTTCTATTTGAAAACCAATCATGTCTTTTCTTGTGTTTACATAGTAACTCTGACATATATTGTAGGTACCATCGCACGCGAAATTAACTGCACTAAATGAAATTGCGAATCCATGGATACAGCTTACTTAAAGTTCACTTTCACAATTTGGACAGTATAGATGTTGGAATTTTGTTTTACATTGTAATTTACATTAAAAAGTGCTAAATAGAAGAATACCTTATATACCAGTGTTTTCTCATCTACCCTCCGTTAATCGTTGGCTGGAGATAGTATTATTATTTAATTTAACCGCGCTCCCTGCATATATATAATAATAATATATGGAAATTTTGCCTTTATATATGAATCGAAAAATTGAAAAACAAAATTAAATACAGTTACAGCGCCATCTATTGAGTGTACGCAGAACCCACATTTACAGACTCTATACGGTAGCTAAATATCATTAGAGTACATATTTCAAAAATGCAGGTAAAGTGTTCATAATACATCCAGAAAACGAAATACAATAACCCAGAAATTTTTGTTATCATTTTTGTTCGTCGGTTTTTATCGGTTTGTTTTCTTACAAGTTAGTTCAATCAATTTGAAAAAGTATAGAGTAACATTTAGTAACAAAATTTCACTTGCAATTCCATGTACCATAAATATATAATATACGTATCTCCATCATTTTCTAAATAATTTGGGTGTCAACGATAGTACTTGATGCTTTGTAAATATAACGAATAGTACATATGCGCCATAAATCAAGAAAATGTTAATAGTAACCTGCGATATGCTAATTTGTGGCCAAATTAGCTTCCCCTTCAGAAATTTTACAAAAACTGTGGCATTAGT
Organism: Holotrichia oblita; assembly: GCA_023690525.1. Lineage (NCBI taxonomy): Eukaryota > Metazoa > Arthropoda > Insecta > Coleoptera > Scarabaeidae > Holotrichia > Holotrichia oblita. The sequence goes on along the minus strand of CM043015.1, from coordinate 158,650,659 downwards.
TTCTAATTCTGCTGCATCCTGCTTATGTGATTGTCCTACAAATTTGGTGATATTTCAGGACAATATTTTATTATTTTCTTTAAACTGAGTATCCATTTAATAGTAATTTTTAGTTTTCTTCTCAAATTAAATCTCAGGTTTACTTGGGTAAGAGGAGGGAGAGAAAGTAAATGGTGTTCTCCTGGTATAATTTTTAGTAGTTTTATATTTTCCGTTAACATATTGCTTTTGGAGGGATGAATGCAGTTTGATTAACTCACGAAAAGTTCATAAATGAAATAATGCGTGATTTGGCAATATTTTAGCTATTACCAAGTAGTAACTTATATAGAAAACGCGAACTTGGTTATGTAAGATCAATAATTATAGCCTTAACCTCTGGAAAAACAATCTAGTATAATAAAAATTTAATTTATCTCAAATTACATAAAACTTGCAAGTATAAGAATAATTTAAAATAGAAATAAAGTAATAGAACGAAAATAACCCAAGTTTCTGTATCTAGCATAACAGGTTTCGAGCGAATGGAACTCTTGTAATCATGCAATTAAATAAATGTTTGAAGTCGTCATCTCACCAACTCAAGTACGAAATTTGCACTGAAGTGGGTTTAAAAATAGGAAACTAATGGCAATTTAGACTACAGTAGCTGTACATGGCGTTGCATTAATGTTATTGAGCCAATAGAAATAATTTCTAGAAGAACGTAGCACACATAAAATATGCAGTACCTAAATTGTTTCAACACAACAGCAACAAGTAAATATATTTATTCTCATATGATCGTAAAATATAATATATAATACATGGGATCTATATTAAATTATTATGAAGATCTATTTTATCCAAAGATAAGCGAAACTTGGACGAGGACTTTTCGAATATTTGTCTTTATTCGTTACGTCATCAATAAGTTCCACTTTATGACATCCTTCTCGTGATACACTACTCACACAAATGTACGTAGGTTATGGTGTAAAAGTCAATTTTTCTATAGAAAGAAATTAAGCTACGCACTGTATAACTTATCATTCTGTGTTATACAGTAGATCTCCTTTTCTTTCTTTAAAGTTGAATTATGCTATCTAATTCAAAAAGTATCATTTTGGTTTTTCTGATCATATCATTTATATGTCTACTGTCACCTAAGACACCTATTTTTATCATACGTATATCCTTACAGTTCTTACATTTGTATTCTTTATGATATCCTGTAGGCTTTATTCGATATCGAACAGTTTGTAGATCTAATTCTATATTAAACTCATTTTATATTTTATAAATAATCTTAATTACAGATTATTTTGTGCTACTTTGCTGACGATAGCTGTATCAGTATGCTCCTACATTTTCTTCTTTCTGCTTTTATCTTTTTTTATTTCCAATTAGTCCTTTATCCTTGTGAAGGATACATGCAATTGTAATGCGTATACTGTCCATCTTCTGCTTTATTTGTTGTCTTAAATCTATGTACATATGTTGTAGCTATCAAATTTGGTAAATCAGCAAATAGTTTCACGCAGTCAACCATCGAAAAATATTACCAATTATGAACACTCAATTGGATCAAATATACTGGAACAATAAGCTAACACAAATGAACATCCCGCCCCCACCAGCCAAAAAAAATGAAAGTATGTATAGATAGTTTCCATGGAGTAATGTTCGAAACAACGTTTTTATCCAGTTTTAGCTGTAAAGGGATGAAAGCGTCCTTTAATGCTAGGTAATATTAGGGTTTGCGTGTATACTCCAGTTAGAAGTGTAAAAATATTCGGTGTTTCAGATAGGGGTGATGGAAAATACCCTTAGGTGTTCAAGTGAAAGTATGATATAAAATATGGGTTTAAGTTATAAGTATTTTATACCCTTATACCTAGCTATGTATATATGTACTTACATAATACCGTACAACGGTACAATAATAACTGTTCCTGATGAAATGCTTTCTTTTTAAATAAAAATTATAATCCGTATGTTTTAATTAGTGCTGGTATTTAGTTTTACTCTAAAGAATTCATTTGCTCTCATGTGGATTTGCATTGTTGTTTTTAGTATGCTGTAGACCATAGACCTATATACATATTGATAACTTCATTTGATTGTTATTTACAATACTTTCACCTTTCACCAAATATACATTCATTTGAACCGTTGTTTATGCATTACGAAATTGCAATAAATGTTTGCTTCAGTGGTCCAAATTTGTAGCGTAGGTAAAAGTTTTCTGAATTTTATAGGTTACGTAAATAGAATTTGTATAAAAATATTTTTTCTTTTGTACTGTTTTGTTTTATTATTATTATTAGTTAATTATAGTTGTTAGATGTTCGTAGATAAATACAATTAATGTATAAAGATATTCTACGACATTAAGGTTTTCATTTTTTTGATTGTATTTTACTTCTGGGTCGATAACGTCCGTTGTTTACTTAAATCAATTTATTCCAGAACAGCACTACAAATTTATTGGTCAAATTTAACCATTTTACAGACAATAAACATGCCTATATTAAAGCCATTCGTTGACGGTTACATAAATTCTAATTCAAATCTCCAGTGTTTGCGGAACATCACGTGATCAACAAATGCTCAAACACTAGAGAGAATTTTTTATCCTGGAGTTGTGCATTACCGTTTTTACAATTCTCAATATAATGGTACTGATAAAGCAGTACACGTTTTAATATTAATAAAATCCGAGATGCAGTTGCGCATTAGTTTAGTTCTTAACACCTTCTGAATTTATTCGACTTCGTTAATGCTAAAAAGGTATGTTTCGTATAGGTATATCAGATAGTGCAATATAGGTCACTGTTTTCCAATGACCAAGTTTTATACAAAAATACGACTGTTTTCTGGGAAAAGTTGATTTGTTAATTTACGTTTTTATTTACCTAAGTGTGAAGTTACATAAGCAAAGAGAGATAAATATACATAGTATTATACAAATAACTGCAGATCTTTAAAATAAAACTGCGTAGAAACTAAGATTAGTTTCTTTCATTCATTTTATTACTCCTTTTATAACCGCAATGTATATGTATGTATATGGATAACTAAGAGTTCAATGTATGTATAGAGCGGGCGAGAGGCTCCTATGGGTATTCGAAGTCGCACGAAACCCAAATTTACATCGTTATATTAGTCTCATATTTTATCCGCACATCCACTTAAAATTGCTGAATTTAATATTGTTAATTTTACGTATATAATTACAAATATATACGTACAGGGTCCCGTTTTGACGTGGATCTTAAATATCTGCTACATTTGTGAAAATAGAGTAAAAGTTATAAAGAAAACTTATCCCAATTTATGTTCTCCGGGTCTTCGTTTCTAAATAACTTCATATTTTTAAATGGTACCCTATACAGGCTGGTCCTAAATAAGTGCGAAAAATTGCACTGGGCTATACCTTGGATTATTCTAGGAAAAACAGTTCCTATAAACATATGGCCGGAATTGGTTTGTTACGGAGTACACGATATTATAGTATATTACAGTACAAGTGTTCATTCTTTACAAGGGTAACGTCAAACTTGATAGTGACAGATGAGCATATGTTCAAATGTCTGTACAGTTTTTACCTATACCAGTTACCAAGAATCGATACACAAACGTAGAAATGAGGGATACGCATTTTGTATACGGGCGTGCTAATAACAATTCATTAGCAGCCAGGCGTCTTTACGCAGAAATGTACCCTCGATGAGTACTACCTTATCACACTATGTTTGTGCGTCTCCACTAGCGCCTTCAGGAAACGCCTTTTTGAAAAATAATTTCTGACTGTGAACGACACCGAGAAGTTAGAACAGCAAAGATAGAAGAAGCAGTTATTAATCAGATTGAAGAACGTCCGGATACAAGTACAAGGCAGATTATACAAAACTTTAGCCACATTCAGCGCCTACAGGTGCTATTACCAGGACATTTTCCACAAAGAGTTGTTTTGTGCCTTTGGGTACTACAGATGTTTACAGATAATCCTCAGTTTTTTGCATAAGTGCTTTTAACTGATGAAGCTAACTTTTCCAGGACAGCCATAACATATTTTCGTAATAATCATGTTTGGGCAGAACAAAAGCCACACGCAATAATAGCAACTCGTCATCAACATCAATTTTCGCTAAACATATGGATTGGAATCATCAACAACTTCTTAATTGGGTCGCACTTTTTACCGGGGAGGCTAACTGGTGATATATACCTACTTTTTCTCGAAGAGGAGCCACCAACACTGCTGGAAGATGTACCACTCTAGATCCGAAACCAAATGTGGTTTATGCATAGCGGTGCTCCAGCACATTACAGTCAAACTGTCCGTATTCATTTAAATGCTGTTTATCCGAATCGTTGGATAGGTCGAGCAGGAGCGTAACCTTGGTCACCTCGGTCTCCAGACTTGAATCCATTGAATTTTTTCTCTGGGGACTCCGATTGAAAATATTAAAGATTTACGCAATCCCCCCAGTGCAATTTTTGGCACTTAGTTAGGACCATTCTGTATATTACCTCCTATATAGTACTTTTGACTTAATTTCTTGGAAAATTTAAGAAATATGCCAATCGGTGAGGTCACTTAACTTATCAATGGGGAATACAGTGCGTAATTTTTGTCTTGTAATTTAAATTAAATGCAAAATTGCATGCGTAAGGTGCTGGTATGAGTAGCGAAAGAGCTCATTACAAGAATAAATAACACGAATAAATAAATAAAAGTAAATCTCTCCTCTTACTTGAATTTGATACCTGTATTTCATTACAACTTCCGCAATAGATCATAATTCATGTACACATTCACAATAACGCTTCCGTATGTCATGTTAATATTTGCGTATGTGTTTATAAGCTAAATCGTGAAGATTTACGACACCTCGTATGTGTTCTAAGAGAATATCAGAAATGTTACGTTCCATTAATATTTTAAGTAGTAATACAGAAGTTCGCAATTCGTCCTAGGAAATAATATAAATATGTATAAACTAAATTACATACATACATATATAGTACTTAACTGCGCAAATTTTATGTTGTTAGTAAATATTGCGCTTATGGATAATTGTAACACAGCAAACAGATGATTCTATTTGCCTTTAGTACTGTAAATACGATGATCGGTATATTTGCGTACGTATATATTATACAAACACTTCAATCTCACTTGTCCGAGAAAATTTTCTACGTGCCTATGACAGGTATCATTTTTACATGACGTTGAAACTGATTTCGATTTCAGTTGCAACACACTTTGCCAGATAATATACTAGCGTAATATACTGTAAAAAAGAATTACTATAGCTACACAATATTTACAATTTTGCTTCTATATTCAAATTTCTGTTTTCGATGCTGTTGAAAAAATAGATTTGCAATTGCAGTTAGCTGATTATTTATGAAACGGAGAATTTGACAAAATATACACATCATTGGAATGATTCTAACTGTTTAAGGCAAAGACACTGTTTTCAACAAAATAATAATAAGTAATAATTGCAGTAATACGCTGTAGATACAATTAATATATGTAGATACACAGGAAAACGCGAATTGAATCAATTTTGGATTTTTGTTAAATAAAACAAAGGAATATCAAATATCGATTTTCATAATGTAGGAATCTATGTAATCCGAGTTTACAGATATCAGTAGACATTGGCGGCAGCTCAATTCTTTGTGAATAGATGGCGATCAATTCTTATCATCAGAATATAAAACGAATCTGTACATAACTTTTTAACTACAAAACCCACACGATAAGTTCATACTCAACAGTCCTAAAGAAAAGCACTAAAAGCACCAGTACAGCTCAGAACGCAATTTCTGCATTTATGTATATTTGCTATTTAAAACATAAGTAAATCTACTTGTTTTTCTTTACTTACTTCAAGTACGGTAGACAAAACCACTGTAGAGGGCAGGAGGAAAATATGTTTCAAAATGTCCGGATATATAAATCTTAATAAAGATTTTCCTTTTAAACATTAAAGAAGAGATTCTACAGTAAATTCATTATCAAATAAATTTATTTCAAGCAAATTATTGTTAACATTGCAACATAATTTGAATTATTAAGGGAGGGACTTCAGTGAGCTTACCAACCGCGAAATATTTCTATAGGACACGACTGTATGGTATACTAATTTGCAATTCACAGTTGCTATCATACGTATGGCTAGCCGGCCAATTGCAAACCCGATAACGCTCGAAATATCTCCTGCTATGTATGTGGAATCAAATATGCCATGTTTAGTTATTATCCTCGCATTCCGAGTTACAGAAATATTTAATTTAGGTAGCATCTACGTAGGTCTGGGAGTTATTTGAAAATTACGCCAACATTTCTTACATGTTCGTAGGAATACTACATTACGTAACCACAACAATTACTGTCTAGTGTTACTGCTCACTGAATTAGATTTGGATATTAGCCAAAATCATAACTAACACATACTTGTATGTACAAACGTAAGTGTGTACGTTGCTGAAATCACGCCGTTATAATTAATATGTCAGTGAATTACATACATTACTCTAAATCTTTCATATGTGCACTACAGAACGTTTCACAATTTACTTTCATGGAATCTATAGACATATTAAATTAATCTACTGCTTAAAAAATATAAGCAGGGTAGTTATTGAGTATGTTTACTGAAATTTTCTGTAGTTTCGTTTAACGTTCATTTCGATTTTAATTATTTCCCATTTATAGTCAAATACTCTTCTTAAAAGACCAAATTGGCAGAATCAAATCAGATTCCTAAGTTTAAATTTGTCCTCTGTGTCACAAAAAAAAAAATTGTGGCGTTGCTAGCTTGATATTAAGTTTGCAAGACCACAAGACAAAATATTAAGAAAATAAAACAGAAAAGCGAAAACCGGAATTGCTACTAATTTGTTTCATGAATGAAAATATAATATTCCCAGTGTTAAAAACCAATGGTTTTATTAGCTTGACATTCAGCTAAAAACACCGCAAGCAAAAACGGTAAAAAAAGAGAGAAACATATATAGAGATTTGTAGATCTGAATTTGTACTAATTGTTAGATCAAAGTACATAACGAGTCATAAATGCCGGTTCTAATGGACGAAAATTCCATACGAATATTTGTTTTCATTTCCATGGCTTGCTATTAAAAAAATGTTATAATTTTCTACAAACTATTAAAATCCCCAATAACTCGAAAATTATTACAGATAGGAATAGGGAATGCGAACACAGTTCGATGCAGAATTTAATTCTGCTTTAAAATATTTGAAACAAATGGGTCATTTTATTTGAGAAAATCGAGTTTTATTGGTCTGAATTTGTACTAAAAAATAATTAATTTGGGACATCCGGTGAATAGTTCTAAGAACTGTATGTAGTAGAAACGTCTATACTTCTTCTATTCATATCCTCAATTACAAAACCTTTTTCCAAAAAATGACGACGGTGCATAATATTAAGCATCTTAACGTAAATTCAAAAAGCTTCGAAAAAGTCGAAAAATCTCAAAAACGACTACATGTAGGTATAAGGAATACTAGTAAAAGTCCCTCTAAAATAACGATTCGATTTCGAAAATTAAAGAAAACTATACCATTCCATTTGAGATTTTCAAAATATTTTTATTCAATAGATTTAATTACTCTATACGCATATGCAACTTTGCAGAAATTTATTGTCAGAAGGCCCAGTATTTCTAATGGCCGGTCTCAATCAATCACTCTGTATATACGATTGTATATACGCGTTAAATAAATCTATTTAAAGCGTACTTATTGTAAATAGTCTATTATCATTAACATACCACACACCTAATCAAACTGTAGTTATATGATAATAGATTGATTAAGAGGAAATTACGTTAGTACATCATATTTGTGATAAAAGTAAAGTGCGGCGCAATGAAGTTGAAAGACAACAACAATCATTAATTGTTTATTAATGTTGTAGTAAATAGCAAATTGTTTTGAATCAATTGACGATATAAACCCAAACTCAACGTACGCTATTAATTTGCGTATATTCTAGTATCAACTCCAAGTTCGTTGGATAAAATTAATTTTTTTTTAATGTGTAATGTTATGATATACATTAACCTTATCATAATAATTTTACCATTTACCATTATTATTATACATATATTTACTTAATGAAATTGAAAGATGATATGCAATCATCTAATGTAAAAGTTATAAAAGTCATTTATTATTTGTAATTATTATTTCTTATTATTCATAATAAAATTTCCAATTGCCACCTGTATTGCCATGTATAAGAAAAAATATTTGCTATTGATATAGGCGTTATATTCACGATCTAGTTATAACAGTCTGCTATTGTGAATGTTTTCGCCTACATACATACATATATGACATAAGTTTTGTCTATTGTTTATGAATTCAAAACCTTTGTGGTGACGGTATACATATCTTTTTTTTGGTTAATTTTTGGCGTTACGATCATATACGCCAAAAGAATGTCATTACTCCGATAACATAATAATCAGAGATTTTCTCAAACATCGCTTCATCTTTAAACTAATGTACTGGTATACAAATAATAGAACGAGCAATATTGATTTAATATATGTACTTATTAAGTAAGACTGTATTATGCAATTACCTTCTTATATTGCTATGTCATACACAATTGACAAAACTAAAATCTATAAGTATACACACGGATAAGCAAATGTTCCAAAGCGGGTTAATTACAAGAAAACATACCTTACTCAATCTGAATCCATCTTCTCGGTTGAAGTTATTCGCATTCTTCATTATTTCCAGGGATTCTCTCACTATCCGTGGGTAGTATACTAGCCAAAAGCAACCACTACTACCCACGGATAGTGAGGGAATCCCTGGAAATAATGAAGAATCCGAACAACTTCAACCGAGAAGACGGATACAGATTATGTAAGGTATGGAAGTTAGCGCTGGAGAACCCGAAGCAGCAAGGACCAACGAGGACGCATCCGAGATCATCTAACACGAATCGAGGAGAAGCATCGCACACGGATCAGAGAACGATAACGGATACGGTTCAGCGGACTGGAACGGATACGCACCACTGGAGCGGAACAGGGACTGGGTATATAACGAGGAGCAGAAGACATCAACATCAGTCTTTAGAGAACTTCTGAAGAAGCTGACAGTATGATCAGCGAAACGTCAAGTTTGTTACAACAACCACGGCAATACCCGAAAGATACATCTTTATGGAACAGTGGCCATGAAAGCCTACATTCGAAGGTGGTATCACTTGCCATTTTTTAAAATAATTTATCACTGCGCACAAACATCACAGTCGGCTTGTAATATACGGTGCTACCTAAGTCTGCATGATGTACACTCGGTTGATTTAAAATCGACTCACCCGGCAAGCGACGTAGACCTAACGTCGCACACAGAAACTTTCAACATTTAACTGGATGTTTGTAGTAATAAAGCAATTTGCTTATGAGCAAAGATTGGGAAGATCGCTGCAGGAGAATATATTCTTTTTCAGATACTTTTAATACCTGCGTTATTACGTAGTATAGCGTTTGCCAACACCCATTACCATTAATGACATATAAACGCAAATAAAATAATAAGACAAATCAATTTTAGAACCATAAGAAAAATTATTTATCGAAGCAGATAGACAGGAATCTATGTTCATCTTAAGTTTGTTTCGTTAAAATTCGAGAATTTACAACAAAACACACAGTAAACAAATAATAATTTATTTCAAATAATAGAGAAGGTAAACGAACAGGCAGTCAAACTGAAAACAAATTCATACACAGAAAAAACTTTTGAATTATTGGTTGGTTCTGAAGGACATTTTCTGCACCATCATGCGAACATTCATTCTCTAAAGTAATAGGGTGAATAAAAAAACGCGTTTTTTCTGCAATACAATTCTAATAGCACGCAAAACTTGCGCATAGGCGTCTTTATAAATAAAAAAATATTTAAAATTTTTTTTTCAAAATTTGAAATCAGGCAGAAGGCCTAAAGTTACCAAAAAAAGTCAAAATCCTTGTAAATTAAAAAAAAATGCAAAAATTACAAAAAAAATACATTTTTTGTTGTAATAGTGAAAAAAGTGTTTTTAAGAGTGTCCTTAATGCATACAAAAAGTAATTAGACCCATTCTTGTTTTACTGTATTCGCGCAAAAGACCTAAAGTTGCGAGCAGGGTTGCAGCCCTGAAAATATTATGTTGGCTATGATAATGGATGAGAGACCACACATTAGAGAACTTGGCTACAGGAGGATCCTTAAATCCAGAAATGAGCCATCGGCTGAAGGTTACGGTTACGTAAGAGACTTCAAAATACCTTCAATAAATTTTAGTGCAAACGACTATACTGAAGTAATTGATTGGTCAATCTGCAAGTTAACACCGCCGCCACTACTGTCCAAGATGCCAACTGAACACATTGCTTCTTTGTTGAAAGACAAAGCGCTATCAGTGTTTAACTACCTCAAATTCCCATGCCACACCCAGTCAGTTGAGAGGTATGTAAAACTGGTTACAGAAGCAGCAGAAAAAGTGTGCGGGCATGAAAATCGAGATGCTTATATTAGAGCTACTTTAAAATCAAGACAACTGATGCCCATATTTAATTAAAAGTCAGAACTCAAAGGAGCTTCTATGTAAATAATCTTTTGCCTACAACGAACATATGCATTGTACAAAGTAAATAGTTACTGTAAATATTGTAAATAAAATTCACCCTGGTTGGTTGGTTGCGTAGGGTGGATGTAGAAATCACTTGTTAGAGTCTTATTACAAACCTAATGTGTTAAATAAACACTCATCAGATATGGAAAACGGCGTTTTTACGGGACTATAACTTAACTTATACTATAATTTACACCTTTTGCACGAATGCAGTTTAGGAATAACAGGTCTGAACGTATTTTTTCTGGATTGGGAAAACTATTTTGAATGGTTTTTACACTATTACAAATTAAAAATAAAACTTTTATGGGTTTTGGCACATGTTTAAAAATCGTCGAAAATCATGAAATATCGTTTTTTTGCGATACAACCCGCAACTTTAGACCTTTTGCGCGAATTCAGTAAAACAAGTATGGGTCTAATTATTTTTTGTATGCGTTAAGGACACTCTTGAAAACACTTTTTTCACTATTACAACAAAAAATGTATTTTTTGTAATTTTTGCATTTTTTTTTATATTTACCGGTATTTTGACTTTTTTGGTAACTTTAGGCCTTCTGCGCGATTTCAAATTTTTAATATTTTTTCATTTATAATGACGCCTATGCGCAAGTTTTCCGCGTTATAAGAATTGTATTGCAGAAAAAAACGCGTTTTTCGATCCACTCTAATATGTAATAGACTTTTATACCTTGCCCTCATACATATTCTTATTCATGTAATTTCTTAATTACATAAATACTTAGAATTATAGTGAAATTGTAAATATGTATTGTATACATATGTTAAGCTCGCATTAAGAAATTATCGGTTTAGGAATTTATAAATGATCCCTTGCATATGAAACTGGATTTAATAGAAAAATATATTGTATATACATAGATAGTAATTTACATACAGTTGACCATACTATTACTGCTTTGCATTCGGGGGCCGCAATAAAGCATACTTTTAACGGGTTTTATGGCAGTTTGAGTCGATTCTAAATCAACCGAGTGTACAGTAGGTTTGTTTTTCTGTTCTAAAACGGTTCTAGAATCGTTCATACAATTTTCGTAGCGTTTCTCCTTTTTAAACTAAATGTTACCAGTGCTTGTCTGAAAACTACTTTAGAACCGTTTAAACAGTACTAATCGTTTGCATATTCATTAACATATGATATAACTTGATTACGGCATGATATTACATATCTATACCTCGTGTATTTGTTTAATATACATATATTAATATAGTTAAATGACTTTCTTACAATTAGTGCAACTCATTTTTATTTATCTGCGGACAGCATCGAGCATACAGGAGTACAATTACAATTGGAAAATGAAAAAGGATAGCAATAATTGTAAATATCAGCCGATACAAACAACTGCAACAATTGAATGTTTGGTAGTTGGCATTACAACTTGAATCTTTTCCAGATTCATCTAATGAAATCCAAACTAAATATAACATCCAGTTTTCTTCTGTAAAAGTTTATTAATCCTAACACCTATCATTAGAGTTACTGTGTTGAAGTCTTCCGACTGTTGTCGCGTAGATAAATTTGCACTTGACGTTTTGCTAATCATGCTGTCTAGGGAAGAACGTTTCTAGAAACTGTTTTAAGAAACTATGAAGAACTATGATTAGCAAAACGTTAGGTGCATTTATGCGACCGCAGCCGAAAGGCTTCAACGCAGTAAACATCAGCTGCGAAAACCTACGCTCATAATTTCACTTATGTTTGGTTTAGATCTTTTAATTCAAGGTCAAACCGTTCTAGAACGGTTCAAACGTGCAAGAAAAACAAACCTGCGATTTATAATTAGCTTGCATCTCTTAATAAAATTTTTCACTCAATCGTATAGTTCATTATGCAGGAAGTCGCCTAGTAATAAGTAATGATATCGTATAGCCTTAAGAGCGAGAAAGTGATGTTGTCGTGCTCTCACAACTTTAAGCAAACAATCACAAACGTAACCATATCGTAGATATTTATTTGAAGCTCGCTCAATATGCGTGAATCTAATGCTATGTATTTGCCAAAGAAATAAATGGTTTTCAGTATCAGTATATTTGACTATATACATATATATTTATCTAAATAATATAATAACTGTCTATAAAAACATTGTTATTGTATAATGATTAAAAAGTACATAAGAGTGAAACAAAATTTACCACGGTACAGCAATTTTAACATGTTACACACGTATGAAAAAGTTACTTGAAACGGTCGAACCCTTTAATATTTACTTAGGAGGCTGCTTATCTAGTCAGTATGTTTTTAATTAATCACACTCGGTGGTGTACTTCAATCTCCGTTTGCCTCGTTGTGTAAATGTTAGTTTAACATTGAACAAATATTTAGGGATTATAATTTGATCAACATGGATTTGCCTTAAGTACAAAAATGCATAATGAAACTCTATTATTATTTTATAGTAATTTCTAAAATGTATTTTCTCTGCAAATGCGGATCCTTTTTCTACTCTTTACGTTTATTTTGAAAAAGTTCACCTTTGGTAGGTATAGTTACATTTAGAAAATGTTTTCCAATTTCCTAGTAGCACCATATACGTTTTACCTTAATAACGGAACGGATTGTGTTGTGCTACCATAGAAGGGAAAAGACCTGGAGCTACCGTCTTGTATGTGTTCGTAACAAATCTTGCTGGTATGTTCTCTAGGAAGAAGGTTTTCCTAAGATTGAAATACTAGGAACTAAATAAACAAATCGAGCATTTCATGAAATTTACAAAGACTTAAAATATTCAGGACAGACTGAAATTTTAAAAAAGATTTCTTCAGTCAATTGATTCCCGATAAAAATATTTTGTTTAAGAACATATATGATAGATTTGGAAAATATATGGACAAATATACAATTATCTTTCACACTCTGTGTATTCTATATACATATATTATCCTTTTGTCGACCAGAGTGTGTGCATTATTATTTTTTTCTTATTAAATACATGTTGATAATACAGCAATTTTAAAAGACAAGTATGCCTTTTTGTTTTATAGTAATAGGAGGCAAATCGAGTTTTAGTAGGTACTTCATTACTTAAATACATTTGGTAACATTATCATTTACAATAGAAATTCAATTATTACTTTTTCTAACACTTGATTTTATGCTGAATGAATTTCTTATTATTTTATGATTCTACTGCGTCTGCTTTTTATGAGTTTGAAACAGTCGTTGGGTTGCCATACGTACACTGCAGTGCAAAAGAAAATAGTACTTATAAATATTCTACAAAAAAGTAAGGTACCATAAATGAATAATTTATTATTTAATACAAAGACAAATTTTTATTATGTATCTATAGTATTGTTGTTACTTATATGTATACAGGGTGTAACTTTGGGAACGCCGTGATCTCTGGTAGTCAAATGGTAACAATTTTGGAAAAGTTACATACTGGAATATATGTAAGTGGATTAGATCTACAATTTAAAAATAATAGGCAATATAGAGGATGTTTCAAAACTTAGCAATGTACCAAAGTTATGTTTTTCTTAATGGAACACCCTGTATTTTATGGTATTTTTGAGTTCTACACTGAAATCTAGATCAACTTTATTCAAGGTTTCCTATGTCTAATTTTTGTAGTTTATGAGGAATTTCAAGTTTTGAAGAGGTGTGCTGTTTAAGACGTGGTCCTGAAGGGATACTATGGTTTTCTAATATTGTTTATATGCTGTTAGTCTGCCGTTTATTTTTCTAATATCGCCAACGCTCTTTGCAGAAAAATATACATCGTCAAACTAATGCACTTCCAATCCTGGCCTTTATCTTACATTTTGACGTCTATTTGTGCCAAATAACCGGCCATAGGACTTGACGTCACTCATAGTCTTCCCACAATTTATACCTACTCTACAGCATATTTTAATGTTTTAACTTTGTTAGCTTGTCACAACAAAGTCCTTTTTAACTTTAAACGAGTCGATAGCCGCAGTGGTTAGACGGCTGACTATCGTTGTGGGCGGACGATAGGAGCCAGGTTTCAATTCTCTGGAGCGACGGCCACATTTTTTTAGAGTTGAAGTCCGGATGGACTTACCATTCGCTGTTGGGAGCAAAGTAATTAACAGTGTCGAATTATAAAAGGCGGTATGATGTTGTCACAAAGCCATTTAAACACACACAAAACTACACCGCGATAGTTGCATTGATAGCCAGACAAGTGATACAGCATACGGGGTCGTACAAACTAAGCCTCCACCACACATTCAAAAAAAACTATCAGACATCTTTGTAAACCAGACATCTTCAAAGGTCTCCTTACAGTCGAAGCCTAAACGTATGTGTTCGTCATCTACATATTCTAGGTCCTATACTAGTTCTCTACCAACTTTTTTGTGAATGTGTTAAGATGCCAGTTTTAGAAAGTATTCATTGGCTTCACTAAGCTTTTTAGCCCTACCTACTTTCTGTTTATCACGAACTTTATCCGTTGTGCTTAATTTTTTAATAGTGTATTGTACACCATAATGAAAATACTTTACACGTTTCACAATTTGTACTTGAGTATAACCTTCCTTATGTATCACAATAATTTTATGTCTATTCACAGGCTCTATTCTTGGCATCTTATTACTATTTTAATATTTTCACACAAGAAATTGCACAAGTCCAATTGATTTTTTTTAATCGTTTTTAAAAATATTTCTAACCTGATCATATTACGATAAACTATTAATTAAAGTGTAAAATGTGATCATTATTAAAATAGTTTTATCTCCACTGGGGTTATTTCTTCTACGCGTCGCTTACCGATAGTATGTACTATAAAAGACAGATGTATTGAATCGAAAAGCCATAAAATTTTCTCGGGACTAAATCAGGTAGCGAAATATAAACAGCCAAACAACTTGGTCAACTCGAAAGTGCCAGCGGCTGTATGCTGTAAAATATTTTAGACATGAGTATGAAGACATTAGGTAGTAATATCTTCGCCATAGCATGCACTATGAATACACCTACAAATAGCATTATCATAGTGTCCGCTGTAATATTTATCCATATATGTGTTAGTCGTCGTATACACATAATTTGCGATATATAAAATACTACTCGATCCTTAATTATACCGTTGAGTACTAATAGATGGATATTTACTTCTTAGAGTTTCTAATGTAGTTACGGATTTGCTAATACAAATAATTAAATACTTTTATTTTACAATGATTGTATTATTATATTGTATGCATATATTCGTTTATCTGATCGATTTATAGATTAATAGGGTGATTACAAATGATTATAGATGTGGCTATAGAAAATGATGATCCTTTCGAAGTATTAATGTCTTAACGCATTATCATCTTCAACATTTTCGTGAAATATTATGTTAAGTAGATTTTTTTAGTTAACCTTTATTGTTAATTGTTGGAAAATTTAGAAAAAATTAAAACTTCCGCTTTTGATAAAACTGTAGACACAATCGCTAAATAAATAGTCACAAAGGTAGCGGCTGAGTCTACAGTTTCATCAAAAGCGGAAGTTTTAATTTTCCAAGTATTTAACGTAATTATCACTGATAAATAATGTGTGTTGAGATGTCCTCTAGGCTGAAAAATTGAGAAAAAGCTCCATTATTTTTGTAAATTTTAAGTTTGAGTGAGCGTAATTATTGAACTTCGAAAAAAACAAAAAAAACTATGTCGACAACTGGCGCCTTTTGGATAAGGGAAATTGGGCTGTATGTATTGCAAATGATCTTTACTAACACGCTGTAAAGTATGACGGTTTCATTACCAGTCACTCTGTATACTGATTTGCAGTAAATCTTTACCGTTTATTACTGTTCTAAGTTTAACTACAACATTCAAAAAACAATAGAAAATGTCTTTTTGAATTATTAAGAGGGCCGACTACCGTTTGACAGTTACCACAATTAAATTTTTTCAGAATATAATGTTTTTATAATTTATTTAAACCGTATTTTAAAATTGAGCTTGATACACACATGTGTAGACGTATTTCGCATGCTCATAGCAAATTTCAATAATTAAATCTAAAAATTAATTGAATAATCTCTATTTCCCTATCCAGGTAAACGGGAATAGAGATTGTGAAGTTAATATCGAATATTAATGGATTAAATTGTATATAATAATATAAGATATGTATATATAAAATAATATAAAATATTTGTAGAAATATGTGCATGAAACCCAATTTTCGAATTATATTGAAATAAAATCAAGCAAACAATGTATAGAATTATGTAGATATGGCACCGCTGTAAAATAATCAGCTGGTAAACGACCCTCTTAAGTATTGCAAACTACTTCATCATGTATTTTGTTGTCGTAGATAAATAATCATTTTTCAGATAAAATTGTTTCTATTGTTTTTTCATAGTATTTTATTTGACTTCGTCCCTTTTCACGCACTATAGCGAATTACTTTATATGATATAATGATACTATATACCTACGTATTGTATGTATATCAGGAAATATGGATTGACTTATTAAATAAAAACTAATTTAATTATTAATAATAATAATTAATTTTAAATATGTATACTAATTGTGCAAATACAAGAGGGTTGTAAGTGATACGCTAAGACTTAAACGTATATATATTTAAATATATGTATGCAGATATAAACTGTAGCGTATTTTATACATAAATATGCAAAGCCGTATACCTGAGATATACAGTTTACCAAACAAATAGTAAATCAGAGATTAAATCGCTATCGGCACCCCGCAGAATAGGTGATTCAATTCTTATGTCTGCTATGGTACCTACACTCTATTTTTAAAGTAATGTCTCCCTATGCTGATGGATTGATATCAATACCACTTTCCACTTAGCGTATTGTGTTCATCAGGCCACAGGGGATACGATACAGATCCAAGGTGTATATAACGTGTCTAATTATAATTTTAAATCTCGATGTGTGTATTTACCTGCTAGCGGTAGAATATGGGACTTTATTAAACCCTGCTTTATAAAACCAAGAAATGGACAAACCACGGTCAAATATGTGAAAATTTATAACGTATGATAGCCATTCAGTATTGCATACAGGTGCAACAGCATTGTCGCTTGAAGACGTATAATGTCCGGTAATGCTTTGACAACGCACTTTAGTTGGTTCAGTTCCTTATGATATAAAATATAGTATACTTTATCTCGTAATCGTCTAGCTGCAGTCATGTTTGTAGCTGTAACACCGAGCTGTAGTGCTTGAACATGTTTCAGTTTAACGACGATGGGTTAAATTAGAAGAAGTCCTACTAAACGATAAATTATTTATTAATTACTTGTATATTATTGTCAGCCTTATGAGGCAATATTAACTTATAAGTAATTATTAAAGCACAAAATTATTTTATTTACAACAATATCTTAAAACTTTAAATGAAAAAAATGCATCGAGGTAGTAATGTAAGTAACACATGTAAGGTTAAATTCAACATTCAAGAAATGCAAAAAGTATTACTTATAATAAACCGGAAGTTGAATGAGAAATGCCTACAAAAGTCAATAAAGTCATTATTGACAATAAATACCTGAAGTTACCATATACTCTAATAAATCTTTGTAAATATTACTTACATTGTCAATATATTTACGAAAATTAATGGAATTGGGAAATCTGTTAATGGACATACATAGTAAATTACGTTACATTTGTGCAAATTGTTGATTTTGTCTTTTAACTTAGAATAAATAATTTTTTTTCGGTGTAACAATAATAATGATGTTATGTACTATAATTTTGAAAGAGCTTGTCTAATTGCAAATTATAAATCCTTGTATAAATATTGTAATTTTCTATAGCAACCGGAGTTATTATTAGGAGTATTATATTTCTAACTGATTTGACTCTAAAGAGTTCTCGATTTTTTATTCGTTATACCTACTTGTATTTCTGTTATTGCTTGCATTTTTGGTAAAATGCCCTGAAGATATTTTTGGCCTTGTTTATACAGCTATTGCGATTTTTATAGAAAATAAGATAAATAAATGCATTTATACATTTGTTTGTCTCCTACAGTGAAGTATTACTTTTGTTGTTTTTAATACTGAATTACAATGTTTTGTTCGACCCTGTTTGTGTTTTATTATAAAGAATTTCCGTCCAAAACAACGGTGTTGATGTTATTTTCACAGATACATCAAACAGACATGTGACATCATCATAGTCGCTATGGAAAAACTTGTAGCAGGAATACTTTATACATGCTTTACAGCAGAAGTGCAACTAAGGGCGCATCTACAACATATAATTTTCGTCGACAAAGATTAGAAATTCGTCCAAACTTAAATATGTGGTATATAAATGTCGTAAAGTTTCCGCCAAGTGTAGTGTAGTAAATTTGAAGGTCTTATTGTTTACCATAATTGCGACCGTTTACTCGTACATTAATTATTTGTATAATGAGTGAATGAATAAGTGTAACTTCTTCGACAGAAACTTTGGAACTGAGAAATATTCACTTAAGCCGGCTATTAATATCTTTATGCATTTCTATATTAAGCGTATAAGAGTTGGCCGCTTTCAAAAGAAAAAGAATTTTATCGTCGTAACCGGTTTTTAAGAAGGAACTCTTCCTTATTCCCGTTCAGTAATTGCTGTCTCACTTGCATTTTATCTCGCGCACTCTTTCATTCTCTGTACTATACGACCACTTTTGAAAGTATGTCTCGTTTTCTATAATGCACGGCAGTACCTACACCAACAGATTTAGTATTGCCAGACTGATTTCTGCGCGTCACTGTTGACGATGGAATACTTCACCCGTCAATATTTTATTTTACTCAATTTGATAGTTTAATGTTAACAAAGAAATAACTATGTCAGCCAATTCAGGTTTCCTCTTGAATTAGTAAGCTACAATAGAGGAAACATTAGGAAAGCATTTGATATATACTCATTTATATATTTATACTTTCGAAATGTTGATATAGTTCATTTAAATGTTCTATTGAAACAAAAAAGTTTGTGGGTAGAAAAATCATTAACTTAA
Organism: Holotrichia oblita; assembly: GCA_023690525.1. Taxonomy (NCBI): domain Eukaryota; kingdom Metazoa; phylum Arthropoda; class Insecta; order Coleoptera; family Scarabaeidae; genus Holotrichia; species Holotrichia oblita. The sequence goes on along the minus strand of CM043015.1, from coordinate 158,631,004 downwards.
AACGATGTGAACCTCACAAAAAAATTAAAAAAAGCCTCCGTTGTTTTCCAAATGTTTATCACAAGCCTACTGTATTTCTCTTTCATGATCGCTCCAATAGCACAGTCCATATACATATTTTACTAGATTATTTTTGATGTGACCATTAGTTTTCAAAGAGCTTACAATAAAAATATCAATCAAGAAATAACAGAACCTTGCCGGCTCCAGAATTATTGATATGAAGGTTTGAAATAAGTTTCATTGGCAAAGGGTGACTTGCAACTATAGACAAGAATTTTTTCTGCGGTGTGTACTAGTTGATCTCAAAATATTTTCAATTAACTATTTTCTTCTAAAATACATCAATAGATGGTAAAGCTGCGATTTTATTAGGAAGACATACTACTCTCATGGCATTTTATAATATTTAAAATAGTGCAGCGGCGAAAATATCTTATATAAACATCACAATTAGAAACAAACGCAATGTTACACTGTTGTATGTTCAGTTTTGCAAAATTCGCAGAAATGTTTTTCAAATTCCCTCTTTTGAATGTTTTTGCTATAAGGAAAGAAGCAGGTATAATATCAGAAGTCAACTATTGAACCAAAATTTTGTTGTAGTTCTTATTAGTTATAAAACATTTCCATTGTACAGGGTTATTACAAAAGAAATAGACACTTTCAGTAGCCTCTAAAAAATCAGACTGGTGTATTTGAATATAGTAAGTGATATAGGTTTATAGGGAATTTCTTAAAGTTGATGTTGGTACAACTGTTAGGTTGGTACTGCTGTTACAACAACTAAGAATGACCAGTCTAGCAAAATGGCCGCTACTAAAGTGGAGAAAGCTTATTGAGTTCTTGAATTAGCCAAAACAAACTCTTATGTAAAAGACAAAGTTTTCATACCACCGCTTCCTGTTGATATCGACGAACTTAAACAACGTATCACAAATGCTCTTGCTACAGTTGACCGTCACATGCTTAATAGCGTGTGCAATGGTGCACACATTGAACATTTGTAAAAATTTTAAATAAAAACTTAATAAATTCTTCTTTATAATCATATAAGTAATAATCTTAACTTTTCAAAAATAAATTTGCTATAAGCTATCCAAACTGTCTAGTTCCTTTGTAATAACCCTTTCGCGTGCAATTTACAACTCGCATCTGTCAGAGTTCTTTCTTTCTTTCTTACACATTTTGCCACTGGATTTATTAACCACTTAATGATGAGCACTTTCTAATTTTACTTATAATTCTAAACAAACTTTTTACAGTACTGAATGTGTAAAAACGCAGTAGTACTGTTAATAAAACGAATACATGCCGCAAATGTCAAAACACGCATGTAACATTTTAGGATAACGTTGCTTGAAAATAGATATTCTAAACTTCTCGTCGGTGTCTTTGGAGCATTAGAACCGCATTTGTTTGCACCATTTGCACTTTTAGGTAGTGGACACGATGCTGAAATGCAAAAAGTGTTCAAAATATATCATCATGAGCCTTACTTCGTTGCTGGTAGACCATCAGCGACGAAGATCGTACAGGATATATGTTGAAAACGTTTTTGTATGATTTTGAGTAGGTCAATACAAAACACAATTTTAAAATATTTTACATTGTACCAAGTATTCCACACAAGTGCTCTAGAAATGCTAAAATACTTGTTGATCGCATAAAGAACACGTTACAAGCTAAACATATGTTTGCTATATTTTTGGGATGGTAGATGCAGATATATCATAGCTACTTCTTAACCTGCATTGCTTGTAAGACCCACCGCTACAGCTTTGGCTATGTAAATTTGGTGTATATAAAGTATTCCGGGGCTTGTATCTCAGAAAGCAGCTTGAGAAGTACCAACTTAGCTGAGACACATGTCGTTCCTGACTGGGTTCGAATATTCGCGTGGCAATTTTTTACCTCGCTAGTCAGCTAATCTTAGCACTTCAGCTTTCGAGTCGTAATGTTAAATAGTTGAATATTTAAAGATATGCCAGTTCTTTTATTTCTAATGTGTGCTTCAGTATATCACACAGTTTACACAATATTTTGCTGCCATCATCATCTTACACGTGCATGCGTACATGTTCACATTGATCCGATTCTGTGCCGCGGAAATAAGCACTTATTAACCTTTGTCAAACAAAAAAGAGAAGGCGCTTAATAATTGTATTTCGACGTCAAATTCTACATATTCTGTTATACTTTATATGTACCAATTATACTTAACATAGCTTCGTCGTTTTCGATTAACACATTACTATTTATTATCTATTATTTTTAATGAATCTAGTAAGTGTAGATATAATAAGAACTTATTATCTACAGTATTCAAATTTGTTGTTTCAAACGCCAATCCTAATAATTACCTAACATGTGTAGGATTTACATTTATAATCTATTTTTCTATATAAATTGTGTTTGAAACGTTACCATTATACTTCATGGAGGCACCACATGTAGTGCTTACCTTGGAATATTAATTATTGAATCACCTACACATGGTATAGGACGGCAGGTGCACAGCTAATTGTAGATTAGTTATTGTCTGTAATCATCGCAACTGGAATCAAGGTACACGATTTACTTTTCTAATGCAACAATCTACATATGTACATTGCAGTAATAGTGTGATAGATATATACCAAGGCTTTTTTTTTGAAAAGATCCAAACAATTTTTAATAGTTGCCAGATAATCAAGAATTTCTTTTTTATGATTGTCATAAATGTGTACATGTGTAGTTTGACATGAAGTTGTGCGATGAGAAATTCCTTTTTACAAAAGACTCTGATTTGCTAACAATGAAAAAAATCATTTATATGTTTTATGTTGTTGATTAATATTTGTTGATGGAAGTTGTATATATTTAGTCTATATCTTTTAAGAAGGAAAAATTGTAGGCTTATAATTCAGTTCTGCTATTACATAAAATTGATGATACATTTTTTTATAACTTCTTTAAGTATTATTCAATTCGTGTATGATACAGGATCCATGTTGATTTTTCGAAATTGTATACAGGATGTTCCTAAATATCATGTACATAAGGAAGGGGGTAATTACATATTTGGTTTATTTTGTGCCTAAAATTTCATATAAACATAGGACTACAAACGCTTCGTTACCAATCTGCAGGGTGTTGAAATTTCAAGATTTTTTCACTTTTTACTGTATAGCTCCTACAGTTTTTGAGATATTTTGCTCAAATTTGGAAGGTAGGTTACGCTATAAGGCCTGCACCATTAGTCATGCCAAATGATGATTTAAATCTACAGGGTAATAATTTTTTCGGGGTCATGCCCTCTTTTCTCACCCTGAACTTTTTTGCGGTGCACCACTGCTAGATTCTAAAATACGCAATAAATTTTCTGTCTTGTTTAGAAACTTTTTGATCTCTTGTATTTTTTTCTTATCTCTGACCGTTATCGAGAAAAAAAATTAGAAAACAATTTTCTGTAATTCGCCAGAGAAAATTAAATTTTTTAAAATGGTCTAGCAGGCCCTGGCTTTATTCAGATAATCACTTGAGTTTATTAATTTGACAACTGACATTAGAAATCGTAACTTGTGTCTGTATAAGTAAAGTTTTAAATTGCAATCTGTAAGGTGTAAAAGTGTTTTAAATACTCGTTATAATTTTGTAAATATGCCAAATTTCACTAATTCTGAAATGGCTGACATGCATTTTATCTACGGCCTTGCGAATGGAAATGCATGAGAAGCCAGGCGTCTGTACATCGAGCGCTATCCCAATAGAATGATACCCGATCATCGAATATTTTCAAATATTCATACGCGTCTTGGAGAAACTGATGAACCACTGAACCACGTACTGTTAGAACACCACAGATCGAAGAGGCTGTTCTGAATGAAATAGACAGACATCCTCGCACCAGCACCAGTATATGTATATGTATGTTCCCTTCATAGATACTTATTTATATTGGTACAGTGGACAATTACAAAGAGTGGCGAATAGATAAATAGATATGGATATATTGACGAATATGCTTATATTATCAGCGAAATTTTTGGTTTGCTTAATATCTCCGGTAAATTATGCATCGAAGTTAAAACTGAACAACAAAGAGACACAAATGTAAGAGAAACATTAACACAAAATTAATAAATAAAGTAAATACATAAAAATATTATAATTCTTTCTATTCTATATTCAAAATAACTTTAAACATCCAGGTCTTTATACTATCTATCAATTTGGTCAATTCTGAAATATTCAATTGTTTCAATACCTCGTTAACGCAGATTTTAGTTACCCGTGTCAATATTTCCCAAACATTTTCGATGGGGTTCATATCGGACGACCTAGTAGGCCATTGCAAAAAATTGATTTCCTTTTGATTGAACCACTCCTTTGTTTGACTGGAATTAAAAGATAATTATGGATAGCTGCATTGCCTTGCTGAAATATCCAGTTTTATTTTGACAATTGTTCACCAGAGTCTATCAGAATCATTTCCAGAAGTTATATGTACGAATTAGAATTCATCCGCCTAGAAATAAAACATAGGGGTTTTATTATTACAGGTAAAAGCCGTCGAAATCGTACTATCCCATCTTGTATGATCTTACGCAAATTTCAGTCTTTCTGGTCTCTTTTAACGGTGGTTTTGAAACCCTTTTTAGTCATCCAAAAAGTTTATTGCCGCATAAAATTTGTTGTAGACTTGTGTTAGTGAATGGTAAATTTAAATTATATTTTATTCGTTCCGCGGTTACATTACCTGAAGAGCCTATCCGAAATACCGATGAACGCTGTCTTCGAGTTGGTTATTGATTGCTCCCCTTACCGCAATTTTTGCCGCACGAATTACCCAAGTTTATAAAACTGTCTATTTTCTCAGCCATGGCTCGGATTGAAATCCTTACCTCTTTATAACAATTTATTTTGGTTTTTTCCTCCTCAGATAGCAATTTATCTCTCGGAATTTTTATTAAATGATATGTATACTTCAATAATATACGAGCGTATATTTAGCAATAAATAAACTTTTGAAGATGTTTAGAGGCTTTTTTACACTGGTAGGTAATGCTTGATTTCGTAGGATGTCTGTCTAACTCTGTGGAGTTATAGAAATTTCGCTGGTATTTATACGTTTATACGGCAGATATCTAACCGTTGTGATATTGACAAAATAATGTCTCTGCTATTTCTTTATGGTCAGAAATGTAATTCTATGTAATTCACAACTGCTACCGTTGCTAAATGTTTATAGGAAAACTACAACATTAGATGGAATAAAAATTTCACTGAGTGTAATACTATATTAGGTACCTACTCTAAACTATTGCGATAAACATATTGATCAATTCTTCTATAGATTCTAAACATAAACCATGCTATACTATAGAACCTTGTATCATAAAGTTTTCTCCGTAGTGTTCTCATGTTTTAATGTCGGATCCAACACTAAAAAAAATGTAGTGGTAGTACCTACTACAAGTTTGGTTCATGGAACGTACACAACAATTTTATTAGGATGAAAAGAATATGACCAAGTTTTTGTAGTTATATATCCCAGTAAATTTCAGAACTACGCGATGTGAAATGAACGATATGCCATCTTAAAAACACACTAAATGTTTATATTTATAATAATGTGGAAGTCTACACTACAAAACATTACACAAAGAACAATATATTGTAATAAATATAACAAAATATGTGTAGTAATTATATTGTCGTAATATACTGTGCGATTCTAAAATATCCTCTCCCCCTGCTAACTTATGATCGATTTAATGGAGAGGTTCCAGTTTGCGTCATTAATATGACACATTAACATACATAACTACACAAGTAAAATTTCTATTTAGTTTCACGACAGGGGCGATATAGTATCAAAATTTTAAATGGGATGGGGTGGCGAGTGACACCTCCTTTTAAAGGGCTCACTGAATAAGGTATCAGGCTGAAATTTCATAAAAATTTATTCACGCATATGAATATAGCCGCCTGCTGTCAATTTTTGAAACTAAATAATTTTGAAACTAAAGAATGTAGCATATAATACGTATTTCATATTAATGCCCCAAAACTGGAACCTCTCTATTAAACCTATCATAAGTTAGCGCGGGTAGAGAGGGGAAGGGGAGGGATACCTTAGAACCGCACTGTATACCACAAACCATTTTTCAATCAATGAATTTTTATAAGAATACGTATGTCGAGTATATGACTTATTTCTACTTTATTTTGTACGAACATAGTGTACTGATTGGGGGTACTATTTGAAAAAAAACTACACCATTATTATTGTATTTTTAACATAACCTGATAGTTATAACCAGCGGTCCTGGTACGGCATATTATAGATAGTTATTATTAATAGTAGTTATGTTTATTAAAGAACAAATTTTATGATCAGCAATTTTGATATAAATTTAATATTTATTTTTTAAATTTAATTTTAATTTAATAACAAGCAAAAGTAAAATACTTAATTGAAAAAGATTTTTTGCATATACTACTTGAATGGCCGCTGCACATGTACATAAAATATGTTAATAGAAATTAATTGTGGGTGTGTTTCATAGAACACATCCAACGTTAACTGCAAATTTCGCATGTATGTATTTAAGTACATCATACATACATTCGTAGAGAGTATAGTCATCTTCGAATTGAATTTAATTTTTTTTAGTCATGCTAAGTAACATGTGTTTTGTTGATTATTGTTTGAGTATTGATTGCAATGAAATGTAATTATGTGTTAATTTAAACAAAATTTATACTAAACTAACATACAGCTAAAATTAGCAGTTTTCGCGGTATTTTAATTACGACCGTTTAGAATTTTGAACATGCAAGATAATTAAAAATGGAATATAAAATAAGCTTTTTCAAAAGATGTTATTTTAGCTCATTCGACTCTATCAAAGAATTTGAAATTAGATAGATAAATTAAATTTCAGGATATATTTATTACAGCATATCGATTAATATTTGAACTAATTGTTTAACATCAATAACTTTTCTGGATAGGAAACCACATGATAAAAAGGAGTATCGGAAAGATTTTATGCCGATAACATGTGTTCTTTTATAAATTAGTTACGTCGCATCGTAGTTGATTTGCCTTATATTTGAGCTTATATTTCCTAGAGTACCTGAAAGGCGAATGAAGTTGACAGTCATATCTACGAGTTTTCAAAATTCGATTGTGACATCGTCTTGTCGTGGTTTGTAACATTTAATGTTTCTATTTTGAAATTTGGCTTCTACCTTTAAGTTTTCAAATGTTTGTTGTGTTGTCGTTTTGTACTGATGTGTGTATTCACATTTGGAAAAAAGCGCTAGCGTGAAGCTAGCGCTAATATTACTGTAATAATAAATTATATAATTTCTGTATACGTTATCAGTATTATCTTTGTCAGTTTATAACTCTTTCGCGTTGATAATATATAATAAAAATATAATACAATTGTTGAACATGTTTTTAAATTTTTACTTCAGATGTAATTAGTTATTTCACCCACAAAATACACCAAACATTTAAAATAAAGTCGCCGCATTTCATCATCAATGCTTGACGGCAACTTACTTCTGATGAAACGCAAGCTACGCATTATATTTTCTGGCTACGGTATAGGACGATCTAAAAAATAAACCTGAAGAATACATATGAATATCTAAATATGTACAACAAACATCGATGCTCTGTTCTTGCAGTGCTGGGAAACACTGGTCGTCACTTCAGAGAAGCGGAACGTTGTCTTGCTATATGGTGAACACCCCTATATAAACAACATATTGTTGCGAGTTGCGTTCAAGTTTATTGTCTGTATCGCTAGGCGAAATATCGATACATCGTCCAGTACTCGATACTATAACTAGCATCGATTCTTCGATACATCAAGAAATCAACTACAAAATATCGATATCTGTTGATACTTAACCGATTCCACTACTCAGAATTGATGGAATCGATACCTCGATTGGTACCCATAATCCATACCGAAAATGTCGACATCGCCCAGTCCTAATCGTCAATATGTGAAGCTCGCTCTTAACGTGCAACACCACATTAAAGATGTTTCTACGACATACTCGTATTATGTGCCACCCCGTCTATAACCTTTAATTATTATTTCTGTCTGGGTTTCTAAGAGCTTTCTCTACACAGGCTACAAAAGAAAATTTATATCAAAGTCAACCATGCAGACTTTTTTTTACCAGCTTTTGCAAATTAATGCGAATTATTCAGCAAGGATTTAGTAAAGGTTTTGGTTTGAAGTGAATTTAATTACTGCGTAAAAGTTCATCGAAGCAGTGCTCATTTTTAGAGACGTGAAATTTGCTTTAAAGTGAAGTCTTTATTTCCTAAATGGAAATTTCTCGCCGAAAATTTTGCATTTAATTTGAAAAGGATAATACTTTACCTTAGATTTAAGATATATCTTAAGTATCGAATCTACAATGATGTATGCAGTATCTCTTGGCTACGGATTATAACTTTCGACATATTGATACATAATACGGGTAATGTAACAGTATGTGTTAACATTTGTTGTGTAGACGTGTATAAAAATGAGCTTAGACTTAGTCCGCATTTCGTCTAGGCAGCCGAGGTTGAAATCGTTTGTGAGGCGATAATTTTATATCTATGACAGTTCTATTTCACAAATAGAGCTAACACAAATAAACGGTGTTATATTATTTGTTTAATTTTACGGTAGTTGGCATAGTTAGAATAATATTTATCGGAGTAGTACAATAATTAAAACCAACAGAGAACATTTTTAAACGAAGGCACGTATTTATTTAGACGAAATCTACGTAAAAGCATTGACAAATGACAGCCTGAGACTCGAAACGACCGTTAGTTCCATGTGTATATCTTTAAACTCTACGCGTCTGGTAAACTGAAACAATTGATGCAATTACGTACTGTAGCAGAAATAAGAAAATTAAAATAAAAAATGTTGAAATTTTTAAAGGTATGTACTCTCTCTTTTTTACTATTATTCTTCCTTTCTACTTGTTAGTACGTTTTCTTAGTATATTTTTAACATGTTATTTCAATGCAACTTCTGATATATCTCGATGACTAACCGATCTTTCTTCTTTTCTTCTACTTATTGTGCGTAGAAGAGCTTCTGCTTCTTATCCTCAAAGTCCCCTAAAATCAAATAATGAAGCATTAGAATGGACTGTGCGCCGAAAGATTTCTCCTCGTCTACATCCTTTGTCTCAGAATCTGAAACACGCACGATTGAAAGTTCGTTATCGTCATTATATTTTTCTTCCTCTACAGAGAATTCTGAATCCGAATCTGTCTTTTTTGGACTACTTTATCTTTTTCCCTCTTTCTTTTCAAATCTTTCATAGGAGTGCTGGTGATGATGGCCAACTTCTTCTTTCGGGTCTTCTTATATTGGGTTTCCCTCACCAGAGTTTTCGGATAACCCCGAAGAGAAACAACAAAGGAGGTTTTGCACGGGTTTATCGCTAATGTAGTAAGTTGGACCTCAGCATTGTCATTGCCTGCAGTGTAGTTTCTATTAGCTCCCGAGCTTCTTTTTGAGTAGAAATTTCGATTGGCAGTGGCCTATCCGTGGCTCACGATTCTATGACCTTCGTGTTTGTAAAGAAATAAAAATATATTACATAATGTATTTTTCTGCAACTGCCAAGCAATATAAGCATGTACTAATTGGCGATCGTAGAAAAATACATTACATTATGTCTATGCCAAGAAATTCTTCTGTGTTAAAATGATATAAGTAAGTCTCTTTTTCAGCAAATCCAGACACTATTCTTTAGAGTAAACACTGTGTCAAGCACTGTATTTACTAGTTTAACAACTTGGTCATTCATTAAGGGTGTGTCAGTATGATTTGTTATAAGCAGCGTTGTAGGCTACTATGAACGTAGAAAAGACCGCCAAATCTATCGATTGCAGCATATAGTTACAATTAGATGATAGTATCATAATTTACTATTTCAATTGAAATCTAAGCCTTTAGATTGTCGAACATTGAAAGAGGTGTTCTATCCTTGGAACTGTATGAATGGCACATGAAGTAATCTAACACTTCTTTAAATAGGTCTGATGACATCCAGCCACTCTCTGCGACTAAACATTCAAGAGGTGTCCCTGTCAATATATGTGGCTTGATATGTTTCCTGGGAAATATTATTGCTGAGGTTAGAAAATTCGAGTTACACACATAGTGGTGTCTAGGGCTGGGCGATACCGACATTTTTTGGTATCTGTCAATACTTGTCCGATTCCAGTACTCGCAATCGATACCCGCACGGAATCAATACATCGGTAACCACTCGGATACCAATCGAGGTATCGATACTTACCGATGTACCCATTCCGAGTACTGAAAGTATTGCCAGATATCGATACTTGGGAACCGATACCTTGGTATCGATAGGAGTGATTTGTAGCTATAGATTTTTTCAGGTCGATTTTAATAATTATATTCAATAACATATCTACGATATCAAATGTACAATACTATGATACTTTGGCTTTTTTTATAACAATTATTGCTTTGTACGCGAATAATTACATCTACCCTCATTCATTAATATTTCAGTCAATATGAAAACTAGTTCTATAAATATTTGTCTAAAAACGATTTTTTACGATACCGTAGTTGTTACTCTAGTTCGATTGTATCGATACCTAGGTATCGGTGTAGTGGTATTGATATCTAGGTATTGATTCCTAGACACCGCTACCCAGGTATCGATACCGATGTTATCCAAGGTATCAGCGAATCGATACCAGTAATGGTATCGAATACTGGATGATGTATCAATACTTAACCCAGTCCTAGTGGTGTCAACTTACCTCGTTAAAAAGGATAACTTTCTTCGCGTTTCCCACTGTTCCTAATTCATCTAGATTAAATAAAAAAACTGAAACATTGGGCTGGTTATAGGCTGCTATTCTGGATAGGCTGCATGGATGAATAACTAATTTCTCTTCAGAAAAGTTTGATACCAGTCAGTTCCTGTTGCTTTTGAAACTGTCCATGAGTCTGATTTTTTTAATTTGTAATTAGTCGTTGGAACCAGTTGTTTGACTAATTTTCAAGTCAACACGTACACCATTCTCACCATTCTACTTTGGAGAATACCTTATGAACCGAATAATTTAGTTTTATTAGAGTATCGTCTAAGTCAGCGTCTAATGAGCGTTTCTTGTAGTGTGGATTTGGAGGCTTGAAATTGGTTTGCGGCTTACCCAACTGGCCTACCTTCGGAACTAAAGGTTCTTCATTTGTTCTGCCATAAAACTAGCGATTTTCGTATCTTTACTTTTCATGGGATGTAACATTAAAACAAAATTCCATCCTGTCTATCATGAATTTTGTCTTAATTTTACATCAGAACGTCCCACAGGGACAGGTTGAACAGGGTGGCATGGCATTTAGAAAGTAACCTAAAAGTAATTAATGCCCAGCTTATGATAACCACTAACTTATCTTGTTAAATAATAGACGAATAATAATAAAATAATTACACTACTTACTTATCCATAATTTTTTTCATGAAGGTTCTGATTGGCCAATGTAAACAATGCATGGAAATTTAAAGGTATATAATCCCGCTGTTCTATTTTCTTCTAGGATGTACATACAGGACACTCCACAGTATGATTCAGTGGTACAAAGGTTATTACTATATTAGTAAATCTAGTATTTAATTGCTTAAAGCTGGAGATACTTGAATTGAATTATAGTAAATTGCATTTTATGTAAGTGCCACTGCTTTGTATCACGATATATGTACATAAGTTAAAATGGACATATATGTATTCGTTTTTGCTATACGAATCTGACCTTGTCGCTTTGAAGTTTTTAAATATAAAAGTCGTAAAGCAAATTAGGTCATTAGATCATACTATGACAAAATTTGCTCCTTAATTGAATAATGTTACGATTTTATTCACAGTCGGAATGAACATCAATTGTATTATATTTCTTTTCAGCGTATTAAATCGTCAAGGAATAAACGTGATTCGCGTTGCAAATACATTAGTGACCTTCACTACCGCTTCTGTTTTCGACGAAGCAGTGAATTCTTATTTTGTGAACAGCGTAATTTTTTAATGAAGGTGTATGATATTATTGTTTACCTTTTCTACTGCTAATGATTTGATTATATGAATAGTAAAGACGATCGTTGTCTGAGTAGTTTCCAATAACCTTGATATCCCTCTCCCGATTCTATCTGATTCATATATTTATGAATTTATGTACTATTTGAAAAATATTTAGGCGTATCTTAGGCCTACTGAGACCGAAAGATCGATGCAGTTATATCAAATTAAATAATAATAATTCGATTCATATACCAAAACGTTTTATTGACCATAACAATTTCAAATTGTTTAGATAATTATACATTTAGTTGATTTCATTAAAATGTTTGCTTACCCATATATTTGAATCAAACGAATATATTTTGTTGAAATTATGACGAAGCAATTGTTCTCGGTTAAAATTTGTGATTACATAAATTTCGTAATTTTGTGTTGTCTTCTTTATTGCTACATCGACAAGCGGTTATTAGTTCATTTTCCGATGTTAACGACTTCAGCAATGAGATAATTTTTCATTGTTAGTTCATTTGCAGTTTTGGCTAAATTTCTGGAATATTTTGAACCACTACAAGGATGGTTTCTATTATTTTCATATGAGGACCAGAAATGCTTGTCTGCATATGAAGTTACAGTTTCTTCTGGCCTTGAAGAAACTGTTTATTGAATTTAACTGCACTATTTCTAACTGATGTGATGTTAAAAACCCACTTATTACTTAAAACATTTTTTGTACAGTTTGGATGTTTTTGACGTTGTACATAGTTACTGAGGTGTTACTCTTATTTATTTGTACCCTTAGTTTTGACAGTTGAAAATTATCAGAATTAGTTATACGAACAAACCTATTGATATTATGAATACATGTTATAATTACAACTTTTTTACTTATGTACTGAATGCAGTAATCTTCTTCAAATCTACTAATCACAAATTGCCGGTTTGACGTAAATGGTATACTGTACGCCGCTTTCATTATTTTTAAGTGTTAAACTTATAAAGTTTCGTAAACTATCTCTACTTATGTAAGCGGTATACTCCTATCAAACAATGTCATTTCTGCATACCTACATATGAGATGTCCCTATACAACATTTTTGACTGTATTTGCATGTATGTATGAAACTATTAACGAGAATTACAGCTGACACAGATTTCGCAGTTAAAATTGTTTCGTATTTTCACTAAGAAACCATATGTTGATGACGTCAAAAGCAATACAAAAAAATAAGATTAATTTTTCGTTGTGTGCTAAATATACCATAGAGCATTAACATTGAAATTTATTGCTAGGATTCCTAGATACATATGTATGTCTGTATATAATAGGATGGTTTATGCTATACTCAAAATTGCTTACAAATAATGGACTATTCAAAATGTAAGGAATTAAGGTTTATATAGATTATAAATATTAACTTCAGTAAACCAAGTTTACAAAGCGGTACATTATTTCTTGTTTACTTACCTTGATGTTTTTAAAGTTTCTGCAAATAGTGACCCATTTAAAAAGTCTTAAAATAACTACTTCTAGTATGTCTAATAAATCTGCACATGTATTTCTTTAAGAATTAGTAAGAAATTTACCGGGATTGTCATTACATTTTAATTCATTTTAATACATTTCTACATATTTACAAGGTCACGATTAATTGTGATGCAATTTTCAGTAAAAAAATATAAAATGAGTGCTTGTGAAGACGACTAGAAACGTATAAATCAACTTATAATTTAAGGGGATACGCAGGATTTGAAAACATTGTAAATTGTTTATTGGAAGCGTTTTTAGCATTTATGTAGAACATTTCTGTGACAGCGTGTTTAAAATTGCATAACTTTAAATGAAACAACCCTAAATTAGTATCATATTATAAATTTACTACTTGTTAATGATTCTGATTTATAATGCAAATAAGTTATAGACATTGCTAAGGCATTGTTCCTCTATACACCCATGTGATTGATAATAAACTAAATTTCGTTAATTTCATACTGTCATAACTTCAATTTGAATTGTAAAAGATTATTTGAGTAAGGATGGTAACAGTCACATATGTAGGTAGGTGTGTTTTTGTGTCAGTAGCTTGTGAGATGTAGAAGGGTGATGTTGGTCGTCTGTAGTCTAAAACTAGCTTCAGCCAAAAACGAACTCAAAGAGAATCTAAAAATACTAGGCAAAACTTCTTAAACCAAGAAACATATTCTAATGAAGTAAACAAGGTTAATAAATTCACATTTTTGCTTTGAAAAATTAACTCGTAAGCGTTACAATACTTGGAAAATATGAAACAATGAAAACATCTTTTCACTTCACAAATAACAATGCTTTAAATTATGCGTAATCCTAAATTAGAAGTTGGAACTATAGTATTTGAGGAAATGCCTGTTTTACTATGCAAAATGGCAAAAATATAAACAAAATCGCGAATAAATCGAAAAGTAATAATTGGGAGAAACAACACCGGGCAATACAGATCTCTATGCCAAATCTTTCTGATCCATGATAACCCGTTTGTAAGGTGGACTTAATTTAAATAGGTTGCACAATTTGTTGACCTTTTCGCTCCAATACATTTACATATATTTATATTGGCTCTCAATAATTAGGATGTAGAAAAAATTGACACACCTGCTTTAGGCCTCACATACAGGAGAAGTTCAAAGAAAACTAGGAAAATACAGATTGAATAGTAAATATGTGCACACTCAAGTACTTTGAAAGTATTCGCAGGTCAATAAGTGCAGAGATAATAGCGGCTAACCATATCGGTATTTATAACAGTACTTATAGTTCGGTGTTCAAACTATGTCGATGGCGCGTGTAGTAACGTCTCGCTAGATCGGTACTGCGATTCAACTACCATTCGCTGTTAGGACAAAATAAACAGCTCAAAATTATTTAAGGTGAAGTAATATTGTAACAGAGACATGGAAACACATTTACACAGCAGGATCTGCAACGGATAGTGCTGACAAACAATACAACTTAAGGAGCTGTTACAGCTACTTTGATCACAAAATAAAATCATATAGGATTCGTATACTAATAATAATAATAATAATACGTTTATTGACCAAAAAACCAAAATACAATTAGCGTAAACAATTTAATGCAAGGAACGCAAAAAAAAATGAAAAAGAGGCAAAGGTCAAAAGGATTCATCGTCAGTTCTGCCCATAAGGCGCCCTGGTCTACCTGATGATCCAGTAAAACAGTGAGACTTATATCTAGTGACAAACAGAGCAGTCAAAAACAAGAAAAGTCCCATGTTCCACAATAGACAACAGATATACAAAATTAGTCAACTGAAAACCATACAAGTGAATAATTATGTTGAACATTGCTCACGAAAAAGAACAAAAGCCAGTTCAGTCTTGAACGTGCGAAATCGTGACTCGTTTATATTAGTACGTAGGTATTGTTAAACTATTCACAACTGCGGTCGCATTATAACGAAGACCTCTTTTAAATTGTTGTGTACGGTGCGACGCAATGTCAAGCAAATGTCTTCACGGATACCTTAAATTGTGTAGATCAGTTCTAAATGTTAACTTAGTGGCTAGGTATGGCGGTGTTTTGGATTTCAAGATTTTATATACGTAACATGCTAAGGGAAGTTGTCTACGCCTGGCCATATTAAGCCACCGCAACTTGACAAGCCCCCATGCGATTCTATTATGCCTGCGAACGCCAAAAATGTACCTCAAGGATGAATTCTGGACAACCTGAATTCTCCTAATGTCCACGCTCTCCAAGCATGGGCCATATATAGTGTCACAATAACTAAAATGTGATAGAACCAACAAATCGCATAATGTTTTTTATGACATTTGTTTAATACATACCTATGCGGATACAACATCTTCAAGTTGGCGTATGCTTTTTCTAATATTCTTACTAGTATTTTCACGAAACCTTAAATTGTTGTCCATAAACAATCCAAGATCCACAGTATTTTGAAGCTAGCTTTATATTGTTTACATATAGATTTATGGAATTAGTCAGAAGAAGTATATTTCTAGTACCACCAAATATCATAAAACAACACTTATTTCCATTCAAATGAAGACAGTGCTTCCTCGCAATTTCGCTAAATTTCTGAAGGTCCCCATGCATATCTCTTGCCGCCGCGTCTAAATCTAGAGGTGTAAAACTTTTGTAAAGTTGCGTGTCATCAGCATAAATGTGAAATGTGCATAAAAAGTTTTGAAAAAGTAGCATTTGGGAGGTATAGATTGAAAATAGTAGCGGTCCCAAAATCGAACCTTGGAGAATCCCTGAATTCAAAGCAACACTATCAGAGACTTGATCATTAAAAATAACTCTCTTGCGTCTCTGACTTAAATAATTTTAAAAAAAACTTCACAACGGCGTCATCCGCACCAATATAGTGCAGAATTGACAGGAGAAGTTTATGATTGATGGCATCAAAGGCCCTGGAGAAATCCAATAAAACTAACATGGTTAACTCAGCGCGGTCAGTCGCAGAAATAATATCATCAGAGATTTTAGTAAGAGCCGAAACACAGCTATAATTTGGCCTGAATACAGACTGTATAGAAGACAATATGTTAAAATTTTGCACATGTAGACGCAGCTGATCAGCAATTAGGCTCTCCAAGATCCCAGACAACACCGGAAGAATTCTAATAGAACGGAGATCGCCACATGTAACAAGGTTAGAATTTTTTGGGGAACGTTTTCACGGAAATATCATCTAGATCTCGTGAATTTGATTTAACTTTACTTATTCATCTCTCCACCCCCTCTTGAGTGACCGGACGAAAATGGAATTCTCGACACCTGGCCTGATATTACGATGATAAAACGCCAAGACTTCATCCAAGGGGGAGTTTGGGCTGATACAGAACTGAAAAAGTTATTGAACTCATGAAAATTACTTAAAGACGCAGGCAAGGAGGGTGTCGTTTTTTTGTAAATATTCAGATCTTTTAGATCTTCCACACGGTTTTGGGACCTAAAGTTCGCATACGATAGTGCTTTCTTTTCCGATTTTATGGCAGTGGTCGTGTCCAGAGTCACTGTGATCACTGTCCAGAGTGATCAGTGTTTTGTTTATTGTTACTGTACCCAACTTTCTCAGTAGATGTTAGCCACATACCTTTAGATGAGTTAATTTGTAATATAAAATGCATTATTCAAAATTTAGCAAATTCAAACAAACAAAACACACCAACAAACAAATTAGTAAACATCATTACTAATTACAAGAACAAACGTAGTAACACACATAAAGATATTGAGTTCAATCATATGTTAAAGGAGACAAAATAGTAAACAAAAATACATTACATTAATTAAAAATAGTAAGGACACATGTGTGTGGACGAGTTGCAAATATTTATCTTTATTTCGAATACATTGCTTTAGTAGTATTTTTCCAGTAGTTGGGTTCAATAAATGAATCTGATAACTGTAATCTTTTTCTTAACTGCATGAAGTCACAAGTTGCATTGCAGTATTTCCTCCAGAACACTGTGATCGCGTTTTTTAAAAAAAATTACCAGCTGTAAGACTACATACAACAATTATTACATACCCGTAATTAAACGGATATAAAATAAAACATGAATGTGAAACCTTTTAACACTAAAATTTGTCCCATATTTTATAATGAATTATATAAATAATAATTTAGTTAAATCAATTCTAAAGTTGCTTTATATTTTGAGAACGTATACAACCAATATACAAACGTTCTGATTGAAATCTGTCAACACGTGCTTTTTTAATTATATCCTTTTTGTTAAACTCTCTACATCATTATTCAAAATATTACTTACGTACAGCTTAAGTACAGTGGGATTTTTGTTAGAATGTTGAAAGGTTTGTGTAAAGACAACTTTAGACGACTACTCAATATAGAGTCGCTTACAATTGCCAGATAAAGCATATATTGCAATGAGTGCTAGTGCTTAGCTTATAAAAAATATCTTGAATACAATTTGAAAAACTCTTTAATTATAATTATTTAAAAATCATGTTATTTTTGCGGAATAATTCAAACGTGGTAGTTTCATTGCTTTTGAAATTCAATACATATGCGCCGCATCCTCAAGTGTTAATAAATATTTTATCCAATAAATTGTCCCCTTCCTGTCCGTATTGCATGCGCACATAATTTGCTAAACACCCAAGTTAGCCTTCAACCTAATTGCATCCAGAGACTTACTGATTATGAGAATAACCTATATATTACGTACTAAATCGGCTCTGCACTCGCACTATGCTAGGTGTTCGTTTATGATTACCTTTTTGCCTTTCAGGCGTTTTAAGTGCTTATAGTCTCTACTGATACAGAATGTTTGCTTTATACATATGTATGTATATAAACAGAGCACTTCTATGAAATCAATGATAATAGATAATTATTAGAACAATACATTAGTTGTTCACGAAATAATTAAGACTAAGATATTTTCTACGTAATGAATAATTCTAGATTTTACAGTTTATTGCATTTTTTCTTTTAATAACATGTAAGAACATTAATATCAGAAATATCACGTCAAGACCTTTGTAATAATACTACTTAACATTCCAGTTTCACAAAGGTAAATACACAATTTCATAAGTATTAAACAATTGCAGTATTATAATATAAATGTTTATTACAATCTAACATATCTAGTAATCTACCAAATGAAGGTTTATTTTCGTTGAAGCGTTCGTCCGTGGCTATTGAACGCAGCCTCGAGACGTACTCGTACGCGTACTATTACGCTGCCATTCCGTAACTAAATTTTAAAAAGTATGGCGAATTATTCAACCAAAGAATGCTACGATATGTTCAGAACATTTATCAAGTCCTGTAAAAATTACAGTTTTGCCAGCCAAACTTATTTAAATAATTTTTCGGATAGAAGACCAAATAAAACGTTCAAACGGATGAAATTTAATCGGAGTGTGGTCAAACGATAATTTTCAGTTTTGGGTGGTCTAGAGACACGAGACAATAAGTTCTATTATTTTCAGCGTTTGACCACCTCTCAAAATTTGTGAAAAATGCGAAAAAGTTCGATACTGTTATATGTAACTATAAGATCGGATAAAATTTAACCGGAGGGTGGTCAAACGATAATTTTCTGTTTTGTGTGGTCTAGAGACACGAGACTATAAGTTCTATTAGTTTCAGCGTTTGACCACCTCTCGAAATTTGTGAAAAATGCGACGCAAGAGGTTATGACATTATCTGGGTTTGATGTCATTTCATTGCAGATATGAACTTGTTTTTTTCATTTTTTTCGAATATTTTTAAGTTTTCAAAAAAATCATTTGGTGGTCAATCATGGTCAAACGTTGGTCAATTCTATACTGCAACAAAATTTTGGAGTTTGCAGTAAAAGAAAAAATCGAAAATGTGAAGGGTGGTCAAACATGGTCAAACGATGGTCAATCGTATCCGATGAACAAAATTTCTATATTAGCTAATTTTAGCATTTTCGCCATTAGACCCCAAAATATGGGTATAGCGGCTGTAGCCTAAACAAAAGGTGGTCAATCGAAATCGCTGATGGTCAATAGTGGTCAATAAATGGTCAATCCCTTCTAGCATTTTTGTCGATTTTTGACACTTTGTGGTGCCAACTTCGCGGACCTAACATATCATCCTCCACGTTGGTAAATTTAGAAGAAATCACTGAACCCAATCGTATTTAGAACTGCTCGAATTATTTTAGCCATTCGTTTAGTAAGTTTTTATAAAACTGAATATTGAATATTATTCCACTCATTTTATGTGCTGCTGTGTCGACTTTGGACATACTCCTCTAACTCTTCACAAAAAATTCGCTTTTCTTGCTTCCTTAAATAAAAAGACATGCACATATATGTATGTATTCTTGGAAGTCCAGTTCGTTATAAGGAAATTTATCTCAATAAGCAATATTAATACACATAAGAGATCATCTACATAAAACCGTAAACTTTCTCTAAGACAACCATCATCGATTTCACGAAAAATCAGCTGTTTACTTGTCGTCTTGTAAAATACATAATGTGCATGTAGCAACCTCTCAATAAATTAATTCAATTTACTGTAGCGGTGGTTTAAGAGTATCACTGTACTTATTTCGACGTGAATGCTAAAATGTTGTCAGCTTTGTTGATGAGTAAAGCTGGCTAACTTTTCATATTGAGTATACTCGAGTTAGTGGCAGGGATAGCGTCAACTAGTTGCCATCGAACCGCTGTGTTGCATGTTTGTTGTATGTTTCGGGTATCGATATGTATAGAAGATGCATGCATACCATACGGCAACACGGATCCAATTAATCTTATTAGTGGTTCCGAGTATAACCGCTAGCCATATGCAAATTTTAAGTATAACCTCACTGAACTGATCAGCATTACTGATGCATATGTATCGAACAGATTATCTAATATTCGATTTGATGTTAGTTATACTTACATATCGTATGTCTGTAGTGATAAATAATTGCCTTTCATAATACAAGGGTTGTTCGAAATGTTTTTATGCTTATATCTACATTCAATTCAAATATTTCGTTCTATGTTCACACCACGGGTTCATAAACCATATGAAATTGCATAATTGATAGGAAATTGAGCAAGTGCACTATGACATGCTGATACAAATACCTCAAAATCTCCCTCGCTGACTAACATTTATCATCCGTTTAAGAAACGATTGCGGTTGTAGGCGGATACTTTACAGCACTTGCGGCGGAACACTACAAAGGCGGGATAATAATACTGGAACACAACTGGATAAAATGTGCATTGCCAACTTCTTATCCCTGCTGCTCAAGTCTTCCACAGTTTTGCTTAACCATTGTGACCTTCTTCTTTCATTAGTTCGATCTCATATTGGCTTTTCTTTAATTGTTAAGTCAGTGGCTCTTCATACATGTTCAAGTTATTTTATTCTTTGTCACTTTATCTTACTCACTATGTATCCTTCTATTTCTTGGGGTATTTCTGCATTCACCTTTCTTCTATCTTCTTCCATTTTGATAGGTCCCAATAGTGCTCCTAATATTTTTTCTTTTCAATATCTTCAGATCTTCACATTTTTTACTGATACTAAATCGATCGAGTACATTATCACTGGACTTATAATGGTCTCGTATATTTTGATTCTTAATTTCTTTGCAAGGTGTTTGTTTTGCAAGTCTTTTATTTGTAAAAAATACTCAATTTGTTGAATTTTTACTGTTCTCTCTGTTTCCATCTCTTGAAATCATTATACGCAAGCATTTAAATTTCTCAACATGCTCAAGTGTATACTGACCAATCTTCTTGTGTTTATTGCCGATCGGTTTACTTCCTAGCTTCATTATTGTAGGTTTCTTTTCCTTTATTTTAAGTCCCATCTTTTGTCTTACTTTATTTTTTTCCGCAACCGTAGTCAATATTTGCTTTTTTTGTTATGGCTACGAGTTTGTCCGCATATGCTACTAGTTGTGCTCCTTCGAATTCTAGATTAAATAATATCGGCTCCCTCTATTTAATTCCTTATTTATTTTGAATTTTTCAGTTTCTGTCACTTTTCGCTGTAATAATTGCCAATTTGGCTAACTTCATTGTCATCACTATTCGCCTTCTCAGTTTTACAGTTCTTTCATTGCTGGTCTCTTTTAATAAAATCAAGGCCTGTTTAAAATTACTAAATTGCATTTTCACTTCCATCATGTATTACCAGTTAGGTCCTTGATCTACCTCGACTAAAACTACTATTGTTCTTTGTGTCGTCATTGTGATTCTTGTTGGGATTATTATAGACATTATTTTGTATGCTGTGGATACCAATGTTTAATTCAAATCGATCACTGTATGCATCACAACTGTATACGAAATACCATTCATTGATGTTGTATAGTTTTACAATTATTGCCTTTGCGACAGATTAAATATAGAAGCTTTCTAGCAGATATCTACACTGTTGCGTGCAAACACATTACTTCGAGCTCATTCAACGTCCATTAAATAAATATTCTGGATATTATAAGTTCAGATCGCTTCACCGAATACCTTAACGCGACCTGACTCAATATAACAAATTCGTATACGCTTAAAACGAAGAATGTACTGTGTATCGACGGTGCACATTCTGTAGTTCGTGAATAATTGAATTGAGGGAAGTGTTCGTTATGTGTGAAGCATAGTACATATTATGTGCGATTGAATATAAGTTCAATTAAACCACGCATATATATGACAAACTGGCATGACAATGAAAACAAATTGTGCCGTTTCCCTAAATTGCACCAAAAAATATTAGAATTGTGAAAGTAAAAAATTGCCGACATATTGCCGCCAATTAAGGTTAACACAAATGGCACGTATAGGACGTGTAGTATTCGTAAATATTTTAGTGTGAACCAATTGTTTGAACGATGTAACGAACCAACGAATTCGTTCAATCAACCGTTTTAATATTTAACCGGAAATAGAATTGAAAAAAATGTTTAACCTTTCGAGACCAGGAAACACAGGAGAAATTAAATTCTATTAGAAAAGTAATCTTTTCACACTGTGAAATTTTATATGCATATAGTCAACAGAAAATACAGGTACATAATTTTAATTACGAGGAGGGAACTGGTGTTATAATATTTTATTATTTTATTTGGTAGAGTAGGAATACAAATTGTAAATGAAATTTTAGTAATATCGAACTTAAATTTGTTTTATTTATTGCAATACTACGGCAAATATTTATTAAATCTGTACTTCGCATTTGGTATTAATTTCTCTTACAGAAATGAAAATTGTACCAAATTGAAAAGCCTTTAGCTGAACCAGAATCTATAATTACACCGAATTCTCGAATGGGCGTATTCACTATAAAATTTAATTAGCTGTTATAACTGACCAATATAAACAGTGTTAATTGAATAACGAAGTAAGTACATTCAGATAAGAAATAATATATGTAATGTAATACCGGTGATACTAAATTGTCGCACAAATTTTTTAAAGAAACAACAAAACGTCTTACGAAAGGAGTTCTGTATACTATTAAATATTAGGTATATACACGTACATATACTTCCTTAAAAAGCACAAGAGTGTGTGATATAGAAACAAACATATCTTGCACGCCACCCAAGCTCCAACAAAGCTATTAAGAATTTGTTACCGAAAAAATAAAGTCAAGTGAAAAATGCTGCCGGCACGTAATAAATTCAATTATCAATACTTATATCCCATGCCATGAACATTTTTTTATATACATACAACACATATGCATATCTATGTGCACATACATACATTAGTTTACAAACTTTCTTAAAAATAACTACAATTACAAAGTAAAACAAAAGCTCGAACGATTGTGGTTTATTTTGCAAAATTTTACTATCTAAAGTCTGTTTGAAAGCACATTTATTAAATATGCAAAAATTACGTGAGTTAATCTTTTTAATATTGTGTGTAGGCATCAGAAGCCTTAACGACTGCAATTATCCGTTCTCCAATACCTCTTATGATGTTATGATCATTATTTTAAGTAAATTTTCCAAAATCACAATTAAAGTAGTGCTAACTTCTGCTGTACTTTGGACAACGTTCTTACCATATTCTACATACCATTGAGCATGTTTACTTAAGCCTAGAGAAGATACTAGTGTGGGTATTTCCCCTTCGCTTAAGGGATCTTTTACATAGTGAACTATAAGTCAGCATTGTCTTGCATTAAACAAACAAAAATTCAGATATGGGATGATAGGCACCACACCACCCTTCAGCATATACAACTTTGATCAAATGTGTTAGACACCCTCATAAAATCCCACTATTATAAGTATTATTACAGTTCCAAGAAAATAAGCATCGAATTATATTTAATTTGCATATTTATGCTAACTTTGAGACAATAGGTAAGCAGGCAGCAATGTTTCGATTTTAAATATTAGTGTATTGTCGACGCGATTAGAGAGAGGTATGTGTTAGGAGTTTATAACCAGGATATTTTGTGTTGGATACTTTCATTTTTATGGATTAAACTTAAGGTAGTGAAACAATGCCAAAAGTTTGTGATTTAACCAAAGTAGAACGTGGACAAACAGTCCTACTTAAGACACAAAGTAAGACTTTAGTTGCTATAGCGAGAATAATGAAATATTCGCGATGTGCGGTTCGTATCACCATGCAACGATATGAATCGTCAACAAATCGACCAAAAAACGACCGGAAATGCCTTTCGAACCTATGAAAGTGACGGGTGTCTAATACAATTGGCCAAGACTGTATATGTCCCACATCATAATCAAGTCTACACTAAAATTGTTCATTTCATTCGACAATATATCGATAGAATCTTTTGCCACTATAAATTTGTACAGAGAAACGACAACCATTCGTGAAAAAAATTTAAACCCACTAAAGTATTAATTCAATTCTTTATTCATTATTTAAACCAGCTTCTTCGGGTCTATGTCTAACTGTATGTTCACTTATGTCTGTTCCTTGCACTTCTTCCAGTTGCCATCCTATTTAATTTACCGTTTAACGCCTGTTTCAATGTATTTCTGACATTACAAACTGGTTATGAGCGTTATCTGCTTCGGTCTCGTCTTCTGGTATACTCGCTAGTCTGCCTGCAATGCATAACATTACGATAGATTGTCGATTTAAATTTACCAAACAAATGAGCGACGACAATGTAAGAGTGATCATTTTTTATCTCCCATTATGGAGTGCTATACTCTGCAATTAAGATGAAAAATAACAATGGAAAATAAAAATCAATCGAATTTAAACAATGCCAAATCGAGATCCAACAAATGTTGAGACAATACTCGTTTGAAATGCATTGCAAAAAAGTTATATTTGCTCGTTGATATTAACGTTTATACTTCTAAACGCGATAAAAACAATTGAAAAGCGGGCAAAAGACATTGTAGGCGTTATTCATGACACATACCAGCAATATATTTATTATCGTTTCTTTAAATTTATCGGTGCGTGTGTTATAAAAACAAAATGAATTTATCGATATTATTTTGTTTATCGTATCATAGATTATCATGCCCGTTTTGTTTTAAATTTATTATTGATCACTTGTGAGAACTCCGGATGTGAAACGTCACAATATTAATAACTATCCGAAACATAATATTATAATAATTCCATGATATCATAGTTACTCATAATACGTTAAATACAAATATGCCAGAACAAAATTATTTTGAACATGAACTTGAATCTTAATAAAGTATTTCCTCGTCACCTAATAACGTCGTCTACTATGTATTTGTACATAAATCATATAATGATCTAGTTATATTAATAGCTAAGAATCATCCAATAGTAATTATAATCATATTAAGTTGATACAAGCGACAAGTGCCGTTAAGCTTCTGTTTCCATTCAATGCTGCCAATGTTAAAAAATGAAACAAAGATGTATGTACAAGTGAAAAGTATAAATATGAAGCTTATTTCTACACTGTTTTACGTTTCTCAATGACTTCATTAGCAACGCAAAATACAAGTAGTTGGTATCCCCTGATTCTCCTGGTTACTTTTTTATATATGTACGCTTTCAGAAATAAAAATGGTTATCTTATATAAAATGTATATTGTATATATATTGTATAAAATGTATATGTATACAGTGACAGCGAAGACATATTTAAATAATGCAAGTGTAAAACATAAATTCAAAGAGTCAGTACGCCCCAGGCAGCCATGGATGATAAACTTTAAATTATTGGAACGTCATTCAAAGTAACAAAGAAATTGACATTTATTATTGCTATTAAAGCATTTATGTCAATAAAATTCTATTTTATAACATTTATAAGGTGGTATAGGCTTTATGTTGAGTAGATAACTGCACACAAAATGTATCATAAAATAAAATTTTGTTATATTACTATGTTCATATGAGTGAATAAGTTTTTATGATATACTAAGCGAGCCCTTTAAAATGAGGTGTCTCTCGAACCCCCATTTAAAATGTTGATACTATATCGCCCCCTGTCGTCAATCTTTGAAACTAACTAGAAATTTTACTTCAAGAATGTAGTATATAATATTTCATATTAATGATCCAAAACTGAAACCTCTATTAAACCGATCTTAAGTTAACAAGGAGGGAGGATACTTTAGAACCGTACTATATATGTTGTATATACATTCATATATCTGTTGAAATGTAATGTAAAATAGAGGACTGACAGACGTTAATATTTACCATCTATGTAGGTACTATCTTTCTCAAATTAAATGCGTATTTTTCAATGGGAAATTTACATGTAATACATAAAGGCTTTGCTTTAAAGCGAATATCATTTCTCTAAAAAAGACTACTGTTTTAATGAACTTTTTCAGAAAGCAATTAAATTTGCTTTAAAGCAAAGCTTTTATCTACTAACTGCACAAATTCACATTTAATATGAAAAGAACGGTACCTATACATAATCATTAAATAATGCTTGAGTCCAATGTGTCATTACTGCGTTTTTGATAGCAGATCATGGACGATCCGGAAATACAAGAAACTGTCGAATCCATTTTAGGAAAAGGCGCGAAAGTAGTCGATTGCGAAAAAAAATCGTCTATTAGAGAAGAAGAAGTTCTTTTTATAAATGGAATGCCGGTTACACTGGAAGGTCGCGATGGAATTGCAATTAAACAAGCGTTAATGACAGGTCAAATTCCGTCATGTGATCTGTTAAACACTCTCCTAATAAAGACGGGTATTCTTAAGGCACCTGTTAAGTTAGATACATCCTTAAGTGTAAAATCTACAACGGTAACTAAGGAAGAGGTAACTGTATCTAGAGATGGAAAAATAGTTGATGAACGCAGTCGAGAAACAAAAGAGCATAATTACTACACGACCGAAACATCCGAAGTTTACGAAGCGGTAAGGGTATTACCATCGGCACATCAATTGTTAGGTGGGCACTATTCCAGCGGTCCTTCACCGGAAAACGGAAAATTCTCTGATCACAATGGTTACGAAACTGGCAGTGATAATAAATTTGGATCATATTCAAGCGCGTCAAGTTACGAATCAGACTGTCCGTCGGGTTATAAACCAAATAACTGTTTAAGTAAAGACTCTGGGCATTTAACAAATTCTGTATCCACGACTAAAGTCGATTTTACGCCGAGTTCGATAGATTCGTTGAGTTCTCTAGATGAGACTGATTACAAAACTGACCTAGTCGATAAATTTAGAAAGTGCGCTGTTAATGGAAACGGTTACCGAAAGGAATTTACGGTAAGTCTATTATTAGGAATATATTACAAATCTTGCAGATTAAAGCGTTTATCATATCAAACACTTTGTTAGAGTAAAAAAATATTGAAAATATGTTGGAAGAAGGAATGAAAAACGTCGTGGGTCATAACTGCTGCATTAAAAGGTACGGTTCATCCAAATCTTCATGTTTTAGTTGTGTGTATTAGTGTTTTTTAATTTCCATTACATTGTACATTATATTATTTAGCAAAATCAAACGTTTTCTAAGTTATAATGGCAGTTACTAATTATCAGTATAATTAGTTTATATTTGAATTGATAATACGAATATAACAACATTATTTTACGAGAAAATAAAATAGAAAGTTCATTAAGAATTAAAAAATTAAAATCTTTGTATACAGAAATTAGTAAATGTATAAATCATCTACATATAAATTTTCTAATTACTCTAAAGATCTGAGCTTGCAATATATGAAATTTTAATTTACTACAGCTGCTGTACACACAACACACAATAGTTACAAATTTGAAGTTTATAAAAGCTTATTACACTTATTACAATTTATGGTATTTTTTGACTAACTCGAAGTTTTAATGTGTTTAAAAGTATATCTGGCATTGGTGTGGAAGAAATGGCACTAAAATTCATGAAATTGTAAAATGTATTCCTCTTAAAAAAGTAGTCAAAAATTAAGTATACAGCTGGGTACTCTCTGATACACTATTTTATACTTATTTGATTTGAGTTTTTTCTAACGTATTATTTGTAAATCCTCTAAATAAATAATTATTTCTAAATTTTAGCCCACAATTTTTGGAACCGTCGCATCTGATCACACTCCAAAGGACTGCTCAAACAGAAGGGTGAGTTACTGCAATCGATCATGATATTAATAGAGCTGTTCTAGGTTACATGCACATTTTCTCGCACGTAACTAATTTATATGTTACATAGACTTGAAAAATCTATCAATAGCCGATTTTTATACTTTACTTGTTTAGTAGCAATTTGTTGTGCAATTTCAGTCTAGTGTTTTAGTGTACTAGTAATTAAGTCACCTAATCAGTTCATAAATATTGTAAAGTAAAATTCGTACCTCTATCAGGCAAATAAATTTTAACATATCAACCAAAAAAGTTTTGCTAATATTCAGAATATAGTAGTAATAATTTAGGAAATTGTGAGTTCTGTTAAAACAAAGATTATTCAAAGTATTCATCATTGGAGTGGTTAAATCGTGTACCTTAGTAACTACGCATTATCTAAATTCAAGAGACAGTAGATAGAGATATCTGACATGAAGCCATATAACATGCTTATATTTCTCCGCGACTCCCAAAAGCATTCCAAAAGAAGACATCATTTCCTTAGAATCATCCATTCGCACACTCCCTAAAGAAAATGCCGATATTATTCGTTTTGAAATAGCGAAATGTCTTTCTTCTGCTAAACCTCCTCAGCCAAACTTGTCCAAAGTAGAACGTAGAGCTCTTGGTTGTCTCCACGCCAACAAAGATATAGTCATTCTTCCTGCTGACAAAGGAAACACAACCGTCATATTGGACAAGTCTCAGTACGTGGCCAAAATATCAGATCTCTTGCAAGATGGTAGCTACACTCCCTTGTTGTGTGATGCCACCTCGAAATTTGAACGGCAAATATCTTCGTTAATTAAATCCTCTGACATTTCTTCTAACATACAAAAACGGATATTGCCCAAGGAATCCAAGACACATCGATTGTACTGTCTTCCAAAAATCCATACGCAGAACCTATCTTTCCGATCCACAGTTAACACTATAGATTCGTCCACTACAGCTTAGCCAAATACCTCGCCTACACCCTTAAGAAATACACAGGCAAGGTTCCTTCTCACATTTTAAATTCCTCGCGCTTTGTTAAACTCATTTCCGAAAACTCTATCGAACCCAAAGATCTTATCAGTTTTGATGTTACTTCACTTCACAAAAGTGCCTGTCACCGATTTGGTCGCTATAGTCGACCGATTATTGATCCAGGACAACCAATCCCGAGACTTAAGTAAGTCTGTTAGTATAGAAATGCTTTACTTCACTGTACTTTACCTTCCAGAGAAAATACTGTCAACAAACCTCCGGCGCCGATATGGGATCTCCACTTTCTCTGGTTGTAGCTAATATTTTCATGGAGGCATTAGAGACCACTGCTCACCCAGCACAAAAGCAATCAGTAATCGACTCTCTTGTACACCGCGCAATCTCAATTCCCCAGCCCGACAACATCAACAAAGAATTAAAACATGTAAAAACTGCTCTTCTCCAGAATGGCCATAGCTCCAGCGACATACAAAGGGTCAGAAATAGGTACATACATCCACGATTTTCTAAGGTAACACCAGAATCTAGTAAACAGCTAAGTACCATCGTTCTCCTCTACATTCATGGCGTTATAAATCATATCGGTAGAATTCTTCGCAAAACATTCAACCCATCTTTAAAAACAAAACCTTCTAAATTCTTTCTTCGCTCAAGGACACTCGCCAGAGTAATTTATTTTATAGCATGCTATTTAAAAATCGACATGGATGCCCATTTCCGGTTAACCGGAAGTGATATTTATTCAAAAATATTTTCACGTGATAGTTCATTTTCAACCATATCCAACTGCAAAATTTAGTTTTAAAAATCCGTTCCATTTGTATGATACTTTTAATAGGCCATTCTCCCCAATCACCCCCTGTATATTTACTTTACTATGACGCGGTCAAAACTCGAAAGTCCTCATAACAGAGACTCGAACCGTGGAAGCCTTCGATATCATTTAAGATGCCTTGAAAATTCACAAAATGTAAATCATGATAAAATAAAAATTCACTACCGAACGTAAAGTAGAAGATGTGAAAAATTATAGAACAGACTGGATCTAATCGTTTGAGTGCATATCTTCACTAGATGGCTACTGTGATCGGTGCCATATGCTCGTTTCCTATCAGTACCCATGCCCTCTGTCACCGTGGTTTCGGTCCGTCCACTTGGCGATGTCGCCTATGAATCTGGCCATCCATTTCGATTTTGCCAGCGTGCTTGCCACATGAGTCTATAATTTATAAATCTTATGCAAATCTTCTTTGTCCGAATCGCTTTTTTTTCAACTACCTGTTTTATTGTAAAGATGTGATCCTGGTCACTTGTGCCCCGGTCTGAAGCCGAAAGATTTTGCAACATATAATTCTGATAATTGTTTGAGCTACTTATTTATTATTAGTTTCAGTAGTTTGGTAATAATGTTGCGTAGGATGATTTCTCTATAGTTATTACAATCTTTGCGATCTCCTTTTTTGTATACTAGAATGATCAACGTTAGATTAGATTAGATTTAAATAAGGGTGATATTGCGCTGCGACCTATTGATCTATTGTGCCCCTTTGCATGTGTCTAAGAGCTTTAATAAACTGCATTAGCTGTTTATTAAGAGAGCTGTTTCAGAGAAGGTATTTCTTCTTCGTCTTTAACATCTTTGCCGAGATAGTTAACTCGGGTTTCCATGATGGTGGTGCAGTAAGATGTCAAGTGTTCCGGATTTTTATTCTCAGCCCAGCAGAACCTGCAGTCGCTATTCTGCTTTAGACCTATCCTTGTCAGGTGTTCACCAAAACGACAATGCCCCATAAGAAAACCTGTGAGGATTCGTAGATTATTCCTGCTAAGTTCTAGCAAAGTTTTTGCTCTGTTCTTGTTGTAGTTTCCAAGGAAGATCTTGGTGTGTCTCAGACCAGGGAGATTCTCCCAGAGGGATGCTCTGAGCCTCTCTCCTCTGGCTTTAAGTTCTTTTTTGTAGGTGCTCATACCTATACCACAGAACGGTTTCGGTCCCACAAATGGAGTTGTGGCGGCCTTCCTTGATAATGAATTATGTAGCTTTTTCGTTGCCTCTGATTCCAGTAACTAACTTTCTCCTTTATCTTGTCTTTTCACCATGATGTTCGTATGCCAAGGTATTTTTGGTTTGTTTTATGAACGTCGTATGTACCATAGTTGTTTCGATCATAATACTCCTGAATATATTCCAAACTTGTTTTAAATTTTTGACCTTAATTCTGTCATGTTTCTTTCAGCTTTTCATATGTAGTATTTCATAGCTACGTCAGTATCTTCCAGTTTGTATGTTCTTGTTGAAAGATCGTGTTTTTAGTCTCTATTTTATTGCACTCTTGTAGATTTATGTATATCTTTGTAATAGTAAAAGTAATTTGTTACAATAAATATTTGCAATTTTGGTAGTCTTCTACTGTTGTTACGTCTAGTTTCTTCTCTTTGTATTTCTAATATTGACTCTATATGGTCTGTTTTACCCACACTATTGTTGAAATAACCACGTATATACATACATGTGCAACTTCCTTTAAATTTACTAGTAGCTCTACTAGTCGCTAGTTTATCTTCTTACCTGTTTTTTTGTGGCCTATAGATCGATATTATGATTTCATATCTTCTTTATTGTCGTTTACTTTTCTTTTATTTATGTTTTATTGATAGCTTTCTATTTTTTATTAGGTTTGTCAAATTTCTGTTTATTATATAACACACTTCCGCATTTGCCCTAGTAACATTAATTAAACAACACAAATATTAGAATGTCATTTAAATCTTTCTTTTTTTGTTAATTTCAATGGAGGACAACTTGTGAGCAGAATCGCGTCTAGTAAATGATTAATTAATCTTAAGTTTTTACCTTGACTTTTTGCGTAAACAAAACTTTTAAATTGGCACATTCTCATTTTATTTTGTGCGAGAAAAACTTATGGACATCTTATTATAAATTGCCATTTCTGTACAACATAAGAAAATATTAAACTAAGCTGTATAAGCAAAGCATTATTTTCAGAGTGTTGAATTTAATGTCGATAATTCACAAGTAATTGTGCTTTTCGCACTGATATCCAATATACCGATTTTTTAAGAAACACTGCAACGTTACATTCCGAATACGAACGAAAACAACAGTATGTTACAAAAAATTCTCCTATCATGCTCGTGAATATTTTTGCTCTTTATTTCGCCTAGCTCCAGTTTATTGCTGGTGAATGCACGTATATTTGCGGAACTTAGTCCTTAGACAATGGTGTTTCCTACTACTACATTTTCTAGAAAGTTTCTACGATATGATGCTTTTCACTAAAAACTATTACATAGATAATTTCCATGTCATGGGGAATTCTTAGGAAATATAGTAATAATTAACTATATTGTCCAGGGTCTAAATTCTGCCAATCCTCTCTCCAATCTCCCTATTCAACTATCCCATAAAAGTAATTTTCACATCCGGCGTTTTGAATTATACGGATTTTTTCGATCCGCTAAAATAATTGTGCGAGTGGTAGAGGACTAAAGATTAGAAATTAAATTTCACGTCGAGATAGCTAGTATACGTTTATTTATTTGTTGTATATGTTAAAAGTTTTATATGAGGGCTTACATACTTATATATATAGTAAGGAATATTTGTAAGGAGTAAGACAACGGACTCTTCAAGCGATTTATAAATTCACTAAGTGTGTACTCATATTATCGGGCCTTTATCCAGAAAGACAGATAATACTTTAACATATACCTCTGCGAAATCTTTTAAAGTGTCAAGCAGTAAAGTTTAAAAACCTGTACAGCAAAACTCGGTTTCCTGGTTAAAACAAATAGCCGAAGAAAACTTCCAACTTTTACTTTATACCAGTTGCCTCATTACACAAAGAGATATTATATCTTTTAATGGTATTCTCAATGGAATTTTTTAATTATATATTATTCATATAATTAAAAATATCTGTCGAGATCACGATTCCCCCATCCTGAATAATTGTAGAGATTATCACATTCTAATTCCAACCGATGACTAATACGATATTTATGACATGACTAGGTATAATTAAAAAATCAGTAATTATTTAGATTCCATTATGTTCGACTGTTGCTACTTTTACCTTAAGCTTCTATATATTGCAAACTTGAATATACTTCTCTATTGACTAACTCACTTACTAACAACTTATTTTCTACAGAGCTTACCACAAACACCCCAACCCAAAAGCTTTAGTATTTACAATAATGGAGAAGCAATGTCTGAAAATCTCTCGGATACTACAATGCAACATGATAAAGTAAGATTTTCAGCTAAATCACGCTTTTGTAATCTGTAAAATAAGTAGTGTATTAAATTGGCCGATCATTAAACTTTAGATTAGCCTTATTTTCATCACTGATCATTTAAATATTTTGATTTTTAAGTAAAAGGTTTTGATTTCTCCGAGTAAATGCAACTCAAAAATAGATTCAATACAATACACTTAGAAAAATAAGTGAATTGTTTAAATAGTAACCATTCGATTTATTACAAATTTTAGTATATTATGCTGAATTTTCTAGGTATACTTCTCTCTGTTTAGCTAGTTAATACTTAAAATTCTCTACTAATGATTACAATATCAAAGGCTAAAAAATCAAACATTGAAAATAAATACTTTTTTAGGCATTGGTATACAGAGATAGCAACTTGATTTCGGGATCTTTGGATGCTCTTATACAGCACCTTGTTCCCACAGATGTTTATTATCCAGATAGAGCGTATATCTTCGCGTTCTTATTGTCTTCTCGGTTATATATTAAACCCCACGATTTATTGGACACAATTAGAAGTCTAAGTGAAAGTCAGCAAGGACTGGGAGTATCAGGAAAAATAGTTCAACCTGGAAGTATAAGATTTGCAGAGCACTTAGTTCAATTACTCGCCGAATGGACGGAAACTTTTCCCTACGACTTTAGGTAAGGTCTTATAATTTTTTTAAAGCAGTGTTGATTTTCAATTTCTTTTCAAGGGACGAAAGAGTTATGCAGCATGTACGCACAATTACTCAGCATTGTTGCGCTTTGAACACGGCACTCCGAGCCAACGTTTCGTCATTATTACATAACTTACTGCAACGACTTACAGCTCTAGAAACGTATGAAAGATCTCTAGAAACTCCTACTGTGCCGATAGATGAAAACTGTGTAGATATTACCGAACTATGCCCGCACACAGGTGACTTAGCGCAGCAATTAACTCATGTTGAATTGGAAAGATTATCATATATAGGACCTGAAGAATTTGTCCAAGCCTTTGCCAAGGAAAACCCTCATTTGGAAACGTCGTTTAAAGATATGAAGAAAACTCACAATTTAGAGCAATATGTTCAGTGGTTTAATAGATTAAGCTACTTCGTTGCCACTCAAGTTTGTCGGGTAAGTTTACATTTTACAAGAAGAAAATTAAATGCTTGGAACATTTAAAATCGAAATTTTAGTATCCAAAAAAGAAACAACGCGTTAAAGTGGTGGAGTATTGGATCGAAGTAGGAAGAGAATGTTTTAATATAGGAAATTTCAACAGTCTAATGGCCATAATTGCAGGACTAAACATGTCACCAATCTCCAGACTGAAGAAAACAGTAAGTCCCATGCCTTATTATTTTCCATATTATGTAACTTTCATATCAAATTTAATTGTAGTGGAATAAAATACATTCTGGAAAATTTGCAATTTTGGAACATCAAATGGATCCTAGTAGCAATTTTAGCAGTTATAGAAGTACCTTAAAAGCAGCAATGTGGAGGAGTGCAGGAGCTACTGATCAAAGGCAAAGAATTGTAATTCCATTTTTTAGCTTGCTAGTTAAGGATTTGTATTTTTTAAACCAAGGGTGTTCGAATAAGTGAGTACTTTTCATTATATTATTGCGAATCTTTTAATGTATTTCATTTCTTAGATTACCCAATGGACATATAAACTTTGAAAAATTTTGGCAACTAGCGAAACAAGTAACTGAATTTATGGCTTGGAAACAAGTGACATGTCCGTTTGAGAAAGACCAAAAGATCATTACTGTCCTCCAGCATGGTCCGATATTGAATGAAAATGCATTAGCTCTTGCTAGTTTTGAATGTGAACCACCTGATAACAATCAAGAAAAAGAAAGGTGTAAAAGTTTGAAAGCGGAAGGAGGTACTACTTAAGTAATATAAATTCAAAGATGGCATTTTCGAACGTGAATGTTATTTGTACAAATAAGTATATTATCGATTTGTATACATTTCACACTTCAAAACCAGTGATTTTATGACAACTTTAAACCCTATTTAATATTTCGATTACCTGATTTATATACTATAATATATACATAAATCTATGAATCCATTGTTTCTAATACACGGAGTGGAAATTTAAATTTTATTGATATCTATATTGTACAACCAAGGACCAATTAGAGTCACATTTACATGAAGTTTCCACTTTGTATATCGCTCTGTAAGTTACATCATGATTCTAATGAATAATTCACAGATTTCAAGTTTTATGCAACTTTATACATTATAAGGACTAATACAAAAAATCTGTTCATTACAGAACCGCTGTTGATATGAAATATTTATCAAAGAAAGCTTACGATGTATTAACTAATTGCGATAATAGAAACAATCCTATGAATTCGAATTGTGTATGCACCTCTCAGTATTACGTTCTAGTAATATTTGCACTTCGGTCAACTGCCTTCAGTCAAGTGTACGCAATTTTCCTGATTTCAATACTACACAGACAAAAACTTTCAACTTACGTTGTCGATTTCAAACATGTAACCATATATTTGCCACTAACGCTCAAAACATTATTATCAAATCCAATTGATGCAAGTATATACAATTATCTAGGCATGCATAAATAAGTATCAGAAGTTCATGTAATACAAAATATTTATTCGTTGCTTTATTTATACCAGTATCTTGATTTTATATTGAATCGTTTTGATAGACGCTAAACTTAAACATTCAGTGGTTCACATACAGAAAGGAAAAAAACACAAATTAATACCCCTTTGTTTCAGCAGAGAGGAAAAATAGCAACCAATAAATAATAACCGAAACATCTTGTGTAAATCATAAATATATTTTGTTGTGGTTATGCATTAATGATTATTGGTATTCTGATAAGTATAATATATTTAAAGATAGCAGTAACTTTCTATATTTACAAGAAGTTTACGTATATGCCGCATATTTTTCTAATAATAATTAGTTCTAATTTTTTATTTCTCGAAGTAAAAATAGGATGATTGTAGTAAATATTGAAACACTGAAAACGACAATGTTGCACAACTCGAAATCTTCTGTGAAACAGTATTGTACCTAATTCAGGTAGTAAAAAAACTGTACATTTTATAAATTTTAGTTATATTTGTTGTTTTTATGTTTAGTTGGTTTTGTATATTTTGTATAAATTTCTGTGATTAAGCTCTGTTTATGTATTTTGTTTGTTTTTGTTGCTTTAATTACAAATATAAATTATAGTTTTTTATATTTATGTTAACACTCTCTGCGCAACATATTTCAGTATTTTGCAGTATAATACATCAGAATTGCTTATATACCTACATAAACTACAGGCCGATGCACGAAGTAAGAAAGGATTTATCAAATCAGAATTCTTTTTCTCTGGTGTATTATATTTACTATCTCTTTGTATATACTTTAAAATTAGTTTTAAATATACCAAATTGCCATTATTTATTTAATACTAGACCAGATAATTTTTAATGTTTTAATTAAAAATTACTTTACTCTTTATCAAAGGTATATTTTTGTTACTTTTTGGTTATTAAAGTGAGATTTCATATGTATTCATAGGTAATAGTTGCATTCTATGTATTAAAATTTTATATCTAATTATATAATGTTTTTATACCTCACAATTTTTAAGAAGTTACAAAATGTACTTAAGTGAATAGCAACGCATTGTTTGTTTGTGTTGCTGGATCAATAGGAAATGTTTGCTTCAAGGAAATGCCATAATATTCAGTTCATAAACAACAAATTATTCAGTATTAGTCAACCCATATTCAACGGATAAATCCTATATTTAGCATAATAGTCTTGCGCACTTCATATGGAATAGAAAATTCGTTTATAGCGCCTGTTTAATTTCAGCACAAATAATAACAGGCCATAGATATTCAATATATTGATTAGTATTAAGTAATTTCCTATATGCTTTGCCTCACAATGCTATTAGATATAAAAGAAAAAAAGATATACAAAAGACTTAATTTAATCAGTATTCTAGTCACTAGGTAAGAAACTGCTAATTAATATATGTTGTATTATTGTAGCTATTTATAAATTGTATAAATTTGTAACTTGTACCAATTTGTTTAACGTAAAAAATGAAAGAGAACACTTTGTTTTATTTCTTTCCCATTTTCTATTTTAAAAACAAATTTGTTTGTCCGTTTTCTATCTCAGAAAATATAACAGTATTCGGAAACTAAAAAAAAAAACAACAGATTTCTGAAATAACTAGTACGTATGACTAATTTCAAGAAGTTTCCACTTAAAATTGAATTAATGAAAATGGTCACAAGTTAACTTCTACTGCAAACATTCTATTACATATACAGATATTAATTAGCTGATTGATGGTGTAGAATGCTTGGGATAAATAAATTAATGCACTTAGCTAAACAAACTAGAATATATTTAAGTAAGATGTCACCGTGTTATAAAAGTGGAGTAAAATGGTGTCAGTAAAATGCAAAACATCGAAAATATAGCAATCTCTTCTTATGAATAGTTTCAGAAAGTTTCGAAAGTACGGAAATATGGTTAGTTGGTCGATAATTGTTAATATTATTGTGATCATCTTTTAAATAATCGAATAATAACAGAGCTTTGAAAGACGAAACGAATGTATCCTTTTTCTACCGAAAGATTACATAATAGTAGTAGGGAAGTATGATAGTGTTTAAGAAGAAACGAACAAATCGTGCTATCGAAAGACGTATAGGCAGAATGTAGATTGGAAATTCCTGCAAAACAATTTTCTTGCTTTTAAATAGCAATACCAGATTTTTTGTAGACTAATAAAAAAATTACAGACTTCATCTGAAATATTTGCTTCAAATATTATTAATAATAAGTGAAGTACCATTCCATACTGTATATACACTTTCGCACACACTATATTTCGGTTATCACGGCAGCAAGTGAAGTGTAAGTTTTCTCAACAGCCAGATTCTGTTTAAACCTCTTTGATCCGAACGCCGAAGAACTAAAACTCAAGTTTTTGGATGTCTTCAAAAAATTGAAGCAGATATAAATGTCAAATGAATACGAACAATCGTTAGGACGTTTAGCTTTCAATTTTTCTGTTTTACGTTTCTAATTTCTTCGATAATAGATAAATGATAATGTTATTTTCAGTTGTTAATGGATCCAATCCACAAAGATGTAAATGTGAGTAGTGAATAATACCTTGTATAGTATTCGTTATAACGCCATTTATTACAATAACTAATTGTTCTCATTCCATTTCCACACTCGCAGGAATTCTTTTATGTCCCAGAAATGCCATTTTTATGATATGACGTTATTGTTCCCGAAGTTATATTGTATTCAGTTTCAGTCATTTCTAAAAAATCTAAAGCGTAAGTTGACAGAAGTTCTTAGAAAGTCAATCGTTTACGTAGCCGACTATTTTGTTCAATTTCAGCTGACAATTTATTTTCTGAGTCCTCATTAGTATTTAATTTCTCCACTTAATCATCACGGAGATTGAAAGTTTTTATTAGAATTGAGAAGTAGTCCTAAGCCAATATTTCGTTCATAAAATCAAATTTATCGGGTTCACTATTAAAATGCCACTATTGATCATATATGTATATCGAGTATAATACCAGCAGTTTTAAATAAGTTGACGACAGAGTTCCATTTTCTTTTGACTGTGACAAAACTGTAAATTCACATCTATTGTGGTTAATTGTTCTTTTCACTACTATTACTTTTCCATTGGTGTGTGACAGTTTTGCCTTCATATCACTAAGTCTGCTTAAAATCCCAGGTAACACGAAAACGTTTTTGAAAGGTTAAATAAAGGTTACTTGCAACGTTCAACGTTTATAAACGTTAAAATAACGTTCCCTAAACGTTACTCACTAAACGATAATGTAACGAAAAATATATCGTTATATTTGGTTACTTTGACGGTGAAAATATCACATGTTAACACATGTTTGATACGTATAAACTTTTTAATAGATAATGAATAATGATACGGAGTATACGTGGTAGAAATTAGAGAATTAACTTATAACTGTTTATTTACCTTCGTATTTTTTTGATGGAGCACGAATTTACATCGTATTCTTCACTTTACTGCTATTCATTTAATTCGGATATGTTATATATTTTTGTAGTTTCATTGTTATCAGAAACTAAGCTATCAATTAAGTGGCGTCAAAATTTAATGTATTGTATTCGTTTATAAAAATATTTTTGTATTTTCCAACGTTAATAAAATGTTGCTTGTGTAACGTTTACAGAACGTTTATGGAACATTAAATTATAACGTTTTATTTTTTGTAACATGAAGACGTTTCCTAAACGTTATATAAACGTTTCTGCTAACCCTTAGGAAACCTTTTTAAAACGTTTTACAAACGTTACATGCTACTTGGGAGGTCGTAGTAAGTGGCATAATTACTTGAGCACTCGCCCTGCAGTACCTCTATAGGTAACACTAACTTTAAACGTTTAAATATCCACTATAGAAAAACATTTTAATAACGTTCGATTGTTTTCTTATAGAAAAAACAAACATGTTTCTCATCTCACATAAATCTTTTAATTCCTGATTTACTTCCACTTAGACGTCAATAAAACAATAAATAATTAAATACCAATTTATTATTCCATAACATATAATAATATGTTTTCGTTAAATAACTTCTTCAGTGGAAGAAATCGACATTGAATATGTGTCAAATTTTACTAATAATATAAATATAAATTGCCATGCCTATCAACAAAATTATCTAAAAAACAAAGAATTCATTGATATATCGAATTTTAATTATATTCACAAGTAATAATGAAGGAATAATGATTTAATACAACTATAGAAATTGAAATGATTTGAATTATTCGTATATCAATCTATTTTTTGTCAAGCTCTAACAGTTCTGTTCAAGGACTAGGGAAAAACATGGCAAAAAAACCTAGTCAAGAGCTTAAAATTAATAAAATTCAGGCGTGAATTAAATTATTATAAATAACGCTTAAATTATCAATAGGGTTATGTTGTCTGGTTGAACGCATAAGCGCCCAGTATTTTAACGAATGTATATTGAATAAAATAACAAAACAATACAAACTGGGTATTAATACGTGAACGGTACAATAACTAAACGTCGCCAAATAAACTTCGAGGATAAACTATAAATATATTTTACGTTATTTCACGTTGTCTTTTGTTGCGTCTGTCACCCTTACTCGTCTATACTCATACCTAAGGTACAAATTAGAGATGTGTAGTTTGTGAACGAACTATTAAAAAGAACTATTCTTTGAGCTGAACTAAAAGAACTAGTTCACAGATTCGAAATGAACTAGTTCGGCCGAACTATTAAGGTTTCATGCCAAAACAGCAAAACACATAAAGCGGGCAGTTCGCATGTACCTAACATGTATCGGTAGATTGATAGACCCTAGTTTAATATTTGTGATTTCTGATGTTTTGAATGATTACGTGTATTTGTGTATTAGATATAGTGGGTTATTATATTTGCCAGTATTTTTCAATCTATTATTTAGTCTGTTCTTGAACACCTGCAAAGGATTATGGTTGTATATAAACATCTGTTTACCGCATTTAGCGTTATAGCGGCGTATGAGAATGCTTAAAGACACGTGCGGATACGGGCGCTGCGAGTCAATTCTGTTTCTGGTGAACGAGGCAAGCGAGTGAATGCGTGAATGGGAAGGAATGATTTTGCTTAATAGTTCGTTCACGAACTAGTTCACTGAACTAGTTCGCAGAAGTGAAATAGTTCGCGGGAACTAGTTCACTGAAAAGAACTACTAAGCACATCTCTAGTACAAATAGATCGGAAACTCACGTGTAAACACTTGGAGCAAAGTACACGTACTCCCTCTTACGTCCTTAGTCATGAACTAAATCGAAAAGGCGGGTAATATGAATTATTTAAATCATGTATTATGAAAATTTGTTTTCATTCACCGCTATTAACAGAGATTAATTCAGATGCCTAGTTCATCTACCAGTGAGTAGTAAGATGAACTAGATTTCTAAATTAATCTCCGTTAATAACGGTGAAACGAACAACTATTGTATAAACATATCTTGTTTTTATTAGAAATACACAATAAGTCTATGCATTAATACAGAAATTTGTATATTTTTGGACATAATTGTAAATGCGGGAAAATAAAACACGATTTTAAAACTTTTAACAAGTTATATCGGGTCTTAGACAATAGAAGAACTACGCAAAGCTACAATATCTTTCACACAAACGCTATGACGAGATAGAAAAACTACGAAAAACTACACTATCTGTCATACAAACGCTACGAGAAGATAGAAAAACTACATAAAACTACAATATCTTTCACACAAACGCTATGAAGATATAGAAATAGCTATTGTGTTACCCAAATGCTATGAAAATATTAGATACAGCGAAAAGAAATACAGCTATTCATTGAAATCACACACTAGCACTACGAAAAGATGTCTGCGACCCATAACAACAAAAACAATAATGGTGAGTAAACAGATGTCTGTCAAAACAGCGTACAACGAATCCTGAGGCGTTTTCGAAAATGTGATCGGGTTACGTCAGATAGCGATCCAGCCGTTCGTTTATGTAATCCGGTAAGTGTAACCTTGTTTGAAAATGTGAATCGATCAGCAATCCAGCCAGATCACTGTAAAGTTACCCTGCTAGCGGAGCAGGGTCAGTAAGGATCCGCATGCGCAATGTAGATATTCCATTTACCGTAAATATCCGTTTGTATCACATCATTTCAGTTGTAACGTTATATTAGACCATTCTTTTTAGAGAGATCATTTTGATACAAACTGATATTTGTTGCTCTTGCTCCCCCTTTGCCGATCAAGCACCACCTTAGGAGGTAGAGATTTTTGATACTTTTGGATCAGATAGGCGAAGGGGATACAATTATCAACCATTTTTATTTTTCCGGTGTTATGTTTACGTTGGTTAGCGTATTTATATTTGTATTTATCTCTAGAATTTTATATTTTATAAATTTCAACCAAAAAAACTCGCGTATTTAGTAGTTTGTTTATATAATACATCTAGTATGATCTACAATTTCGTAAAATGTATGAAATAATTAAAGCAAATACACATAGATCTAATAATACAAACTAAAAGCAACTCATTCTTTACTACTATCCTCACTTTAAAATTTGAATAAAGTGCGGCATTCTCATTGGTAGTCGCGTGCGAAATTTCGTCTGAATCGCTTCCCAGGCAATTCAAAACAGTCGCGTGCGATTTTGTCGCGCCACAAGTATAACTGTCCCTGATTGGTTGAATGAGCTCGTCGCTCGCTCGCTCGCCCTTTCGAAAACATACCTTTAGTCATAAAACATCAATGTTTCAAACAAAAAGCATGGGCGGGATTATTTTACATATGAATACGCAAAAAGTGAGATGAAGAGGTCGTTAAGCTAATATAATTAAGAGAGATACATGCATCAAATTGAGTTGTATTCATGTCTTCATAATCTGGGGACATCGTTTAACGCGATAAAAGTTTGAAAACCATTCCGCACACTAGCACCATCAGCTAACGTGCTGGAGAGACTATGTGCAGTGCGGAAAAATAGTATTCCAAGTCGATGATGACTTCCGGTATAACCGGAAGCGCTAGAAATCTAATAGGAGTAATATTTTAATTGAAGAGAACATAATCGATTATACATAATTCTGAATTTTCAAATTTATATTTTGGCAAGAACTCCATAAACTTCTAATGAACGGTCTCGTTGAGACAGCCTGTATACTACAGTCTCTCTCAAACATGCAGCATTTGTATCTACCTTTTCTTATTTTTGGTAGGTACCTTCTCTAGAGTATGACGTTTTGAATTTACGGCCATAGTATTTTTAAATTCATTTACTATTTTAATTGATTGCCAGTGGATAGCTTATTTTAAGGTCATTGCCATTTCTATTCACCGTAAATTAAAATAATTTTATTTTTGACCATCTGTAGGATGTGACTTGAGAAAATAAGTTGGTAATGTATGAGTAATGTCCATTAATACGATTTGTGTATCGATAGTAGTACAGACATTCGCATATCGACAATTTTAATGAATATCCGAAATGTGAAAACCCGACTTTAAATTAATAATCTTGTATTGCACTGTTATCGTTTGATGTAGTGACAGAAGTCGCGTCATCTATGCAAAACAAATGAAACTGTACTGTATGTCGATAGAGTAGTCGACAATTTATAAAATGTCAAATATCAAATTTACCAAAATGTGCGGTATGTTTTTGTATAATTAATTGTCACTATCGTAATTAGTTTATGATACATGTGCGTTTAGATATTTACACGATAACAAGAACATCATAGTTTTGTGTAAAAGACTTGCAAATTTAGTGTGTGAAGATGGGAAATGTACATGCGTTTTCAAGTGCACCTCCGCCACCGACGCCGCCTTCGGCAATGCATACCGGTGCTTCTAGCGATTCCAAAGCTGATGAAATAGAAAATCCAGGTCCTTTAGAAGAAATCCATACCAAATGTAAAAGTATGTGTCTTGAGCTAATGATTATTCAACGTGCATAACCTCATTTTCTTAAATCTTGTAGATGTTTTCCCAACATGTTTTGAAGGTGCCAGAGTTATGTTAACAAGGGGTCTTAGCAATCATTTTCAGATTTCTCATACAATTAATATGAGTTCTATTACTCCAAGTGGGTATAGGTTTGGTGCGACATATGTCGGAACAAAACAAATATCACCGAGTGAAGCCTATCCCATATTATTGGGAGATATCGATCCTTCTGGGAATCTAAATGCTACTATAATACATCAATTTCGTCCTAGTATTCAGGCAAAATTCGGAGCACAAGTATGTTTGCCATTATTGTCATTATTATGAAGAAACTTATATAAGATATTTTTAGATACAAAATTCCAAATTTACCGTTGCTCAGTTAACAACAAATTTCAAAGGTGCTGATTATACTGCCAGTGTTACAGTAGCTAATCCTGATATAATAGCTGGATCAGGTGTAGTTGTTCTACATTATCTTCAAGCAGTAACATCACGATTAGCATTAGGATCTGA
Organism: Holotrichia oblita; assembly: GCA_023690525.1. Lineage (NCBI taxonomy): Eukaryota > Metazoa > Arthropoda > Insecta > Coleoptera > Scarabaeidae > Holotrichia > Holotrichia oblita. The sequence continues at coordinate 158,586,524 of CM043015.1, read as the reverse complement.
ATTAGCTTATCAAAAAGGTCAGGCGATACCAGGAGGAGAAATAGCGTTACTTAGTGCAGCAGCCAAGTAAGTGGTTTGAAATAAATATTATTTTAAAAAAGGTGTCAATTTTCTGATAGAAATCACTTACTAGATTACTTTATGCTTTTTTTCGAACACACGATCATAAGTTTTTTTTTCCGTTTTTCTCGAAAACGAATAAAAATAGGAACATTTTACAAGAGACATAATTTGATCGTTTTTGAATACTCTATCGAATAAAAATTATTTTGTGTCTACTACAGACAACAAAAAAATTATGATAATTTTCATAATGACCATGCGTGTTTCATTCGCTTCCGGTATTAGTATTTTCTTGAAATTTTCTCAAAATATTCGTCCGATAATACTAACTGACTATGCCAAATCTTATTAAAATCGCATAAGCCGTTTTGAATTTATAATAAAAAAAACGATTTCAAAATTTTAACTTCAAGGCCGCATAGCGCCCAAACTAAGCGACTTTGGACTAAGATGAGTTTACTTAAATCGGCTTATTTTGGTCTAAGAAATATGTGGTAGACGTGTGTAAAGACCTTTTACAGACAGCTTATATATAATCCTTCTTATACAATATTTAAGAACTATGTGAGATGATGGAAGTGTTATGATGCAATTTAACCCGGTGGAAGTACGGTAGCCTTTTATGACATGATTAGCACAGTGAGGTATAAGTATGTGAAATACAAGACTTACTTTAATTAGATTGTTTTTTACTGTATTTAAATACAAAATTTGTTTTCTTTTACTCAATTCAAAAAAGTACATCATATCAATAGACTTAAAGGTAATAAAATATGTACTCTGAGTAGAAGAAAATTAAATAAAATAATTCACATACACAAACAAAAACAAAACATAAAATGAAATTTATTCACATATTCAAAACAGTGACTAGACAACAGTAAATATTTAGTCAGACTTTTCATCAAAGCAAGTATCACATGTAATAAGTGAAAGTTCGAAACATGTATATTGGTTACATTTACCACAATTATAAAAAGATTTTTGATCGTTCTTTTGCGTGCATATTACACCTCTCCTTGATCTTGCCGGGTTTTTTCCAGAACCTTGATTTTCAGAGTTATTTTCATTCCCTGTTAGGGCTGACATTTTTCTTTTCAAAGGTTACCTTGAGTTCAAATGCGACAGAATCAATGCAAGAGATAATTTTTATTTTTAATTCTCGAAGATTAGGTATTCACTTATTAATTTATGTCATAAACCTTACATGTATGGGGAAGTATATGAAGTAAAATAACTAGGAACAATTTTAGATCGGCAAAAGAAGTCACCAATTAGATTGTTCTGCAATTAGTACAGTGGGGTATGACACGATGCACTGTCTTGAATACTGTATAACTTAGTCATTGTGTCCTTTACAACTGAACACAAGGCAAATATACAATACAAAACTTGCATCTATAGTCGGGGCTTGGCTTAATCACGAACAGAATTAGCTCGATAACTTAAAAACCATAACAGTTAGAATAGTGCTCTCGCAGACTTTTCTGGAGAAAATTTCATGCTCTACAAAAAAAGTTTAAAAGTTTTTGATATCTTTTGTCGTTAAGCCTACGTCTGCAAAGAAAGGGCCAATTACGGTTATTTTTGCAATATTTACCCCTTTTTCTACGAATCCTGCTTTAACCGTGTAAGATATCAAGAAAACTTGACCTAAGACCTTTTTTGCAGAGCATAAAATTTTCTACAAAATGTCAAGGAGAACAGTATTCTAGTTGCTATGGTTTTCAGGTTCTAGAGCTAATTTTGTTCGTAACTAAACCAAGTACCGACCATAGGTGCATGATTTGTACAGTATGTGCAAAACAGTGTCATCTGTGATGCTCATAGCACTCTTTCAAAAATCGTTGGGGTATATTATACCCCACCGTACTTCCGCCCGGTTAATATTTGATTTCATTTCAGTAGAACATATTTATTTTATATTTTTTATCTTTAATAACCACCATTAGTGAGTAAAGTATCTTAAATAAAATTATTAACAAATGCATAGCTAGTTTTCTGTTTTAATTCGCATATCTTTGCTCTATTTTTACTTGATATGTATTACTGGATTTTGGAAAGTGTATAGAAGTTTGTATATGTATGTATTACAATTGAAAATAGGTTTTTCAATACTGGACTAAGGCCCATTGTATTAGTTTATTATGTGTAGATAAATCGATTTAAGAATAGGGTCGTGGCTTAATTGATTTATATTATAAATAATATGTATGTATGTCATTCTGTGTTTTGTTCATCATAAATCGAATTAATATTTGCATCCTATACATGAGGTTAAATTAGACGTTTTAGAAACATCAGGTTCAGATGGATTGTTTATTAGTAGATAGATAGACTGTAGGTTTGTGTATCATCTATTTTTAAAGATCAAAAGTCTAAACACAAACAGCAAATTTCCATATTTTCCAATATAACAAAGTACACAGTGTCGAATTTTTATGTATTTGCTATGTTCAATGATACAAAGATGATTTTAGTTTTACAGATATAGAGGTGTTTTCACTTTCACTTTTCGTTTACTACTCGTATCTTCAATACCACTTATCATATTAAAAAGTTAAAACTGCTCTTGGCAGATATTTTTTTCTGGAATTCATATTTGTATCATATAAAAGAAAGGGGAAAGTGAGACCGTTCAATGGAAAATTTCTAACTTATCGTCATCTTAAATAAAAGCCATATTGCGAGTACGCAAAACTACCGACATCTGCAACATACTTCCTGCGGCAAAAATAAAACTTATTATTGTATATTATGTAAGTAAATATGCTATTAAATAAAACGGAACAATTACATTGTTTACTGTGTATCTGGTTCCGACCGGCAGTTATTCCCGGTCAGGTGTATCGTAAATACATGTATTATAAAAATAGCACTTATGAAAAAGCACCGTGTTTTCGTTATGCAATTTAGACATTCTTTCCATAGACATGAGTGAATAATGTCAAAAATGCGAAATATTCTAATTTCAGATGCTGCACAACAGCGTTTGTATAATCGAATATATTTTTACAGCATAATCATTTATTTCATTAGTAGTTCATTAAGTTAAAGACATGAATTTAATTTAAATGGTTGACGATAGTTCGAATTTCTTACCTTGCTAAATTTTTGTCAGGTTGGCGATTTCGTTATGAATTCGTTTCGGATGGGTAATATTAATAGTAGATCTTCAGAAAATCAATGTTATATTGATTTTCTGCACAGAAAATTAATGTAAATGTATAAAGCAGAATGAAATATAGGTCATTTTATAAACACTTTCAGTCGGTTTGATTATCTAAAATTGAGCACGACGTATTTGAAGAAAAACAATTCAAAATTTTTTCGTAAATTTTATTACAATAAAACTATGCAGCGTTCATTATAATGCAAGTTTGAAGTGACCACTGCTGGAATCCATGGATAGATATACAGGATAACAACTTGAACTACGAAAGCCTATTGATAGGGGAAGGTAGTGGGAGGTAAAATTAAATGTATCCATCTTAGTATTTTCAACTGTTTGTATGACAGGAATGTCAGTGGTTATGTCAAATACTATGACAAATTATAAAACCACTTTATAATTTGCACTTTTTCATTAATTTATTGTGTATTCCATTAGGATAGTTTGATGATTCTGTAAAGGATTTGACATAACCACTGACATTCCTGTCATATAAAAAGTTGACAATAGTTAAATGGATACATTTAATTTTAACTCCACCGCCCTCTCCTATCAATAGGCTTTCGTAGTTCACGTTGTTAGCCTGTATAAATTTACTCGTATCTTAGTATTGGTAAATAATCGTTGTAATTGGTTTTGATTGATATTATGGATTTTTTGCTCTATAGTTGCTTGTGGTTTTTCCAATTTGTGAAGTCGATTTTGATGAATTTTATTTTTTAATTACCTAAATAGACAAAAAATCTAAATGCACTAGGGCAGATGGCCGGGATGGCCAACGATCTCTATTCGTTTCTATTAGTCTGTCACCAAAATATTCTAGATATCGCAGTGTATCAAGAGCTACATGTTGTGGTGCTTCATATTGTTGAAAATAGCTCCTATCCAGTTGATCATCATGCGGCTGGTTTATAAACACTTTCAAAATTTTGATGGTATGGCTTTCGTGAAGTATTTTTAAGAAATGCTACAAGATTTGCTCAAACTGACAGTGATAGAAGAGAGAAGATAGAGTTGAAGATTGTATGTATGTAGTTGTCCCTCTTGAACCATCGGCACGTTTTTTAGCCTCGAGAGCCTGAGCCGGACATATTGCCTTGCATAATTTACATGCGATACATCTCTCTTCTCCCGAATGGATATCGTTTCAATACATGTTCTCGTAGGAAAAGTGGACTTATTGGATCTTTCTCAAACGTATAATTATTGACTGTACCAGGTTCCTTAAAGATATGGGGCACAGTTACGCCAAAACCTCTAACTAACTCTGTCCAAATCATTGTTTATGCGGCTCTATCTGTAATATCATTCGTAGATGTAGTCGAATCAACTTTGCTTATAATGTACCTAATAATCGCCTTTCGAAACATATCGTTTTGATTTTAATAAGTTTGGTTCCCGACATTTCGTACTGCGTTATACAACTTTTGACAGAACGTTAACGTCGTTAGAACAAGATAATTCGCATTGCTGTATATAGTCTTTCTGAAACCGTTGAACTTAATGTCTAGATAAATAAGGTCAGATTATAAATGAAGCCGTTGTAGTCTTTGGAAATTTTTGTAGAACATCCCATATTTGACGATGAAATTTTTTTGAGTTACCTATACCGGGTGTCAACGAGATCATGTATCAACATTTATTTATTAGTTAAAATAAAACTTTGAAATTCGGACCGTATATGTGAGTGAGGTCAACCCGGAAGTGACGTTAATTTTAAATTTTTAAATACAACATGTATTATTTCTGTTCATATTCTGTTTCTTCTAAAAATTTGCCATCTAGTGCAGGTCAACTTTTGACATTTCTGCCAAAGACGGCGATATCTGTTAAATCCATCCATTAAACTGAAACTGCTTCGCAACAATTGTCGAAATGTAACAACCATCAAAGTTAGCTTTGAAAACAATTAAGAAACGTATTTTTCACATTTACACGCATTGGCGAAGGAAACTGTTTTTCTCATTTGAAATGTAATTGTTCTGTTGCTTGGGAATTAGATTACTTTTAAAACATTTTATATTTTGTACTACCTGTCTACCACTAAACCACAGCATATTTTATATCACTTGAAAGCTAAAAATTATGCCAATATGGCACGGTAATAAAAAATAGATGTTACTATTTAAAAAAACGAGTACCTGTTATTTGAAAATGAAAAAAAAAATTATTTTCTTTAGTAATTTCAACGTGAAATACATGTTTCCTTCGCCAATGCGTGTAAATGTGAAAAATACGTTTCTTAATTGTTTTCAAAACTAACTTTGATGGTTGTTACATTTCGACAATTGTTGCGAAGCAGTTTCAGTAGATTTAACAGATACCGCCATCTTTGACAGAAATGTCAAAAGTTGGCCTGCACTAGATAGCAAATTTTTAGAAGAAACAGAATATGAACAGAAATACTATATGTTGTATTTAAAAATTAAAAGTTAACGTCACTTCCGGATTGACCTCACTCATATATACGGTCCGAATTTCAAAGTTTTATTTTAACTAATAAATAAATGGCGGGCTGATACGTGATCTCGTTGACACCCGGTATAGTACAAAAAATAAAAACTATAAATGAATAAAATACATTGTAATTATGTTGATTACCTGCTCAGTATATTGGTTTTGAATCTATCGTTATGTAGTATTTGTAACGTTAGCAAAGTTTGCTATTTTTAATCGCTTTTGTTCTGTATGTGTGAATAGTTTTCTGATTGTTCAAATTTTGTAAAATAAAGTTGAAGTATATTTCATCATTATAGATATACAACAGAAAATTATCAGTGGTCAGGCACGATAGGTGTCTCGGGTATACATTTATGCTACTATCAGAAGGCCAGTAAACAGCTACAACTTGGAGTTGAATTAGAAGCTAATCACCGTATGCAAGAAGCAGTTACATCTATAGGGTATCAAGTAGATTTACCGAAGAGTGACGTTGTTTTTAAAGGTAAAATAAATATTAGTGATTAGTTGATTATTATCATTCTTCTATTTCTAGGACACGTTGATTCAAACTGGTCAGTAGGCGCTGTCTTAGAGAAGAAATTAAATCCATTACCTTTTACGTTAGCTCTTAGCGGTTTAATGAACCACATGAAAGGTCAATTTAGGCTTGGAGTTGGAATCATTATTGGATAAAAAGCTACACCGCTGGTGCAATAGTTTAAATTTATTGCCTATATAATGAAGTTTAAGCCTAGAATCAACGGTTATCTATATGAGAACACACACTATAAAATTTGTACATATATATAACGTTAATTTAATCGTAATTCTCTGAAAATTAAATCACAGACAACCATCTCTTGAACCATGCATTTATTTGTATATATTTTAAAGAACCTTAACTTGTACATTCATAAAATTAAAGCTGTCAGCGTTCATAGTTTTCGTTTATTTAAATCATGAAACTGTTTACATATAAGAATAATTGACTGGTTTTTTTTGTACTTTTAGTGTAGAGATCAGTTTTCTAAGTCATAATTTGTATTTTATATTCAAGTACTGTAGTCACTGCAACTAGTTATGTCAAGCTGTAGAAATGTACTGGAATGTATTTTTCTTCATGTTGATACTAAATGAAATTTGACGACGTACATTGCAGTAAAATTATTTAACCAAGATGTGACTTTACCTTCTTGTATAAATTTTAATTTCACAACTAGTCATAACTGGTAACAGGTACTATGCCAGTCGCAACAAATTATTGGCAATCTTTTTATATCATAAACATCTGTTGTTTTATACTTAGAAATTGCACTGTATTATAAAAATTAAATTAAATGCGTTGTTTAAGAAAATATTTGTTTGCTCGTATTTTTATCCGTTTTGTTGTGATGTATATGCCAAAATAGAGCAAAATTTACTTTTATAGTACTACTTCCAACTACATACATTATAGTTTAAAGTTGTGAAATTTCTATAGGTCCATTGACGCAAAACGAATAAATAAACAAAAAGATTAATAAATCTTAATGAAGAGCTACTGAGAATAGAATAATAAGAGGATAATATAGGAGATAAAATCGATCTCTACAAATAGATAAGCCTATCTATTTGTAGCTTAAATTATGTCAATTTTTTTGTGAGATGGGTTTTATTTATTTCCCAGAAAATTAATAATTCGATTTAATGGATTATCGCTCTTTTATTTAAAATAACTTCTAAATTGCGATTGTTCATACTGCCATACTGCATATAATGGTTAATGTTGAAACAGTAATTTTATTCCAACCCTCATTATCCCAGATTTTAGATCTTTAACGCTTTTTGAGTATTCACAGTTGACCTCTTGTTGTTGATAACTCGTTTAATTTCAAGATCTACAAATAAATTAAGTTTCTTTTTTGTACTGATTCTTGTAATTTGTAGTCATTTTTATTGAAAAGATGCAGTTTTCGGCAAATCATGTTTTATATTATACAAGTCAATTCATTTTTGATCCACACGATGGGGATATCGCTCGTTATTAAAGACCATCGGCTTTACCGAAATAAAAATGGGCGTTATTTAGAGAAACGTTGAAGCATTTTCACGAATTTTCGACACTTTAAATGCGTTGCAGTCGAATTATAGGTACGCGTACTTGCAATGCATGATCATGCAACAATACCGTACGATGACTGCCTACAAACTAATTATTTCACTACATACATACTCGTACGATAGGCGCGCGCCGTTAACGCTCCCGATGTGTTGCCACTTGAACCGGAACAATTCTTGCGGTCTATTCATTATTGAAGATATAGGACAAAGTTGTTACATTTTGTTTATTAACAACACGAATATACCTATGACCAGTGAAATTAATTAAAAACAAAAAAAAAACGAAAAAAGCTGATTTTGTCCTTTTATCGCTAGTATCTTCTATCTAATAGCGTACTTGACAGTTTTATATGATATTTCTCTTTATTCTGGCCATCCACTTATTTTTTTTATGAGAGCCGTATTGGATTTTGATACTGTTAGACGTTTTTTTTTCTGATTTTAATTGTGTATAACAATTTTATGATCATATAAAGTAGTGATGCAATGTCGAAGTGTCAATCATTTCAGTTACTGTTGTGCCACTTTTAATTGATATTGCTGTTAACCTAAACATTACGCGACTCGGTAGACGATCCATTGTCAACCAAGTTTCTATCAAGATCTATGGTCTAATGGTAATAATAATGATTTCAAAGACAATTACAATTGCGTGAAAAACGTCAAAAGTCGGTGTAAACCTACCTAGAATTCGAAATTTCAAATGTTTTACGGTCAACAAAGGAAAAGAACTCATTCAAGTTATAGAATCTGTATACATTATTTTAAGTTTTTTTTTTAATGATGTAATTGACGTAGATTTTTAACTGATACGGGCAAAGAATTAACAATCTTAACGTTTAAATAATTTGGGGAATTCTGAGTAACATGCAATCCTGAAAGTATTTGTATTATGAGTTTCATAAGAACGGAAATCAGAATTTAGATTATATTTATGTGTATCCTTAAACGTACAATGGTGATTTAGTTTATAAAAAGACTACATAATGTCATTGTTTTCCAATTTGAAAAATATTCCTGCAGGAAGTTATAAGAGGTATTCCAATAATAGCCCAAATTAATCTTTTTGAGCTAATAAGACATTCGCCATAGTAGAATTACTCCAAAGAGGTACTTTATATCCAATACGAGATCTAACATAGGAACGATAAATACAAACCAACTGAAGGACTGTTATTGTCTGCTTAGGCGTACGAAACAGATAGCATAAAGAATTTAATTTACTAACAACATGAGCACAGTGGCATTTTCAGTTGAGATTTTTTTTTGGGACTGCAGGGGCGGAAGAACCGTAAAGGTGAGCTCGGCCATAAGGAATGCCTATTGTGCCCCCGTGCTGTTTTACTTCTCTTATGGTCATATTTATAGTCCGTGCTTGAGGTTGTGTCGATGCTTGAGCACGCGATTTTGACAGATTTGCAAATACATTTATGTCAAAATCGCGTACTCAAGCATCGACAGAACCTCAAGCACGAACTACCCTTACCAGGTTGCACTCGGACAAAGAAGTCCGTAACCTGGTCGAGAGTGTTTTCTTAGTCCGACATCGTCCAGACGTCCGACCCCGAAGTAACTTCGCCTCTCCCGGTCCACTGTCAAGCAGTCGGCAAGAAGATGGATTGGAGTTTCCTCCGCATTCCCACATTTTCTACACAGGGGAGAGTTTACTATGCCCGTGCGGTGCAGGTGTTTGTCCAGTGCGCAGTGATCGGTTAAGATTCCTATGAGTAACCTCAGCCTGACCCCCCTCATAGAAACTGCCTTGCGCAGTTTTTTCTCATATGGGCGAATCCAGAGAGTTTTACAGTGTCATACTGGCAAGTGCATTGAAGTGGGAGCAATGCCTAGCAGCGAGTTCAGATCTGACAAAGGCTTTGATGCTGCCATAGGAGTTCCCACATGTAGGTTCTGGACCCACGAGTGATCCCTCACTGGCGCCTCTAGCTAATTTGTCAGCCATTTCATTACGCCTGATTCCAGAATGACCTGGCACCCATCTCGGAGTTGTGTTGAGACGTTCCCCCAGTTTTACGAGAGTCTTATGGCAGTGTAGTACTACCTCGGAGTCAAACCTGACAGCCTGTAGTGCTCTAAGGGCAGCCTGACTGTCAGAAAGAATTTCGCCTGCCCCATTAACCTGCCTAATATGCCTTCCGCGCAGGTCTGGATTGCGATTACTTCGGCTTGGAAGATGGACGCAGAGCTCCCTAGTCTAAAAGCTTCACTCTCGGTTTCACCATCTTTCCAAATTCCAATTCCCGTGCCGTTTGGCGTTTTAGTTGAGATTACTATCAAAATAAAAGCCAAGGAATTTTAATTCATAAGCTCTAGTTAAAAGAGAATTATTAATATTAAACAGGTATGTTTAAAATCAATTCTATTTTGATACTCATGATATATGATATAAAATGTCTTAGATTCATTCAATTTTAAATTGCTACAAGTTAAGTAGTGCTTTAAGTCGGTCATGATAAAATTACATTTCTCGCCTAGGAGATTACTGTCAACATGATAGTATTGTCCGCATATAAACTAAGTAAGGTATCATTAATATGTAAATGAATTAGAGTGTAAATAGCAGCCTAAACATTTTATATATGTTTGGTTTCCTTTCAAATGCTTTATATTTTAATAGTATTTGTCTATTAGTATAACCCCGTACTTTGGACGGTACTTAACACTTTTTTTGTAAATATATATATATTTTCGAATTTATTAATATTTATTGATTCAATTATGACAAATTAATTTTGTTATTTAATTATTTTCGTGGTCTGCCAGCACTTTTCTTTCCTGCGCCGATACCTTGCTTGTCTTTAACTTTTTGGTTTAAAAGCATTGGATGAACTTCTGTAAAAGAATACGTTGTTATATAAACACAATATTCAACGTGTTAAATAATATACTCACCGCCATCACTTGTATTTTGCAGTTCGATATCGTACGATCGATATTTCTTCTTTTTTGCGGGTGGTGAGCCACTACTTTGTACAACAGACACGTTATTAGATTCAATACCTGTCCAATTATCTTCAGGATCTTCTATCTAGAAATAGAGAATATATTTTGAATACATTTGTTTGTATGTAGTGTTTACCTCTGGTGCTATAGGCAAAAATTGAAGACAATCTGTATTCTCATTTTCTTCGTCAGAGCTACAGAAGGCTGCAACCGGGTCTACAGCACAAACATCAACCTATAAACATATTAATGATTTTTTGTTAATGTTCTACTAATTAATCAGAATGCGTACTTCCAAATCAGTATCTTCCTTGGCATCTCCACCACTTGCTACAGATTTGTCTTCGTCTGTCAGATCGAATTCGCTTTCTCTTTCTTCATACTCAACATTTTCGTCCAACTCTTTGAAGTCTGGTGCGAATGCAGACCAATTTTCTACTTGATTTTGTGCCCATACGCTTACTACACCTGTATTATGCTTATGAGACTTGAATTCATGCACCAAGATTGTTAATGACTTACCTGATGATATGCTAGCAATAATGGGTCTCACAGGGTGCCAGCACACATCCAATAAGAGCTCGCCTTTGGTACCATGTAAAATTTTCACCAAATTCCCAATTGACTTTTCCCAGATGTAGAGAGCATGCTGTCTTGCAGATCCTGCACATATATACTCTCCATCCCCGGAAAAGCAGCATTTCTTCCACATTGTTCTAAATAATGTTAATAATAGCTGTAGTGACGATTCGGTGTCAGATGGTGATAAATGAAGCCCGCAATACAGTTTATTCCATAGCCCTTCGCATATTTGTAATGTAGGTACTAATAACTAATTTAATTTCGATGTGTTACTATCTTGACCCTAATTTAGCCGTAGAACCAGTAACTTATTAAACTTAACTAATGAAATTTGTATGCATTTGCAGTGAATTTGCTTAAACACCGTCAGTCAAACAGGTAACGTGTACGGTATTTTTAGACAGCTGATGAAATTTTCTTTAATATACGAAAACAATATACAGGCTATTCCACATGAAAAACCAAAGTTCGAAATGGATTTACAAAACTCGATCATCCTGTATAATGGCAAATAATTTCAGGTTGAGTATAGGTAATTATTTTACTTAACAGTTTAGCACATTTAGTGATCCACTTAGTTTTTTAGTATTTATCTCCGTTTCTTATAAAAAAATTAACGATATTGGGGCGTTATTTCAACTTTAATCGCTTTTCTCTGCGTAACTATAGGTTTTAGACCCAATTAATGTTACACCAAATTGTTTATAGTAATTAGCAGAATCGATTGTAATGTATGTTAATATCGAGTGTCTCATTGAAAAAAAAAACATAAGTTTGATTCGTCATTGATTGCTTAGAAGCTTAGATCATCCTGTATAAAGAAAATATTTTTAAAACGTAGTCCATGTAGCACTCAATCAAATTCCAAAACGGTTTTTCGAAATTCCTCACCGTTTAATTATAATCGTCCGTCCCATCTTGGTTGCACCACCCTGTATAGTAATAATTCGAATTCCGGGAGTTTCAAGATATAAAGTATACATAATTTAGGTTTAAAACTGATAGATCTGTGATACAAGTATTTTAATACTGACTACAATCTAAATATGTATAGTACTACAAGATGCTACAAATAACAGTACAGAATCAAAACAATATCTTATAATCGTTAAACATTTCTGTTGCTGTTCCCAACAGCAATACAAATAAATGTAATAAACCAGCAATTATTTCATAAGACAATGGAAGGCAATTGAAAACAATCACTATATTGTATTGTTGGCCTATTATCTGTTTGCTGGTGGATGCCCACAGTGAATACACAATGTTAGTGATATAAATCTAGAAACAACAAAACCAATATTGAAACAAATCAAACATGCTACCTTGATATGAACTTTACTAAAATTGTTGGGAATTTGGCAATAAACTTCAGAAGTTCTTCACTGGATCTCTTGGAGCAGAAGTAGAACACTAAACACTTTAACCCACTGAACACCAAACAAGTTTTAACTAAAACACCGACGCGTTTCAACAGCAATGCTGTCATTATCAAGGCGATAATAAAACTAAATTAAAATAAAATCTACAAAAACAGGTAACCTAAATGTTATGCACGGTCAATCCGATACGCATCATTAATTTCCGATTAACGAAAACAATGACGAATACGGTATAGGTCCATTGTCACAGTTCATTACACATGACTTATTTTTATATATTTCTAAACTTTCGAAAACATTTAGAAACTTACAATTGTTTATTTGTCTAATTAATTTAACATTCGTATGATCGATGTTGTGATCTGTTTCAAAAATGTGTTGGCAACGCTCGATTTCTCAATTCTATTAAATCTAAGATGAGCCATATGCTCTTTGAATCTAGTTGAGACTGCTCTCCTGGTTTGCCCAATATATTTTTGATTACAATCTTTACAATTGATTTCGTAAATACCTGACTTTTCTAGAGGTTGTATTTTATCTTTAGGGTTACCGATGAGACTTCGTAAACTAGTCCCAGAACTGTAAACTATTCTGAGATCTAGCTCTTTGAAGATTTTACTCAAACCTTTAGTGATAAAGGGAGCGTAAGGGAGGGTCACAACGGGTGAAGCTTTAACATCCTCTCGAAAAGTCGTAGATTCTTTCACAGTTTTCTTATAATTAAACTTCCTAATTAACTTATAGATATGCTGAGGCTGGAAACCATTACACTTGGCCGCATTTTTTATAATTTTAAGCTCTTTCTCATACCTCGCCTTGTTCAAAGGAAAAGTGAGAAGTCTGTGGACCAAAAAATTCAGGCTTGCCATTTTGTGTTGAACACAATGATGGCAGTCTGAAGGAATGTAGCGAAGTATACTGGTTTCCTTTCTATACACGTCAAACTCTAATCTATTGTTATTTCTAATTACTAAAGTATCTAGAAAGGGTAGCTGACCGTTTTCTTCTCTTTCACAAGTGAACTTTATGGTTTCGAACCGATTATTTAATCTATTGAGAAAATCGTCAATATTACATTTTTTAGTGTCAAATATAGCGAAAATATCATCCACATACCTCAAGTATTCGCTCTCAGATTCTAAGTCCTTTTCAAAACGGCTCATGAAAAGGTTAGCTAGCTAACTAGGAAAGAGAGAACTAACATCAAATGAAATCACTATTTCACCCTCCAGCAACTGATTATTTTGAATTTCTTTAATAAATTCTAACGAATTTTTTACTGCAAAACCAGGTTGCTGTATTGGCAAATTATTAAATTCATTGGTCAGCCATTTGGAAACCTTATAAGTCGGTGCGTCAATTGCCGAAACAATTGGCCTTACCGACTTGCCAGGTTTGTGGATTTTAGGTAAACAATATAATTTAGGGACAACAGGATTGGAAACATGAGAACAGATTCAAAGAGCATATGGCTCATCTTAGATTTAATAGAATTGAGAAATCGAGCGTTGGCCAACACATTTTTGAAACAGATCACAACATCGATCATACGAATGTTAAATTAATTAGACAAATAAACAATTGTAAGTTTCTAAATGTTTTCGAAAGTTTAGAAATATATAAAAATAAGTCATGTGTAATGAACTGTGACAATGGACCTATACCGTATTCGTCATTGTTTTCGTTAATCGGAAATTAATGATGCGTATCGGATTGACCGTGCATAACATTTAGGTTACCTGTTTTTGTAGATTTTATTTTAATTTAGTTTTATTATCGCCTTGATAATGACAGCATTGCTGTTGAAACGCGTCGGTGTTTTAGTTAAAACTTGTTTGGTGTTCAGTGGGTTAAAGTGTTTAGTGTAATAATCTTCAGGCTGTGAGGTTTTCAATGTGGTAACAATCAATAGTTTCCCTACCTTACTAAAATGCTTGACACGTTTTTACTGAATGACAAAAAACGACAAAATGTAATGGACAGACAATGAAAAAAAAGTCATCCGCTTAGTTGATGTATCTACTACCTACTTCATTAAAAATATTTCTGTCATTTATTAATATCATCTTTTCAGTATTATAGTTTTTAAAATTGATGTTGTTTTTTGACCGTTTTTTTGTTAAACAACAAAATTTGTAGTTTTTCGGTCCTTTAATAATAAAAAAATATTTCGTCACAATTCTGTGACTTCTTCAAGAAATTATACTATTTCTAAAAGTATAAACAATATATAAATGATACAAAAGTAAAAATGGTTATAAAAAATAATCTAAATTCTTTTTGTAAATTTTTATAAAGCATTGCTGTTGAAACGCGTCGGTGTTTTAGTTAAAACTTGTTTGGTGTTTAGTGTTCAATTTCTGTAATAAATGTTTCGTGGGGTAAAAAATTTAAATCTGCTCTTATTTTTATTGCAAAATGTAGAGGGGGCCACCTGCGGCATATCGTATCCATTTAAAACGTAAAAACTTTTTTGAGACACACTGTATTTAACTTTTAAATAAAAATTCTTATTCTCTAATGTTTTTTACCTAGAAACGGTATACCTGGTAGGAGTTGATTGGAGCAGCCGTTTATGAGTAATCTGGATATAAAAAATTTAGAAATTCATTTCTGAGGGCAAAATATGGCGATCTAACCGAACTTACCTCAGTCCAAAAGTGGATGCACCATTGCATTGAATTGCCACAAGAATAACACCCACATAACAAAAGCAGTAAATGTGATTTTATTTTCGAATAAAGACAGTCAACAAGAGAGTTATGAACAAAAACAGTTAATTAAATGCTTTTAACAAATGTTCAAAGTAGCCTCCATTTCCGTGTGTACAAAGATTAATACGTCGTAAAAAATTAAACTGGACTCTCTGGAGCATTTCCTGATCATTTCTCAAAGTGTCAATTCCAGTTTGAATACGTTCCCTTAATTCATCTTCAGTATCTACTGGTCTAGAATACACAAGGGTTTCAAAGGTCCCCATAAGAAGTAATCCATCGGCGTCATGTCAGGGGATCGAGCTGGCCAATTTGCGGGAGCATCATTGCCTCTACCTATCCATCTATTTGCTATTTTGCAAATTACGTACGTTTAACGTAAAATGCGGAGGAGCACCGTCATGCATAAACCACATTCCTCTTCTATGTTCCAACGGCAGGGGATCTAATAAGTCTGGTAAATCGTTTTGAAGAAGTTCCAAATAATTTTCGCCATTTAGCCGAGGTGGTAAAATAACAGAACCAATTATGAATGTGTCTATAATTCCTGCCCACACATTAATCTTAAACTCATGCTGATAATGGGTTACTCTAGTCGCATGAGGATTCTTTTCAGCATAGACATGTTCATTATGCAAATTAGTAATGCCACTCCTCGTGAAACTGGCTTGATCTGCGAATACAATTTTGCGTGTAAAGTGCCTATCATGATTTCTGTGTTCTTGAATAAACCGGCAAAAACCTAGGCGTGCTTCAAGATCATGGGGTAACAGATCATGTACCCGTTGGACATGAAACGGGTGCAGAAGTTGTTCTCTAGTCACTCTATTAACAGTATCTTTGCTTACACCTATCTCTAAGCCCAAATCGTCTGCTTTGGATTTTCCTCAATCCCACCTAAAATATCTTCCTCAACCTCCGGAGTCCTTACCGTACGTGCACGACCACGACCGGGCGCAAACCTACCCGTTTCACGAAGACGTCTTTCAACTGCCGCAAAGGTTTTATGGATTGGTGTGCGGCGATTCGGAAATCTTTCGCTGTATACTTGGCAAGACTGTAAACTATTTCCTTGGCAATATCCATAAACCAATAACATGTCGGTCATTTCTTTGTTGGTATAATGTGCAGCCATAATGAAAATAAATTTGCAAATATTTGGTAATTCACCGACACTTGCTGATTCTCTCTCATGAAATTTCAGTACTACTCGCAATTAAAAACACACTGAAAAAAAAACAACAATGTACAAAAACATCAACCATGAAACACCTATTTCGATAAAAATGTATGCTTTTTTTTGGATTCAATTTAACGTCAATTTTTTGTGACAGTTATTTTATTGAAACGCCTTCTCTTCAAATTGTGTCCAATTGAAGCATAGAGCTATACAAAGGAGACGCTATGAAGCATATTTCCTGTATGTTCAAACCGGCACTGGGCGGGGCTTAAGTGGTGTACCAATATGGCTGCCTTACCAGGTCCGAACTTTTATTTACGTTTTAAATGGATACAATATGCCGCAGGTGGTGCCCTCTACATTTTGGAATGAAAATGAGAGCAGATTGAAATTTTTTACCCCACGAAACCCTCCCTACCCAAATATTGTGACAATATACCAATTATTACAGAAATTATTTATAAAAAAACTAAAACCAAATTGAACTTTTGACACTCTGTATCTGTAAGTTGGGTTAGATTGCCATATATTGCCCTCAGAAATGTGTGGTAGCGTTTTTTCCGCGCCTTTTACAGACATCCTGTATATTGTTTATACTTTTAGAAATAATATAATTTCCTGAAGAAATCACAGAATTGTGGCAAAATATTGAAAATAAAGATTTTTATTATTAAAGCACCGAAAAACCCGTACAAATTTTATTGTTTAGTTTTTAAATATCATACATTAAAGAAAAATTTGTCATTGTCGTGCTTATACATACTTATTTACAAGATCTTGCAATTTTTGTATAGGTTCTGGTTCTCCATCTTTACCACAAGCTAAAACTTCTTTACTATCATATACTCGAATAACTCGATCCGCAGTATTCACTAGAAAACAGCTGTAAGGAAACAGATTACCAATAATAATGTAATAACAACTGATTAACATACTCGCCCCTTCTTGCAAATTCTATACTTTTAACTGCAGTTGCACTAGATGTTCCCAATACTATTCGAAAGCTAGCTTTGACTTCTAATGTTCTTGTATCTAGGACGAGTACTTTTCCTTTTGCATTTCCCGTATATACATATTCCCCTCGTCTATCAAAAGATGCTACGATATTCAAATCTGCCTAGAATGAAAATGTATACCCATAAAATATTTTGTAAACTTATTAAAAATTAGCTACTTATACATCTTCATCTATTGGTAGAACTTGATGTCGTCCATTAGTATCCACTAAAACTGCAGCATGTCGCATAGGACATACTAACAACCTTTCTAAACTTCTAGGTTCAAATTGTACTTTTAAAACTGGGCATGGAAACCTATATTTTTGTTCACATTCACCAGAGAGAATATCCCATATACATACAGTATTGTCTGTAGATGCAGATGCCATTTTATGACCATTTCTGGACCAACTAATACTAAAAACAGGATGGACATGTGCAGATATAATTTTGGCAATTCCTCTTGTAAGAAAGTCCCATATCACTATTCTGCCATCGTTACATCCAACTGCAAGTAATGTTCCTCGTTTGTTAAATGCACATGTTACAGCGATTGATAAACAATCTAATGTACCATCAAATTCCTAAGGAGGAAATAGTATTACTAGAAAACTAAATCACCCTCAAAGTACAATATACTTACTTCTGGATAATTCTGACCGAAAGATTCTAAAATTCAAAACAATTTAATTGATTGCGATTACAATAAATTTATAAGGCCTTACCTAAAAGTTCTAAATTCATTTTCAGTAACAGTAAACCACCAGTAAATAAATTAAAATAATTTTTGTTTTGATAGGATCAGTCGGCTTTTTTCGCTTGAAAAAAGAGAGGTTATGTATCATAATATAGATAAATGCTGCCCTCTAATAATTCGATCAGCCTTTGAAAACTTTCAGTGTATAGGTTTGTAGCTCGACTAAAAGGCGGGAATATTAAATCAAATTTAAAATAAATTTGTTTCCTATTTACTGAATTTTGTACATTTTCTAATGAGAAATATTCCTTTAAAATATATTTAAAATTTATCCCAAATATGTATACTGTAAATATGGTTACATAGTTGAATAGATTTACAACATATTTAAGCAATATATCATACCATTTGAAATGCAACGTAAACGGAAATCTTTTGCGAGGTTAACTCGATTTGGTCTAGGAGTTCGCTATAGCCGTCTTTAGTGAACCCACTCGACCCACTCATTATGGTACCACATGGTACTTTGACGCAGATGTGCTGGACATCTTTGTTCTCAACAATTAGGTGAGTTTTCTGATACGTTTGATTTCTGATACGTTAAACAGCAGTTATCTGTTTGGTATCTGACGATTTAACAAAGACAGTCCTTGTTAAATCGTCAGATGTCTGCTGTTTAACGTATCAGAAACCGGGCATAAGATATACAACGATAGCGAAGTCGACCTTCTACTATACTATCCTAAGATCACCGTGACCAAGACTTTCCGAAGAGGCTCTAGCGTGTTTTATGAGTTGTCTTACTTACGTTTTCAAATAAGAGTACATACTTACCAAGATGGCATACAATGGTTTAAGGAGAAAGATCCGGAAGGACATTGAAGTGTTCCAATGGAATTAGAGGAAAGTAGCCTATTTTCGGACAGCTTCCTAATTTCGGATAGTACTGTTTTTTAGGAAGCATTTATATTCATGTTTTGAAACTAACTTCTAACGTTCAGTGTATATTCTCTGTTTTTACTATTCACGATTAGCTGGCAGCATCACGAAATGTTGTTTAGCGCGTAGTCGAGTTTTTTTACAGTCACTTGAACTACCTACCTTTTTTAATAAAAATACTGTGTTTTGAAGAATTATACAATAGACACGCGATAGTGTGAACCGAAAAATTGTTCAAATTATCGATTTATTCACGTTAATGAAGGTGATATCTAATGTGTGTCCAAGATAAGGATCCTAAGCATGGGAATCTCAGTACCTGTAGGAGATACAGCTAGCTTAGGTTAAATTAGGAAAAAGTTGCGTTCTTTGAAGCTTATTTACATGCCGTTTACAAACTTGAAAAATTTTTATGGCCTGCTGAGATATTTGGGAGAAACGGGAATTTGACAATATGGATTTTATTTCTTTCTGACTTTATTTGAAGAGATAGCAAAAAACTAGGAACACTTTCTCATTGGCGCTTTTAAGGTACTACATGACGGTATTTTTAGATTTTATATCCGCCGTTTTGTTTTCAAGAAACCATCATCAACTTTATTTTTTTATATGGCCCGAAAAAAAAGTACACCCGGTATCTGATTCCATTTTTTATTACAAATTCAACGATGTATCACGTGCCATATTTTTTTTTTTTTTTAGTTTAGAGGAAAATTGCATTTCTTCTATTTTTTTAAAGGTAGATATTCTAAAAAGTAGGCGAATAATGAAAATTTTTTTCAGGTCGCGTTTATATAATACTTTCAGACATACCGGGAGGTGGGTTGTTTATTTCATATTGTTCTTAAAAGCGGAGGCTTTTTCAGTAATAAATTTATTATGTCAATAAAGTTGAAACATATACGGAGGGCAGTACGTATATTTGATGGTGTATATATTACTCTGTTTTTTATAAAAAAATATAGCCTATAATTTTCATGTAGAAAAATGAATAAATATAGAAAATATTGACATTTTACTTGTTCTTATGGGTGCACTGCCCTCGGTAATTATAAAGTGAAGCCTGTGACACAAAGAAAATTACATTTTGACGTATAGATTTTGTTATCCCCCAGGCCCCATTGACATAGTATTGGAATGTTATATGTAACAAAGGTTGCCTAAGTCTTCACTAGTGCAAGCAGTTCAGCACTTTTTGAAAAAAGGGCGCGCATACGAAGAATAATTCTGTTTTATTAGGTTTGTTCGGTTTGGACATTTGCAGTAAAACGCAGGCAGTATCTTTCGAAACTCGCCTCTAAAGCAATGCTAAGAGAATACAATTTTCAAATTGCGCATGGTCATGCGTTCCGCTGTATAACGCGAGGAGCCAAATCAAACTAGCTATACCTATTAAGTGTGTTTGTTTCGTTCTAAGTATAAAAGTGACATAATTACGTGCAATGGTAACAAACAACAAACACAATATTCTGTATTTCATAACCTTCCAATTGAAGCGAGTTGTCAAGTTGTTTTGATATTCAAGCAGCAAAAGAAACAGCTTGTATAAATGGATGGAACTATTAAAGGTTTGTTCGTTGCACCTACACTAACTACAATATTGTACACAAGCCTACACTCTTTACGGCTGTTACAGTGCAATACAGAAAATTGTAGTGTACAATATTGTAGTTAGTGTAGGTGCAACGAACAAACCTAAAGTATCGCTCTTATTCGATCTATTTCAAGTGTGGACGAAGGCGATTAGATGTCAATATGAATAGACGAGGCAGTTTCTTTGCGCGTACAATGTCTAATATTCTTTAGTACCATAATTATTCATCAACAGATATGATTTATGTATCTGAAGATATTTTCAGAAATTGTTACGACGCAGTCTTTCCAACATGAAACAGTACGTAGTCGGCGCCAGTGAAATTTGAACGACTTTTCGTTACTACGGAAAATAATGCTTTATTCCTTTATTGCCATATCTCGTATAATTAATAGATATGAATATTAAATCGCATCACATGCTGCCCATGAAAATTATTTTTAATACATGTATATCAAATACCTACGATGTCGAATCAACATACAGGATTATTGTATCAAGGTCAAGTAAAGGTCATCTTTCTTCAGAAAACCAACAAATACATTGGAATTATATAAAATCTATTTTAGATCCTAAATCTACTTAAATTTGCATTCATGCGCCATCTGTATTTACATGGCGACAGTAAAATTTTCTTTCATTATTTTCATGTTAAACAAGGGGGGCCCTACAAAGCAAACGTGACCTTAAGTAACGAAAACAACAAAGAAATTAACACATTTTTTACTTAATTCAAAGCAGGTTTTCAAACAGGTTTCCGTTATTTTCTAAACATAAGTATGATCTTTTAACTGTAGAACTTAAAACATCAAGTAACATCTCTGGTGTAATACTGTTAAATGCGGCTGTTACACGTTCTCGTAACTGCTGTTCAGATTCAAAAGAATATTGATAAACTCGGTTTTTAACAAAACCCCATATGAAGAATTCCAAAGGAATTAAGTCCGGGGGTCGCGCTGGCCAAGACACTTCACGAAATAGTTCCAATCTACTTTCCAGGAAATCGCTGCGAAAGATATTCTCGAACTTGCCTAGAATTCGAAATCCCCTAGTTTAAGTCCTTGGCAAATCCTAAATGTATAAGGGTGATATCTATTTTTACGTAAAATAAATTGAGCTGTGGATTTGGCTACTCCTCATCGATTTGTCTAGTTGATATCTCAGAGTTCTCAACAACTGCTTGTAAAACATTATTTTCGGTTTCTTCTAAAGACTTCTTTTTTCGAGATAAAACAGGCTTTTTAAATGAACCATATTCTTTTAAATTTCGAGGCAATTATAAGAAAATGGATTTACATGGCTGACTTCTTTCTGGATATGTATTAAGATACATTGCTGCAGTATTTACAATAGTTTTGTGGCACAAAATGTAGCACGTTAGCATGTCAAACTTTTCTTCATGGCTATAATGGTGACCCGGCATATTCGACGATAATTACACAATATTAACTATTCAACAATAAACAATAATAACGACAACAGTAACAATAACGACAATTACTCTAAAAACAACAACTCGACAAACAGGGTAACAACAACAACGACAATTACTACTTTATGCTGATATTAAATAATGTGACAGACTCGGTGACAGGTATTTAGCTGAAATAATTTTTTACAAGGCCTACCTAAAAATATCTTTAGGATTTGGAAAAAATGCAATTTTCCTCTAAACTAAAAAAGAAATATGGCACGTGATACATCGTTGAATTTGTAATAAAAAATGGAATCAGATACCGGGTGTACTTTTTTTCGGGCCATATAAAAAAATAAAGTTGATGATGGTTTCTCGAAAACAAAACGTCGGATATAAAATCTAAAAATACCGTCATGTAGTACCTTAAACGTGCCAATGAGAAAGTGTTATTACGTTTTTGCTATCTCTTCAAATAAAGTCGGAAAGAAATAAAATCCATGTCAAATTCCCGTTTCTCCCAAATATCTCAGCAGGCCATGAACATTTTTCAAGTTTTTAAACGGCATGTAAATAAGCTTCAAAGAACGCAACTTTTTCCTAATTTAACCTTCACGGTATACGGTGGCCTTACATAAATATTGTGTTGTTCACATTATGCGAGGTTTCCGTTATGCGATGTTCACAGTATCGCGTGTATACTGCAATCATCAGAGGTTAGTTTCACATACTTTTCTTACAGGATGACTTAACTTAATTAGTACCGAATTCCTAATTTCGAATAGTATGGGGTTAATGCCAAGAAGAAGTGTCAAGCACAAGCAGTGGGATCCAAAGCAAATCAAATGAAAACATATACACATGCGAATGGTGTTTAGAATGAGAACAATAGTTTTTGCAACTGTCTTTTTTCCGTTTGTATCAAAAGCATTGCTTCTTTATTATTAACGGTTGTGTATTTTAGGAATTATAAATTCTTTTACCTATTACAGTTTCGGTACGTTTCATTGTAAGTTTACTTTAAAAGTTATTTTAATTTGTCACTTATTTTGATCAATGATTGTAAACTTCATTGAACATAATTCTTGATACTGTAATTTACATTTTGAGGAACAAGTGTTTTGAGTGGTTAATATCACCACTTTTACAAAAAGCTATCCGAAAATATAGGCTACTTCCCTCTACTTTGAGAGAAACCATACCGAATATCACCATAGGATATCGTTTACTGAAAGGAAACCAGCTGCCCGTGCCGAAGATCAAGCATGGTTTAACCAGATGCCTCATCAATAAGGAGAAAGTTGACGCTCAGGCTAACACCTTTCTGGGTAGCTTCACTCTGAATGATCGAAACTATCCAGATCAAGAAAGAATTCCAGGCTATTTTGCACGAGACCAATCTTTGTGTCTTTCAAAGAGATCGTGCGGGTTATCAAGGGTAACTCTAACAGGAGTACCCCAGGAGAGAATAGTATTGCCGATGAAGCGCTGAAAAATTTGCTGCTGAAGCTGTTTATCTACTTGATGTGAATCTTCAATATCACACCCCAACTGACATATTATCTATGCACTAGGATCATATCCGCTCTGAAACTTAAGAAAGAATGGAGCTCTTCTGAGAGTTACGGTTCGATTTCGTTGCTGGGTACAATCAGCCAGATTCTAGAAACACTTTTTCTGTGCCGGATGAGCGACCACCTGGAAGATAGTGGCTGTCTAGATAACACTCAGTTCGGATTTAGATCTACACATTCGATGACATTACAGGTCTTCAGAATTACGGATTACCTCTCCACCCCCTAAAACAGACCGTCATGACATCCTTGGACCGGGAGAAGGCGTTCCACAAGATCCGTATGAGGCCTATATTATACGTTGGTAAGTGGTTTTATTTCTGCACTATTATACACTAATATTTTACTTATATTTTTTATGTCATTTTTCATTGTGTAACATGAGACCGTTTGCTACCAATATCGGTTAGTTGGCAGAATTGAATTGGACGTTTCGACAGTTACCTTGTACCAGCAAATCTTAATAATGGCAAACACAAAAAGCTCATTAAAATTTCAAATAAATTAAACAAGAAAAAGAAGCGGTTGCTATATATATAGTAATTGATTAAAATAAAAAATTAATTTGTTTGAAGTGATGTTTTTACTTTATTTCTTGATTCGACAAACATTTCTTCTTTAGTGTATGCCTATTTTTTTATTACGTTATTATACACATTTAGGTGAAATCCCTGTAAAAAATTGCGGAACTGATATGATGTACCGATATTTGATGGTATAACACAGGAGAACATAGATAAGAACACACAATTTTACTATAATTTTATTTTTCTGTTAATAATTACAGTTAATTCTGGATTTATAACTTGTTTGTTTTATTTTGCTCATAATCTAATTTATACGATTTCGTGGTCTTGGGTATAAAGTTAAATGGGATACTCTAAGTTTATTTTCATCATCTAATACCGGTTTGAAACTTGTGCCAAAAGTAATTGAATCGGGAATAGCTGGCTTTACAGAAATTGTTTTAATAGTTTGTGGATCCTTTGTTGCCGGTTTTGTTTTCTTTGTCCTTTTTCTTTTATAGTAAATCACTTCTCCCAGTAAAGTAACCATTGCTAAAGCTAAGCCGAAAAGAGTTGCTATGAATACACCACCTATATAGAAAATAATGGTGATTATTGTTTTTAACTGAAGTTTTGATTGACAATGAAATAGATACCTAAACTTTCCAAGGTTATGCCTTCATTGTTATCAGAGTTATCGCATTCTCCTCTCATTGAATGATTCCAATACTTTGCTTGTAGGTGCTCAAAAAATCTGTCCTTTTGCAAGTCTAAGATTCTAAAAGTAAAAAAACAACATTCAGACAATTATAAGTTGTTTTCAGGCATTTACATAGATAATATATTTAGTATTCTGATTTTAAAAGTTACTTTTAATTTTGTGTCTAATATATTTGCAATTACTATGAGTTGTATAAAAGTTATTGCACAATAAATATTGAATAATAACCTACTCATTACAATTACAACGTGTAAATAAATAATACTTAACATGGTAGAGTACCACGAATTAAGAGGTACGACTAAGATGTGTTTATATGCCTATATATTTTGACAACCAAGAAGTAGCAAAGAAAAAGGAAAGAAGAACTTACTAAAATTCGGATTGTAATCGAAAATAGTTTGCAAGTAGGTAGTAAGATAGCACTTGCTGACATTAAGAACAGAATTATTAAATCGTCGGTTGAAGAAGAGAGTCCTTGACACAAAACTGAGTGAAATGAGGACATGTTAAAGAAAGTAATTAATCGGAGAAGCCACCAAATAAAAGAAGAGGACGTAAGAAAAGGAAATAGATTTATCAACGCCAAAAGTACATACAAGAAAATGGGATTCAACAACAAAGGATGCTGATACAAGACCGATATTCCTACAAAGTATATATTGAGAATTGGAAATGTAACCTACTTCAAAATGTAATTTACTACGTGAAGACAATAGACAAATAGTGTTCTGAAAACTTAGTTGCAAAGAAACGAATATTTGTACAGCTAAATATGAAATCAACTAAAATTCAGCTTATAAATATTGAATAGAGGAGAACGAGTCTAGAATGATGAATAGTTTTAGTTGCTATTTTAAAACAAGCAATGAATGCACCAGAGTATGCCAAAGAATGTTCCTTAATTCATCGAATTAATTTTTACATACCTATACCCACTTTCAATCACTCATAATTGTAGTTTCTTTTAAAGGGGATTCTAAATATTACTCTTGGAAAACACGTACACTGAGAGAAAGGATAGTTTAATCAGCACAAAGTGCATTCAGACGATTACAACTTTTAGGCACCTACTTTATAAAGCTCTTCTAGCAATTACACCAATCTGCAGAAAATGCTAATGGTCAATTCAAATGCAACTATGGAGTGGCTCAATCCAAATTGTTTGAGTTAACACAAAACGTGTTAATCTCTAACACTTTAGTATTCTATATACGCAACACTAACCGTGACTTTTTACAATGCTAGACAATTGTGTTGATTGAAACCAAGTTTATTAAATAAAGTTACTGGTATCTATAATAAAAAAACTTCAATGGATTGTGCTAAGTACATGTTTTACTTGTTGAAAAATAGTAACATAGGGATAGAGTTCACAGTAGCGTCTTGGTGAAACATTGTGAAACAAATGTGTTGGGCAACGCTTGATTTCTCAAATTCTATTAAATCTGAGATTAGCCATCTGCTGTTTAAATATAGTTGAGACTGATCTCCTGATGGTTTGCCTAATATATTTTTGATTGCAATCTTTACAATTGATTTCATAAATACCCGGCTCTTCCAAAAGTTGTATCTTATCTTTAGGGTTACCGATGAGACTTCGTAAACAAGTCCCAGAACTGTAAACTATTCTGAGATCTAGCTCTTTGAAGATTTTACACAAACCTTTAGAGATAAAGGGAGTATAAGGGAGGGTCACAACGGCTAAAGCTTTAACATTCTCTCGAAAAGTCGTAGATTCTTTCACAGTTTTCTTATAATTAAACTTCCTAGTTAACTTATAAATATGCTGAGGCTGGAAGCCATTACACTGAGCCACATCCAGATGCCTCAGTCAAATCCTAGGAAAATATTCGCACTCATATTCTAAGTCCTTTTCAAAACAGCAGGTATGTCAAGGTGTTTGGAATCGGTACACTACGAAAGAGAGAACTAACATCAAATGAAATCAATACTTCACCCTACTTTAGCTATAACCTTTTTGGGGGTCGTTTCGAAAACGATTTAGAATCTGGGAGCGAATATTATCCTAGGGTTTGGCTGAGGTATGTGGATGAAATTTTCGCTATTTCTTGATACCAAAAAATATAATATTGACGATTTTCTCAATAGATTAAATAATCGGTTCGAAATCATAAAACTCACTTTTCCCTTGAACAAGGCGAGGTATGAGAAAGATCTTGAAATTATAAGAGATGCGGCTAAGTGTAATGGTTTCCAGCTTCAGCATATCTATAAGTTAATTAGGAAGTTTAATTATAAGAAAATTGTGAAAGAATCTACAACTTTTCGAGAGAATGTTAAAGCTTCACCCGTTGTGACGCTCCCTTTATCACTAAAGGTTTGAGTAAAATCTTCAGAAAAGTTTACAGTTCTGGGACTGGTTGACAAAGTCTCATTGGTAACCCTAAAGATAAGATACCTTTGTAAAAGCCGGGTATTTATAAAATCAATTGTAAAGATTGTAATCAAAAGAATATTGGGCAAACCATCAGGAGAGCAGTCTCAACTAGATTTAAAGACCATGCCTTAAAAAATATATAAAAATAAAATCCTGCATTCGTCATTGTTTTCGTTAATCAGAAATTAATGATGCGTGTCAGTTTGATGGTGCATAGCATTTAGGTTACTTGTTATTTGTATGTTTTATTTGAATTTAGGGTTATAATCGCCTTGATAATGGCAGTTTTGCTGTCGAAACGCATCGCTTTTTAGTAAAAAGTTTTTTAGTGTTTTGTGGGTGGAAGTGTTTAGCGTTCTACTTCTGCACCAAGAGATCCCGTGAAGAACTTCGTAAAACTTTTAATACCTAAATAAACACAAATTAGTGCTGCTTATTTTTCATTGTAAAATCATCATGGCGTAGTGATGCAACTTGCGAGTATTTTAAATTAACGCTACTGAAGCAAAGATAACATAGAACATAGTATAGAACTACATAAGTAATCAACGCAAACTAATGAACTCAAGAAACTTCCATTCCAGTGCATATTTTATTTCTAGTATAATTTCTATGAACCGAACAATTTTTACATTTCCGGCTAAAAGCGAAAACAGTAAAACCAAAATTTCTCTAACCACATATCTTTTATTAGAGTAAAAATACTTTTCGTTTAATAAGATAACATAATTTGACATTTTTCAATTTGTTGATTTAACACTTTCATTTCCCTCAATGCAGAGACTTCCTTCTTTTACAATGACGGATACTTTTTTTCTAATGGTACCTATTAGTTTGTTACCTCTACCATTTAGAGCATATGTAATGAAGTAATTTATTTACTTAAACAGAAATATCTTATAACAAATTGGAACCATTTCTAATGTTAATGAAGTGTTGCCTTTTACATATACTGGATAATTGCATATTACATATATCTATATATAGTTTTTGCTATATGTTTTATGGTATATTATTGCATTGAATATAATAATTATTTATACAGGTTCTAATACGGTTTTCTCTGGGTGAATGTATGAATAAAAAATGTAGATACTTTCTTTTTACTTATTTCATCGCTTAGCTGACTTCCTTGTTGTATTGCTACAGCGTACGGTTTTTCTGCAAACACCTCTCCCACTTCTGTTAAATTGCAATTTCTACTAATTTCGTATTTTATTTCTGAAGAATCGTGAATGAAGGCGAAATCAGCATCTATTAGTTCGTTGACTTTCCTAAATCCCTCTGATGCGTTTGCTACCGGGATTGAGTCATTTATTGCCAAAAGGATATGGCCATATTGCTCTCGAATAGGATAATCCCATACGCGATATTGTGTTTCGTCCGTTGAAGCGTTGAGTGTCAATTCTTTCCAAAGTCTAAAAGATATAATTTATTGATTATGGGATACGAACACTTAAAATCCGAAACATTAAAAAGCCTTGTGACAAAAAATGTCAAATGCAACTATGTATATGTACATACATATATGCATAAAACTTTAGTGCTTATACAGAATATTTTCGAATAACATTTCAATATTCTAGGAGATTATAGGTGCTTGTGCAAAGGTTTTTTTCGTTATAAACTAATCCGGAATTGTTCCTTATAGAGACATGACTTCAGTTAATTGTGCTCTTTGTACGAAGTTGTATGAGCACTAAAATAATCTGTCGGCCACTTAAGTGTAAAATAGAAGTAGCCGCACTCTTTCTTTAATTCACGTAACAGCCATATTTCATCTGATGAAAGTCATTAGACCATTAGAAATTTACGCAAACAATGGCAGTTTAGAGTGAATATTTGGGCTGATATTGTTGATAATTATCATGTGGGACCACATTTGTTGCCTCCACTTATATTTATCGTCAGTTTCTGGACCTTAGACTACATGAGCTGTTTGTTTCCTTTGATGTTCGTAGAGAAATTTTCTGTCAACATAATAGTACGTTAGCACATTTTAGTGCTATTTGCAGTCAGTATTTGAATACTGTTTCTCCTAATGAATGGATTGGAAGACGCGAACTTGTGCACTGACCAGCACATTCACCGAATATGACATTGATGGATTTTTTTCTTTGGAGTTATATTAAAATATCAGTTTGCGAAACATCTGTTAACACCTAAGAGGAGCTACTAGCCAGAATTATGACTACTTGTCAAGAAGGTTGTAATACACCCAATATTTTTGATAGAATCTATCTAAGTACGTCGCTATTATCTCTATATCAAAACTGATGGTCGTGATGTTGAACAGTTATTATAATAAATGTATTATAATTGTAAATAAAATTGTTTCTTTTATTTTGTTAATAATTTTTGTTTTTGTATATCACACAAAGCAAGAAACTACAAGTTGTATTACTGATAATTTCTATTTCGAATTTGGTTTTTACGTTTATATCTTTATAAAGAGGCATTTCCAGGTGTTAGTATAATGCAAAAACCTTTATACGTACACCCTCTACAATCTCCTAAAGTTTTGAAATGTTATTCAGAAACATCCTGTATACATTCATATAATGAGGTACGGCTTCTATTGAATTTATAACAAATACAACATTTCTATTGGGACAATCGTGGGCGAATTAAAAATACCGATATAATGTATCTTCTGCATTTTTCATATTAATGAAATATTGATGAGTATCTGAACTTTCCACCACAGTATAGTTAATCCTGGACTGTTTTGCTAACTGCTCGAGTGACTGAACAGGTGTCTGTAATAAAATAATAGAACTGAATGTAAAATACAAAGTAAGTTTATGCTCAAGTTTACCTGCATCATTTCAACAGTTAAAAATGCAGCTAGATTTGCTGTAAATGTAGCCAACATTAGCACTACAAATAGCCAATAGGCTGCTACTAGTGTTCTTCCTGATAAAGATTTTGGAGCTTCGCC
Organism: Holotrichia oblita; assembly: GCA_023690525.1. NCBI lineage: Eukaryota > Metazoa > Arthropoda > Insecta > Coleoptera > Scarabaeidae > Holotrichia > Holotrichia oblita. Next base: position 158,556,143 of record CM043015.1, on the reverse strand, counting down.
ACCACCTTGAGGAGTAAATGATGTCAAAGCAAACCAAAAACTTTCTTTTAGTGTAAATTCTCTAGGATATGTGGATGACGGTTAGCAAAATTATCAGTAGACATAAATAAATATGTACCTGCATGGATATGGATATGCTTTTTTATTATTCTGGGCACTGTAAGGAGAATATTTATCCAGAAACCAAATCATAAAACCTGTTACGATTAAGGCCCCTACAATACTTAACCAAACTTCCAGTTTTAGTACAGTCATAAATTTAAATAACGATGTTTTCCGAACTGGTTTTCTCATTACTGAAAAGAAGTATAAGAATGCATTAACTAATTGAGTAAATAATTGGGTAGTCCATACTGATATTTTTAAAACACTGGCGCCAAGAAAGTTTCTACTCTAAGTCAGTAGTTACTAAGTTAGAGAACATAACGTTGTCACGTGGCATTACCAAGCTTTAGCAGGGACCATCACAGCTAATTCTCATTTAAACAATATTAAGCGTAATAAAACCAATTTATATGAAAAATAATGAATTCTCCACGGTAAGTATCTACGACACCTTAGTATAAGACTATCATTTACAGAGCAATCTAAAGAACAAAAAAAAAATGTGGTAAGTAGAGTAGGACGATTGAATTAATTCAAGTATCGCAGCTGATGAATCAAGTGAATTAGTTTCTTAAGTCTGTGGAGAAGTGTCGCAATAATTTATTGCGAAGAAGTACATTTTACACTGAACGCTATGAATAAGATAACAGGAACTTCATTCCTGAATTAATAAGTGATTAATAATGTTTCCTGTTTTCTTATCGGATTTTACTAGTCTTCCAATAAAAGTTCAATTAATAACGTCGTTACGTCTTTTTTACTTTTTATATGTATATTGATGTTTTTTGTGTCCTGTCGTTATGTTTAACTTTATCTAAACTAATAATAAATATAATAATTATAAATTTGATGTAATGTACCTAATCAAATTACATTTTGTCTATGTATAATATAGATTTACATATTATTTTTAATAGGCCTAAATAGAAGGAATGTAAAATGTTCTTTAAAACTACATAAAATATAAATAATACTACTAAATAATTTTAATTTTGATATTAAGTGCCGAGCACAATTTTGAAATATTAAAGTAGGTAGGTATATTTGTAAAATGTTCTTAAAATGTGTTAAATGCGGAAAAAATTGTAACAGCGTATTACAATGTCGTATATAGTCTGGAAAAAGATAACAAATATCGAAATGTCGAATAAAAGTAAAAAAAACCAAAGACGTTATAAAATAAATAACTGAATTTTTATTTAATGGCTGTAATAATTTAATAAGAAGAGCGGATAAATTATTAATTATAAAAACTGTCAAATAACAACAAACTAATAATTTTGAATTAATAAGGGTACATTATCCTAGGTTAACTCTTACAGTAATATTTACACTTTACGTTTCGTAGAAGCACGCTCAGTCAGCCTTGGGAATCCCTTTTTAGCAAAGCGGAAACAGTCATATCTAGCCGTAAGGAAATAAATCTTTAACTAAGGTTGTATGTAGCTTTATTTGCATTTATATTATGGTCAGATCCTGGATCCTCTATCTCTCTTATGGGTCGAATTTGTTGTACTTAGACCCTTTGTCTTCTAATTATAGCTATCTGGTTTGATAGTTGAAATCGTCCAAGAGAAATTGGGTTGTTTGAGCGGGAGGGAGTATTTGCTGAGAACTGGTGAAAGATGGGAGTGTGATGTGGACTAAGAGATCTTCGTGTGGCTTGAATTGATATGTGTAGACGATTTAGAAATTTTAAACTCTGACGCTTAGTTTTTGCAATATCTCAATGGAGTGTCAAACCCTAACTCTAGGTGGTGGTCGATCTTGTGGGACAGCAACATTCAATAGCAGGGAGTTGGTGGTTCGGCTAACTCTCTCCAAGGTTGATCTAGCTGTTTCTTGTAGGATGAGTATCTGCAGCTGAGCGTTGCTGACGAAATAAAGTGAGTTGCACAGGATACGCAAGGACTTATTTTGGAGAATCTCCAATTGATTTGCGTTGGTATTAGAGATCGTTGTCCATACCAGACAGCCATATGTTAGAATCGGCCTTAACATCGTTTTATAGAGAAGCAGTTTATTGTGAAGATTCAGCCTGCTCTCTCTTCCAAGAAGTGGAATCAACATATTCCTGGCGGTAAAAAATCGTACTTTCAAACACTGGGTGTCTCGTTTCCAAGTAAATTTTTGGTCGAGGATCAATCCCAAGTATCTTGTAGTAGGGCTCCAAAGGAGAACTACCTTATCCACTGAGATTCTTTCAGGCGGTTGCCTGCGCCTGTAGGTGAACCTTATGGCCACGCACTTGCTCCCATTGATTTTCAGACGCCAGGAACTGGCTCACCTCAAAATAGAGTCGACTGCCCTCTGGAGGCGCAAGCGGAGGATGGCCACCGTTGTGTCGTCCGCATAGACTGCTAAGTTGCAATCAGGTTCTGATGGTAGATCCACAACGGAGAAGAAAAAAGCTCCGGCCTTAACATCGAGCCCTTAGGCACCCTCGATCCGATCAGAAGGCGCCGAGACAGCACGTCAGCATCCCTTACTCTGAAGGACCTGCCAGAAAGGTAGGAGGAGACTAACCTAATGATGGAAACGTTGATCGCTCTAGACATCATTTTCAGGTCTTAATGTCATACGGTATCAAAGGCTCTCTGCATGTCAAGAAATACCGCCCCAGTAACATCTTTCTGTTCGAAGCCCCTACGGATGAAGTCGGTAAGCTTCAAAAGTCCCAATAAATCCCAATTGACCGTTGGGTAGAACTTCGTGATTGGTTATCTCCAACCAAAGTCTCCCTAAGATAACTGCTTCGGCGATTTTGAATAAGTTAGATAAAGATAAGGGGACGGCAACTCTCCGGAAAGGCAGAATCGTTCCCGGGTTTGCTGATGACAACTATCACGGCGTTCTTCCAAGCAGAAGGGAAGTGCCCGGTACTCGGGATAGAATTCATAAGGGTGACTAGATGGTCAAAGGCCGATTGTGGTAAGCGTTTGATGGCGTCGTTTGTGATACCGTCCTCTCCGGGAGCCTTCCTCCTCTTTCTGGCCTTAATAATTTCACAGACCTCCTCTCTATCTAGGTCTAAGTTGTTCATCCACCGCCTCGGGCAGCGTTGGAAGAAGCTGCTCAACGACCAAATTATTGACCGGATCCCCACTGGGATTTCCTATAAAAACAGTTGCTAGATAATCAGCATGTAGTTCCACCTTTTCGCTAAATTTGTATACCGGGCCACTGGGTTCAACAAGCGGGCGAAGAGAGTTTTTGGCCCCTTTTCGCCTGAGAGATTTTGAGGGCTTCCACGGCGAAAGATCTTCGGTGTTTAAGGATTGTAGTTTATCCTGCCACATTTTTTTGTCCGATATTTGTTGTGTCTATTATTTGTTGTGATCGGAGGATAACTCGCTCACAGCCTCCACAGATACTTCTGCGCGGAGTTGCCTGCAGATAGCCACATCCAGGATATCGGAACGGGATTTGCCCATGAAATATGTGGGCTCTTCTGGAGCGTAGATGCTAACATCATTGTTAATAAATTTAAGTAGCTTTCTACCAAAACCGTTAATGGAACTATATATCCCCAAAAGGGGTGTTTTGCGTTAAAGTCGCCGGCTACGAAAAGAGCTCACTGTAATCGCGATTACTAAATTCCTTACTTAGAGAAGTATAAATTGAAAAGATTTTAATCAATTCCAGGGTGTGCAGTTCCATTGCAATTCCGATAGTCTCAAGGGAAGTCAACGGCGGGGTCTTAAGGCTCGAATGTCTGAGATGAGCTCTCACTGCTACAAGAGTAGCCCGCTTCGTATCCAGTCTGTCAGACCTATAGACCAGCTATCACGGCAGGGAGAACTTATCGCCGAACTTCAGAAACGTCTCGGAGACAAAAAGGACACCTATCTCATATTTTTCTAGCAGCATCTTTTGATCTTTTTTCTCCTTATTCCACGCAAGAATCTTCATTATGTTCTTATTCCAGTTAGAGTTGTTTCGATTAATTTTGAGATGCTTGAGTTTTCATTTTGACCAGGGAACAAGATCTTGAACTGCTGCATGGCAGAGTTTATTTAGTAGAAAGTCAGAAAAGTTGCCAGGGACACCAGATCGTTACCCCAGTTTAGACTTTTCTTAGATTTCGGAGATTTCGAAGATTGGAGGCTTCGACCATGAGGGGTAATCGCAACCGATCTGGGGAGTGGTCGATTCTTTTCCAGAAGCAACAACATCCGAGAACCGGACACCAGACCTAACATCCGAGAGGACTTAATTAGATTTTTGGACTCCGGTCGACTGCACATGTTTTAATTTCGGGAATCCTTATACACCTTCTGTAGTTAGTTGGATGATCAGGTTTGTAATTAGCGCAAGTTGGTGGGTTAGATTTTGGGCAGGGACAGTTCCTAGAAGAGTGTTCCTCACCGCATGCTACGCACCTCAGATCGGCGGTGCTCCTCACCTGAGGATGGCTAAACCTTTGACGTTGGTAGTAATGCCCTAGACCAAGCTTAGACGTACGAGCCTCGACCGAGATGTCGAGCCCTACCAACTCCTTGATGTTGTAGATATGATATATCGACTGAATAACCGAGCTCCAACAGATGTTCGCCAACGTCCTCGACGGGGACCTCGAGAGGAATTTCTCTTATTACTATATTTAGAAGTTTCTCATGAGGGAGTTGGAAGGTGCGCTAGGGAGCCATTTGAGAATCGAAAAGTTTAATTATATTTCTAAAGTCGGGAATAATCATAGGGTACAGTCTGTTATGTTAAGATATGTGTCCCCTGTGGTTGGTTGATCTTGATACTGGAAACGAGAAGCAGCTTCAAGTCCAAAGCTATGTATTTAGTACCCAAGATTGACATAGTGGTTAAACATCTATCATTTTAATAATTTATAACTTTAATTTCTTGTATGTTCTTCTAATTCTACAAAGTTGTCAATGTAACTTCGTTTCCAATTTAACGTATATCTTTAAAATGGCAAGAAATGCTAAACAATATAGAGATCTTAAAAGGCGAAGGTATCCGGAAGACGAACGTGTTAGAAACCACCTTTGTTTATAATGTTCGGGATACGAGTCAGTGCTTCTTTCCAAGGGTGATGAGGAGAGATGCATCAACGTGTTTTAAATGGTTAACCGTGTGCTGTTCATCAGATAAATCTCCTTCTTCACAAATATGAAGGACCTTTTCAAGAAATATAATGTGTTGCACACGCGTCTGTTTTTACTTCTCTGAAATACTGTAAGTACCACTTTATGGTACTGCAGTTGTAGAACTTAAATCAAATATAGTTAAAATATATGGAATATATGTGTCTTATGAACTTAGATACAGGTCGACCAGAATCCCGTGGTAGTTGCCCTTAAGTCAGAGATCTTGGGTAAGAGTATGATGTTGCAGCACTCAGCTGTGATTGGCGCGCTGATGTAAGAGGCGGATTTAATGGTTTATGCGTTGGGAGCCGAGAGGGCACATTTACGCTTGTTATACGCGTTGTACACGCTCCACGTATATGCGCAGAACGCGTCATCTCTGCCACGGCATTCTGGTCGACCTGTAATAAAGCATTTTATGCATTATATAATTCAGTGTTATTTACCTATTGAAATTCCTGACTGTTCAAAGTACGGCGCTACGAAATCTATAACTTCTTCCCTATCAGCAGTCATTACTAAAGCTGTTACGGCAAGGTCGGTTTCCTAGAATATTTTTGTTATTATCCGAGATAATTACTAGATGAATTATATCCAAAAATATCAATGATTGGTATTAATTAATATGTTTTTTAACTGACGTTTTTTATAAACACACATTGGAACACTTTTAAGATGATTGAATTAATTGACGAAATTTACAATCATGTTTATGAAATTGGATTAGCCAAACATGGACTTATATTGAAACCGGACAATCGATTTTAAGAAGTTTCGCTGTGCACATTAAGTGCACACATTATGTATACAGTATTTTGTTTTGAACCATAGTTATTCACACAAGTAGTTTTACGAAATGTACCGGGTGGCCAATTAAGAATGTCGCTCGGCCATATCTCAGGAACGGTTTACAGTACAGCTTTGGGAAAAAAATATGACTGACTAAAGTGACTCCGAGAAACATCTGGAAATTATTTAGAAAAGCGTAGGATGACCGCTAGAGGGCGCAACTGATCACCGAAAACTTTAATTCTTTTTTTACGTAAAATTTACCAACTTAAGGTCTATCATAAATACGAAAATCGGAATCTACTGAAAATTTTGTATATTTTACATTGGTCATCTTTATCGTATTTTGTCAATTAAGAGGAGAGGAGGAGGGAAAACTTTGTATTGAAGCAACGCTTATAACTCCGGTTCTGTTGAATCGAATTGTGCAAACTTAGTCTCGTTGAAAGCAGCATTACTCCTCCAATCTAATGCTTACAAATTGGAACCGATCTAATAAGTGACGTGCATGCTAGAGGGCGCTGTTTATTTTTTTTTCGGGAATTTTGTTTTTTCTCGAAAATATTAAATGGAAACATACATTTTTGACAACAAATTAAAAAAGTAGGCTAAGTTACCAACAAACCAGCGAAAACCATGTATCGCTATCGTTTACCAATCCGAAGATATCTTCAGAAACTCGTGGATGGTAAAAATTTCTTTTATAAATTTAAATTATTCTGTTTCTCGTGAACGAAATTTAGCCAATTTGGTCTTAAGAAGAATTTTCATTGGCCTATGTTTTGTGATTTAATATTGTTGTGTCTATTACCGCTAGAGGGCGATAAGGAAATTTAAATGTGTAAATTTCATAATTTTTTAAAAGTACAGTGCGTGGAAGGTTATATTTATGCTCATACTATAAAATATGAATTAAAAGCTTAATATTTTAGTAAAGACACAACGGTAGAATTCAAACAAACAATACAGAAAAACAACAAAAAAGGAAGCAGCATAATATCGTTGATTAATGGCGGCCTAAATACTGAAGTTGTGTCCTATTATTTTCGATGCAGACTTTCACTCTATAGCGAGTGAATAGAACTACAGCCTCTATTTCTGTCTTAAAAATACTTTGAACGATATTTCCTATTCCCACAACCAAGTTGTTACGAGCAGTAGATCGCGTTGCAAAAATAAGATATATTTTTCGCCCCCACAAATAAAAATCTAAACAAGTCAAATTTGGGATCCTGGGTAGCCATGGAAATAGATTGGCGTGTTACATCCACCTAATAGGGGCCAGAAAATTGCGAACATTTACGGAGAAATGCACAGCACACTCATCATATTGAAGAGCATACTGTTGCAAATTGCTAGCGACATGTCAGAAATAAAGACAATATTAAACAATCTGAATCACTAGCAGTAGGTTTAGGAAAATCCATGATAATCTATTTTTTTGGCCGCCAACCATTCCACCCACTGTTCTTTTCAAAAATCTTAAACTTTATGTTATTTAAATTCCTTTATCGCCTTCTAGCGGTGAGGGGCAAGAAAAAATTAAACAGTTTCAATCACTAAACATAGGACAATGAAAATCCTACCTAATAAGACCAAATTTGCTAAATTGCTTTCACGGGAAACATAATAATTTAAATGTACAAAAGAAATTTTTACCATCCACGCGTTTCTGCAGATATCTTCGGATTGGTAAAAGATAGCGATACATGGTTTTCGCTCGTTTGTTGGTAATTTAGCGTACTTTTTTTTAATTTGTCGTCAAAAATGTATGTTTCTATTTAATATTTTCGAGAAAAAACAAAATTTCCGAAAAATATTAAACAGCGCCCTCAAGCATGAACGTCACTTATTAGATCGGTTCCAATTTGTAAGCATTAGATTGGGGGAGTAATGCTGTTTTCAACGAGACTAAGTTTGCACAATTCGATTCAACAAAACCAGAGTTATAAGCGTTCCTTTAATACAAAGTTTTCCCTCCTCCTCACTCCTTATTTGGCAAAATACGAAAAAGTTGTCCGATGTAAAATATGTAAAATTTTCAGTAGATTCCGATTTTCATATTTATGATCGACCAAGTTGGTCAATTTTGCGTAAAATAAGAATTAAAATTTTTGGTGATCAGTTACGCACTCTAGCGATCATCCTACGCTTTTCTAAATAATTTCCAGATGTTTCTCGGGGTCACTTTAGTCAGTAATATTTTTTTCTCAAAGCTGTGCTGTAAACCATTCCTGAGATATGGCCGAGCGACATTCTTAGTTGGCCACCCAGTTCATTACTTATAACTACATATTAGTATGCTATGGTGCAATTCGCTGATTGATACTCGAATATTGCAGACCGGTACATCTATTACACAATTAGCAATATTTATTTAAAGTCTTTAACAAGCACATTGTTCCTTTTTTTCTTCAAGGTAAAAAGTAGTTACATGTGCGGTTTATTGAGTTCAGAAACCAGTAAAGCGGATTATGAAAGCATACCAAAAGCCTAGATGTTTTAAATCGCAAGTAAAAAACAAAAATAAACTAATAGAATACGTGAACATATGTTAGAGTTCTATGTGCAATTTAAACCATTACATAATACAAAATAAAGTAAAATACTGAATTACAAAAATGATTATTTTAGATAATGCATTGGTTAACACCCGGTCTTTATGCTCTTTAAGTGCAGATAAAACATCGGTATCACCAAACACCACAACTTTGTTTAATTACTCGGGCACGTGTTTCGAGAACGCATGGGTTCTCATCATCAACCGAATACCGAATTCGAGGTGATGCATACATTTATGTGGTTGATTGTTCCCATAACTAGAGTATGTACATACATACATTCTTATCAGTATAGTAGATAAATTGTGTTGTTTAAAACTGCTATACTTTATGCGATACTATGAGTAATTATTAAGGTTTGGGTGTATCCAGCGTGTCTACTTTGATTCCAGTGATGCCTATGATGTCAAGATATTTTTTGCCGATCAATAGTTATAATGTTTGTATTGTAAATCAATGATTTATGTGATTATGTGCTTTGTATTATACAAAGAAACGTTATTCAATATTTCGATATACAGTGTGAGTAGTATGGAACATTGATGTTGTAGTCTTAAATATTGAATTTATTAATTATTTTCTATAATGTTATGCCATTAAATTTGTATTGATTATCAAATATTTCTATTATACGACGCTATTAAATAGCAATCTAGATTTTTTTATATTACTATTAGACAGTGTTAATGGTTCGTTTTATGATACTGTGAAAAATTGGAAAGCTTCACGAAAAAAATTTCAAAAAGGACACATTAAAGGTGTATGTTGTAATATCAACAGAAAACTAATTCTAAAAGACGTTTTTTCAAAGATGTAAATATTATTGAAATTAAATTCCGATGCACGCTACCATTCTACTGCATTCAGATTGCTTTGTTTGGTGTGTTTACATCTATTAAATTAGAACATAATACGATTAATGTGTAAATGAATTTATAAATATTGCATATTCACCATGTAATTAAATGTAGCTTTGATCTCACAATGAACTCATTAGTGAAAGTATAAAATATTGCTAAATAAATTATTGTCTCATAAGGGAAGTTAAACAAATACACTTGACTTTTATATTTATTGGCATAAAAAATAATTTATAACAATCAGTCAGCATGATTGGTAAGAGAGGACATGGTATCATTGTCGCAGCTATTCAAAAATGATTGGTAACATCATGTCACAGAAAGGTATAACAATCACTTCAAAGTTAATGACATTTCGTAAAAAAATATGTAACCGATGAAAAACTTGTCAGACACTTTCCATACATAATATTGACGGTGTACATTTAATTTTTGAATAGTAAAAATGATCAATTCTTACACATTATTTTATAATTTTTTTAGCTTATCTATATATAATTATTTAATCTCATGATAATTTTATATTATAGTAAATTGTGCTTCTGAAGATACAGAAGAAAGAAACTACATATATCGAAATATTGAACAGTATTTTTTTGTATACATATATAGAGCATAACCGAAGAAATATATACTTTTACAGTTCGTATGGTCGAAATATATTCAAGGTTTATGCTATTTACATCTTTAATATTCACTTTAAAATTACTGCACGCCTTGTATTGCGAGACTGTCTCAGGTAATTCAAGGCGTTTTGCATATATGTACATACCTACATGTTTTACCAATAAATTCTTTCTGCGTAGAATTTATTTTATTATATTCAGGTACCTAGTTAATATTTTTCCAAAATATAATAATTCTAAATACCAAAGATGATTAGAATAACTGTGTCTTTTGAGAGTTTTGTTGATGGTAAATCAAATTTTGCCATCATTCATACCATCATACCAATCATTTATTAATGTTCTCTCAAGATGATAATTATGATTACAATTGTCAATATGAAATGTTAGGAGACCTTAATTAATTTTAAAAGTATGGACATCAATAACCAACTTATTGATGCAGGGAAATTTTTTAAATTCTTAATGTAATACAAAAATAATAATAAAAATATTTAAAGTCGACTGTCACTATAGATTTGTTACTATTTATGTCACTTTCATATTTATAAAAAGAAGTTGGGTCAAAAGGGATTGAAGCCTAAATATGTCTTCTAATAAATAATGAACTTTCAATTCACCACTATATAATTTTGGGCACATATTCGAAGTTTTTATTTACCAAAACACACATTTACCACTTTCGGTGAAGAACAATAGTATGAAAGCTTAAATTTTATGCAATTGTGATGCAGGTAGGGTAATATTTAGAAATAGTAACACTAAATAAGGTGTTCTATGGGTGTAATGTAATTCACAAAGATCGAGCATGCTCCACGGCGTCGATGCGTCAGCTAGTAAATTATAAAAGTTCACGTTTCGTATTTTATTATCATGACTGTTATTTAATTTTCTTACACCTCTTTGTAAATCACCAACAACCCCATCAAAGTCTCCGTTACTATTTCGTTCTCCAAATGTTCCTTTTTTTGGTTCTATCAATTCATACTCGAACTCCATCTTCTCCGCTAACATGGCAACAAAATCTATACAATAACCTTCCCAGTGGGTATTATTTGTACTGTCATCGAGCACCTTGTACGACCACGGAACTGCCTAAAACAAAGTTAACAATGCTGATATGTAACTATTCTATACAAAAATAACATCGTATAAATATGTATTACAATATAGTAACTTACATGAGTTACACCAACTCTGTAAAATGTTCTGATAGGTTTTATTTGTTTTCCATTTTCTAATAGAAATCCAGAGTCATCACTAAATGAGCCAATTCTACTGATATCCTCATGTTCAATTACATCTACACTTCCTACTATTTTTGGTCGTAAACAACCGTTTGTTTCTTCTATGTTGCTATCACGATCTATACTTGATGAAAGAATTTCTTTAAATTTTAACAAAATGTCTTCCTCGTTTTTAGTGCTATTGCACGTAACGGGCCCGAGTAATTTGTCATCACTATTTAATGTGTCTATAACATTCATCAGAACCTTGAGGGTATATATTAAAAATTGCTTCTGAGCAACAAACTTGCTGGGACAGACGCAATTTGGGATTTCTAGTAATGAACAGCACACTGCTTCATCTAGCGTTATTAAACTTATTGATTCATATAGTAAAAATTGTGGAAATGTTTGTTTGTAATCAAAGTCTAAGAATACTAAATTCCATCGATCCGCTAATGTGAATAATTCTTCTTCCAAAGCCTAGAAAAACACATAACATGCTGTTTTACACAGAACGATAATGTAATAAACTTGTGTGAATCTCAGTACCACCTATTTTTAAAAGAATAATTTCTAATAAAGAATAGAAGATTGTCTGCCTTCCTTAATTTGAGAAGCAGAACACATACTTAAATAAGTAGATGTGTATATATGTATACTAGTTTTCTAGAGAAATAAAGATCATAGTAAATTTTTTATAATGCATATGGGAAATTTAAAAAAATGTAAGTACCATCACAGACTTTAATAATGTCCGGTCTCAAGCGGTACAGCCTGTGCTCCTGCCACTACATCCGTTAACGATAAACCGAGCGCAGGCTGTACCGCTAGCGACCAGACATTATTAAAGTCAGCGATGGTACATTAGGTGATTAGATAATAAAAATGTACCATTCCAGGTTATTATATTATTATTACAGGTTAATACCAGCAGTGATTAGACGGCTACCCAATGATGTTAGAAATCGCTTGCGACGGGATTCAATTCTCCGAGGGGACGGTTACGTTCTTCTCTCAATTGTATTCCGACCGATCTACCATTCATTTTTGTGGGCAACGTGATTAACAGCGCATCATTATAAACCGCGAGGTGTAGTAACAAGGTCATTAAACACATTTATACAGACAAAATTATACAGCAAGAGTTGCATGATAGTCTGATAAGTAATACAACTTAAGAAGCCGCAGCAAGTAGCACCCACCACAAAAAAAACGGCAATATCTTTACTAATTGGTCTATTATATTCGAACTCGGTGGATTATCGTAGAACTCCGAGATTTGGTATACAGTGCATGATTTTTAAGTCGAAAATCGACCAACTTAGACTTTCCACTTAAAAGTCGTGCACTTTTTGCACCTGTTTTGTGATGGTAGAACGTGTTTCCCAAGAATTTGTTTTTGTGTTGGCAGTGTGTGTAGCAAAAGAAAAAAATCATATGATAGTGACACCATTCTGATATAAGAGTATAAATTAATAAATAAATATTAAAACGAAGTATCCACTTTTGGAAGATACTTAGATAGGCAACAATGGATATTTACGAAAACGCAGCAATGCAGATAGTTGGAATGTTCTTACCACACGAATATTATCCGTTTATAAAACATCCATAAAATTTTGTTATAATCCTTAAGTAAAACTTAAACTTTATATTTTATACACTTTCGTAAATAGCTGTACTTATGTGACAGTTGACTTGAATTTGGTACCTATTTGTGATTTCATGTAAACACCTTTTGCATCGAACTACTGCCAATTCGTTATACGATACATATTACTGTGACTGTTATTTACTACCGGTACGATATTTGACTGAACTCAATACTAGAGAGCATTTTTTGTAATATGTGTATACTAACAACTTCCACTCAAATTTTGAAATATTTTTGTTGATAACTGTAACGCTTTAATTATATAGATATTTGTGCCTTTGTTCGATTTTGCAAGGTTTTACCAAGTTACCAACATTACAACAAACTTCTTGATATATTCTTTTAAATGATGAGTAAGATATTTGAAATTAAAGATCTAAGTAAAATATAAATGCAATTAGGAAATATGATTAAATCATTACATGGTAACTGAGTTACACAAGTTACTTAATATCAGACAAGAAAATTTATGTACAACATGATCCACGACCTTCGTGTAAAACGAACGGACTGAAGCTGTTTGCTCAGCAAGATTATTTTATTTATTAGAGGGTTTGTAGTATTAATAATTTATTTTTTGTAAATACATGAACTATAAATTAGACACAGTTAGTTTGCTGAGTCTATTCTTATGTAACTTCTAACCAGTTAACATGTTTTAATATTTGTTCCTTAATAACAATCTGCTCAGATATGTAATAGCAATCAACGGTAATAGTTTATTTCGGTTAATTTAGCTGTTTTTAAAATTAGGCATAAGTGGGCACTTAAATTATTGATTGGAACATATTGTGTTTAATTCCTTTCGCTTACTATTACCGAAAACATAATAAACTTATTGCCGTGATTAAAATAGTTTAGAGTTTACTATCCACATTCTATTGTAAACATAATAATCGGTGAAAAATAATTTATTATCAGTAGAGGTCATTGACTCTCTTTACAGAATATAAACAATGGAATAGAAACAACTAATAAACAAAGTAGTTAATGTAATTGTCCATTTGATGGTAAATCCAGATTGGTAGAAACGGTTGGAAGATTTAAAAAATGAGATATTCCAATATTACATGATCAATTATGTGTCTAGTGACGTGTATAATTTTGATAAACATGCATGGTTAGGAAATAGGAGTCATTTGTAGTGAGAAATTAGTAATATAAACGCTAGATTTATAAAAGACTTTGTGAATGAGTGAGTGATGATTAAAATGGCATATTTGTTCCACATACATAGCGGGAGATATTTGGAGCGTTATCGGGTTTGAGATTGGCCAGCTAGGCGTATGGTAGCAACTTTGAATTGCAAATTAGTAGGCAGTCGTGTCGTGTATAAATATTTCACGGTCGGTGAGCTCGCTTAGCCGTCCCATGTGGATTTATTTTCATAATCTAAACTAAATGCAAAGTTGTATGCGTACGCTGCTGGCATGTGTATCGAATTTGCCATGTTTAGTGATAATCAAAACGATTATTGTAGAGTCGCTAAGGTTACAGAACTGAGTCGTGCTTCGGTAGCTTCGTTGAGAAAGGGTTTTTTTCTGCTTTTTCATTTTTTGATTTATTTTCGACGTATGTTTTTGGAAGTTTTGCGGTCCAAAACTGTGCTGTTATCTCTTCGAATATGGTAATAATTATGAAGAAGCTGATGGTAGTGTTAGTACTGTCACCATCTAGGCAGGGTGGGCAAAAGCCACAGATTCAGTTAGTTAGTACTTATTGTAAATACAGTTCACTATCAGACAACTAGAAGTAATTATTATTCACATATCTAAACTCACCAAAGTACAATATACATACTATTCCTTATTTCAAAGGAATTAAGAAGACAAATAAAATTTATGTTGTTTAAACTGTAAAATAAACGAAAGTAAATCTTAGATCTGACCAAGATGTTTCAGGTGCTTTGAAGTAGCACTGTTTGCTAATCGTGTAGTAGTATCATTTGTTTGTAATCCTCTAAGAAAATTCATTCGAATATTGATTTAAATTTTAATATAACGTATTATTATTATTATATGCATAGTTATATGCATATACTAGTATATTTAAATTTAATTTTCTTTATCTTGGTAGTAGCGGTAAGTTGTGAAAATAAAATTGTTATTTTTTCCTTACCGCTACTACCACAATAAAGGAAATTAAATTTAAGCATATTTTAGCATACGGTAAAAAAATAATCAAAATTATATTAGTATACAGCAATTGATTGCATTATTAGCTGTTGAGACATTATCCTTACCAACTGAAAGAGTTTTAAAACATCCTCTGTTGTTCCTATAATAGCATAATTATTAGGAATTGGTCTTAAAGCTTTTAGTTTCTTTGCTGAAATCTTATCCAATGTGTCTGTGATAACCATTCTCGTTCTTTGTGTATCTATCCAGAAATACAATGCTTCATCGACTTCTAAAATACAAAGATAAAACATTTAGAGAATGCTACAATTGCTTCATGAATTTATGAACATCATACGTGTTGGATTATTAAATATTAAAGCGACATCAGTGCAGTTCCTTTCGTCTAAATATTTGTCCAGTAATTTTAAGAATGGACTTATCGATAAATCTATTCGTATATATGGAACATTAACATCTTGGACAATTTCTTGAACTTGTTCGTTTCCAAGCCATGTCATATCCACAACAATATGGGCTCCATCATAGAACCCCTGACAAACTAAGTAAGCCTAGATTAGATGATTAAATGAATGATTATTATGATATGTTAATTAAAACAACAGAAATAGTACGAACTGTATTTGCAATAATCACCAAAATGCAGCTAAGCAATAGGTGAAGTAGAAGGTGTCTAAATATATTACCTACATAGACGATTAAAACCATACTAGATGATTTTTACACAAAATTTTATATGTAAGGTCGTATGGCAAAAATTCTGTACCGAAAGAAATACATAGAACTGCAAGATTGTGCATTCAACCACATTTGAGATTTTAGATGAAAAAACTGTATTGTATTTTTTTAATAATATCAATTTAGCCCAACTCTCACCACAAAAAAAGCTGCTTTCGTAGTTCTGAATTTATGTGTCCGTAATTTAATAATTAACATATTAAAAAGCGTATTGCATATTAGCAAATATTTTTATGTATTTCTTGCTGTACAGGATTAAAAAAAATGTAAATCGCTCTAATACTGCTAACGACTGTAAATTGTACTCTATCTGATGAAAGAAATATGTAGATCAATTTTCTATCGTTATTTACAAAACACAACAGTATTCGAATAAGAATATTTTGGGATATTAATTTAAAAAAATGTACATGATCACTGGAATGGAAGAAGGAGTAATAGTAATTTGGGTGATTTTAGTAAATTAGATTGCCGTAACCAGGTTGCACTACGAAAGCGTTATATTATATAAGCAGAATTAGTTCAGCTATACTTCTGATTACATTTCAGGTTTCGTATGAAGTTTCTAATTTTGGTGTACACTTCCGTAATATTTATCTTTAAAATTTTGAAGCTTTATACGCTATGTTCCTCATTGGTTCTTAAATGATTGTACGATTAACTATAAAATATTAAAGTATGTTGATAATATAGAAAAAACACTTCGATTAAATAAATTAAACTGTTTCGGCTTGTATTAAAATATTAGCTAGTGCTTAGTTCCTTATTTTCTGTATATTTTTGTAGGGTACCTAAATCTGTAGAAAATAAATAAATTATATAAAGCTATATTCAAATTATGATTGCAGTAATATCTCTGTATACATATGTAAGTTACATACGTATAATAATAAATCGAACGAAGGAAACTATATATAGTATATATAGTATATTTAAGAAATTGGCTAGTATTTATGTTAAGAGTATATGTAAAAATTAAGTTAATGTTAATGTTAATTTGTAGTAAATCATCCTAAGGATGAATAAAGTTTTATTATTATTATATTTATTAACGTTTAGGCGGCTGACTATTGTTGTGAGAGGACGATAGGTGCCGGGGTTCAATTCTCTGGAGGGGCGGTGACATTTTTTTCGGAGAGTTTAATCCCGGCTCGACTTGCCATTCACTGTTGGGAGCAAAGTGATTAACAGCGCGGCATCACAAAAGGCGATATGATGCTGTCACAAAGCCTTTAAAAACACAGCTTACACACACTAAAACTACACCGCAAGAGTTGCATGATAGCCAGACAAGTAATACAGCTTACGGAGTCACTGCAACTAAGCACTCACCATACATTAAAAAAAAAAAAAAAAAAAAACTATCACACTACAAATATTTTGTAATCATGTTTCTACAAAGATAAATACGAATAATATGTATATACATCAACTATTTTTATTACTTGTACAGTAGTAATATTTATACAATGCCACCTTGCTAATCACAACTACTACTATGATTTTTAAATATTTTGTTAGGGTCACCTTTAAACATAAAATATATTAAATCCTTTTGCAACACTCTCCTTGTAGTATGACTAAGCACTAGGGTGAAGTATCTATACATCATCTAGTATTCGATACCAAAACTGAAAATGATTTGTCGATACTTCAAATAAGAAGAGTATCATCTATTGTAGGCTATTGACACCAAAATACCAAGGAACCAATATTAGAGGAACATAAAAAAATTACAACGTACACCTCGCTACCTCGATTGGTGTCGATAGTTCTAACGGAAAATCTTGGTATACTGCTTAGACCTACACAGAACAAGTAATTTACATTTTTTAGTGTACAACTGCTTGTTGTAACATTATTATTTTACTTCTGCCATTTAACAAATGTCATGGACCCATTACTCACTTTTAATCATATTAAATCAAGCAATCTGGGAGTTCAGTTGTTTAGAATGCGAGTTTGACGTTTGGCAGATTGTCATTTTGAATTTTGGTAAAAAGTAGCAAGAAATTGAATTAGAGTAGGCTATGTGAATGGATTGTTACTTTAGTCACTTTGACATAATTACATTCATTACTTGACATTCAATCTGAGCGTTTGTGTCAAATATAGCTGAACGTTTATTAAATTACACTAAATTGAAAAAACAGTATTCAACACAGAGCAGAAAGCAAAGATGATCGAATGCTACTTCCGTACAGGGTACAGGTGTGAAAATAAATGGCGAGTGGCAATATTCAATTCCAGAATGCGTGGCTGATTTTCATGAAGTATATCCTGAATCAATTTTTTGACTACAATGGTTTTTACAGTGTTTTGCCAAGATCGGTGCAGTTATTCAGAGAGATTGGTAACGTTGGTTGAAAAACTGGTAGTGGATGGCCATCTAAACGTACAGCTACGAATATTGAAGTCATTCAGCATATTGTTGATGAAAATCTGAAAACATCCATTCCAGCAATGGCTTAACAGACAAATGGCTTGTCTTATGGCTCATGCCAACTCATTCTAATTTCTATTGGACTACTACTTATTGCTGCACTATATAGCAATGGGACATTGTCCGTTTATAAATCAACTGGATGATGAAGAATTACAAAATGAATATTTCCAGAAAGATGGAGCAGCAGCATATTCTATCAGAGAAACATTTTAATATCTGAGAGAATTTTTTGATGACAGAATAATAAGCAGGAAAACTGACATCCCATCTCCAACTAGGTCTTGCGATTTATTATATTTATACGATTTATTTTGTATGCCCATACATCAAAAATTCCATTTATTCAACGCCAATACATAACCTGAAATGGCTTGCGTAGCAGAAAAGTGTGAAGAGATTAATAACTCACCGCAAATGTTGCATGAAGTTTTTGATGGATTACGGAGTAGGATTGATTTAGGTTTAGACTTAAATGGACAACCTTTTCAACAATTTCTATACTTTTATGTAAATTATCTTTTCAATATTACATGAATTACTTATTGCTGTTTATATTGCATCATTTCGGGGTTATAAACTTTGCTTACAATAAATTGTCAAGTAATGAATGCTATTATGTGGAAGTGGCTAAAGTAACAATCAAAAATATTTAGGTAGTTTACCCTAATTATGGTTTTTCTTGATGGTACGATAGTATTAATCAAGAGTTTGATTTATCGTATTTTATTAGAGGATCAATATCGGCGTCTATATTCTAAGCATATAGTCGCATGTAAACTCCTTTGAAAATTGTTGATGCTCATTTGATAATCATTTCTAATTATTGTTTTAGTAATGGCTTCTTCTTGTTGTTTTTATTATGGACATTTGATAAACGTATTAGTTTTACGATTTAAAGGGTTTATAGTATGTGGCTCAGTTTTACATTGGCGAAACTGGTTCTATCCAAACTAGAATTTGGTACGTTAAGTCACGTTCCTCAACACACTCAGCCTTAGAAAAATCTGATCAGGTATCTGTTGTAATCTCATCGCTATTTTCCACGCGTATTAGGAGATCCAGAGTTTTTTGGTTACCCACTCTAAACCCGTCCTTTCCGAGACGGAACGAGTTTCCCTGCACGATTAAAGGTTTTCGCCTCATGGTTGACACGTCGAGTTACCGTTTCTGGCGCCCCTCACCTAGTTTTGCTTGAAGAAGCCATTACATTAGTGGCGAACGTCGAGTTTGAGTGTTGTATATATATTTTTTTTTTTTGTAATTTTCTTTTTCATTTTGAATTGTAATTGTACTTTACTATGACGCTGGAAGCCTTCGATATCATTTTGATAATTATTGTTTTAGACTTGTTGGTTTATTATTTTGTTATGTTTTATATTAATTCGACAATTATAGTATTTGTTCGCGTTTTTATCTACGATTCAAATCGGTGACGTGAAACGGCAGTGCGTCGTCGCAGTTTCGTGGCTAACCGAGACGGAACGAGGCGATTAATCGCACATGCGGCCAGGAAGGTAACTTTTGTCATTTATGCCTTGAGACATTGGAAATTGACAGAAGTTGATTGACGCTATTATTTTTTTTGTTTTGTTGGACTAAATTTTTTGCGTTTTTTTGTTTGTATGTTACAACCTTTTAGAAAAGTAGTATTTTTTCTGGCCTTATTGCATTCGTTTATTTATTTATTTTATGGTAATTGTAATTCATCTAGCTTACTGAAAACTAGTATTTTTGTTGTAATCGCTTCTCATTTTCATATTATCCTGGAAGTTATAAAGTGAGTGGCGCTACCTTACAATTAAAGTAACCCAGCCATCTCCGACTAGGCTGGTTCGGAAGTCTAGGCTTGTAATATTAAGGTATTATATTATTTTGTTAAAATTATCGGGAAACGTCGCAATGGCTATATTTTATAATGCTATCCAGATCCTGTTATTGCGACCACTTAACTTAAGTAATCTTGCTTTTGTTTGGCTAAGAACATTTTACGAACTTAAAAAGTATGTGAAATTATTATCGTACTGTACTATATGCATTTACGTTATCTAACATTGGCCATGTGGTTTATTCATATTCTCTTACAAGCTTTTGATGGCAGTTTGTCCGGGAAAGACTTTTGTAATCTAGTAGGTACTAATATCGTTTTAAAATATTTTTTTTCATTTTCATAACTTAACAACAATTTTAACTTTTTTTGATTTAATTTTAACCTCTGTTGCTGTTCAATTATTAAAATTTCGACTCGTCTTTCCGCAATACTTTGGATTGTCGAGCCACATATTTACATAGTGCTATTTGATAAGTTTAACGATTTTACTATTAATAGATCGCTATGTGAATATTATTTTATTTGAAGTAAGTTCTCTCAAGTAGATGGCTAACTAAATACTAAATATTTGTATAAAATTGTTACTATTATTAATAAAGGGTGTGCAAAGTAGTCTGAAAGCGAAATGGGAAAAATTGTCAAATTTTGTTTTAATGGCAATTTTTATAGTTTTATATCATTAGGCATTAAAAATAAGGGTCACGTTGTATAAAGACAGTAGTTATAGAAATATTGGCAAGTTGGTATTTTTACCTTCTACAATACATACTGTTTGCTTTAATTCTTTTCTCATTAGTTAGCCATGACAATGTTTACGAAAATAAATAAAAAATAAATCTTCTATCAATAAAAAACCCACTACTAATTAGGCGTGAAAAATGTTTCAAGTTTCAAGTGCGTCAATTTGAACATTTATTAAAATATTTTTTTTCTATTTGGTTACTGTGTGCTTTATTAAGCTTGTGAAGTTTTTTGTATCGATCGTTTCAATATTTTCGTTATTGAATGGTTACTGGTTTATTTGTCTGGATCATTGCCGTCATAGATCCAAAATTTCTGAAGTTTTCTATACTTACTTCTAACGATATTGTTAGACAGTTTTAGTCTTGAAATGCCTGTATAACATTCCCCAAAAATGATAAATGAAATTAAGTAATTATTATTAATTGACATTTCTTCGACAATTAGCAGTTTGTAATTTTGTAAACATTGTCCTGGTTAACTAATGAAAAAAGTACTAACGCAAACAGTATTTATTATAGAAGATAAAAATACTATATAATTTGCCAATATTTCTAAAACTACCCATTTTTACAATAGACATCTTTATACAAAGTGCCCCTTATTTTTAATGCCGAATAAAATTAGCGCTTCTCATTTAAAAAAATTGACTTTCGGCAATTTTTCCGATTTCGTTTTCACATGTATGTACATTTTGCACACTCTGTACTAATAATTGTAACAATTTTATACACATAATATTTAATTAGGCCATCTACTTGAGCGAACCTATATGAAATTAAATAATAAATTCTTCTTTATATGGAAAAAGCACAATTGATTTTCTGCCTGCAAACATCAAATTTAACTTCTTTATATGGAAAAAGCACAATTGATTTTTTAAAATTTAAAAAGTTCTGCCTACTTCCGGTATACCCCGGAATGTGGAATAATTCTAACTACAAGAACTAGATATATTTTTCTAACAAGCATAAAAATGAATTTAACAGTATTACACAAACAATGTTGCTCCGAGAACGTAGTTATTTCCGGTGCAAATTTAATGTAGAACCTTGTATACTTGCATATTTTAGTTGTTAATTTACAACGTTCCACATTTTACTGGTTTTGGATACCATAGTGTGCAATTTTGCATACGCAGAATTCAAGATAACTGTTAAATACCGTATTAGTGAATTGCCTCTGGTTGTAGGCAGCCTGATTAAATAATTCGCGTGTGGTACAATTTTAATCCTAGTAATTATTACACGTATTTCAATTTAAAATTTGAACATTTACATATAAATTCCATTTTAAACAATAATTGATAATTTGTAGATTTAATTCTTTAATATACATGTTAAATAAAAGAAGCTATGAACTAAAAAGGAAGAAATAATTCTGATACTGACTCTTATGGAAGAATACTCTTAGTCTTTTGGAAGAATTATGAGAATAAGTCTAAAAAAGGGCGAGACGTGCTTATTGACATACTCTTTCCATGTAAATGTTGGTAATTTGCTGCTATGTAAATAGCTGTTTATGTAACAAGTACACTCACGGAAAATAGTCTTAAGAAGGGAGTGGGACTACGCGCATCATGCTGTCTCTTTGACAGTTTTATCCTGCTGCTCCCTAAGAGGGATACGCGATGCGTGCGGCGTTAAAATTTTCGAAGACTATTTACCGTGAGTGTACATAAAGTACTTCTTTCTTGGTCGTGTCGTATTTATGGCCGAGCGAGCTTGCGAGCGAGGTTATAATAAAGACGAGATCAATTAATTTATGTACGAGTTATATATATAATTTTGTATTCGATTATCCTATTTCATACAATAAATAATTCTAGCGATTACTATTTGACAGTTCAGTAAGATAATGATTAGTAGCTTGGTATTTTGGAAGACTTTTGTTATTTGTACAAACGTCAAATAAATTATTAGAAATGTCAGGGTCTCATAATCGCAAAATGAATGAGGAACAGCAAGATGTAAAAAAAATGCTGCAAATGCTAGAGACTCGCTTTTACCTAATAAATCTAAGTTTCAGTACGAAGCGGTATACCGAAAATGGTGTACATTAAATAAAATAGCAAATTTTTAAGCAGATTTTTACATTTATTTGACACTGATAGAAGAGTCTATTTTTCAGTATTACTTTAGAATGCCAGTTTATGGACAGTAAAGTAGCTCATAAAATAGGCAATGATGTAGTCCAATATAAAATAATTTTTGTTTCTAGTCTATTTTTTCAGATTTTTTGAGAGCTTTTTTTGTGTGGGTTATAAACTGTTTGGTCAACGATTGGTAAATTTTAAACAGATTAAAACCACGTTAAAAGAAAAACTTAAGGGCAGATTTAATTAGATGACATTTGTTAAATGATTGATGATTTTATTATATCTCAATTCGAATGCAATGTATAATAGTTTCTTTTATTGCAATTCTGATGTTTCTTTGTTTACGTTTTTCTACAATAAGTGGTTGATTTTATAGTTTGTACATAATTGTAATTACGTATATAAGGGTATCACATCTGTGAATATAATATACATAGGTCAAGTTATTTTATCTGATGATGTAGAAATACAGGATTATTTACGGAACTGGTTTGTTAAAAAGTTTCCATGTTCCTGAAATGCTACAATTTTGAAAACTTGTAGTTTGGGATAGCGTCATTCGTTCTGATTGGCAAAATTATTTACGCTTTTGTATCACTTCCGGTTTAACGAAAATTCACGTCAACCTTCTTAATTTACATAGCATAGTATTTTTTATGAGTTTTTTAGATCATGTATGTAATTCTGCATTAAAACTGATTAAGGTACCTTATACCTAAAATTAGCTGTTTTTGAGTTATTTAATTTTTTCAAAAATACGGCAAACTACAACGCCCATTTGAACTAATTTCGCATCGATGAAAGTTACTTTTTTAAATGGAATGGAATTTTTGAATACGCTTAATAATTCGGTATCATTCATTATTAGATATATTAGCTTCTATCATTTACGGTTTTCGAGTTATTAGTGCTTTCTTAGTGAAAGTCCGAAAAATACATCTTTATAATCTTCTTAAAATCTCAGTAATAGTTGAATGTCGAAATAATTCGTTTTTAAGAGGGTCGTCTACCAACTGATTATTTTACAGCGGTGCCATATCTACATAATTCTATAAATCGCTTGCTTGATTTTATTTCAATATAATTTGAAAATTGGGCTTCATACACATATTTCTACAAATATTTTACATCTACATATACAATTTTGTCTATTCATTTTCGGTATTAACTTCACAATCTCTTTTCCCGTCACAGGCCGTTACCTTGATACGGGAATCGAGATTACTCTATTAATTTTTAGATTTAATTACTGAAATTTGCGATGAGCATTCAAAATACGTCTACACATGTGTGTATGAAGCCCGATTTTAAAATACGTTTTAAATAAATTATAAAAACATTATATTATGAAAAAATTTAACTGTGGCAACATCGCCAACTGTCAAACGGTAGTCGGGCCTCTTAATATTGTATTTGTACTATACACATAGTTTATATCTGTCAAGCAAAATGCCAAGTTAAACAAGTTACGGAAAGGACACGATATTTTTAAATTATTTTGCATTCAGGGGAAACGTGGTGGAATTGTGAATAGCACATGTCGAGTATTTAACGACAAATATCCAAATTTATGCAAAATAACAAAATAAATAAAATTCATCGTAATGACCTTTCCTCCTCTGCGTAAGGTAGTATTCAAAATGGCGTCAATTTTGCGCAGAGGTCCAATTCCAAAGAAAAACAGCTGCCATGTTTAATTGTTGTTTTTTGATACTTAGGATTAGTAGTGGACCTGTTCTGACATGTTTCTAAGATCTAAAGTGTTAAACAAAACATCCATAGTATATCATGTCATATTAATATGATTGTGACATTGTCATAATCTGTTCTTTAATGAACATGCATGTATATACACGGTGGTCCTATATAATTACGAAAAATTGCACTAGGCTGTACCTTGGATTATTCTAAAAATACAGTTCTTATAAACATATGTCCGGAATTGGTTTGTTACGGAGTTACACGATGTTTAAGGCATTTAAAATTTATTTGCAAAAACTATTGAACAAAATTATAATAAGTGTTGGAAATGACCGCCCTCAGCGAAAATACATGATTATGACATTCTCATTGACTGGCGAACACATTCGAAAATCCCAGGCGTATTCCGAACTGTTTCCCATGATGAGATTATGCGATTTCGTAAATCTTCAATATTTTCAATTAAGGTGGAATAAATCATAGATTTCAGGTGTTCTCAGAGAAAAAAATCCAATGGATTCAAGTCTGGAGACCGAGGCGGCCAAGGTTGCGATTCGGATAAACAGTATTTAAGTGCATACGGACAGTTTGACTGTAATGTGCTGGAGCACTGTCATGCATAAACCACATTTGGTTTTGGAACTGGAGTGGCACATCCAGCAGTATTGGTAGCTCCTCTTCGAGAAAATGTAGGTATGTATTACCAGTTAGCCTCCCCGGTAAAAAGTTCGGCCCAATTAAGAAGCTATTGATGATTGCAATCCATACGTTTAGCGAAAATCGATGTTGATGACGGCTTCTTATTATTGCGTGTGGGTTTTGTTCTGCCCAAACATGATTGTTATGAAAATTTGTTATGGCTGGAGAAATTCGCTTAATCAGTAAAAAGCATTTGTGCAAAAACCTGAGGATTATCTGCAAACATCTGTAAAAGCCATTCACACAAATCAACTCTTTGTTGAAAATCTTCTGGTAAAAGCGCTTGTACGCGTTGAATGTGATACAATAGTTGTTGTCTTAAAATTCTCCAAACTGTTTGGTGGTTAACGTTTTGTATAAGAGCAATTCGCCTTGTACTTGCATCCGGACGTCCTTCAATCTGATTAATAACTGCTTCTTCTAGGTCTGCTGTTCTAATTTCTTGGTGTCGTCCACAGTCAGAAGTTCTTTTTTGAAAACTTCCTCTGTTCTAAAGGCGTTGGTGGAAACGCACAAACATGGTGTGATGGTTAAAAACAGTACTGAAATTTGAACATAAGTTCATCTGTCACTGCCAAGTTTGACGTTACCCTTGTAAAGAAGGAATACTTGTACTGTAATGTACTATAACATCGTCTAACTCCGTAACAAACCAATTGCGGACATATGTTTATACGAACTGTTTTTCTTAGAATAATCCAAGGTATAATTCAGTCCAATTTTTCGCACATATTTAGGACCTTCCTGTATGTATATGTATTTGTAATAGGTGCATTCCGGGTATTCAAAACCTGTCATAATCTTTGGGAGGGTTAAAAGTATATAGAAACGAACGAACATGTAACAAAGGCCTTAAATCGATTTATGAGCATCAAACACGTTTGATTTTTGCTGCTGGTTTATTCGAAGTGATAGTGAAGACTGCAAATCTTCTTTTTACCGATTAGGCCGCATTCAGACGACATTAATTTTTAATTTGCACAATACGTATGTTTACGTTCACGAAAACCTCAATGCTGTTATGAAATCCAAATATTAGGTATGTTTTTTATCGAACATTTGGGAAACAGGCTTCTGTAGGCTACTACTGTAAATTTTAGGATAAATAATTTCAATTCAAAGTTTGCAATACAATTTTAACACTCTGTATTACATATTTTAATTTTTAATTACTTTATTGATCTTAGACAATATTCAGCTGTAAGAAAACTAAGAAATACGTATAGTACATATAAAACGATATGGTCATTTATAAGAAATTATATGATTTTATGCAAATGCAATCACTAAGTGGGTGTTTACTGCTCTATTATTTACAATGGTTTCTATCATATCTATTACCTCTATTTACCACTGAGTTATTGTCAGTAGTATCAACAGCAGACATATCCAATGCAGCCGCTGCTCCATACGACTCTTCGATAATTTTCAGTGCGTCTTCGAACCACGTGACAAAGTTTAGTTGATCCTGTTCATGTAGCAGTACTGAAAATAAAACATTTCATGGTTTAAACGCAATACATATAGTAGTGGTACATTAGCAGATGTCTCTATAGCGATAAACTGTTATTAACCCGATACGATGCATTATAAACCGGTCGTGTACTTGGCAATGTACACATGTACTCCAGAAAAAAATAAACACGCAAGTTTGCAAGTTCAAAAGTGTGAATCGCATTTTAAATTTGCTAGTGTATTCCGCCAGTATAGTTAACATAATAATAGGTAAGCTTTTGAAATCTTATTTAGCATGGATTTCGGTGCATGTGGCTACTCTATCTTGCCTGCTTAAAATATAATAAGTGTGAGCTTTGCCAGTCAGTTTTTGATATAAAATTATGTTATTATTGAGTAAATGCAACTACAAGTTTATTTTGCTAATAAAAATAATTGAAATAAAGCTTTAGTAGTAGTCTTACATATATCTTAGAAATTAAATTCGTTTACTCTGCTAGTTGAAGTAATTAATGATTGTTGTCATAATATAATAGTGCCGTATTCGTGATTTCTTATAACGATACTTAATTTGAATTTTGCTATTCAGGCTGTCTAGATTACATTACATATTTTGCAAATTTTATTGAAAAAGATTCGTTTTACTACGACCATGTACGGATGGTTATACCGATATATCTCATTGATAGTACCTACATACGGTACTAAGTATTGCAAAAACAATTTAATAACCCACTAATACAGATAAAAAATATCTTTTATCCTGGTAGCTCAGCAGTGTATTTTTCGAAATGGGAGAGTTACTCAAAAAAATTCCAAACCAAAGCACTTTAGTTAACTTATAAATACTAATTTTTTTTGGTAAAGCGGCTTTTCATTAAAACATATCATGTGGAGAACATTCTTTATTATTTGTTTTAAGCTTGCGGTAATATAATATCTTCATCACAAATATATATATATATATATATATCTGTTGTATATTTTAAAATATAAACAACCTAAATTTGAAGAACAAAAATTTTCTTTTTAAACAACAGGAACAATTTCATACAACATGTACCGGGTGGCCAACTAAGAATGGTGCTCGGTGATTTTAAAATTTAAATATGTAAATTGTATAGTTTTTGAAAAGAACAATGCATGGAAGGTTACATTCATGCTACTATAAAATAACAAATTGAAAGCTTCTGATGTTACTGAAAAGCACAACGGTATGATTGGACTAAATATAGCAGGGAAACAATAAAAAAGGAAACAGCATAATACAGTCAATATCACTGGCGGACTAAACCATCAAATTATCTCCCATCATTTTCTATGCAAACGTTCACTCATAACCAAGTGATTACGAGCAGTAGGTCGCGTTGCAAAAATAAGGTAAATTATTCAAATATATAAAATAGAATCATCAAGGATAAATCAATACTTTTGCACATGCCTGTATTTCAATTTAAATTTTACTATAAATACGAACACTTATTTTTACAATTTAACAGAAAGTTTTGTATACTAGCTTTAATATTCTTTCCCAAGAGATCACACATGTATCTCTATGTACTGTGGAAGCTTGTGTTGTCATATATGTATATTTTATTTAATAATTTTACTTATTAAAAATTCTATTTTAACAGCAAGTTAAAAAATTATTGTAATTCCGTTAATTCTCTAAATTTAAGTATTAGTAAACAATTCTAGATTCAGTGTTGAAGATGGTTTAAAGCCGAAATTTTTAAATTTAAATTAATTATTTGTCAATTTATAAGGAATTGCTATTATTATGTATAATGGATATTCCTCATAAATTAGCTTAAGGCAAATCAGTTGTTCTAACTACTTGATATATAATGATAAGCCGCCAGAGAAAAACCAATGAACATTCTTGAGTTAAAAAAACATCTAAGAGAATATTACACATTACTTAGTTAACTATATGTTCTATTTATTTATTAAAAAAAAGCGCCGCTTTCTATAGCGGGCTGTAGTCCTGATTTCTGTAGGTATACATAAATCACTGTTCTACGTCTGGAGTTACATTTTATCTTTCTCAGTTACTTCGGTACTTCATCTTAAATTAGTTTGATTTGTCAATATTTGTCAATAGTGAGTGTTTCTTTTCTAGGTGATGGGAATAATTTTTTATATTTTGTATTGTTGTATTAATAATGGCGGCCTTGGTAGCATTAATAGTGTTGTTGAATATATTGGTAACAGCCACCGTAATTCCTGCAAGCGAAAGGTGTTTCCATTTCCTATAAATCATTAGCTACCTGTTTCTTACACGTATAACGTTAAACATTTACTGTAATCAAATACTTACCATATTATATATCACAAATATGTTAGTCAGAGTTTTATCTGGACCAGAAAAGTGGAAGAAATTTTTATAAGGCATAGGTCATTGTATCGTTAATGAAACTACATAACAGATAAGCTTATGTAAATCTTGTTTTGTATACAGGAAATTTGTCTAATCTTTCGGTTAATGTTATCGCTTTTGTTGTATGTTGCGTTGTTTTGTTTCAAATGTATATATTAAATTTAAGTGATATAGATATCGGTAGTCGGAAATATTTACTAAACCGATACAGGTATAATTTACTTGTAGTGTAAATATAGAACCAACTACCTTAGTTTTTCTATGTTCATATACAGTGTGTTCCATTTTACATGAAGACAAGCAAATAAATTGTTTATTAGCTATGCAATTATTATTAAACTTTTATCAGTAATAGTGGCAATTAAGATTGATATTTTTGTATGAATGAATTTTTGTTGGAGTCTAAATCTGGCCAACTATGATTAAAATAAAAACTAGATTTTCTAGAAAATTCATATTAGTGGTGAAGAATTCTTATCTCAAATATCACCAAGTGCAACGAACAATCAAAACAATTGGAAATTATTTGAAACATCAAATATCAGAAGTACATTGCTGGAAATAATTGAAGAGCACACCTGTATAATTTATACATATATATATATGGATGTATATAATATATATACAGGGTGGCCATTCGAAAACGAAACGGCATTGATTTTAGGATTTAATAAATGCTCACGTCAACTTTGTTTTTGAGGGGGACATCTACTAGGCATACAAGCAAATTCACATCTGCAATCCTTTGGGCAGGGTGGATTTGACCCCAAAAATCTTAAATCGCTTCTCCTAATAACATATATAAAAGTTAATGTTTGAGCATTATAATGAAATGAAATGCCATAAACTAGGTATCATTGTAAAGAGAATCGAAAGACCTTTCAATCGAGGTACAACTTTCCATTTAAGATTTTTGGGATCAGTTCCACACTGCCCAGGGGATTGCAGATGAAGGTTTGCTTATACGCCTAATAAATGTCCCCCTCAAAAACAAAGTTGACATGTCTGAGCATTTTATTTTTATATGACATTAAATGCCCAAAATCAATGCCGTTTCGTTTTCCAATGGCCAACCTGTATACGCATCCATAAAATTTGCGGAGCATGAAGGTTTCCTACAGGCAAGTCTATGTAGCGAGTTTCGACTTTTGCTATCGTCGCATTTTTTACTAAGCGGCTCAGATGGGCGGAACAAGCCGTCGCCATGGAGACCGAAGCGCGTGGGAGAAACCGGTTGTTCTTAGTGTGGTCACAGTATAGTATCTATCCAGTAGGGTCACTCTGTCGGCACCTTTGATCTTCGGGGACAGAGTTTTTCTTTACGCATTGGCTTTCGCACATAAGCGGGCGAATATACAGGCGGAGAATAAATGCGCAAAGGTCATTTGCGCTCGTATTAATAAAGAGCAGCCGTGTATATTACTAATGCGCACTGGGTTTCACGCATCGTTCAACAGGTAGGGGTAAGAACACGAATTTGTAGCGAGTGTCTCTACTGAATAGGTACTATACTGTGGTGTGGTGTGAAGGTCCAGTATGTAGTTGTATTCGCTGCATACTGGCGGGTCGATCGCGCTACTTAAGCGAGTTTGAGCGAGGAATGATTGTGGGGATGCACATGGCGAGTGTATCCTTCCGTGAAATCGCGCGCCGTTTCGAGCGCGGTCGTTGTCGGCTGTGCAACGAGCATGGCAAGAATGGACTGAGGTAGGACGTACACGCCTTCATCTGCGGGGCGGCGGCGCGCGGCCACAGCACGTGAGGAATGCGCCCTTCTGCTTAGCGCTGTAACGTCGCGTACGTTGTCCTCAATGCAACTTGGAGCCGTTTGGCCAGCAGTTCCAGTTTGGTAGAGGGTGGACTGCCAGCTCGCTGCAGCAGCTTCCACTCACTCCCGGATACCGCTGCACACTCTATCAGTGGGTAGAATATCGGTGGGTTGCCGAGTGGAGGTACATTTTGTTTTCCGATGAATCAAGATTCGAATTGGGCGTTGGTGACGCGCAAATTTTGATTCGTCGGCGACCTGGGGAGCATCTACGCGCCAGTAGGGCATTATGGTATGGGGTGCTGTTACATATGGAGGACGTACATGTCTGCTGCGTGTACAGCAAACGATGATGGGTTGCCGATATGTAGATGAGGTGTTACGACCCGTTGTGCTTCCCTACGTTCGGCGGCGCCCACGTTTGCTATACATGCACCACAACGCTCGACCGCACGTCGCGCGTGTTGTATGGGCCTTTGTGGAAGAGCACCGTATACGCATGGTTCCATGGCCAGCTCGTTTTACGGATCTGAATCCGATCAAACATGTCTGGGATATTATCGCTCGGACACTTCAATGTTATCCGGCTCCCCCGGCTAACACTGAGCAGCTATAGAGGCCAGTTGAGGTGGCTGCCATATGGCGACTTATTGTCTGCATGCCTCATCGTGTAGCGATGGTACGCGCAGCGGGCGGAGGATACTCCCGCTATTGATGTATCTTATCTCAGCAATGTTACGGCGCTCTCCGCATGAGGGTTAGTTATACTAGTGAAGTACTACTTCTATACCAAATTTGATTCCGCTAGAACCATGCGTTCAGATTATATAGGGTGTGCTCTTCAATTACTTCCAGCAGTGTATTTACCTAGGTGTTTAGTAAAAAGTTTTTGGTGTTTAGTGGGTTGAAGTGTTTAGTGATTTACTTAAGTGTTAGTGTTCCTGAAAAGGTTGAAATTATTCGACTTATTGGTGCAAAACTTTGCTTAAATTCTACATATTTTCAGTACAATGACACAATATATCTCAAGTCTCACTCAACAAATTAAACTTATATGTACAATTTTATAGGCGATATGTAGATGATTGTATATGCTGCATAATAAAATTGATCATGTTTTACATACATTTAACACATACCGCGATAGACTAAAATTTACATTTGAAAGAGAAAATTAAAATTCTATAAACTTTTTAAATGTAAAGATAATACACGATAACACCCATATCAAAATAAACTGGCACATTAAAGACACTAGTAGTACTAGATATTTAAACTATTTTTCAAACATTTCGGTAAATTAACAAAAAAGCGTAATCAACTGTTTAGTAGATCATGCTATTAAATTATCTCACCAAAACATTTATCCGAAAGAGTTTTATAATAAATTAAGAATAAAAAGAATAAATAAAATATATAACACAGGTACAAAATCAAATCATAACATATACCACACTGTACCATACATAAACAATTTAAGCGATACAATAAAACACGAATTAAAAATATCAGACATTCACATAACTTTCATACCTACTAACAATAAACACTTATTCACAAATTTGAAAACACCCATTAAAAACGATAATCAAAGTAATGTCGTTTACAAATTAGATTGTTAAGATTGTAATAAATGCAATATCGAGCAAACCAAACAATACTTAAATAAACGAATTTATAATCATTAATACACTGTTACACATAACATCACCGCTGAATCTGCATTGTCTAAGCGTTCTAAAGATAGACGACATAATTTTGATTTTCAAAACACTATAATTTTAAAAAAGGAAAATAATTATAAAAAGAGATTGATTTACGAAATGATATACATCAAAAAAGAAAACGCGCTAAATTTTAGAACTGATGTTGATAATTGAATCGATATTTATAATAATTTAATTCACGCCTGAATTTTATTAATTTTAAGCTCTTGACTAGGTTTTTGGCCATGTTTTTCCCTAGTCCTTGAACAGAATTGTTAGAGTTTGACAAAAAATACGTTGATATACGAATAATTCAATTCAATTTTATTTTTATAGTTATATTAAACTTACACTAATATATCCTTTAATATTATTTAAGAATGTAATTATAATTCCATATATCAATGATTTCTTTGTTTTTTATACATTTTTGTTGATAAGCATGGCCATTTATATTATTAGTTTATTAGTATTTTGACGCATATTAAATGTCAATTTCTTCCACTGAAGAAAGAAGTCTTATTCACGAAAACGTAAATTTTATATGTTCATAGATATATTAATTGGTGATAATGTACGCTCCTGTCTAGAATCTGCTATAGAATTCAACGCGAGACATCCTGAACGTCGACCTATCCATCATGGGGTAGTTGCACACGTGAATTGCCCTTTCAACGCTATTGGAACTGTCAGTAACCCAAGACCACAACAATTAAATAATCGAAGGCATCCTGATGATGAAGTAATATTAGCAGCATATGGTAATAATTCTCGCACAAGTTTACGAGATATGTATGTATAGAAATTTAAATATCACTTACACTAAAATTTAGAGATGTTTACGTAGACATAATTTAAAATCCTACAACCCAAGATTCTTGCGCACCCTTGAAGAAGGGGATTTGCATAGAAGAATCGGGTATTGTTTATGGTGCCAAGGAAATTTTTTAAATGACAGAGAGTTTTTGAAAAAAAAAATGTTTACTGATGAACCTACGTTCACCACTATAGAAGTAGTTTCATCACAGAACTGCAGATATTGGGCAGCGAAGACTCCAACTTTTATAATTAATTTAAAAAAACAATATTCACAAAACTGAATGTGTGCTGTGGTATTTTAAAATGCAAGGATCGTTGGCCCCTTTTTCTTTTTCGATACATTAAACACGCAAAGGTTTTTAAATTTTTTAAATACCGAATTAATGGATGTGATTGGTGATTTACCACTCAATGTAAGACGAGAACTGTATTTACAGCATGACGGGGCTCCATTTCCATAACGCAAGAATGGACCTATGCGAGAGGATCCGACAAGCCTACCTTGAAATTTCACCGGAAATATTACGATGGGTTGTATAGAATAACAGAAGAAAAATAGATAAAGGTATTTTGCTTCAAGGCAACTTACAATTAATTGAAATGTCTCCTATTTAATAAGTCTTACAAAATTACAATTTAATGTTTAATGTATTTCCAATTGTTTTGATGGTTCGTTGCACTTTTGATATTTGAGATAAGAATTTGTTCAATTAGTTCATACAAAAATATAGTAAAATTTCAAGATTAAAATTTTTCAGCGAAACTTCGTATTCGTATTATTTTAGTGATTAGCGACAGCTTTTCTTAATAATTTTTTGCTCTGTCTGCAGCGCTAATATGACTTTACTAGAAACCCTAGTTTTCATTTTAATCATAGTTGGTCAAATTTATGCTCCAAAAAAATTCATTCTTACAAAAATATTAATCTTAATGGCCACTATCATAAGTTTAATAATAATTGCGTAGCTAATAAACAATTTATTTGGTTGTTTTCAGGTAAACTGAAACACACTGTATAAAACAGAATTAGTAACAATAACATAGTTGCTTAAATTACTTTCAAATATTTTTATTTTGTCAAGAGTACTTACGATTACATAGTATAATAATTACGTCCTTTAGTAGTGCGGAACTTTAATATACATAAATGAAGTTAACGGAACAAACTGACTAGAACGAATAGCGCGGTGTTGGGATACTTAACGCTTCTGAAAAGTTGAAACAATTATAATGTTACAATATGGATTTCAAATTGCCTGTCATGGTGTGCAAATGGTGAATATATTGTTTAGCGGGACCCTGAGAGCTATAAACAACAGTTAATTGATTTATTCATGCTTATTCTAAGATTGCTATAGCGATTACCTTTTGTTCTCTAGTTATTGATCTCTTGTGAACTTGGTGAATTGTTAATGAAAAATCGGCTGAAAATGTATATACGTAGTAGATGCAGAAAGTTAGAGACAGACACATAGCCGTCGTTCTTATAACGACATTAATAATAACAGCCTCTACGGTGTAAAAAAAATAGCATACAATTTATTCGAACACTAAAACTTTAACTAATTATTATTTATAATTATCATTATCGTCTTGCAGATTATTATATATATATATATATATATATATATATTATCGTCTTGATAATAACAGCTTTGCTGTCGAAATGATTTTTAGTTAACAGTTTTTGGTGTTTAGAGAGTTGAAGTGTTTATGCACTTTAACCACACAATATCCAATGCACCACTGCTTCCTCTTTAAGAATAAATTAGACAAAATTAATATCTGAAATAATTATAGAAATAAAAATGATTTGAATTATCCGTATACCAATGTACTTTTGGTCAAGCTCTAACAATTCTGTTGAAGGACTAGGTAAAAACATGGCAAAAAGCCTAGTCAAGAAGTTAAATATAATAAAATTCAGCCGCGAATTAAATTATTATAAATGAGGCTTAAATTATCAATATCAGTTCTAAAATTGATCGCGTTTTTTCCTTTTTGATGTACGTAGGTATATCGTTCCGTAAATTAATCTTCTTTTACAATTATTGTCTTTTTTCAAAAGCTTGGTATCTTCAAAATCAAATTTTATGTGCCTTAACTTAGTCGTCCTTAACTAAGTAAGATTTGTATGAACCGGTCGGAAACCTTTCAAAATTGTGTTACCAGGTTAATCTGGGGAGCCCCTTTGTTCATCAGGAACACTGATATTGGACGGGATCTTGGAGTTTTAGTCCTATACCTTTTTGGTGATAGCTGCCTATGAACACACTAGAACATATTCCCGGAATGACCTCTACATAACCACTTTTTTTTCCATCATTGAGGACTAAGAGGGACAAGAACAAATGCGCTTGACCTCAGAAGAGGAAGGACACTAATTGTTAATCAATATTTATTGTTAGATATTTTGCGCGGTTTTCTGTTTGAGAAGAGGTATTTTTTGTTAAAATTAAATTGCTGTTGTCGGTTAGTCTATTTATTTTAGCTACATTTTCAATTTTGTTGGCGTAACGAACTTATATCCAACAAGTATATATTTCAAAACTAAGTTCAAATTTTAATTTTCTTTCGATAGATATTTGAATAGAACTCGAACAGAATATTAATAATTATATTGTATTAAATTTGACAGTGATAAATAGCGAAAAACTTTCATGCCATTTAATAGCAACACAGTAAAGCGATTTTTTTCAGCAATTTTTTGAACAGAAGTTAGTAAGCAGCACATTATTCCTTTATTTGAAAAAAAATCATTCTTTTAGGATTGTTTTTTATTTTCGTAGTTCAAACAATACCAACACTATGTGTACTTATATTGCGTATTTTAACAGAACAGCAGTGCATTCTAGGTTACAACCGTGAACAGTGTTATTCGGAAATTCATGCAACAGCGACTAATTTAAAAATGCACTTTCTCTTAACTGACAATAAGTAAATATGTAACAGAGGCCGATAAGTGAGGTTGCTAATATTTTTTGGTATAAATTTTGAAACTATTCACGTATTTTGTTGTAATTGTTGATTATGTGATACAGTGCAGTAGCCAAAGACAAAATGTATGCTAATAGTGGAGGCGGTAAGTTACTGTACATTTTCTCTCCTGTAGATTTATATGGATACTTAATAATGTTAGGGTGCACGCATGCAGTATTTTATAGATATTTACATGAAATTTACATATTTATACAGATTAGTATTAAAAGTATCCTAGTTATTATATTTTCATCACTACCGCTATACATAATTTCACTTGCATTGCGTTCTATAGATATGCTATTTTTAGATGTTTTGTTGTTTTACGAGATGCTAATACGAGATTTGCAATCGTGGTTATATTTTATATTTTTAATTAGTTTAACGAGTATTCAAATTTGATAACTGTTAACTTGAATCGCGATATAATAAGCATAACCGTTTTTTTAAACAAAGGAGTAACTGACAAGATAATATTCGTTTTCTTCATATTATCCTTAATGATAGTCATCTAACAGTAAATGATTATCGAAACAGTCACTGATTTATGTAATTACGCTGAAACATTGATAAACAGTTGAACAACATTCAATTTGACAGGCAGCTTCCACAAAATTGGCTGTTTAAGGTTTTTCTTTTTTTAATTGCTTTAATGTTAACCTACCTAATCTAGTTTTGGTAGCATTGTGGGGAAGTGTTTATTGTTCTTTACTATAGAAGCATGTTTATCACATCATTCTTTTCTTTCATATCATTTGTATATAGGGACATTCACTAATTGTAAGTTAATGTAAATTTTGATCCATACAAATCCCCATTGGTCTACAATGAAACATGTTTTGCATGATATAGCAGTGCTATATGATACTACAGAAGAGTGAAAATAAAGTATGTATGATATGAAATTCGTAACTCTACAGAAAATCAACAAAAGTAGTTCACTTAAGATATGAATTGAAATACTTTTGTCACTCGACTCGATATCTGGTAGTTGATAAAATATGATAATTAATGGTCGTTTTTTTTATGGAATAGAGTTTCTGTTTGGTTTTTTTTTCCTATTTTTAAAATTCTTAGTTCAATCGTTGATATTTGAGAGAATGACTGTAGTTTAAACTAATAATGTCCAGATTTCAAAAAGTATTATGTCTGTTTGAAGATCCAATTGCTGATACTTTTCAACTATCAAAAGCAACCTCATGAATATATTATCCACAAGTTTGCTGGATATACACAATTATGTACTTTTACATTGCACATTTGGGTTTCTGACAATTTCTGACTGTCAAACAGGTTCTACAAACAGAGCAGCTCTTATATTTAAAAAGTGTGTCTTATTAGACACACTTTTTAACTCAGCTATGTCTTAAAAAAATATTTTTTCGACATTTTCTATATATATTGCATTTGACAGAACTTGATTGAAATTAATTCTAGACTTGCCAGAAGCAGTGACAATTTCTCTACCATTACTTTTATTTCTTTATAAGGGCTTCCAGATTTTAATCTCGTCATAAGAGTGTAAATATATACAATACAAAAGCAAACAACAAACAAAACAACATATTATAAAAGTACAAAAAATACGAAATCTAGTAAACTCCCCCTACTCATTTTTGTTCCTGAAGAAGCCACTTACATTAGCGGCGAAACGAGTTTAGTAGATTTTGTATTTTTATTGTTATTTTGTTTTTATTTATTTATTTATTTTTGTGTTATATATTTACACAACTATGACACAGTAAACAGCCCAGAAACTGTCAGAATGGAGACTTGAACCGTGGAAACCTTTGATATCTTGGTGTTGATGGTTAAATGTACGTGTACATTTCATCGTAATATTTTAGAATTCATGTAAAAATATGTATAATAATTATTTCAATATTAACTTCCAAATTTGTCTAATTACTATATTATTTCATTGAGAAATCAAGCAAATTTATGATTTGTGTGAGACAGATAAAAATATAGTAGATTCGGGAAATCAAGCAAGAATTGCGAATCTTAAGGTTTGGTAATCGATCAGAGTAATATATCACAATCAGAAACCCATTGCAGAAAACTCACCTTCAAATATATCGATACAATACAAGTATAAAAAGTGCATCTAATAAAGCAAGAATAATTGTAACCAAGTATGTAATGTGGCGTAGAAAATACTATTGAAGGTTAATACACATTTTGTTGCTTGGCTGTACATAAACCAATTACATACTTAACTGTATACTTCTTTGCCTTAAATGAGTAATGTGAAAAAGACTGATGTAATAAATTTAATTTGTGGTATTTATTAAGTATTGATAGCTTAGATGACCTTATACATTATGAGGTATATGGTAATTTAAAACGCCACTTTTTGGACAATTTCAATATTTTCCTTCGTTATTGTGTTTCTCGGGTTCTTATCTTACGAGGCTAAGCCAAACATTTTCCACAACTTACAAACTTTGCGTAAAACAAAACTCATACCTAATATTCGTATTAGTTAGGAACGATAAAATTGAGTGTTTACAATAGTATAGTTACATAATCAAAAACATCTCGATTTTACACGTAATTACACCAACTGATAAAGTAATGTTTAGTCACTGCGTCCAATGGTAAACTTTACATAAAGGAAATAACAAAAACTGAAAATCTATGAAAATATAGTAGCGTTGATTGAGTTACTTAAGCATTGATTTTTTGAATTGTTATTAATTCAGTTCGGAAGTTAGTACATATAGAAACATTGCTTTAAAATTTGTGGTTTGCACAACCATTATGACAAAGTAACATTACATGAAATTTATATATGTATAAAAATTGTGACACATTATGCTGTACAGTGACCTTCAAATGTATACGGACACGTCTAGATAGAGAAATACCTGGCGCTTAATACTTTATTCCAAAGATCCGCACACTCACCATCTGCTGAGTGTGACCGTAGTTTGTCGCTCTTGTAATATCATCGCAATATATAAACGCGTATATGTATGTAAGTATAGCATAAATTAAAATATTAAAATATTAGAACTGGCTCTTCGGAATAAAATATTGAGCTTAAGGTATTTCTCTATCTATATGTGTCCGGATACATTTGAAGGTCACTGTACATGTTTATAGTCGAAGAGAATTTCTAGACCCCATGCGGCCAAGCTCCTCGTTTACTTTTTATGTAGCAGAAAATACTGATTTTCGGTTGAAATGTTTAGCTACGACGGTAAATCAATATGCCCGTAATTTGGATATACGATAGTTTTTCACCAGATAAACGTTTTGTCGCTCAATGTATTCCTTCCAAGGTTTCTATAATTTTTGGTCCTCCACATTTATTGCCATTCTCACATGTACAGTATGAGTTCGTTTGAGGGATGATTTCATCGTTAGAGCTAAATTTCTTTCCTCCAAGCCATTCATTTAGGAAATAGTCATTGTGGGCCAACTTTCAAGAATATGGTGATGGAGGAGCAATTCGTGGCACACTTTATTAAATTTCACTAGGGCGATTACGCACTTATATATCCGCTCATTGTCCTGAGGGTAGAACACTTTCTTCTTGATTGATGTGTTTCCAATAAGTTGCAGTAATATTCGTTGATAAAAGTGTTTTACTTTTGAAGGTAATCTATGTGAATTATACCGTGCATATCCTCAAGATCTTGTTGGTCCACCTTTTTTCTTCTGTGCTGATTCGTCCGGTATCGACTGCTCCTTCGTCTACGGTGTGTCGTGGTGGATCCAGATTTCGTTTACGGTTATGAAACAGTGCAAAAACTGCTTCGGATTGTAGTTGAACAACGCTCTTTCGAAGTTGTCACACTATCACGTTTGTGAAAAATTGTGAGCGAACTCGGGTCCTATCTGCTGAATAGGATGTTTCAAACGCAAATGATTATTTAATGTAGATACCTAGTTCTAGTTGTTCTGAACATTGTTCCAAAATTTGAGCCTTCTGTCATGTGTAGTTTATGAAATAATTGAGAAAAACAAAATTTCAGTAACGCCTCTTTTTCGAAATTCAAAATTTTGAAAGTTGTTCCAGGTTGTTCTAGGTTTGTTCTTTATTGTTCCAAGATTTTAGCTTTCTATAATGTATACTTCGTGAAATAAATGACAAAAACAAAATTTAAGTAACGCCTTTTTTTCGAATTTCCAAATGTTGAAAGTTGTTCCAGGTTGTTCTACGATTGTTCTACGTTCGTTCTACGTTTGTTCTACATTGTTCCAAGATTTTAGCTTTCTATCAGGAATAATATATTATTGCAGACATCTACAATATAACAGGCAATTTATTAATGTAATTAACGATAATATAGCAAATTAAACAGCTTATCCAATTTAGGTTTATTGCAGCAAGCAGTACTTACTCACATACATTAATACAAACATGTTATTAAGGAAAACTAAAACTATACGGAAAAGAAAACCATATATTCTACTAATGGAAACAAAGTATTTAGACCTCCGAGGAACCAAAATATATGTATGTGATAATTTTAACACCTTATAAGAGACACGGCTGTTCAGTATATTACGAAAAATATTTCGACTTGCACCAACTGTCTAATTTCGAATTTTGAAGGGTGGAGGGAGGGGTGGGCTGACTAGAAAAACGGTTTTTTCGATTTTTCTGGACAATTTTTTAACATTTTTCTCCAAAATTCTGGAATAATTTAGAACAACCTGGAACTACTTTCAAAATTTCGAAATTCGAAAACGGAGGGGGGGGCTAACTTCACGCAGGCGTGTTAGTCGTGCTTGTGCGATCACAACGAAATTCAGTAAACCACTTCTTCGCAATTGATTCTGATGGTGAAGGGTCCTCCTAGTATTTATGAAACCTAGCCTTGCTTTGTTTGATGTTTTTTGTTGGTTGTAAAAATAACGCTTGATGAGCACACAAAATTTGCTTTCTCTTATCACCAAAATGGACGAGGTTATCTGCTCTCAATGGGTATCAAACATTAACTAAATGACGCAGCCACGACGCAGCGTTCTCAAACTTTGGTATAGTCTAATAACAAGTAGTGGTTGATGGGGACAGTGTTGTTTCTTAATTTACAATGTTGGAAATTCAAAAAATTACGGACATATATATATATATATTATTCGATTTCTATTTATTGTGATTGATTTAGATTTTTTCTTTCCAGATGCAATGGCGGTATTGTTTTTACTATTCTTTTCCATATGTATGGCATGGTACTAGCAGCGTTTTGCAAGAAGGAATTTTTCTACCATCAATACTATAGTTATGGTTACGATCTATATTGCAATAATCTGGATAACGAAAGTATGTCAGAATTAACTGACGCTGTTGTGTATAATGAAATTAAGTTAACGGTTGAGTATTCAGATTTCAAGAATACAAGCTGGCACATAGCGAAACACTTACCAAAGCTCAGGGAAATTAATTTAATATCCTGCCATTTAAGCAATTCTAATATATTAAAGAAATTGAGAAAATTGAGATTATTAAATATAAGGCATAGTAAAGTTGATCAAATGAATTATGACTATTTTGATGGGTTGGACGATCTGCAACAACTAATACTTAAAAATAATTCTTTAAATAACTCAATTGTTGACGGTTTTCATAATTTAAAAGAATTAACAATAATAAATTTAAACAATAATAATTTTAAAGGGATATTTAACATATCCAACTGTACTCTTTATAATCTAAAGCAAATATATTTGCAACACAACTATATCGAAGAATTGGGAAATATATCTTGTTTAATGTATGTAGAGGAAATTTATTTCGATTTTAATTCAATATCACACTTGGACCACATGGACCAGTTGCTAAATTTAAAAATACTAAGTTTAGGATATAATAAAATTCAAAAGTTGATAACATTACAAAATTTACCAAAGCTAGAGATTCTTAATGTTGAAGGCAACAAATTAATTGAATTAAATGAGGAAGTGTTATATAATTTTGATAAGTTAAAATATTTAAATCTTAGAAATAATCATATAACTGTGCTTTTGGATACTTTCTTCGCAAATATTGCAAATTTGAGATATCTAAATTTGAATAACAACAATATAGAGGGTATAGATTTGAAATATTTACCATATGTTGAGGAATTACATTTATCCAATAATAGATTAGCATCACTGAAGGCATTTTCGAATAGCATTAACTTAAAAAAAATCGATGTTTCATCTAACTTAATAAAACTGATCGAAGAAAATGTCTTCAGTAGATTATTAAACATTACTTCTCTTAACATATCTCATAATTTTATAGAAGATAACATTTACGATGCTTCGTTTTTTGGGTTGACTAGCTTGACAGAGTTGCAGGCGGAAAACATTAGTGCTGCATATATTCCGGAAGATGTACTTATTTTTTGTAGAAAGTTACAGATTTTAAATTTATCTCAAAACAAAATGAAAGGGTTTGGTAGACTTT
Organism: Holotrichia oblita; assembly: GCA_023690525.1. Classification (NCBI taxonomy): domain Eukaryota; kingdom Metazoa; phylum Arthropoda; class Insecta; order Coleoptera; family Scarabaeidae; genus Holotrichia; species Holotrichia oblita. Next base: position 158,513,309 of record CM043015.1, on the reverse strand, counting down.
TTCAGAAATTAAATAATTTGCAAGTGTTAAATATATCTTATAATCAGCTAGAAGAACTACGTTATAATACAATTAGCAATCTATACAACTTGCAAGTTATAGATGTTGAAGGAAATCGTTTAAAAAATATAGAATATGAATCAATTGTGTCAGATCTTCACAAACTTGTAACGATAAACATTAAAAATAATACCTTGACTTGCGAGTTTTTAACAAGCATGATAAATTTTTTTACTAACAATCGTGTTAATTATACGATAAATGAGGAATTCAGTTATGACAAAGAAAATGTTGCAGGTATTTATTGTACGGAAACGACAAATAAATTAAATGATACTTTGAAACAAACTAGTATTACGTTGGAAGATAACGTGTTTCTTCTAAAATTAGTTAATTTAACAAAAAATTCCACCAATGAATTTAATAAAACAATAGTACACTCGGTTATTTATGCAACCATGGCAGTTGTATTAGTATCTGTAATTTTAATATTTGGAATTTATAAAATATACATTTATTTAAAACGACGGCATTATTGTTCTGATGAATTTGAACTTCTTGATAGAGATAAATATTAATAAAGTAAATAATTGTGTTTCATTTCTATCCTCTTCATAACCATTGCATAATTGATGCAATGTCCTCTTTACGAGTTTAGTTTTGCCGGTCTTAGAAGCATCTATGCTTAGAACATATGAATATACCACGATTTAAAAGACCTATTCGTTTTACCGGGTGTCAAAGAAATCATGTCTGTATCAGCCCGCCACTTATTTATTAGTTAAAATAAAACTTTGAAATTCGGTGTGACTGGTGGGCTTCTTCGGATGCACTCAGTTTCTCTATAGCACTTCCGGTCAAACCGGAAGTGACGTTAATTTTAAATTTTTAAATACAATGTGTATTATTTCTGTGCATATTCTGTTTCTTCTAAAAATTTGCCATCTAGTGCAGGTCAACTTTTAACATTTCTGTCAAAGATGGCGGTATCTGTTAAACTTATCCATTAAAGTGAAACTTTGATGGTTGTTACATTTCGACAATTGTTGCGAAGCAGTTTCACTTTAATGGATAAATTTAACAGATCGCCATCTTTGACAGAAATGTCAAAAGTTGACCTGCACTAAACGGCAAATTTTTAGAAGAAACAGAATATGCACAGAAATAATACATGTTGTATTTAAAAATTTAAAATTAACGTCACTTCCGGTTTGACCGGAAGTGCTATAGAGAAACTGAGTGCATCCGAAGAAGCCCACCAATCACGCCGAATTTCAAAGTTATATTTTAACTAATAAATAAATGGCGGAAATGATTTCGTTGACACCCGGTATATGTAATTACAGCTATACATTTAGGCAGATCATTTACTTTAAATGTAGTTTCAACTTTTAATATTTATGAGGAATTTTGCTTATATGTACTATCGGATGATGTAATAATTGATATAAAAAAATATGGTTGTATTGTATCGCTAATGCCCGATTTTTCAGTGTCGGTTTACGAGTAAACCCAATTTTGTTTAAATTCAAGTTTAGAGTTTACAGTGCATTACAATGACAGTTAAACTCTGAGCCGCATTAGAAATTGGTTTAAGTTTAAGTCACGCTTAAACTTGAATTTCGATATGAACTGAAAACTGACATGTAAATATAACCTCAATATGAGGTATTAGCCAGTAATAATCCTTGTAAAAAGACTGCAGAGGGAGAACATTATTTATAAAATGGATTTTGCGATAAGGATTTAGAGATATATGTTGAAATATGACGAAAGATAAAATTATTCGATATTATCCTACTGAAATATACAGAAAACATAGATGAAACTAACAATATACATAAAAATAGAAATAGTATACGAGGTCCGGCTATTAAATAACGAGACTGCTTATGAAAAAGAGTTTTATTTTAAAAATTATTCTACAATCGAGTGCTCCCCTTCAACGTACTCCCCTCCTCTCGCCGCACACTGTTCCATTGGCTTTTTTCCATCGACTCTAACCGGGTTCCTTTTAAGGCAGACTTGATCTTCGGAAACAAGAAAAGGGCACAGGGTGCTAAATCAAGCGAGAACGGTGCGTGAAAGTGCCTGTAGCGGCTATATAACGCTTCACAGACAGTGCGTTATGGGGATCTACGACTTGTTTTTCCACAACTCCGGCCGTTTCCTACGAACTGGCTCTCGCAGTGTTGCCAAAACGTTTAAATAGTAAGTTTAGTTTACAGTTTCACCATCTGGAACCCATTCGGTCATCACGATGCCGCTGATGTCGAAAAAACGATTAGTATGACTTTAAATGTTGATTTTGACATCCTTGCTTTTTCCATTCTTGGCGATGGAGGAGTTTTCCAGTGCATGGATTGCCGCTTAGTTTCAACATCGTATTGGAATATCCAGGTTTCATCGTAAGTTATGATGTTTCCCATCAATTCAGGCTCTTCATCTAATCTTTCAAGAAAATCAGAGCAGATCTGTTGGCGAGCGAGTTTTTGGTCGGGGATCAAATTTTTTGGGATCAACTTCGCACAGACTTTGTTCATGTTCAATTCATCAGGTAAAATTTTTCTGACCATTCCTTTATCGGCGTTTATAGTCTCAGTAATCATCCAAATACTTATTCGACGATCTCCGCGCACAATTTGATTGATTTTGTTCACGGTTTGCGGTGTTGAAACAGACATAGGTTGATCTGGACGTTGATCATCTTCGGTGTGCTCTCAGCCTTCAGAAAACCTTTTATGTCAT